>CM040119.1:307689656-308310435 GCA_022559845.1 Amorphophallus konjac | reverse complement strand
CCCAAATAAGCATAATTGCTAATATGCCCAATTAATTTCTAAAAATCATTAATAAATGGGTTAAATGCTTAGAAATAGCCTATTAAACCCATTAAAAATGCCTAAATTCATGGATTAAAATATATTTTAATACCGGTAAAGATCCGTTAAAGGACGGGCCTTACAGTTTGGATTTCTAAAGCTGTGTTATCATGCTTTGCAGAAATGAAAGGCCTGTTAGGACCTAATTGCCCTTGGGTTCCAAAAATTGTTACTTAATTCCTTGTGCAGTAGTGTCTTGCGGCCGTACACAACAGATGGTACCTTGATAGTGGCTATTCAAGACACATGACTGGGGATAGAACAAAATTATATCTCTTGGTCGAGAAAGAAGCTGGTCATGTCACCTTTGTAGGGAACAATAAAGGAAAGATCATTGGCTCAGGCAGGTAGGTAAGAACCCCTCTAATTCTATTGAGAATATTTTATCGGTTGAAAGTTTAGAGTACAATTTGCTAAGTATAAGTCAATTATGTGAGAAAGGACATAGTGTAGTGTTTAACGCTCATGAATGCTAAATTTTAGAATCAAATTCTAATGAAACCAAATTTTCTTGTAAAAGAGTCAACAATGTGTACATGATTGACTTAGATGATCCAGCTCATGTAAATCTTTGTCTTGCTACATCAAAATCTGATCTTACATGTTTATGGCATCGTAGACTAGGACATGCTAGCTACAATGTCTTACATAAACTTCTGAAGCATTCAATGGTAAAAGAGTTGCCTAAACTTAAATTTAAATAAAACAATAAAATCTATGATGTATGCACCCAAGGTAAACATACTAAGAAATCCTTCAAAAGCAGAACTGAAAGGCTAGCATCTAAACTACTTGAACTAATCCACATGGACTTGTTTGGTCCAACAAGAACTGCTAGCTTAAGTGGTAATAGATATGGCTATGTCCTAGTGGATGATTTCTCTAGGTTCACATGGGTGTTCTTCCCCACATATAAAATGATGATTTTGATGAGTTTCAGGCACTCCATATGAAGGTGAAGCAAGATGGTGAGTTCAAAATTTCCAACATATTGTCTGATCATGGTGGTGAATTCGACAATGCTGACTTTGATAATCTTTGCAGGGCTGAAGGAATAAATCATAGGTTTTCATCACCAAGGACCCCTGAACAAAATTGGGTGGTTGAGAGGAGAAACAGAACGCTCATAGAGATGGCTAGGACAATATTTGCTGAAAGGTAACTTCCAAAGAGATATTGGGCGAAGCGGTAAACACTGCTTGTTACATCATCAACCGCTCAATGGTAAGGCCATTCACTAAAAAGACTCCTTATGAGTTGCTCAAAGGTAAAAAGTCATCTCTCTCTCATATGAAAGTATTTGGATCAAAGTGTTTTATTCATAATAATGATAAAAGAGATTTAGACACGTTTGAGCCTAAGAGTGATGAAAGCATATTTCTTGGATATTCTGATAGATCTGGGGCTTATAGAGTCTATAATCTTAAGAGTCAAAGTGTGGAAGTGTCACTCCGTGTCACATTTGATGAAACTAATGATGACAATTCTTGCAGGAAAGATGATGATGGGGAGTTCCTAGACTCCGAGGAAAAAGATGATCTTCCATATGAGGAGACAAAAGGAAATGGTGACCTCGGAGAATCAAGCGACGCAAGGGTCATGGCTACTGTGAAGGTAACAAGCCTACTGATATTAGAGTGCTTAAAGACCATCCTCTAGAGAATATCATTGGTATCCTGCATGATCCACCTAGAACAAGGTCACATTTCAGAATTATTGAAGAATTAGAATAACTTGCTCTTGTCTCCCAAATTGAACCAAAAAATATTGAAGAAGCATTAAAGATGAAAACTGGATAAATTTCATGCAAGATGAATTAAACTAGTTTGAAAGAAATAATGTTTGCATCTTGTTCCTAGACCCACATCCCAATCAGTCATAGGTACTAAATGGGTATTTAGGAACAAACTAAGTGAAGATGGACAAATAATCAAGAATAAGGCCAGATTGGTGGCTCAGGGATATAGTCAAGAATTTGGAATAGATTTTGAAGAGTCTTTTGCCCCTGTAGCCAGACTAGAAGCTATTAGATTTTGCTAGCCTTTGCTTGTGCACATAAAATCAAATTGCAACAAATGGATGTAAAAGTGCATTTTTAAATGGTCTAATAAAAGAAGAGGTTTATGTTGAACAACCCCCCGATTTTGAATGCTCTCATCATGAGGATTATGTGTATAAGCGGGACAGGGCTCTTTATGGCTTGAAGTAGGCACCCAGAGCTTGGTATGACATGCTAAGCTCATTCCTCACTGAAAAAGGCTACACTATAGGTAATGTAGACCAAACACTCTTCACAAAAAGGCAAGGTAAGGATATCTTGTTAGTTCATATTTATGTTGATGATATTGTGTTTGGCTCTACAAAGCCCAAAATGTGTGAGGATTTTGTTGATCTCATGACCAGTGACTTTGAGATGAGCTTAATGGGTGAGCTTAATTTTTTCTTGGCTTACAGATCAGTCAAAGTGATGAGGGATGCTTCATAAGTCAAGCCAAATATATCAAGGAGCTGCTGAAAAGATTTGACATGACAAACTGCAAAATAATTGCAACTCCTATAGGAACAACTACATCACTGTATGCAGATGAGAAAGGTAAATTGGATGCAAAGAACTATAGAGGTATGACTGGTTCATTACTCTATTTAACTGCATCTAGACCAGACATCCAGTTTAGTGTTTGTCTATGTGCTAGATTTCAGGCCAGTCCTAGAGAATTTCACTTGATTGATGTCAAGCGTATCTTTAGATACCTTGCTGGCACTCAAGAATTATGATTATGGTATCCAGCATCTTGTAAACTTTCTCTCATTTCTTATTCAGCTGCTGACTATCCAGATGCAAGCTGGATCGCAAGAGCACAAGTGGATATTGCCAATTTCTGGGTGGGTGTTTTGTCTCTTGGGCCTCCAAGAAACAACACTCGGTTGCCCTCTCTACTGTAGAAGTAGAATATGTTGCTGCAGGGAGTTGTGGCACCCAAGTGTTGTGGATTAAACACTAACTCCAAGATTACTTAATAGATCTTGGATGTGTCCTGATCTTGTGTGATAACACAAGTGCAATAAGTCTTACTAAAAATTCAGTCATGCACTCTACGACAAAGCACATTGATATTAGGCATCACTTTATTAAAGATGAAGTTTTTAAGAAAAATTTTGAGCTACATTTTGTTGTTTCAGAAAATCAGGTTGCTGACATTTTCACCAAGCCATTGTGCAATGACAGGTTCTCAACTCTAAGAAGGGAGTTAGGTCTATGTAGACCTCAATTAAATCAGATTTGAGCTGTTTGATTAACTCTCTTACTATTTTTCTTGCATGATGACTATAAAATACCTATTTCTGAGATAATCTGCTAAATTGCTGAATCTTTTGATGATAATTATTTTTAGGGAGGTTTAACTAATTTTGAACTGAAAATGAAAAGATTATTTCTAAAAACAAAATTAAAAAATTTCATGCATATGCTCTCTTTTGAATTTCATGTATATATTGACTTGCATTGTCATGAATAATTTGAGTGGCCATTGTTCATATTGAATTGCATTGCATTGGTAGATGCATCTTCAGGCATGACTATGGTATATAAAATGATGATTTGTGGAAAGACAGGTTAGGCTAGCCTGGAAACTTTCACTATGTGTGAGGACATACCTCCGCCAGGTATCATACGTTAATATTCAATTTTGGGCCATTTAGATAGGGGGAGTCAATTACATTGAGTTGTTTTTTAAATACATGCACGCAGTCAGGGGGAGCCAAAATGACAAAAATTTTCTTTGCATTCTGCATACATGACTGCATGGGTTAAGGCTAATTATCTCTGATTTAAAAGAGTTGCCCTTTCTGAAATCTTCTATCTTGGTATGTCCCAATTTGCTATGATTCTTGCTGCCAATTAATTAGCTGTGAGCATTCCTGAAAATTCCACTTTGTTTGCTGTTCAAATCTGATGTTACTGCCACATCCTTGAACTGCCTGAAATTCAGAATATTCCCAATCTATTCATTAAATTGGGCAAATCATTTATAGAATCTTCTTTTATTAGACTCTGTGATTGTCCATGATAAATCTATTGGTTTAAGCCTAATGAATTTCTAGAGTTTAGAAGATAAATTCCATGAATCAATTTGTATTACGAAGTTAATAGACCTTAACCAATTCCCACAATGTTGTGTCCTTGTGCAATCTCCTAGAATCTGAAAATTTAAGGTCACTAGCAACCTTGGTTGAGCAACTTAGATTGAGTATTGTCCTTAAACATAGAATGATCTGAAAAATTCAAAGGGCAGCACATGTCAAAAACTGTGTTTCATGCTTAAGACAGAGCAATGGCTATGTGTTCACTGAGAAACTATGCCCTTTATCAAAGAAATGTAGTGGACTTAGTCATGAAGTTCCATTGCTATCTCTGTTCAAAATGAGACAGGATAGTTAGTCCCACTAAGTAACTAGGGTGCTGGCATCTAATCAACGTGCACCCTTATGTAAAAAGGTGTGAGCTATACTTGAATGCTCTTAAAAAGGAAAATCATGAGCGAAAAAGAAAAATCTGAAAATGACCAAAGGTCAAATTTGTGTTGTAATCCTGAGGTAAAAATCAGAAATGTTCAGCTTGTTTAATTTCAATACTACTCTTTAGTCACTCATAAGGGAGTCACTAATTTTGCTTGAGTAAGCTAAAAGGAGGTTAAACAAAGATATAGCCTTGTGGACTTGGTTTAATTCTATTAAATCTAAGTGCAAAGTGCTTCAAAGAGCTTAAATATAAACTCTACTTTCATTACTCTTAAACCAAGCAGATAATAAAGGCTCAATCATGAAGGTTCATATAACAGGAGAATCTGAAAATTTCAAGCTTGTCTAATGAATGATGTTTCAGATTGTGTTTTACTTCTGATGCATTCATCTTCTTGAACTCCATGCGCTTGTGTCATCCCTTAGATCTTTTGCATATCTCTACACTTGTGGCCAAGCTTTCCTTGTTAAATGATAAAATCTTCAAACTATTTGTTTTGATGTTGTCAAAGGGGGAGAGTAGTTTGTGAGTGTGGTCATTTCATTATTGGTGGGAGGCATGTTCTTGTGCATATGAATCTTGATGTCTTGTAAATGTCAATTTGATCATAATGACTCATAGTGTTGCCATCATCAAAAAGGGGGAGAATGTTGTGTCCCTGTTTTAATGATGTTAACATTATGAGTCATACATATACATATTGTCGATGATGGCATTTCCAGTGTGTTTTTGATCCCTGAACTTCGTAAGTCTTTGAACCTTGAGTTCCATACGTTTTTGCTCTTTGAGTTTCATACGTGTTGATTCTTAAGGTTCATATATTTTTGAGGGTGTCAAATGTTTTTGATAATGTTAACCAATGAATATCCATGAGTTTTTGTGAAGACAGGATCATTTTTGCGAAGCCACGTCGACTCCAAGTGCTTCTGGAGTTGACTCCACCAAACAGACAACACCGCAAGCTCTAGGATGAAAAATGCCACCGTATCAGTAACAAATGGAGCCGTATCAGTGACAAATAGAGGCGTATCGGTGAAAAATAGACCTATACTGGTGTAAAATGGCTGGCAGCGTTGAAAGCCTTCAGAAACTTCAAAGGCTGACAAATGGCCCATCAAAGCAGACAATGGCTCGATAGTGGTAACATATAGCTGGTTAAGGGTGTAAAATGCCTTCACAAGGGTGAAAGTTTGTGAGACTATGAAGAAGACCCTCTCTCGGTTGAAGATGAAGCCATGCCAGTCAAGGTGGACGAAAGGTCAAAGTCAACATCAACCAAGTGACTCTAGTGAACTTCATCGACAGTCAAGTATGCTTGGTCAATAGTCAATAGTCAAAAGTGAATAGTCAATGGTCAACGAAGTCAAGCCTAGTCCCAGTCAACAGCCAGATAGTCCACTTGGACTAGTCAACAAAATTGGGTAGTCAACAATGTCAACAACATTGGGTCAGCACAGTCATTACTTGAGGTCAATATTCTCTGATCTCGCAGTCAACATATGAGCCAAGAAATGTTCTGCCAGTGGAAGAAAATAAGTGTGACTAATTGAGTCTTAAGGGTGACAAATATGTCATCAAGGGTGTAAAAGACACACATAAGGGTGACAAATAGCTTAAGGCAACGGTCCAACAGAAGAAGGAAATGGGCTAAGGCAAGGCTCTTTAGCCTAAGGCTGACAAATGAGTTCCCATTGGTGACAAATGGCCGATAGAGCTGACAAATGGCTTGGCAAGGGTATAAAATGGACGACGGCTATTCAAGGTTGAAAAAGGCAGAAGCAGGGGTCGACTCCATAGGGCCTTGGGGTCGACTCTTGTTCAATTGAAGATCACAACGGCCAAACAGAAGAAGAAAAAGGCAGCAACAACGGCTATTGGAGCTAAGGGTGACAAATGTCTACCTAGTGATGACAAATGGCCTGTAATGCTGACAAATGGTCGATAGCATGAAGATAGCCTTCTAACGTCAACAAGTGGCCAGTTCGATGAAAGAGGTGTCGACGCAGTGAAGGCTACGTCAACACTATAATCCGTTAAGCAGCAGTAATGGCCAGTGCGAAGAAGGAGGCGTCGACGCAGTGAACACTACGTCAATGCTGTAATGGTTTCACCAGTAGAAAAAGGCAGTGAGAAGTAGGCTACGTCAACACCACATCTACGGTGCGTCGACGCACACAAGGTGATCTCTTGAAGCTGAAGTCTACTCTAGTTCAGTTGAAGAAGAGGCGACGGCTAACGGGCGATAAGGGCGACAACTAGCTCGTTAGCGCTGGCAAATACTCGTTTGGGGTGAAAAATAGCTATCAAGGCTGAAAAATGGCAAAGGCCACATGAACCCTTCATATGATCACACTTCTTCAGAGGAAGCTGATTGGCACGTGATTCTAGGCATATGGCAACCTCCCAGAAGATATTCTATGAAGATTATTCCTCCTTTTATTGGGTAGAATATAAAAATCTCCTTAATTTTCATTGAAAATTATATTATGCCTTGAGGAGAAAGCCTTATGTCTGTCGTGTACTGCTTGAACTGGATTGGCCAGCCAATGGGAACTGTTGTATCGCACGAAGAGGATTGGCCAGCCAATGAGAACTCAAAGTACCTTATCACTTCTGGGCCAATCAGTGGCTACCTGTGGACGCGCTTTCAGTTTGTTTTTCTCTTTATCTTTCTTGGCGCGGTGCGCGGGTTTATTAAGTGTGTAGGCGTGCCAGTCACCGGAGTGACAATTTATTCGGGCTCCGAGGAGCCCATGGTGCGCTCGATCTGACTTCGTCAGACAATTGTGGGGTTCGTGTCGGGACCGAATCCCGTCGCGCCATAAAGGTCACGACGTCATTTACATCCCCCATACGAGGGAATACCCTTGATTAATTACCGAAATTAGGGGCCCCGCGGCCGAAAAGAATAATACTAATTGTGCAAGAAAGAGATAGGAATGGATCACACTGAGGGTTGTATTTAGACCACAAACCGCTGGTCATGTCGGTCACTCGTGGACCTTTTCATATTCGGACACAAGTCCGTGATGGAAATGCAACAGGAAAAGCTGGGACAAATCCGTTCAAGTGTTCGCCGAACACCCTGGCAATGTTAGTGATGACTCGGAGGGCGTCCGGAACGAGGAGACAACCCGGTCTGATCAAGATGTCGGCCCGAGGCTAGGTCGAGACCGGACCATGTCGGGATGACTCCCAAGATCCGAGCCCGGCCTGAGAGGGCGGCATTATTGTTCCTTTTGCCCCGGGTCGCAGGGAGAGATGGGGGCTGCAGTGTGGGCCCTAGCGTCTTTTATTTGGGGTTTTCTTGGTTATATGTTCTGATCTCTGATTTGCCATTTACTACCCTTCCTTTTTTTTATGCCTCTATCCGGGATGATTTTCTATCCTTTTATTCATCAATGTCGTTATTACTATCATTGTTTTCTTTACAATTTTTATTACCCCTCCCACCTCTTTTATCATTATTAGTGCTGCGCATTCAAAGTCCTTTAACTAACATAATTCTCATTAATTCATTTGTTGTTGTTAAGGCTCTTATCATGATATATCTGTGTGTGTATGTGGTGTGCCGGCGAAGGAGAAATAGGGGTGTACCGCTGGAGACAAGAGTGTGCCGCTGGGGGATGGAGGGGCGTACCGCTGGGGACAATAGGGGGCGTACTGCTGGAGCTTAGAGGGGTGTACCGCTGAAGCCAATGAGGGAGTACCGCTGGAGGTAACAGGGGTGTACCGCTAGGAGGCTCAAAAAGGGGGTGTACCGCTGAAGGTTTGAAGGGGTGTACCGCTGGGGGCTACTTGGAGTGTGCCGCTGAAGGCTGCTTGGGGTGTGCCGCTGAAGGCTGCAACGGCGAGGGTGTACCGCTGGGGCCATAGCTGGAGAGTGAGTCGGTGAAGGAGGGGGGGGTGATATAAAGTCTGTACGTTCCCCAGCCTCAAGTCTATACATTGCCTATTCAACCAGCACACAGAGTCTATGCGTCCTTTAGTCTAAAGTCTGTACATTGCCTATTGACCGCAGCTCGAAGTCTATACATTGGCTGCTCAAAGTCTGTACATTGTCCATTGGTTGCAGTTCAAAGTTTATACATTGGCCGTTGGCTGCAGTTCAAAGTCTATACATTGGCCGTTGGCTGCAGCTCGAAGTCTATACATCGGTGACCCCAAAGTCTACACGTTGCGACATGAAGTCTGTACATTGCAGCATGAAGTCTATACATTGGCCACAAAGTCTATACACTGCAGCAGAGTCTGTACGTTGCAATATGAAGTCTATACGTTGGCTGGCCCAAAGTCTGTACGCTGCCGCACAAAGTCTGTACGTTGCAGCATGAAGTCTATACACTGGCTGGCCCAAAGTCTGTACGTTGTAACATGAAGTCTGTACATTGGCTGGCCCAAAGTCTATACGCTGCAACACCAAGTCTATACATTGCCCCTTTGGCTGCAGCTCGAAGTCTATACATTGCCAAGCCCAAAGTCTATACGTTGTAACATGAAGTCTATACGTTGCTTGTTGCTGCGCTTGTGCCTCCGTCTGCCAAGTCTGTACACTGGATCCCATTGAGACGGTGGATGGGGGTGTGCCGGCGAAGGGAGAGAGGCGAAGGGAGGGAGTGTGCCGCTGAAAGGGCCAGGAGGTTGTGTCGTTGAAGGGCCATCAGAGTGTGCCGCTGAAGATGGGCAGTGTATATCGCTGAAGGCCCTCTGGAGCGTGCTGTTGGAGATTGGGAAGGGCGTACCGCTGAAGGCGGTCTGGGGTTGGAAATGTTAGGGGGAGGGGGTCCACTCTCCCTCTGTTTCTCTTAAGGCTTTTCTTTTCTTCTTCTCTTGATCTTCAGGTAGTTTTTATACAAATCTTTTCTCCTTCTTCTTGCAATCTGTTGTTGCTCTATTTATTTGTTGCTTTTGTTATCTTTCAATGTGTATTTATTATCCCATTTGTTTGTTGCATCCTTTTGCCTCTTTTAATGTTTTGTTATTTTCTCACGAAAATTCGGCAGCATCTCCCCCTTAACCCGGGGCGTAAGGGAGATAAAGGGAACGCGCCCACATGGAGTGGCGGAACCCGACAACTGGAGGTGGGCGCCCGAGGGCAGCAACACCTTTATAGAACCTCGAAAAATGTGGAGGGAGAAGCAACGGGCCTGAGGATCCATGGGGTTAGACAAGCTGAGGTGGGGCTCAGAGGAGGGTGTGCCGCTGAGGGCCTGAATGGGGTGTGCCGCTGAGGGCCAATTGGGGTGTGTCGCTGAGGGCCAATGGGTGTGTGCCGCTGAGGGCCAATGGGTGCGTACCGCTGAGGGCCAAAACAAGTGTGCCGCTGAGGGCCAATGGGAGTGTGCCGCTGAGGGCCAAAATAAGTGTGCCGGCCAAGTGCCGGAAAGGTGCATCGCGGGAGGAGACTTGTAGGCCATTCAGGGAAAGAAGGGGGGAATTCAACGACGGGGGTAGGCTACTGGCCACTGGGTGTTCGGAGAGAGGGTAAGGGTCTCCCCCTCCCCTAGGCCAATGAACACAACGGAGGGCCATGGAAGGGAGCGAAGGGCCCATGAGGCTAAGGCTCATGGGAGAAATCACATGGCTACGGAGGTTCCAAAGAAACACCGGGGAGACGTAGAAAGCGAACGATATACCACATGCACTGCGAAGGCGGGAATAAATCAATAGAGACTGCAAGAAAGGCCCAAGGAGGGTGATTCTTCATTCATGGGAGGCAAAAGGCCGTAGCCCTACATGCATATTACAAACGAAAACGGCCAAGCGAGGCCGTGGACAAAGGGAAAAATCGAAGACAAAGAACAGGAGGAGGAATGGAATATAAAAGGGAAGAAAGCATTGGGGCTTAAGACATGGGCCACCGTCCCCAACCCTCTCCCCCCCATTACATCAAGCTCTCTTTCTCTTACTCTTGCTTCTTCCCGGTGGTCGTCGGAGGAAGCTCCCGCCGGGACGCCTCTTCTTCTCTTCTCTCTTCTCCTCTGTGGGTGTGTGTGTCTCTCTCTCTGTCTCTCTATTTTCCTTGTCTGTCCCTCCTCCCTCCTCTTCGTCTGTCGAACAGGAGGCTTTTTATACTACCAGTCACCGGCGACTTCGAGCATGACCGTCGACGGCGGGAAGCCGGCTGTGATGATGGGTTTGACCTGCTCCTGTCCTGGCTGTCAGTGGGGTAGCCTGCGTGGCCCAACCCATGGTTGACACCTCATAGAGCTCACTGCGCGCCAAGGATGCGTAGGGCATGGGCACCATGTCATTTAGCCATTGAAAATGCCTTACGCTGTGCCGTTGACGGGCTGCACAAGCGTGCCGCAGGAGAGCCAAAAGGGCATGCCGCTGGAGCCTCCGAAGGCGTACCGCTAAAGCCCGTTTGGGCGTGCCGCTGAAGGCGCATTTGGGCGTGCCGCTGAAGCCCTTCGGGCATGCCACTGAAGCCCTTGGGGCATGCCGCTGACGGCCTATTGGGTGTGCCGCTGGAGGCCCATTTGGGCGTGCCGCTGAAGGCCCTTTTTTGGGCGTGCCGCTGAGGGCCTATTTGGGCGTGTTTCTGAAGGCCATTGGGGCGTGCCGCTGAAGGCCATTGGGGGCGGTTTTGAGCCAGTTGTGAGCACGAGTCATGGCACATTTAATTTTCTTCGAGGCCCATGGATTGTGGGACTCTTGGTGATTGATTTCTTTCTTCAATGTCGTGACTCCGGAGGCGGCTTCACAGCAGCCTGTATACTTGGGGAGCCCGGGCGATCAGTCTCTCTGGGACTTCTTCACTCGGCGCCGTTGCTGACGCGGGGCCGAGCGGGATATTTGGGTGTGCAATTTTTGATGTCCACAAATGCCCCCCACCCACGGGTAGCGCAGGCGAAGGATGAGCCGGGCGGTGCCCGTGGGTGTACTGGCTTCTTTTTTCTCTTTGCCGGCGTTGTTGATAGGGTGTCGGTAGCCGAGGCGGTTGTTGGTCTAGTCATCAGTGCCGACGGGGTGTCGGGGGACCGAAGCAGCATATGTCATCTCTTCATCAGTGCCGACGGGGTGCCGGGGACTGAAGCAGCATGTTGGTCTCTTCATCAGTGCCGACGGGGTGTCGGGCACTGAAGCAGCTTGTTGGTCTCTTCATCAGTGCCGACGGGGTGTCGGGGACTGAAGCAGTTTGTTGGTCTCTTCATCAGTGCCGCCGGGGTGCCGGGGACTGAAGCAATTTGTTGTCTCTTCATCAGTGCCGACGGGGTGTCGGGGACTGAAGCAGCTTGCTGGTCTCTTCATCAGTGCCGACGGGGCGTCGGGGACTGAAGTAATTTGTTGTCTCTTCATCAGTGCCGACGGGGTGTCGGGGACTGAAGCGGTTTGTTGGTCTCTTCATCAGTGCCGACGGGGTGCTGGGGACTGAAGCAGTTTGTTGTCTTTTGTCTCTTCATCAACGCCGATAGGGTGTCAGGAACTGAAGCAGCATATGTTGTCTCTTCATCAGTGCCGACAGGGTGTCGGGAACTGAAGCAATTTGTGGTCTCGTCATCAGTGCCGATGGGGTGTCGGGAACTGAAGCAGCATATGTTGTCTCTTCATCAGGGCCGACGGGGTGTCGGGAGCTGAAGCAGTTTGTTGTCTCTTCATCAGTGCCGACGGGGTGCCGGGGACTGAAGCAGTTGTTGTCTTTTGTCTCTTCATCAGCGCCGACAGGGTGTCGGGAACTGAAGCAGCATATGTTGTCTCTTCATCAGTGCCGACGGGGTGTCGGGAACTGAAGCAATTTGTGGTCTCGTCATCAGTGCCGACGGGGTGTCGGGAGCTGAAGCAGTTTGTTGTCTCGTCATCAGTGCCGACGGGGTGTCGGGGACTGAAGCAGTTGTTGGTCTCTTTTCTCTTTCTCCTTTTTTTTGAACCACATTACCGATACAAGCGCCCTTTCGGGTTTTCGCCGGTACCGGCCCCCTCTTGCTTTTGCCCACGCGCCCTTTCTGGTTTTCACGTGGCGGGGTACCCGATTTTGCCCGTAGCGCCCTTTCGGGTTTTCGCCACAGCCGGGTTATTGCCATTTTTGCCCTTGTCCCCATGTAGGGACAAGTCCGGCGGGGTATCTCCATTTTCAACCCCATTTTATTTTATTTTATTTTTTTTGACAAGCGAGGAATATGCGAGTGTCGGCTAGGGCATGAAGCCTTGTGCCAGAAGGTAGGGCTCACTCGTTGGCAAGAAGACAATGCCAGCGCAACGGGAGAATTCGTGCCGATTCGGACGTAGGGTCCGTAATGGCCATATTGTGTGGAGCGAGTGGCTAGGGCACGGGGCCTTGCGCCGGAAAGGAACTTATTCGTTGGCAAGGGGCTAATGCCAGCGCAACGGGAGAATTAGTGCCGATTCGGACGTAGGGTCCGTAATGGCAATATTGTGTGGAGCGGGTGGCTAGGGCACGGGGCCTTGCGCCGGAAAGGGACTTATTCGTTGGCAAGGGACTAATGCCAGCGCAACGGGAGAATTCGTGCCGATTCGGACGTAGGGTCCGTAACGGCAATATTGTGTGATGCGGGTGGCTAGGGCACGGGGCCTTGCGCCGGAAAGGGACTTATTCGTTGGCAAGGGACTAATGCCAGCGCAACGGGCGAATTCGTGCCGATTCGGACGTAGGGTCCGTAACGGCAATATTGTGTGATGGGGGTGGCTAGGGCACAGGGCCTCGTTTGTCGGCAGGGTAATAGTGCCACTGCCGGGGTAAAGTTACAGGGGTAGAGTCATCTTTGCTTCTGCAGACGTTCGTCCGACTAGGATTACGGGGACGGAATGTTTCCCCAGAGACACTTATTGCTGTGCGTTACCGACCTACTCCTTCACATGCGTGAGTGGACGAGTATGTAAGTGTTGGCATATGTGTAGGTATATATATATATTTATTTATTTAATATTTTACATATACTCATGCTTCCCCTTCTTTTATTTTCTCCTTTTATTCATTTTCTTCTTCTTCTTCTTTTTCTCCTTTTTTCTTCCTTTCTTTTATTTCCTTCTCTTCCTTTTTATTCATCTTCCCCTCTTTTGTTTTTCCCCCTTTTTTTTATTTCCCTTCTTTTCCTTCCTTTTTTTTTTCGTATAAAAGGGGCGGGGGCGGTTCATTTGAACCACCCCCGTTCGAACCCCCCCTTCCCTCTTCTCTCTCTTCGGCAGACGAAATCGCCCCCCCCCCTTTTCTCTTCCCCCTCGTCTTCTCCGTCACCGGGAGCCGCTGCCGCGGGCACCACCGTCGTCGTCGTCGTTGGGGTGAGAGGACGGTCGCCGTGGAGGCCTCCCCCCTCTCTTTTCTTCTTCTCCCCCTTTCTTCTCCGTTTCCGTCTCCTCCTTCTCCTTGCTTTTTTTTTCTCTTCCCCGTCTTTGGAGGGTGGTGGAGCCCTAGGCTCCCCTTCTTTCCTCTCTTCTTCCCCTCCTCTCCTTTCTCTTTCCCCTTCTTCTCTTCCCTTTCCCCTTCATTCGGCGTGATCAGGGCGGCGAGGAGCGTCGCGGTGGGGGCTTGCCGGAGCGTGTCGGGGAGCGGCATTTGGAGCGTGCCGACGGGGACGCTTAAAGGTGTGCCGGGGTAGGGCGCCACGGGCGTGCCGGCGGAGGGCGCCTAGCAGCGTGCCAGGGAAGGGCTCCCCTCGGGTGTATCGGCGAAGGCACGAGTGAGGGCGTGCTGGGGAAGCAGGGGCCTGAGTGTGTCGGCGAAGCGGGCGTCAAGTGTGCCGGGGAGGCTTGCCTGGGTGTGCCGGGGAAGGCACTCAAGCTTGTGCCGGTGAAGGGCCTCTCCAGGGGCGTGCCGGGGAAGGCGTCCAGGGTGTGCCGGGGAAGGCACTGGGTAGTGTACCGGTGAGGGCCGCTGCGGGGTGTGCCGGGGAAGGCACTGGGCAGCGTACCGGTGAAGGTCTTCAGTAGGGTGCGCCGGTGGAGATCTCCAGGGGGAGTGTGCCGGCCAGGGGGCTTCAAGCCAGGGGAAGAAGACTTCTTTGACGGGCGGACTTCCGGTGTTGCCTCTCGGGGCCCACCATGATTTGTTAGGGCCGTCACTCCTTCTGGACGCGCACCCGTGTTTTCCCTTACGCCTCTGGCCTAGGGGAAACTCTGTCAAAATTTCGTTAGAAATTGGCAGTATCTTATTCATTTTACTCATAGTAAAGCCCCCTTTGCAGCTTTTCACTTTTCTTCGCCTACGGCTTAGTCTGATCTTCTATTTGTTACCTCTTTGCAGATAAATGGCTGCCCCAAGTGGTTCTTCTGCTCCTGCTGCTGCTATCGGTGCCGACCTCATTCCACGGGGTCCCGTGCCAGCGGTCACTTGGCTCAATGTGGAGGACCTGGACCGTGAACATGCGGAAATAACTGCCTTGGCGGAGTCATCGGGGTCCGACAGTGAGAGCATGGACTTCAGCCGGCCTGTCAGAGTTGAGAGCGGCTTCACATTTGATCGGGCCACCGAGGAGTACCGGAAGGACATCCCGAAGGATAGGCACCTCATTCGATTCCTGAAGCATCTGCGCTCCCGAGAAGGGCGAGACTTTCGCACTATAAAAGCCGTCGAGCGGGCCATCTTGCATGCCCGGGACAGTCTATTGTACAGCGTCCCCAGGAGCATTCCGATGTATCTGGTGGGAGAAGCCCGGGAATGGAAGCCGGTCCTTGGGATCGAGGGGTGCTGCCGCTGAAGACAAATTGGTGCGAGGCCCCTCAATTTACACCAGCAAAGTGGGATATGTCTGCAGGGAAGGTGCAGGCGAGCCGCCCCGATTTGGTTTGTTCTTGGCTCCCCTGAAATGGGGTTACAGGGAGGAACCCTTCGTCTTGGACTGCTTGGCCATCAGATTCAAGTATGAACTATCACTGGGCTAGGTTCGGGGAGCTGAAGCTTCAAGACGCTCACAGTTTCCGGGAAGGGGCAGTGGAGTTCACTGAATATGTACTGTTCAACTACGCCCCACTGCTGGTTCGGGCCGGCATCTACCACAGCGTATACGCCTCCCGGTATGGCTACCCCATCTCCAAGGGTCTCTGTTGCGGCATGATAGAGGTATTCAGCGCAGAGACTAACACCTTCTACACGGCAGAGGGCGAGACTTCTCTTGACTTATGGAGTCTCAGTCAGCTGAGTGGCTTGCCCATTGACGGGGAGCCTTATGAAGAAGTGTGCCTCCCCGATCTAATCAAGGATGAGACTAACGGGGATGGCTATTATTCTCTTGGGTACTCATACCGGTACCTGATGAAGGCGTACCGGGAGCTGTACCAGTTGTCGCACAAGGGAAAGCAGCCCGCCCGCGGGGACAGGAAGAGGGTGCGCATGTCCTGTGGCTGGAATACTTCTATGACGGGGTGAAGCAATATGAGAGATTCCCGTGTTGGCACCGCTGTTGCTCGCAAGAAGCGCGCGAAGCCAAGCTTGGTGTGAAGATCCCCTCCAGGGGGCGTCGGAGCGGGCCTAACCCGATGGGTGTCGACCCACAGACTCACTGTGCAGCCTATCTCACGTACTGGCTGTGCTCATTTGCCATGCCGTACGGGGACGAGACAGTGATTCGGCCGGACGCCATCTACCCGGCATGCTAGATGGCGTGGGGATTAAGCTATCTTGTGCCCGGCAACGCTCTGCTTGATCTACAAGGCGCTGGGAGATATTAGCACCCATCAGTTCCCGAGGCAGGCCCGGTATGTGTGCCCACTACATTTCTTCAACGCGTAGGTTTGCTCGCTGTTCCCCGAGTTCGCCCCGCGAGTTCTCCAGGATTGGGGACTAATACCGAGGATGCTGGAGTTCGCCAGTGCAGAGCCGAATTCTACCTCCATGCGGATGTTTGATATTCGGGGCCGGTTAACAACGGTTCCCCGGGATGCGGCTGGCACCATTCATTTCTGGACGTTGGCCGCGCACTCTAGCCCTATGGTGAACAATAAGAGGGAGTGTAAAGACGACCAGGTGGAGAAGTACGTCCACCCAATCAGCCAAGAGAAAGTGGTCCGCCCGCTGCTGGAACCGGAGCTAAGGGACTGGGCGCTATCCATTCGCCCGAGCGTGTTGGTGTTCAGGAAGGGGGATAATGTGCTACTGGAGCCGTATTATCCCTTCCGGTTTGGTCGCAACTTCGGGTATGATCAGCATATCCCTGTTTATCATGCACAATTCGGCCTGCCTTCGCGGAACATCTGGGGAAGTTCAGTTGCTGAGCATGCTAAGAGCTGGTGGGACTTTTTCCGCCGGGCGGACACTTCCTCTTTCAGGGTGCCGGCCCCGGGTCGCATTCCTCGAGTGACCCAGGACTACATAAAGTGGTGGAACGCCCGGACGTCCTTCTATCGGTTGCACAAGACCGACTGCTGGGATGGGGCCGAGAGGAGGTTCCTTAGTCGGCAATCGGTGCCAGTACTTGATATTGAGCCAGATCATCTTCTTCGGCTCAAGAACAGGCAGGAGAGAGAGGTAGCGGCATACATGGCTGCTCGTCGGGAAGCCCGGGATGCGAGGCCGACGCCGAAAGTGGAGTTGCCTCCGGTGGCGAAGGACGACTATAAGAAGACATTGCGGGATCTTTGCCGGATAGGGAGTGATCGTCTGGAGCTCATTAACTATCCGCTCCCTATAGAGGAGGAGGGCACCCCCGCAAAGAGCTGGCGTCCGGAGAGAGATACGCTCTGCCCATACCGCACATTCATGAGGCGGGAGGAGAGGAAGCCCGAGAACTATAAGGACACCACGTGGCTATATGTCCTTCTCCGGGTGAACGGACTGACGATCGAAGATCAGAGGGCCTCCATCCTGGGCAAGCGCCTGCACATCCCGTACTATTATGCTGACGGGTGGGGCATAGACCACTTCAGCCTCTTCTGCCACCTTTCCATAAAGAAGCACGCAGATCTGGCCAGTCTTACGGACCGGTGCCAGAAGATCGAGGATGTGTGCTGGCTCGTTCGAGAGGCGGCGCGTCGGGATAAAGAGCCATCCCTGAGCTACTGGCCGATTACACTGCGACTGTATACTAGCCCTCACGGTACTTGATCTCTTTTTCTTCTTTTGTCTTCGTCTCTTACCATTGCGGCCCTTGCAGATAGTTGGATGCTAATCATGAATGCGTGTTTGTTCTTTCTCTTTTCCTTTCTGATAGACCACCCCGATAGCGCGCAAATGGCCACGTACCGGAATCTCCTTCGGCTTGTGCAGAAGCCTGCATATTTTGAAGCCGCGCCACTAGCCCCGACTGCGGCTCCTCAGCCCACGGCAGCGAAGAGGCCCCGGGCAAAATCTCCCATGAAGAAAGCAGTGGACGCCGCAAAGGTGGCCAAGCAGTGGGACACGAAGCGGAGAAAAACAGAGGCGGCCAAGGCCCCGACCGCCGTTCCTTCGGCGCCACGGGTCCCCTCTTTTGAGGAATTCGAGGTTGCCCGACCCGAGCCCAGCCAACCTGCCGGTCAGTACCTTCGACTATCGCCGTGTCTTTTAAGTCTCCCTTTTTTATTTTCCATCTTGGAGCAGATCCCTGACACTTGAATATTTTTTGTCTCAGCTCCTGTGGAAGAGCCCGTGCCCACACATGTTCCTCACGTGGGGGAGCCAGTTCCTGTGCCCGCGCCTGACATGGGTGAAGCCGCGGCCATAGCAAAGGCGACCCTGGCGGCGGCCCCGGCTCCCTCACCGCAGGCCAAGGGAAGGTCCCGAGCAAAGTCGCCTGTTAAGGAGGCGTTGGCTGCTGCCAAGGTGGCCGGGCCACAAGCGGCAAAGCGGAGGCGGGTTGAGGAATTCCCGGCTCCGACGGTAGCCCCTCCGGTGGCCCCTATCCTATCTTTTGAGGAATTTGAAGCTACCTAGATCGGGCCGAGTCACGAAGCTGGTGAGGTTCATCGGCCGCCTGTGTCGTCCGCGGTCGATTTGCCTCCTGGGTTGGCCTCGCACTCGCGTATGGCGACAATGTGTTTCTTCTTTGCGGGCGGCACAAAGGAACCGGCGCCCGTGTCAATCCCGGGCAAGGGCAGGGCTATGACTCCCGAGAAGGCTTTGCCCGTCGAGGAAGCCCGTGGGTCATCCCGGGCTGTAGGGGCCGAAGAGGGTATTTGTCTTTGTCGGCCTAAACGACTTCTTTGTTCTTTGGGAGCCGACTGGATTTGATGTAATCCACCCTTTTCTTCTTTGTGGCAGGCACAGCAGAGGCAGTCGCTGGACTATTCGGGCCCCGCGTGCAACTCCCGACGACGCGTCTATATGTGAGGAGGAGGCTGAAGTCCGGCGTACCAGCCTCATCTAGCCCGAGGGAGGGCGCGCCAGCCATTGACCTGAAGTGGAGGCCCCTTTGCCGGCAAGGGGAGAGCCTGCAGCGGTCGAATCATCGTCGGGCGAAGAGGTAGACTACAATTACTCCTCCGATGAAGCGGCTCCTGACGAAGGCGTGCCCGGGGCATCGGGGCCGCCCGAGCCGGTCTTCGGGGCCCCCTTACTTGCTGGCTCCCCGAGCTTTGTGGGGAAGACCGCTGTAAGTGTGAGCTTGCTTGGGCCGGCTCCTTCCTCTCCTTCTTGGTTACCTAATGATCTTTTCTTGTCAATTCCGGGTTTCAGGGACTTGACTTGCCGGAGGCTGTGGAAAAGGGTACCCCAGTTGCGCCGATCGACCGTCAGGTAGGGGTCGATGTGGGCTCGGGCAAACTAGCCCTTCTATTCGAGGCTCTTGAGCAAGAGTCGGCCGTGGGAACTTCAAGTGTTTCCGAAGCGGCGGCCGAGCCTCTGGAGGAAGGAGAGATTGCGCCCGAAGGCCGCGTCCTCACGGTGGCCGAGGTAGGCAGGGTTTTATGGCTCTTCCCACTTCTCGTCCTTGCGTAATTTATTCCCGGCGACGGGCGGCTAACCGTATTTCATGTGGGCAGGTGGTGCCGACGACCGGGAAGACGCCTGGCCGCTCTCGCAAGGCAATCGCCAAGCGGAGACCGATCACCGGTCAGCCACCAGCGGGGGGACCGACTCCGGCATCTATTCCGGAGGTGGAGACTCTTGCCGTGCTCGTGTAGGCGGGAGGCGTCCCTCACCTGCTGGTTCCACTTCCACCCCTTCCGAGGTTGCCTGCCCAGATGGAGGACCCTCTCTTGAGACAGATATTCGCGGGGCTTCGTGCACATCTGGAGGGGCCCCAGATGCGAGAGAAAAGTCCGTGGGTGATGGCGTCGGGTCTGGCTTTACTCGAAGCTCCTCCTCCAGCTGAAGCAGCGGCACCTGCACCCCTCCCCCTTGAAGTAGTGGCAGAAGCGAGCCAGGCGGAGGCAGAGGGGGCAGGGGAGCTCCAAATAATGGGAGTGCCGGAGGCTTCGGCAATGGTCTTGTCCACTCCCTCGGTAGTGGCTGGCCAAGGGTCTCTCGTCGAGCTACACCGGCCAGGCGGCTTGACCCTTGCCCTTCCTTCCTCTTCAGCAGCAGTGGACGCTGACCTGTGGGCAGAGGTGGACAGCACCGTGGAATTTACTCCTCCGGTCGTGCCCTCAGTCAGCCACACGTCATCAGAAGCGCCAGTCCGCCAAATGCTGATCACTCTACGGACCATGCTCCTCGCCGACCCTTCTCTGTCATATAGGGAGGTGCATACTATAGTGGTGCAGTTGACCGGGGCATTGCAAGTGCTCAGTTGCTCGCTGGGGGAATGGTCACGGCGGGTTCTGCTGTTGCTGAAGTATGTCAAGCGCCGTGAGTTCCTGGAGACCCAGGCTCCTGACGAACGTGCCGCCCTTGATGCTCAGGCAGACGAGTATCTGCAGACCTTAGAGGCCCGACGCCATAGTAGAGAACGCCACGGAAAGGCCTTAGAGGAAGGCGAAGGCAGCGTTCGTTCCTTCAAGAGTCGGATCGAGAAGCTGGAGGGCTACCTCGCTACGGCTAAACTTGGCCTTGCCGAGGTGGAAAGGACGGTGGCAGAGGAGAGGGAAGCTCTTGCCGTTGCCGACGTTGAAATGGTGTCCATGGAAGCGGAACTCGCCCGTCTCGAGGAATTGAGGGGCCGACTGCATGATAGGATGAACTTTCCTTGCGTCGGGATCCTCCCTCTTGAGGACATCTTCAGGGACATCAACTGAGCGTTGCATCCCTTAATTCCTTTTTCTTTTCTTTTGAATGTAACACAGGGGCATGCCCCGCAGCACATGTAGTCTGGTCCCCTTTCTGAATAGAGCAGAGCATTTATGATTTCACGCGTTCTTTGTGTGTGCATTCGTCCCAGAGGGATCTTTCTTACCCTTCTTTCTCTTCTGCGTACATTGTTTTCTCTCTCTTCTTTTTTTCTCTTCTTTTGTGCTGAACCACGTTAGCAGGGTATGGGCCTTTGCGAAGATTTGCTTCGGGAGAACCAGGAGGGGACCAACGTCAGGGTACAGGAGAGTGCTCGCCTTCCCAGGGGTAGGACGAGGGGACCACTCCACCATACCGAACGGGCGACTCCCTGGTTTCGCCGCAATATTGGAAGCGTGTGCTGGCCTCAAGCGGGGGGCCTCGGTCAGAGACCGGATTTCTCGTCGTCCAGAGGGGACGGAGAGAAGAGTTTGTTTAGTCAATGACCCGGACGGGAGGTCCGAGCCAAAGGGGTACTCACCGCCCGGGGAGGACGGAGAGAAGAGTTTGTTTAGTCAATGACCCGGACGGGAGGTCCAAGCCAAAGGAGTACTCACCACCTGGGGAGGACGGAGAGAAGATTTTGTTTGGTCAGTGACTCGGACGGGAGGTCCAAGTCAAAGGGGTACTCACCGCCCGGGGAGGACGGAGAGAAGAGTTTGTTTAGTCAATGACCCGGACGGGAGGTCCAAGCCAAAGGAGTACTCACCGCCCGGGGAGGACGGAGAGAAGAGTTTGTTTGGTCAGTGACTCGGACGGGAGGTCCAAGCCAAAGGGGTACTCATCGCCCGGGGAGGACGGAGAGAAGAGTTTATTTAGTCAATGACCCGGACGGGAGGTCCAAGTCAAAGGAGTACTCACCGCCTGGGGAGGACGGAGAGAAGAGTTTGTTTGGTCAGTGACTCGGGCGGGAGGTCCAAGCCAAAGGGGTACTCACCGCCCGGGGAGGACGGAGAGAGGAGTTTGTTTAGTCAATGACCCGGATGGGCGGTCCAAGCCAAAGGAGTACTCACCGCCTGGGGAGGACGGAGAGAAGAGTTTGTTTAGTCAATAACCCGGATGGGAGGTCCAAGCCAAAGGAGTACTCACGGCCTGGGGAGGACGGAGAGAGGAGTTTCTTTTTTTAGTCAATTTTTGGTACCTCCGCTGATGCGGGGCGGCGGCTGGAAATGGGGGGGCGTTTTCCTTTTCTGGTTCTTTTTTTATTTTTTTTTCTTTCTTTTTCTTTCTCTTTTTTTTCCTTCTTTTTTCTTTTCCTTTCTTCTCTCTTCTCCCTTTTCTTTCTCTTTTTTTTTGCTTCTCCCTTCTTTCTCTTTCTATTCTCTTTTTTTTTGCTTCTTCTCTTTTTTGTCTTTTTCCTTTTCTTTTCTCTCTTCTCCTCCTATTATTCTTTTCTTTTTTTTTTTGAAAACCCGGCTGGTGGTCAAATCACTTGGACATTGATCACGCAAATCCGCCCCAAAATGGGGCGAAGGGTAATATTATTACCTGAATGGGGGCGCCGGAGCGTGGTACAATCTCAAGTGCCTTCCATTAAGAGGTGGGAACTGAACTTCCCCGCGATGGTTGACAATTACATAGGCCCCACCTTCGTAGACTTTTTGGACTACGTAAGGTCCGAGCCAGTTCTCATTCAGCTTACCCTTGGGGTTGGCGGCCATTAGGTCTCTTCTCTTGACCATGACAAGGTCACCTTTCTTGAATTCGCGCTCCTTGACCAGCTTGTCAAAGGCGCGCGCAATTCGGGCCTGGTAGACCTGAATATTCTGTTGGGCTTGAAGCCGCTTTCCTTCCAGACTGGAGAGTTCATCGAGTCTTCGCTCGGTGTTGGTCTGCCCTTCGGGGACAAGCCCATGCTGAATGGCGACCCTGAGGGACGGTATCTCCAGTTCGACGGGGACGATTGCTTCCGAGCCGTATACGAGAGAGAAGGGCGAGCAGCCCGTTGGGGTCTTGTATACAGTTCGGTATGCCCAAAGTGCTTCATACATTCTTTCTTCCCAGTCCCTTTTGTTAGAGCTAACAGTTTTGGCCAGAAGAGTGCAAAGCGTCTTATTGAAAGCTTCGGCCAGCCCATTAGCTTGTGGATTGTAAGGAGTTGAGGTCCTCCAATCAATTTTGTATTTTTCTGCTAGCCGGTAGACTTTCTGGTTGCGGAAGTGGCTGCCGTTGTCTGACACAATCCGGTCGGGCACGCCAAACCGGAATATAATGTTGCGGCGGACAAATCTGACCACGATTTCTCCGGTGACCTCCCGTAAGGCAACAGCCTCTGCCCAGCGGGAGAAGTAGTCGGTCGCCGCCAGAATGTATTTGCAGCCTGTGGAAGATGCGGGTAAGGGGCCCACAACATCTGTTCCCCATTGGGCAAACGGCCAACTGGGAGCGGTTGGATGCAGTTGCACGGGAGGCCTCCTGGGTATAGTGGCATGCTCCTAGCATCTCTGACACGACTTAGCGTACTCGCAGTAGTCGTTGAACATTGCAGGCCAATAGTAGCCAAGTTTCTTAATTTCAATTTTCATCTTCGGCCCCGCCTGGTGTGCGCCAGCTGTGCCGGCATGGACCTCCTTCATAACCCTCCAAGCTTCTTCAATGGACAAGCATCGGAGGAGTAGCTTCTGTTTGGCATCCGCCACAATTTGGAACAATATTCCGTTTCGGAGCTCATAGGAGTCTTTGGTTCTGACTAGCTTGATCCTTTCTTCTCTTCGGTCAGGTAATTACTGGTGTTTGAACCACTACATCAGGGAGGCTCTCTAGTCAGGTAGGCCGACGGCTTCTGCTGCAGTGACCTCTAGTTCTTCTTCTTCTGGCTCCTCTTCTATCATGCTGGGCATCTGGTGCTGGTTTATTAGTTGGATATGGAGAGATCCATCTGGAGGCACTGCCAGTGAGCTTACCAATTTTGCCAATGCGTCGGCTTGTGCGTTCTCCCCTCTGGCGACATGGCCTATCTCGAGGAGGTAGAACCGCTCCATGAGCCGCTTCGCCTTAGTGTGATAAGGGAGCAGCTCAAGTTTTCGGACATCAAACTGTCCCTGGACTTGCTTGACGACCAGCAGCGAGTCGCCGAACACTTGGAGCATTTTGATCTCCATTTGGAGGGCGACCTGGAGGCCGATGATCAGAGCTTCATATTCTGCTTCATTATTGGTGCAGGGTTTGCTAATGCAGCAGGAAGTGTGCATCACTTCTCCGTCTGGCGACTTGAGGACGATGCCTACTCCGGCTCGTACCTTGGCGCCCCCGGACGAGGTCGCTTCTGTCCTCGAGGCTCCATCAAAGTAAAGCTGCCAGATGGCTTGTTGTATTTGGTCTACCTCCAGTGTTTCATCCTCGGGCAGCTCTGTGGCCAACGGGGAGTCTTCGGGCACAGGGTGTGCTGCGAAGAAATTCGCGACGGCTTGCCCCTTAACGGCCTTCTGGGGCACGTAAGTGATGTCAAATTCCATGAGTAGCACGGACCACTTGCCAAGGCGCCCCTTTGGGACTGGCTGGAGGAGAATGTGCTTGATGGGGTCAGCTCTAGATATTAAGCTCACTTCATGGGACAGCATGTAGTGCCTTATCTTCTTGACTGCGAAGACCAGAGCAAGGCAGACTTTCTCTATCGGAGTGTACTTCGCCTCCACGCCCACCAGTCTCTGGCTAAGGTAGTAGAGAGCCCGCTCTTTCCCCTCATCATTGTTCTGGGCAAGCATTGCCCCCAGTGAGTATTCGGTAGCTGCTATGTAGAGTATGAGAGGTCTGCCTTTGACAGGTGCCCCCAGGACAGGCGGGGTCTTCAGGTACTCCTTCAGCTGGTCGAACGCGTGCTGGCATTCATGGCCCCAGCTGAAGGGTGCATTCTTCATCATTAGTCTGTGGAAGGGTTGGCAACGCCCCGACAGGTTGGAGATGAACCTGCGGATATAAGCTAACCGGCCTTGTAGTGACCTCAGCTCTCCCAGACTCTTCGGAGGGGGCAACCCCTGGATGGCCTTTATCTTGAAGGGGTCGATCTCGATCCCTCTGTGCCGGATAATGAAGCCGAGGAACTTTCCACTGGACACGCCAAAGGCGCACTTCATGGGGTTCATTTTTAGCCCGTATAGCCGGAGCCTTTGGAAGATGACCCTGAGGTCATTTAAATGTTCATCTCTCTTCTTAGTCTTGACGACCAGATAGTCGATGTAGCATTCGACCTTGTTGTATAGCAGCTCATCGAAGATCTTGGTCATTGCCCGCTGATATGTGGCACCAGCGTTCTTGAGGCCGAAGGGCATCCTCTTGTAGTGGAATATCCCCTTGGGCGATCTGAAGGCTGTGTGAATCCGGTCGTGGTCGGCTATCCAAATCTGGTTATAGCCGGACGAGCCGTCCATGAAGGACAGGGCCTCGTGGCCGGTAGTTGCATCGATCATCACTTCGGTGATAGGCACCGGGAAGTCATCTTTTGGGTAGGCTTTGTTTAGGTCGCGGAAGTCCACGCAAATCCTGATCTGTCCATTCTTCTTTTTCACTGGTACAATGTTGGCCAACCATGTGGTATATTGGTTTTCTGCCACGAAACTGACATCTATGAGCTTGTCGACCTCCTTGCAGATCTGGCTGGTCAATTTCGGCCCCATGCGCCGGGGAGACTGTTTCACTGGCTCCACCTTAGGATCGATGGACAAGATGTGCTGAGTCACCTCGGGGCTGAGTCCGGGCATTTCTTTGTAGTCCCAGGCAAAACAATCCCGAAACTCTTGCAGCAGCTTTATGTATTGTTCTCTCTCACGAGGGGGTATGAGAGCACTCAGAAAGGTCGGCCTGGGGTCGCCTTCTGTGCCGAGGTTGATCTCAATCAATTCGTCGACTGTGGCCTGGCCGCCATTTTCAATTTTCGACGGGGCTGGCGACAAATCGACGAAGTCTTGGTCTTCATTATCTTCGGGCTCGAGGATGGCATCCTCGTCTTCTTGCTCCTCCTAGCTGGGCGTGGGGGCTGGATTTGCCATGCAATCCTCTTGGACCGTAGCCGCCGGGTCTGTGAGGTCCGCCGGTGCAGAAAGGCACAGGGCCACCTCGGGGTCTTCTATGTACTCATCATAGACAGCTTGGACGGGGGCCGGGGTAGCCGCATCTTCAGGCGCATGGTACTGGATGGATATGGTATAGGCTCCTGCTCTAGGGCTGTTCGCCACGTGGGGGCGTGGCGAGGCTACCACATAGTCTCCCATCCTGAGCTCGTCCCTGTCGATGAGGCCTTGAGCAATGTCTTTGAAGACATAACAGTCTTCGATGGCGTGGCCCAACATCTGGTGGTAGGGACAGAACAGTGGGTCCCCACTCCTTCTGGCGTCTTGCGGCCTCCTGGGCCTTGGGAGGGAAACCTTGCCGTAATAGCAAGCCCAGTCAAAGATACCCCGAGTCTTCTCCTTTGGGAAGTAATAGGGCTTCTACAACTTCTCCTGGAGTGTCACGTCTCGCCGGGCTGGCCGCCCAGCCAAGGGGCTTGCTGCACTTCTTGCTTCTCTTCTCAACGGGGCGGAGGTGTCCAGACTGGTGCCTCGGGGCCGGGGCAGATGGCCACCCCACGGGGGAAGAGAACCCTGGATCAGGTCGGCGACCAACGAGGTTAACTCAGCCAGCCGCACTTTTAGCATCTCGATCTCCCGTTGCTGCCTGTGGTACAAGGCGTACATGACGGGGTCGTATCGAGGGGAATTCGGAGCATGGCCCATGCTACTGCTCCTTGCTTCGCCGATCGGCCGGAGTGAAGGTGCCTTGACGATGTGCCCCTCCGGGGTCGGTTCCTCGGAGAAAGAGGAGGTCTTCCCCATGCAGCGGCAGATAGGGTTCCAAAGGAACACTTCTTCATCTTGTGCCTCCTCAGTCGGAGAGCTGGGATATACATCTTGGTGGGCTTCCCTCAAATTTGCAGCTTCCGCAGGGTCGTCACCGGACAAGGCCGAAACTGATATCGCATCAGCCTCGTAGTAATTTTCTAGTGAAAAACCCAGACCGGGATGCTTGGTAATTTGCAGCAACCGTCGATCCAGGTTTGGTGGGTTCCACATCTTTTCAAACATCTTCTTCCGGCTGGAGGGCAGGTATGGAGGAATCTTCTGCTTTCTGACCATCCCGGCTGCCCGGTCAGTCAGGTGAGGAAGTCCTGCAATGGGGACGTGCGGGTCATGCAACTCGTCAGGGAATCGGCAATCATCGTCTTCCCTGACTGGCTTTTCCCCCGCAACATAGAAGCTAGTGGGCGGCCCTTCAGGGTTAGGCACCTCGAAGGTTCTCGGCCGCTTGACAGTCAATCTCTGTAATGGGCTTAATGATCCCGGGCGGGACCCTGACATCCTCCAGCAGGTCTTCGAGGCAAGGCATCCCCGGTACAGGGTAGATAGGGAGAGGGGCTCCCTTGAATACCCCCTCTTGTTGTGCAATGAATGGTACATGCGGGGGAGCCACATAGCCCGGGGGTGGCGGAGGAAACCAGCCACTTGACTCCATTTTCTTCTTCCCTTTGACTTGGGCAGCTTGGGGGGCTTGCTTCGCCTTCTCTAGATATAGATTGGCATCTGACAAGTGACACTCGAACACCTCGAACGGGTGGAGGTCGGCAAAGATTCTGGCTTCCTTCCCTTCACAGGGGTATTTGATGCAGGGTGGAGGGCACCACTCTGTTCTGGTGTAGCCAGGGGCGACCAAGCGGCGACCAAGCAACGCCTTATAGGAGGTGTTGGAGTTGATGATGTGAAACTGGACCTTGGTGGTGAAGTCATCAAAGGTCAGGCTGAACTCCGCGACCCCCATGGGCACCTCACATTTCTGGTTAAAACCAGCAATCTTGACATTTCTGACCTCAACCAGGTGTACATCAAAATAATGCTTTTGGTACACCCGGTACGGGAGTATATTCACTGCTGCCCCCGGGTCGATCAGGACCCTGTTGATGGGCTGGCTGTTTAGCTGCCCTTTCATGTAGAGGGGCCTGTTATGGCTGCAGGTCGGCAGGAGCATGTCATCTTCTGTGAAAGACACATCCACCTCAGGTGAGGTTTCCGCCAGGCAAGCTTCAACGTGCGCTGGCGTCTGGAGTGCGGCAATGATGGCTTGCCGTGTTTCTTCGTCCAAAGACAGCATCTCCCACACGGTAAACCGGGTCGGGATTTTCTTGAGGTGTCTAACTATCCGTTCGGCGGCCCGCACCTTGAGTAATTTCATCTCTTCGGGCTTGTTGTGTCTGCCTCCTTCCTGGAGCTGGGGTGTCAGGTCAGGGGGCGCCGGCTTTGTGGGCTCCGTTGCAGCCTGCCGAGCCGACGGGGCCTGCTGGGCTTCCTCCGCCCCCCGCATAAATTCGGCGAGGTTCGGGAT
Source organism: Amorphophallus konjac (assembly GCA_022559845.1). Taxonomy (NCBI): domain Eukaryota; kingdom Viridiplantae; phylum Streptophyta; class Magnoliopsida; order Alismatales; family Araceae; genus Amorphophallus; species Amorphophallus konjac. The sequence goes on along the minus strand of CM040119.1, from coordinate 308,282,410 downwards.
GTCACTGTTGTCCGCTTCTGGCTGAAGCAGAGTTACCGCCGGTGGAGCTTGAGAGCTGCTTACTTTTTCGATCGAAGGAGACCCCTGGGAGTGCGCCCGCCCTGCCGTTCGGGCTAACAGGAATTCGACGAATGAAGGGGTGCCTTGGCTTCTAGTCCCTCCGGGATAGAGACCCGACGGAGGGGGGATCTCGGTGCCTCGGACCTCAGGGTCGGGAACCTGGTATGGCTGTTCCCCAATAAGCAGAATGTTGAGGTTATCCTGGGGAGGGCGCCCCCACTTCCTTCCGGACCTGGTGGCGTGTTGGGAGGTGGACGTGTCACGCCCCGAGAGCGGAAGATACCCGGAGATGCGTGACGAGTTTATATCAATCATGTCAATCAGAGTATTAGTGTATTCGACACCAAAATCAGAGATGCGCAAAAATAAAGATAACCCAATCCTTTATTCCTTCATAAGAATATGTCTATTACAAACCCTTGAAGTACTAACTAAAATAAATGGAAAAATACAAGGTTGACTCAAGAAAATATGAAAAAGACTAGATAACACGGAAGAAGCTCTATCTCTTTCACTCTTGATTTTCCCCATCCGTTCGAGTTCCCTCATCGTCGAACTTACCTGAAAAGTAGGGAAACACTAAGTGAGCGAACGCTCAGTAGGAAATTATATCTCAAGAACTAACAAGGGGTTTAAGTGATTACATCTTTCCATGAATGCACTATAACTATGCATGCTCGCATAAAACGACAAGATAGAGAGAGTGTATATCAATGCGATATCAAGAAGAACTAGTCATGAACTTTCAAGAACTTATATCAAAAAGATATCAAGATATTCAAGCAAGTAAACTCATCAAGTCATGTTGGAATTTGGCTATTTTGTTTCAAGTCAAGCAAGTATACAATTACCCTTTTCGGGCCACGCAAGTCATGTAATATCAAGTCAAGTACAAGTACAAGATTTGTGGAATGTTCAATCAAGCTAGTCATGCACTTCGGTATTAATGCCAATACCGTGATCAATCAACTCCCATGGGCACAAGTACTTTCGGGTGCTCCTCCCAGGACCAGATCGGGCCCTATATGCGCAGGCATTAATCATGTATTTTAACATCCACCTTTGTATATAGCCAATATGGAATTTCAAGAATAAAGCTTGTAGATACGTAGGATAACTTGGATAGAATAGAGTCCAAAAGTATGATACTTGACATAGAATGACGATAATAACGGTACAATCACGATTATCGATGAAACTAGGTGGAATTGGTTCCCTAACTTGGGTACCATGACAAGTAAGTATGGACACTCTTTATATAGAATTGAGGTCCACATGAACAGCACATCAATGGCAAGACGTCCTCATTCTTAATATAGAATTGAGGTCCACAAGAACATCATGTTGAATATAGAATTGGGGTTTACAAGAACACCATAACGATGTTGATATAGAATTGGGGTTTACAAGAACAGCATCAAATGGCATGATAACCTCATCCCATTAAGAGAATTCTCATGATACACACTTTGCATAACATGAGGGCCGGTATACCATGTTTCTTTAGAGTGACATGGCAAAATAGTGTAATGGGTTTTTATGGTACAACCAGCTCAGTCGGCCTTGAGGGAATCCAAGGCTGCGAGGAGACTTACGGAGGTCTCTATGACTAACTCGCTAGTCCAAAGGAACGGAATGTCCAAAGGAGAGCTTGTATGTCAATGAGAGTTAAGGGGGTAACGTTAAAACATCATGAAACGTGGGACTATATTCACGGACTGGAACATAGTGCCGATATATATATATAGATATATATATATATATACGAAACCCTCGGTTAACAGTAACATTGTAAAATAGTCTCACAGGAAAATAGCGACTTAATCTAAGTCATTACTTATCAAATTAACGCCTTCTATAGGGGCGTTTATTCACAATCTGACGACTTATACATTAGTCGTCCCTTCAATATTTCTATTCTGCAGAAACCCAATATTCTGGAATTTTAACAAAAACGCGCCCTGGACAGGGGCGTTACTTTTCAATTAGCGCCCTGGTCGGGGGCGTCAGTTCAATAAAAGATGACCTCGTTCAGGTCGTTAATCCAGCAGTTTTCCAAATTTCAGATAATCAAATTTCAGGAACAATTTATATAGTCAGGACCAGAAAATTAGCGGGATTCAATCAGAATGAACATGCATTAGATTAGGTTCATGGTTTCATAGATATCAAATTTTAAACATGGGTAATTATCAATTTATATGAAATTGACGACTACTAGGTAGGGCGTCAAAACAAGAATTAGCGCCCTTGTCAGGGTCGCTTCTTTCAAAATTTTACAGAAAACACTTAAAACCACGATGAAACTATATGCATGGATAACATATGATTTTATTAAGGATCTTAAATTAATTTGGGCTACGTTTCTTGAGAAAACCTACCTGATGATTATCAACTGGTGATCTGTTGAAGTAACGTGAAGGACTTGATGAGAATCTGATGCTCTGTTTCTAATGCAGAAGCAGAGACAGCAACAGAGAAGAAACAGCCGTTGCAAAAATAGAGGAAAACTTCCTCCTTTCACGGGTGTTGGGCTGTAAGAGAGAAAAAAATGAGAAGAGGATTAATTAGCCTTTATAGTATACGGTTGATGTCAAAGGATGAAGAAGAACTTACCGGTTCTTCACGTTTGATAGGAAAACTTGACAGGTAATCTACCCACGGATGAAGAACCCTCGTTCTTTAAGGAAGACAGGAGCTCCTCAATCTGTGATAGAAGAAAACGAAGAAGCATTAGAATCCTCATGCTCCTGTGGTTTGAAGGAAACAATAAGAAGAACAAAACCTCTCCTTTCAGTAGAACGATAGCTCAAATCGCCAAATAGCGATCTGGGTCGATCAGGAGGGTATTTATAGGATTTTGGGAATCCTAATAGGGTTAGAGTTGTATTGGAAGTAATACTTCCATGATAGAGTCCTTACCATACTCCACCTTCGACGTAGTTATCCATAACTTGCCCTGGATAGACTCCTGGGTCGAACGAAACTCGAACTGAATTAACGTCTTAAGCGAGGGCGTCGAATTTAAATTGACGCCTTGTCGAGCGTCGTTACTTATGTAAACGCGCCCACGTAGAGGGCGTTTCATTTCCCTTCCTTAATTTTATTTTTCCCGTCGTTTGAAATTTGACGCCCTATTGTCTAGGCGTCCCTTTTAAATTAACGCCTTATACAGAGGCGTTTCCTTTTGAATCAGCGCCTGATAAAAGGCGTTATTTTCTCTTGATCAATGATTTACTCATTTAGACTCTTTGTCATCTATTTACTTATCTTTTATTTTAATTTGATTTATTTAAAAATCTTATTTTTATCAGGGTTGCTACACCCTCCCCCACTTAAAAGAATTTGGTCCCCAAATTCAATAGTATATATAAGTGGAGAGTGTAGAGTATATACCTTAAAATAATTCTGGAAATCGCTTCCTCATGGATTCCTCGGTCTCCCATGTAGCTTCATGTTCGGAGTTCTTATTCCATTATACCTTAAGCATGGGAATAACCTTATTCCTTAGGGTACGTACTTCACGATCTAGTATTTTCATAGGCTTCTGCTCATGTGTGAGATCCTTCTGGATCACTAAGTCTCCATGATCAATAATATGTGATGGATCGTGTACATACTTCTTCAACATAGATATGTGGAATACATTATGTACATCGGACAGTTGAGGAGGCAATGCGATGCGATAAGCAACCTCGCCAACTCGTTCCAGTATCTCGAAGGGTCCGATGAATCTTGGTGTAAGCTTGCCCTTAACACCAAATCTCTGTATGCCACGTCCAGGCGATATCTTGAGAAATACATGATCTCCAACTTGGAATTCAAGATCTCTCCTTCTTGTATCGGCATAAGCCTTTTGCCTAGACTGAGCAACTCGCAGTCTTTCTCTAATCAATTGTATCTTCTCAGTGGTATCCCTTACCATGTCTGGACCTAATAGTTATTTCTCTCCAACTTCGTCCCAGCATAAGGGTGATCGGCAACTCCTTCCGTATAAAGCTTCGAAAGGTGCCATTTGTATACTTGCCTGGTAGCTATTATTGTATGCAAATTCCACCAACGGCAAGTGATCATGCCAGCTTCCATCGAAATCAATGATGCAAGCTCTGAGCGTATCTTCAACTACCTGATTAGTTCTCTCGGTCTGACCATCCGTTTGAGGATGAAAAGCTGTACTAAAGTTAAGCCTTGTTCCCAACGAATGGTGTAGTCCCTTCCAAAAATGAGAAGTAAAACGGAGATCTCTGTCAGACACGATTGAAACAGGAATACCATATAATCTGACTATGTCCTTGATGTATAATGCAGCCAAAACATCAACTGACCATCGGCTCTTTATTGGCAAGAAATGCGCCGATTTAGTCAATCGGTCAATAATAACCCATATTCCATCATGTCCTCCTTTTGATTTAGATAAACCCATAATGAAATCCATGCTGATATTCTCCCACTTCCATTTGGGAATATCTAGAGGATGTAATTTTCCAGCAGGCTTTTGGTGTTCCGCCTTGACCTGTTGGTAAGTGAGACAGCGTGATACATAGTCTGCTATTTCCCTTTTCATGTTGGGCCACCAAAAATTCCTCTTCACATCTTGGTACATTTTGGTTGATCCTGGATGAATCGTGTACCTTGATCTATGAGCTTCATCTAAGATCTTCTTCTTTAACTTGGGACAATCCAGTATGCAAGTTCTATTCCTGAACATTAATCTTCCTTCACAAGTTATTTGGAAATCCGATTGTCCTTCCAATCTGTCCTTGATTTCCACTAATATTGGGTCATCATCCTGAAGTGCTTGTGTTTCAGTTAATAGGTCTGGATGAATGCTTACATGAGACAATGTGACACATTTGAAGTTCGTGTCCATGCTTATATTGAGCTTAGAAAATTGCTCCAGCAACTTCCATTCTTGAATCATACAATTGGCTAACAGTGTTCTCGGCCTTCGACTAAGGGCATCAGCTACATGGTTACCCTTTTCGGGATGATATTGTATATTGAAGTCGAAGTCCTTGAGATATTCTAGCCAACGTCTTTGCCTCATATTTAGTTCCTTTTGAGAGAAAAGATACTTGAGACTCTTGTGATCGGAGTATATAGTAAACTGCACTCCATATAGATAATGTCTCCAGATCTTTAGTGCAAATACTACCGCGGCTAATTCTAAGTCATGGACGGAGTAGTTCTCTTCATGCTTCTTTAATTGACAAGAAGAGTAAGCTATAACCTTTCCTTGTTGCATTAGAACACATCCGAGGCCAATACCAGAAGCATCAGTGTATACCTCGAATTTCTCTCCTTCCATTGGTAAAGCTAAGACAGGAGCTGTAGTAAGATGATCCTTGAGAGTTTGGAAGCTTCTTTCACATTCCTCACTCCATTCGTAACGGATCTCCTTGCGAGTTAACCTCGTAAGTGGTACGGTGATCTTAGAGAAATCTTTGATGAATTGCCTGTAATAGCCAGCAAGACCTAAGAAACTTCGGATTTCGCTAGCATTGGTCGGTCTTTCCCAATTTCTTATAGCTTCAACTTTTGATGGATCTACTGATAAGCCATCCTTTGATATAACATGTCCGAGAAAAGTCACTTCCTCAAGCCAGAATTCACACTTGCTAAGTTTTGCATATAATTGGTTTGTCCTTAATATTTATAATGCAATCCTTAAATGCTCCTCATGCTGTTCCTTAGCCTTGGAATATATTAATATATCATCGATAAAGGCCACCACGAATTGATCCAAATAAGGCCTGAATATACTATTCATTAACTGCATAAAGGCAGCAGAGGCATTCGTTAGTCCGAAAGGCATAACAATAAATTCATAATGGCCGTACCTGCTTCTGAATGCAGTCTTATGAATGTCCTCATCCTTGATTCTTAACTGATGATATCCCGACCTAAGATCAATTTTGGAAAAGTACTTGGATCCTGATATTTGATCAAATAACTCATCGATTCTCGGCAGTGGATACTTGTTTTTGATAGTGAGATGATTCAACTGTCGATAGTCGATGCATAGTCTCATGGATCCATCCTTCTTCTTTACAAATAGCACAGGCGCTCCCCACGGGGAAGTACTTGGTCTAATGAATCCTTTCTTAAGAAGTTTCATTAATTGCTCCTTTAACTCCTTTAGTTCAGCAGGGGACATTCTATACGGTGCCTTAAAAACAGGTCCAACACCAGGGACTAAATCGATGGTGAAGGCCACTTCTCTTTGCGGGGGTAATCCAGGCAAATCTTCCAGAAACACATCCGGAAATTCTTGCACAACTGGGATATCTTCTATCTTAGTTTCCTTAGCCTCCTTAATCGTGACAAATGCAAGGAAAGATACACATCCTTTCCTTATTAGCTTGCTAGCTCGGAGAGCCGAAATAAGAGGTGACTCGCTCCGACTCTTAGGGCTAGAATAGACTAGTTCTGGAAAGTCCTTGAAGGCAACCTTGCTATTGCGGCAATCGACTGTTGCCTGGTATTTTGATAACCAATCCGCTCCCAGTATGACATCATACTCCTTTAGATCTAAACATATGAGATCGATAGGAAGATTTCTTCCTTTTACCAAGACTTCACAGTTTTGATAATGGTGAGTAATATCGGTTTCGTTTCCGAGAGGAGTAGATAAAATTATTTTCATCCATTCCGGTTCCATAGGTAGTGGGTTAGCAAACTTCTTGGAAATGAAAGAATGTGATGCACCCGTATCAAATAAGACATGTGCATACTTGGAACAAACTTTCAGTATACCTTCTACTAGTCCGCCTTCTTCTTCTTCGGTCTCCTTAATTGCGTGAAGACGAGCGTTCTTGGTTACCGGGCGCTTTCCGTCACCGGTTTGATCATTAAGTAATGGGCAATCGGGAATCCGATGCTCACGGCTCCCACAACGGAGACATGCTCCAAGTTTCCTCCAGCACTCTTCGGTTTTATGACCAGCCTTGTCACAATGCTTGCATATTATATTCGAAGGTGTAGTAGTGATAGAGAAGGGCTTGGTCTTCTTAAATTTTTGGTCTTGAGAAGAAGTACCTCTAGTGCTAGGCCTCTTCTTGAAGTTGGGTTTAAAGGAACCCGAACTTGTAACTTGTTCCTTCTTATCCTTCCCACGGATTCTATCTGATAGCTCCGTGGCATCTTCTAACAATTGAGCTCGGCGTACTATCTCTGAGTAGACCTGAATATCCATTGGTGCCAGCTGGGTAATATATTGGGGCCTGAGCCCGTTTAGGAACCTCCTAGCTTTCATCTTTTCGGTGCTAACTAGGTGCTTAGCATACCGAGACAATCTAGAGAATTGTGCCTCGTACTCCGCCACCGATAATGACCGTTGCTTGAGTGCGGCAAATTCGGTAGCTTTCTTTTCTTGGACTCGGTCTGAAAAATATTTATTGTTGAAATGTTTAGCAAATTCCTCCCAAGTAATTTGGTCTTGATTTAAAGTAGCTTCTATTGATTCCCACCAGCATCAGGCATCCCTTTCTAACTGAAAGGTAGCTAATAAGACTTTATCTTGATCCGTGCACTGCATAACACGGAATATACGCTCCGTCTCCCTGATCTAATGCTCTGCATCATCCGGATCCGTAGAACCCATGAATTTGGGAGGGTTCATGTTCTTGAAGACTTGGTGGAGACTTCTGGCTCGTTGTGCACCTCCCTGTGCTACTTGTTGCAGCACTTGAGTTATGCCTTGAAGTGTACGCTGCATGTTGCGCCACTGAGCACGTTCGGCAGCCATCGTCCTACAATTACAATAACTAGATCAATACGTGATCTCGTTTAGAAGCTAGCATTTCTATGTTAACTTTAACCCTTGGTTCTACCCAATCTCACCGGTTAAAGGTTAAACCTATCCTTGGACTTGGGTTTTCCTAGGAATTGAATACCCTAGGCTCTGATACCACAAAAACTGTCACACCCCGAGAGCGGAAGATACCCGGAGACGCGTGACGAGTTTATATCAATCATGTCAATCAGAGTATTAGTGTATTCGACACCAAAATCAGAGATGCACAAAAATAAAGATAACCCAATCCTTTATTCCTTCATAAGAATATGTCTATTAGAAACCCTTGAAGTACTAACTAAAATAAATGGAAAAATACAAGGTTGACTCTAGAAAATATGAAAAAGACTAGATAACACGGAAGAAGCTCTATCTCTTTCACTCTTGATTTTCCCCATCCGTTCGAGTTCCCTCATCGTCGGACTTACCTGAAACGTAGGGAAATACTAAGTGAGCGAACGCTCAGTAGGAAATTATATCTCAAGAACTAGCAAGGGGTTTAAGTGATTACATTTTTCATGAATGCACTATAACTATGCATGCTCGCATAAAACGACAAGATAGAGAGAGTGTATATCAATGCGATATCAAGAAGAACTAGTCATGAACTTTCAAGAACTTATATTAAAAAGATATCAAGATATTCAAACAAGTAAACTCATCAAGTCATGTTGGAATTTGGCTATTTTGTTTCAAGTCAAGCAAGTATACAATTACCCTTTTCGGGCCACGCAAGTCATGTAATATCAAGTCAAGTACAAGTACAAGATTTGTGGAATGTTCAATCAAGCTAGTCATGCACTTCGGTATAATGCCAATACCGTGATCAATCAACTCCTATGGGCACAAGTACTTTCGGGTGCTCCTCCCAGGACCAGATCGGGCCCTATATGCGCAGGCATTAATCATGTATTTTAACATTCACTTTTGTATATAGCCAATATGGAATTTCAACAATAAAGCTTGTAGATACGTAGGATAACTTGGATAGAATAGAGTCCAAAAGTATGATACTTGACATAGAATGACGATAATAACGGTACAATCACGATTATCGATGAAACTAGGTGGAATTGGTTCCCTAACTTGGGTACCACGACAAGCAAGTATGGACACTCTTTATATAGAATTGAGGTCCACATGAACAGCACATCAATGGCAAGACGTCCTCATTCTTAATATAGAATTGAGGTCCACAAGAACATCATGTTGAATATAGAATTAGGGTTTACAAGAACACCATAACGATGTTGATATAGAATTGGGGTTTACAAGAACAGCATCAAATGGCATGATAACCTCATCCCATTAAGAGAATTCTCATGATACACACTTTGCATAACATGATGGCCGGTATACCATGTTTCTTTAGAGTGACATGGCAAAATAGTGTAATGGGTTTTTATGGTACAACCAGCTCAGTCGGCCTTGAGGGAATCCAAGGCTGCGAGGAGACTTACGGAGGTCTCTATGACTAACTCGCTAGTCCAAAGGAACGGAATGTCCAAAGGAGAGCTTGTATGTCAATGAGAGTTAAGGGGGTAACGTTAAAACATCATGAAACGTGGGACTATATTCACGGACTGGAACATAGTGCCGATATATATATATATATATATATATATATATATATATATATACGAAACCCTCGGTTCACAGTAACATTGTAAAATAGTCTCACAGGAAAATAGTGACTTAATCTAAGTCATTACTTATCAAATTAACGCCTTCTATAGGGGCGTTTATTCACAATCTGACGACTTATACATTAGTCATCCCTTCAATATTTCTATTCTGCAGAAACTCAATATTCTGGAATTTTAACAAAAACGCACCCTGGACAGGGGCGTTACTTTTCAATTAGCGCCCTGGTCGGGGGCATCAGTTCAATAAAAGATGACCTCGTTCAGGTCGTTAATCCAGCAGTTTTCTAAATTTCAGATAATCAAATTTCAGGAACAATTTATATAGTCAGGACCAGAAAATTAGCAGGATTCAATCAGAATGAACATGCATTAGATTAGGTTCATGGTTTCATAGATATCGAATTTTAAACATGGGTAATTATCAATTTATATGAAATTGACGACTACTAGGTAGGGCGTCAAAACAAGAATTAGCGCCCTTGTTAGGGTCGCTTCTTTCAAAATTTTACAGAAAACACTTAAAACCACGATGAAACTATATGCATGGATAACATATGATTTTATTAAGGATCTTAAATTAATTTGGGCTACGTTTCTTGAGAAAACCTACCTGATGATTATCAACTGGTGATCTGTTGAAGTAACGTGAAGGACTTGATGAGAATCCGATGCTCTGTTTCTAATGCAGAAGCAGAGACAGCAACAGAGAAGAAACGGCCGTTGCAAAAATAGAGGAAAACTTCCTCCTTTCACGGGTGTTGGGCTGTAAGAGAGAAAAAAACGAGAAGAGGATTAATTAGCCTTTATAGTATACGGTTGATGTCAAAGGATGAAGAAGAACTTACCGGTTCTTCACGTTTGATAGGAAAACTTGACAGGTAATCTACCCACGGATGAAGAACCCTCGTTCTTTAAGGAAGACAGGAGCTCCTCAATATGTGATAGAAGAAAACGAAGAAGCATTAGAATCCTCATGCTCCTGTGGTTTGAAGGAAACAATAAGAAGAACAAAACCTCTCCTTTCAGCAGAACGATAGCTCAAATCGCCAAATAGCGATCTGGGTCGATCAGGAGGGTATTTATAGGATTTTGGGAATCCTAATAGGGTTAGAGTTATATTGGAAGTAATACTTCCATGATAGAGTCCTTACCATACTCCACCTTCGACGTAGTTATCCATAACTTGCCCTGGATAGACTCCTGGGTCGAACGAAACTCGAACTGAATTAACGTCTTAAGCGAGGGCGTCGAATTTAAATTGACGCCTTGTCAAGCGTCGTTACTTATGTAAACGCGCCCACGTAGAGGGCGTTTCATTTCCCTTCCTTAATTTTATTTTTCCCGTCGTTTGAAATTTGACGCCCTATTGTCTAGGCGTCCCTTTTAAATTAACGCCTTATACAGAGGTGTTTCCTTTTGAATCAGCGCCCTGATAAAAGGCGTTATTTTCCTCTTGATCAATGATTTACTCATTTAGGCTCTTTATCATCTATTTACTTATCTTTTATTTTTAATTTGATTTATTTAAAAATCTTGTTTTTATCAGGGTTGCTACAGGACGCCTCAGCTTGATTCACCTCCGCCGGTTCATGGGGTGGCTCTTCTTCTTTTTCTTCCAGGGAGAGAGCGGTGTCGAACAACGCCGAGAGGGTGTTGCAGGCGAAGGCGACCTCCTTCTTCTTCTTGCCTCTGGGTCTTCTCTTCTTCTTCTTCTTGCCTGCTGCAGCAGATGGCTGCTCTTGAGGAAGTTCACCCCACAGAGGAGGCTCTTTGTCTGCATCGGCTTCTGTTCCCGGAGCCAGCTCGAGTGATTCGAACTCCTTCCAGGGGACATACTCCTTCAGCTCCACAGGCTGGATTTCGGGCTGTTCATAATCTTCGAGCCCATCAATAATAGCCTGGAGTCTTTCGACCGCCGGGCTAGTCTTCTTGTGCATCCGCAGCGGGACAGAACTCTTCTTGTTGTGAGTAGGCCGCCTCATGACCAGCCGAGGGGCGGTGTCGTGGCAAACCGGGCATGCCGGGGGCGGTGCAGGCAGGGGCGCTGCCACCCTCGGGTGAATTCCTTGGGTAGGTCGAGAGGCGCGCGCCTTTCTAGTTTTTCTGGGTATAGTCTGCCACCCTTCTTGGTCTTGAGCTGGGGCCATGATGAAGGTCTCATAAGTGGCGCGGGCGCAGGCCTCCGCCCACTCCTTTGGCAGTTCCTGGTACAATGATACCATGTTGACGGAGGAGGTTATGCTGGGCAGCTCATGCGGCTGCGGGGGGTCTACTTTATGCTCCCCCATGTCTAGCTCCCCGTTCTTGATTAGGGCTTCAATAACATCCTTGAAGACGTAGCAGTCTTCGATAGTATGCCCGAGCACCCGGTGGTATAAGCAGAAGCGCGGGTCATCTTTCTTCTTCAGGTCACCGGGCCTCTTCGGCTCTGGCAGTGTAATTTTACCGTAGCTGGTTGCCCATTCGAACAGGAGTTTGGACTTGTCTCGGGAGAAGGAATAAAGCTTATTTTTCATCTTCTCCCTTAGTGAGGGGCCCTCCCGCCATTCTGTAGTTCTGGGCGGAGGAAGGTTGGCAGCCGCCTTGGCTTTCTCTTTTTGCTTCTCAAAAGCCTGGAAGTCTAATGTGTGCACCTCAGGGGGAGCTGGCTTCTTCTCGGCCTGTCTGGCTCTCTGGCTTGACATGGCTGGAGTGGAGGAGTATCGGGCCAAAAATGCCTCGATCTCTGCTACCACGTTGTTCAGGCGGTCGAATGTCTTGACCTCAGTGCCGATCATCCTTTCCAGGATTTCTTTCTTCAAGTTTTGTTTGCAGATCTGCACCGCATCCTCCTGGTGCGGGGGACGCCTGCACCTCATGCTGAGGTTCCTCCATCTCTTGATGTAGTCGAGGGCCGACTCATCATTCTTCTGTCCCGTGGCATAAAGTTCTTCCACGGTGACCTCTCGTTCTGCAACATAGAATCTTTCTTTGAACTTCTTTTGCATGTCGGGCCAATCAGCGACGGACCCGGGCGGCAAGCCGGAATACCACTCAAAGGCAAGACCGGTGAGTGTTGAACCGAAGAACTTCAGGAGGTAGGCCTCATCAGTAGCTAGATCTCCCATGATTTTCACATAGTAGGCAATGTGTTCCCTAGGGGACCCTTGCCCGTTGAATTTCTCAAACTTCGGCGGCTTGGTGACGCCGACCGGCAGCTTCCTTGCGGCATAGTGGGCCGGGTAGGGTACCCGGTAGACGTCAAACGGCGTCTGATCCCCTTCGCCCCTCTCGGCCAGCTTCATATCTATCATCTGTTCGAGCATCAACCGGCTGACTGCTGTCGGGTCGATCAAATTCGGGTAAAAATGAGCGGGCTGCGCACTCGGGGTGGCTACCACGGTCGCCCGGGGTGCCATGGGGGACCCTTGCGAAGGCGGAGCCTGTGGCGGGGCCACTGCCGTGCAATGTGTTTGCTGTAGGGGCGCGCCCCCGAGAGGATTGAGGGTTGCTGGAAGAGCTGCCTCTGAAGACTGCCCCCTGTCCCTGGGTACTTCGGGTATAACCTCGGTCTGCCAGGACATCGGGGGTGGTGTGTTCTGCTCACTTAGCTGCTTCTTGAGTGACTCGATTTCCTGCTGGAATCGTTGTATCATGAGCAGCATTGTAGGGTCAGCTGTGGGGAGACTGGGCATGCCCCCTGTCTCTTCGGCCGGGGCGTCCTCGGATGATGTCGAGGGTCCGCCACTCGTGTCGCCGGTGGTGACCACATTGGCCGTGAGGGCCGCAAGGGGTTCTTCAAGTAGGGTCCCTTCGACGCCTGCGGGTGTTGCGCCGCCTGCCACTCTTCCTCTTCTAGTAAGGGGTCCCGGCCTGACGGCTATTCTGGCCAATTCTTCCGGATCGGTGGGCAAGGCCCCATACCGACCATGAACTCCTGCCATGTTGCAGGTGAACGTTTGCCATTTCTTGTTCTTGTTTCTTTTTATCGCCCTCCTGGACGATCTCCCTGGGAACACCAGTCTATCGAAGACCGACCGTCGGGGCGGCGCTTCCTCCCGTACAGGGGACTGGCGCGACTCCTCCGGACGGGTCCTCGACTCCACGCTAGGTGCGGGTCGGGCGCCTTACTCTTGAAAAGCGGAAGCCATTGCCCCCAGCAGTCTCTGGCGACCGGCGGGGGTGCTACCCGGGCCTCGGAGGTAATTCCTCATGGCCTGCTCGATCCCTTCCCACTCCTGGTCAGGGAGAGCAGCCTGGGGTTGCATGTCGATGACAGCGGCAGGAGGAGAGCAGGCCGTGAGAGCTGGGCGGGCGACATTGTGCCGGCGCCCTTGACGACGGCGGCGGGCATTCTCGGACGGCGCCGGGATGACGGGTGCCGGTCGGGAAGTTGGGGTCATCACCTCGACCCTATCATCTTGTCGGGCCCTCCTCAGGCGGAAAGCGCTGGGCCCCGCTTGGGCGGGTGTAGCAGGATGGGCCCCCTTGGGTACCCAAACTTGCTTCAGTTTGGCCGGCCTGCGTGGGGTTGCGGGCGTTGCCCTTTTCTTCAGCTTCTCCAGTCCTTGAAAGGAGTTGCGGACTGGGATGGTCGGGACGACGCGGTCTGGCGTCACCTGGGACCTCTGCCCGACTAGGCGGACTCGGAGGGCCCCAACCGTCATGGACTTTCCGGAGTTGGACATGCGACACCCTGAGCCGGCGCCGGTGTTGCTCCTCCGAAGCCTCCTTCGGTGGGATGCCGACCCTTGGTGGGATGGGCCGGTAGTTTGGTGCACGTGGTGCACGTTGCAGCTCAGCGTGGTTGTCGGGACGCTGGTATTGTTCTTGGCCATAGCTCGGCCGGCAACAGCTTCAGTGGCCCCCGGGGCGGGAGCGTTGACCTGGGACTCTTCGGGCGCCTTCACCTCGAGGATGTTGGCGAAGGCTACCCCCAAGAAGTTGGGGAAGCCCACGGTGGGAGGGAAGCTCCCGAAGTTGAGGGGCACCGCCAGGTAGCCGCCTCGGACATGGTTCTCCACGACTTGAGGGCCGCAAACAACAGCCATTGTCGGTTCCATGATGCCTCTCTCTCTTCCTGCATTTAAGAAAGTAGCACAATTAGTATTACAAGAAGGGGGCTGCGGGGCCCCTAATTTCGGCAAAGAGATGAAGGGCGGATCGGTCCCATCGGGCGTGCCAGAGCTGTGGACGCGCTTTCGGTTTGTTTTTCTCTTTATCTTTCTTGGCGCGGTGCGCGGGTTTATTAAGTGCGTGGGCGTGCCAGTCACCGGAGTGACAATTTATTCGGGCTCCGAGGAGCCCATGGTGCACTCGATCTGACTTCGTCAGACGATTGTGGGGTTCGTGTCGGGACCGAATCCCGTCGCGCCATAAAGGTCACGACGTCATTTACATCCCCCATACAAGGGAATACCCTTGATTAATTGCCAAAATTAGGGGCCCCGCGGCCGAAAAGAATAATACTAATTGTGCAAGAAAGAGATAGGAATGGATCACACTGAGGGTTGTATTCAGACCACAAACCGCTGGTCATGTCGGTCACTCGTGGACCTTTTCATATTCGGACACGAGTCCGTGATGGAAACGCAACAGGAAAAGCCGGGACAAATCCGTTCAAGTGTTCGCCGAACACCCTGGCAATTTTAGTGATGACTCGGAGGGCGTCCGGAACGAGGAGCAAACCCGGTCTGATCAAGATGTCGGCCCGAGGCTAGGTCGAGACCGGACCATGTCGGGATGACTCCCAAGATCCGAGCCCGGCCTGAGAGGGCGGCATTATTGTTCCTTTTGCCCCGGGTCGCGGGGAGAGATGGGGGCTGCAGTGTGGGCCCTAGCGTCTTTTATTTGGGGTTTTCTTGGTTATATGTTCTGATCTCTGATTTGCCATTTACTACCCTTCCTTTTTTTTATGCCTCTGTCCGGGATGATTTTCTATCCTTTTATTCATCAATGTCGTTATTACTATCATTATTTTCTTTACAATTTTTATTACCCCTCCCACCTCTTTTATCATTATTAGTGCTGCGCATTCAAAGTCCTTTAACTAACATAATTCTCATTAATTCATTTGTTGTTGTTAAGGCTCTTATCATGATATATCTGTGCGTGTATGTGGTGTGCCGGCGAAGGAGAAATAGGGGTGTACCGCTGGAGATAAGAGTGTGCCGCTGGGGGACGGAGGGGCGTACCGTTGGGGATAATAGGGGGCGTATCGCTGGAGCTTAGAGGGGTGTACCGCTGAAGCCAATGAGGGAGTACCACTGGAGGTAACAGGGGTGTACCGCTAGGAGGCTCAAAAAGGGGGTGTACCGCTGAAGGTTTGAAGGGGTGTACCGCTGGGGGCTACTTGGAGTGTGCCGCTGAAGGCTGCTTGGGGTGTGCCGCTGAAGGCTGCAATGGCGAGGGTGTACCGCTGGGGCCATAGCTGGAGAGTGTGTCGGTGAAGGAGGGGGGGTGATATAAAGTCTGTACGTTCCCCAGCCTCAAGTCTATACATTGCCTATTCAACCAGCACACAAAGTCTATGCGTCCTTTAGTCTAAAGTCTGTACATTGCCTATTGACCGCAGCTCGAAGTCTATACATTGGCTGCTCAAAGTCTGTACATTGTCCATTGGCTACAGTTCAAAGTCTATACATTGGCCGTTGGCTGCAGTTCAAAGTCTATACATTGGCCGTTGGCTGCAGCTCGAAGTCTATACATCGGTGACCCCAAAGTCTACACGTTGCGACATGAAGTATGTACATTGCAGCATTAAGTCTATACATTGGCCACAAAGTCTATACACTGCAGCAGAGTCTGTACGTTGCAATATGAAGTCTATACGTTGGCTGGCCCAAAGTCTGTACGCTGCCGCACAAAGTCTGTACATTGCAGCATGAAGTCTATACATTGGCTGGCCCAAAGTCTGTATGTTGTAACATGAAGTCTGTACATTGGCTGGCCCAAAGTCGATACGCTGCAACACCAAGTTTATACATTGCCCCTTTGGCTGCAGCTCGAAGTCTATGCATTGCCAAGCCCAAAGTCTGTACATTGTAACATGAAGTCTATACGTTGCTTGTTGCTGCGCTTGTGCCTCCGTCTGCCAAGTCTGTACACTGGATCCCATTGAGACGGTGGATGGGGGTGTGCCGGCGAAGGGAGAGAGGCGAAGGGAGGGAGTGTGCCGCTGAAAGGGCCAGGAGGTTGTGTCGTTGAAGGGCCATCAGAGTGTGCCGCTGAAGATGGGCAGTGTGTATCGCTGAAGGCCCTCTGGAGCGTGCCGTTGGAGATTGGGAAGGGCGTACCGCTGAAGGCGGTCTGGGGTTGGAAATGTTAGGGGGAGGGGGTCCACTCTCCCTCTGTTTCTCTTAAGGCTTTTCTTTTCTTCTTCTCTTGATCTTCAGGTAGTTTTTATACAAATCTTTTCTCCTTCTTCTTGCAATCTGTTGTTGCTCTGTTTATTTGTTGCTTTTGTTATCTTTCAATGTGTATTTATTATCCCATTTGTTTGTTGCATCCTTTTGCCTCTTTTAATGTTTTGTTATTTTCTCACGAAAATTCGGCAGCATCTCCCCCTTAACCTGGGGCGTAAGGGAGATAAAGGGAACGCGCCCACATGGAGTGGCGGAACCCGACAACTGGAGGTGGGCGCCCGAGGGCAGCAACACCTTTATAGAACCTCGGAAAATGCGGAGGGAGAAGCAACGGGCCTGAGGATCCATGGGGTTAGACAAGCTGAGGTGGGGCTCAGAGGAGGGTGTGCCGCTGAGGGCCTGAAAGGGGTGTGCCGCTGAGGGCCAATTGGGGTGTGTCGTTGAGGGCCAATGGGTGCGTACCGCTGAGGGCCAATGGGAGTGTGCCGCTGAGGGCCAATGGGAGTGTGCCGCTGAGGGCCAAAACAAGTGTGCCAGCCAAGTGCCGGAAAGGTGCATCGCGGGAGGAGACTTGCAGGCCATTCAGGGAAAGAAGGGGGGAATTCAACGACGGGGGTAGGCTACTGGCCACTGGATGTTCGGAGAGAGGGTAAGGGTCTCCCCCTCCCCTAGGCCAATGAACACAACGGAGGGCCATGGAGGGGAGCGAAGGGCCCATGAGGCCAAGGCTCATGGGAGAAATCACATGGCTACGGAGGTTCCAAAAAAACACCGGGGAGACGTAGAAAGCGAACGATATACCACATGCACTGTGAAGGCGGGAATAAATCAATAGAGACTGCAAGAAAGGCCCAAGGAGGGTGTTTCTTCATTCATGGGAGGCAAAAGGCCGTAGCCCTACATTCATATTACAAAAGAAAACGGCCAAGCGAGGCCGTGGACAAAGGGAAAAATCGAAGACAAAGAACAAGAGGAGGAATGGAATACAAAAGGGAAGAAAGCATTGGGGCTTAAGACATGGGCCACCGTCCCCAACCCTCTCCCCCCCATTATATCAAGCTCTTTTTCTCTTACTCTTGCTTCTTCCCGGTGGTCGTCGGAGGAAGCTCCCGCCGGGACGCCTCTTCTTCTCTTCTCTCTTCTCCTCTGTGGGTGTGTGTGTCTCTCTCTCTGTCTCTCTGTTTTCCTTGTCTGTCCCTCCTCTTCGTCTGTCGAACAGGAGGCTTTTTATACTCCCAGCCACCGGCGACTTCGAGCACGACCGTCGAAGGCGGGAAGCCGACTGTGATGATGGGTTTGACCTGCTCCTGTCCTGGCTGTCAGTGGGGTAGCCTGCGTGGCCCAACCCATGGTTGACACCTCATAGAGCTCACTGTGCGCCAAGGATGCGTAGGGCATGGGCACCATGTCGTTTAGCCGTTGAAAATGCCTTACGCTGTGCCGTTGGCGGGCTGCACAAGCGTGCCGCAGGAGAGCCAAAAGGGCGTGCCGCTGGAGCCTCCGAAGGCATACCGCTGAAGCCCGTTTGGACGTGCCGCTGAAGGCCCATTTGGGCGTGCCACTGAAGCCCTTGGGGCGTGCCGCTGAGGGCCTATTGGGCGTGCCGCTGGAGGCCCATTTGGGCGTGCCGCTGAAGGCCCTTTTTTGGGCGTGCCGCTGAGGGCCTATTTGGGCGTGTTTCTGAAGGCCATTGGGGCGCGCCGCTGAAGACCATTGGGGGCGGTTTTGAGTCAGTTGTGAGCACGAGTCGTGGCACATTTAATTTTCTTCGAGGCCCATGGATTGTGGGACTCTTGGTGATTAGTTTCTTTCTTCAATGTCGTGACTCCGGAGGCGGCTTCACAGCAGCCTGTATACTTGGGGAGCCCGGGCGATCAGTCTCTCCGGGACTTCTTCACTCGGCGCCGTTGCTGACGCGGGGCCGAGCGGGATATTTGGGTGTGCAATTTTTGATGTCCACACTACCTTGCTCAGGATCTGGAAGTGTTCTGCTGTGATGGACGAACTAGATGGCTCCCTACCAAATCAGGGACTACCTACCTTGTACGTTGTATGCAAACAGAAGAGATTGTCTGGAATAAGATGGCAGCGCGTGGGAGACATGCTCTGTGGGAGTTGGCAGCATAGAAGGTTCGAAAAGGCGGACTTGTTTGAATATAGAAAGAGAGAAGAAGCTGAGAGATAGATATAGAGAGAAGCCAGCTGCTGGAAGAGGAGCCGAAGTGAAGAAAAAGCCAAACTGCTGAACGTGGAGCAAGCTGTTGCGTTCCTTGAAGCCTGAAGCAAAGTCTTCATCCTGAACCCACCTTCTTCATCCTGCGAAAAGGGAAGGCTTCATCCCCAGCTTCCTGTGGCAAAGGAGAAGCTGCTCTCCAAGGAAGCAACCCATATGGAAGAAGCGAAGAACGCCATCCAGATTCCAGACAGGGCAATTTTCTATCGTGCTCAAGTGTTTCATTTCTCGTATGGATTTTTGTTTTATGATTCTCTTTTTCAGTTTGAACACTTCTCTATTGATGCCTTGAACAGTCCCTACCTGGTGTGATAGGAAGACAGACGGAGGTGTGCTCCGATCTGTGGTGTTCAGTCCCTACCTGGTATTGTAGGAAGACCGACGGAGGTGTGCTCTGGTCTGTGATGTTCAGTCCCTACCTGGTTCTATAGGAAGATAGACATAAGGTGTTTCTGGTCTGTGGTAGGTTGTGTATGCCTTAAGCTGTGTATCAGCGGGTTAGTGCAGTTGCACAAGGGAAGCCTCACTCAGTTGAGTGAGGGGTGGACGTAAGACTCTGCATAGAGTCTGAACCACTTTAAAAATATATGTCGTCTGTGGTTTGTGGTTTGCCTGTGATTTTATCTTTCGCTAGATGCTTGCATTGGCCGTTCTCTATATTCTACACTGCATCTACTGTGTGTAGTTCTTTCTTTGTGTTAGCATATTTTATATTATGCCGTGCTTTCATCGAAAAAAGAGACTGATCTATTCACCTCTCTCCTCTAGATCCGCCATTCCCACACATCACATCCATGGACACCGTCGTCCTTGACTACATACATGGTACACGAACCCCACGATGGGGGATGAGTTCCCGATCCAGCTCTCACCGTTTGACAACAATATATACGCTGTAACAGAACATATTTTTACTTATGTTTTAGTAATTTTTTGTGTGTTAGCACTGTTTGACAACAGTAACATTATAACAAAACAATTTTTTAATTACGTTTCTAAAACATAAGTATAAATTTAAAAAATGTAGGTAAATTTTTTACTTATTTTTTATATCACGCTTTCAAAACGTGACGTTTACTCTCGTAATTATAAATTATACTTACATTTTAATGAATTTTTTTGATGTTTCTTAGATGACAAACGTAGGAATAAGGTGAATATATACCTAAACTATAATGAAACGTAAGAAAATTATCTACGACTTTTTTAAAATGTAAGAATAAATTATATATATTTATATTTTATTTAAAAATTAGATAAAATTCGTGACTATAACTCTCATTTATTGTAGTGATATGAAACATGTGGCTTTCACAATGATCTCTCCATTCTTGTCACCATGTGTTGGGCAACAACGGCGCTGCTCGAAGTAAGTATGGAAGGAGAGATGGACCTCCCTGCACCATACGTAGTGTAATCCATCGACTCAATAGGTAGGCTATTGCTTGGGCTATTGCATCCTGCTATATGCTCCGAGGTCTAGCTAGTTAGAGTCTCCAACAGTTGGGAGAGTGGAAGAGATTTATACATGATCTAAATGATTAGTTACTATTTCTTTTTTGGTAATTTAGTAACATAGTTAGTCTAAGATCCCATGAATTGCCGTATATGATCTTGGACATCTAATATCTTAAAATAAAAAATTAATAAGATTATTATTAGACTTTAAGAGGTGAAAAATTAGTTCCTAATCCTCGGATAACACTTTTAATATTTATTTATTTGGAGAAGATCGTACGGCTCCCGTGAAAGTCTGTAATCACCAGATAGAAAAGGCGTCGGAAGGAGTCCTATGCGTTACCCTAGGGGACAACCCTTTGATGTTTAAGTCAGCACTTGGAAAGATAGAGAATGCAAAAGAGAAAGCGAGAGAAAGAGAGATGGAGAGCGTATGTGTGGGCTTGGAGGAGCAGTACATCTTCCGGAGGAGTGCTTGCCGTGACCAGTGGACGCTCAAAGAGTGCTCGTTGGACGACCCGAGTGCTTGGAAGATGTCGATACTCTGTAGGAACTTCTCTCGTAGCAGCGAGTCGGTTCCCTTGTCTCTGAAGCTGGGTGTGTTTCTCTCGGTTCTTTTCCCCTGCTTATTCGTCGAAGTCCCCTTTATAGGGGTTGTCCCAGTGGCGAGGGCCTGTCCTTTAACAAGGAAGGGCGTAAGTCATGGAGTAACGTCTACCCGCGATCGTGGGGAGTTTCCCATTGAGCGAGGGTCCGTTCTCCCAGAGTCAGACGGTTCTCTGGCGAGTCTTAGGGCGCCTGGGAGGTGTGATCGCTTTTAGTGAGATAGAGGCCGACATCGTGGGAGGTAAACGTTCGATCGCCGGAGGGTCATCCGGCGACCGTTGCCCCTGGGTCGACGCCCTTTGTGCACTGGCAAATCCGAGGACGATCCGTCCTAGGCTGTTCGTTGGGGGCTATAGCTGTCAGAGGCCCGTTACATGTGTTGTAGATCGAGGCCTTCAGCGAAACGGGCCTGTCATAATGGGCCCTATATGGGTCAAGCCAATTTCACCCTCCTCGAGACTCATTATCTTTTTACCAAGCAATTGAGACGGCAAATTGGGGTAAGATATATCGCCAAGAACTAAAAATTATATACTAGTTAATTTTTCACTTATCTTATACCTAGATCCAAACAAACAACCTCTTAACCATACAAATACTTATTGGTTTATTATTCACCCCATATCTCGATTCGAACAAATAATCTTTAGATCGTACGGGAGGGTCTCACGACACAAGTGTTTCTTAGGGCATATTTGAAACAGTGATCATCTTTTCTCATTTTTACAAAATTTACGTGTCATACTCATTGCACATTGTCAGAAGATTTTTAATTATTAATAATCCACAGAAATTAGTGTGAACTTGTTTTGCGGGATCACGAGAACATGACATTTTTGTGTCTGAATTCTCTCTCCTCTCAAAAATCTCTTTTAACCGGACGCGGCACTATAGCATTTGAAAAAGATTAAGATTGATCTAAGTTTATTCCCAAACGAGGCCTTATACCATACGAGTTATCAAGGGAAATTTATTAATAACTCTTACTTTATGGGTATAACCAAAAGAGTTATGTAATTTTGTGGAGGTACATATCTACATATATCGATCAGATGCCATTTGGACGCTGGACTCAAGACATCATTAATTGCTGAAAATCCCGTGCAAAAGCATGTCGAATGTTTCGTTCAAATTTTCGCGAATATGTTTTCGATGACGACGTGGCGATGATTTATTTACATGTTCTATTATTCTAATAAGAATATCTTACCTTTTCCTCCACCTCCAATTCTGAGTCGTCCGATGTAACCCTGATCAGTCACATCTTTCCCTGGTTCCAAAGTGGTAACCTGCCCCACATTTACTCACGCACGCACCTTCCTCTTCCTCCCATGTACACTTGCCACCACACACCAAAACTTCCCATCTTGGCAACGAGGAGCAGATGGAGTCAACGCCGCCGGGCGGCAGGAGGCCGCCGCCCCCATCCTCCGCCCCCGCCTTTGATCTCGACGGTACTACAGAGGACTGCCTCCCAGGCGGACGTGGGTGGCGGCCGTTGAAGGAGTGGGGCGCCCCACCGCCAGCGCCGGCTGCCGCGCCGGAACCATCCCGGCGGGCGCTCTGGAGTCTCTGGCTCGTGGTGGGTTGCCTGAGCTTCCCCACCTTCGTCTTCGTCTCCGGCGTCTACAGGCCCCCCCTGGCGTTTGTCTCCGGTGTCTCGCCCACACCGCTTCTGCAGCGTCGGCACCAACACGAGGGACGGGTACCCGATGGTCAGTACCCTCTCTCTCTCTCTCTCTCTCTCTCTCTCTCTCGCGCGCGCGCGCGCGCGCTCGCCTGCTGCCTTACGACTCCATACGTCGAGCGATCTATCAGCGCCAATCCTGCCCAGTGCCATTCCACAACCCGCGGGTAATTGGGTGGGCAGCGGGGGTTTGCTGGCTCGCGGCGAGTTGATGCCGGCGACAATGGCGTCAGAGACGCGGTTCCGGGGGAGGGGTGCCGGCGGAAACCTCCGACCACCGCCCTCTAGGGTAGCTGGAATTACGTTGAAGTGGGGCCCGCATAGTACTTATGTGCTCATTTGTCGAGTTGAGGACTCGGGCGGATCTATTAAGATTCATAAAAATCTGAGACATGATCCGATCGACTCGGATCGCGTCACTCCTCCCTTCCTCTCTATCGAGACTTTCTAAACATGCTTTGGCGAAGATTCGACGGTAGCAGTGAGGATTCGCTACAATGATCCGACCAAAAGAGACATTGTCAATCGTGGTGAGGAACTGTGGGGGGTGGGGCGGGGGCGCCGGGGTAGGAGAAGAAATCGCCGTCGAGTTGAGAGGGTGCCAGGATGAGGAAAAAAAGTTCTATCAGATGAGGTGAGAGACGACCGAGTTGATCCGAGTCACATATGACTCGAGCATACCGTGTCAGATCAGAACGATCTCGATCCGATACGAATTACCGAGTCGACTAATCTTGTTCACGATACCCACGGCGACTTCGTCACCCATCCTATGATGCTTTCATAAGTTTTCTGGGAGAACCGTTCACCGTTTTGACCCGTGCGGCTCGGTTTCTGTGGACGCTCGCGAAAACGCAACGTCCAAATGTGCGTGTCTAGCTATCATCCTCTTTAGTCGGGGGGATGTTTGGAAATACACTCCTACTCCTGTTTTAATAGCGAGTAAAAATAATTAGAATTAATTTATTTAACTTAATTTTACTTAAGATAACAAAAGAGCTATCTTAGTGGGTTAAAGTGAGGGGTTAAACAGATCAACTATTGTGCTAGGTGGTGCGATAGATATGCTAAAGTTAATTAAACAGATCAACTTCATTTTTCATCCGATTATATGATCCGATGTATCAAACTAAAATCGGAACTAAAACTCCGTTAACTCGAGTTAACCTGTTACCAAAGTGGTGATTGTAACGGATCTTACAATTATACTTCCTAAGATCACCCGATAATGTAGAAGTTAGGTTACATATGTTCCTCCTGAGTCTAGAGTCTGTGCTATTTTATTGTATATTATTATATTAACAGGCATACCCTCCAAAAGAAATTTGTTATTTCATAAATAACTGTATTATCATCCACCATTCGTTTAATTTTCGGTAGATTAAAGGAGAAGTAATTAAGGGCTAATGTATCTACTCTTTTGCGATCTATTAACATAATTGAAATGATCATGACATACATACTCCGAGGTTCTCTTCTATTATCTTGCATACCCCTCCAAAATTTCAAGTTTTTCATTGACAAAAAAGTACCTTGTAAACTCTAAAAGCATTGAAACAAGAGGGATATATATAGCCGAAGCATTAGTATTATTATGAGAGTGAGAAATGTTATCGTGTCACTTCATTCTACGAGAGGCATGCCACTTTCTATGATGAAACACACTTTTTCAAAAGTTGAATTTAAGTTCATTGTGTTTAAGGTGGGATCATTTCAGAAAGTGTGGTTCATCCCAACTGTTTAATCGTCAGATTAGTAGCAACATGTTAGTCATAAAGTTGAGTGACACTATAGCATTTCTAAAAATGAGAACATATTTAAAAATATATGGATAGAATATATCTATTCAAAATGTTTGTACATACATGAAAACTTCTAAATGTTTGTACATAGATGAAAACTTCGGCCCAATCTCTAGCCCATTGCATTCTCGTGTGGAGTCCAGCCCAGGCCTGTCATCGGCCCAAGTATGCGGGTCCAATCCCTAACCGGGGTACCAAGAAACCTTCAATTTCACACGCGTTTGAAAGCACAGCTATTTCCACTCTCATTGGCGGGTTCTGAACTCAGGTACGCTGGCGCTGGAGGTCTCCCCACCTATCTCCACGGTCGCCCATCTCCAGAGCGTCCACGCACCATCTCCATCACCAACCTCTGTGCAGAAGCTCACCAGTGCCGTGCTTCACAACGCCGAGGCACCAGCCCCCTCACCAGCCCCTGTAGCTAGCAGCTCCTTGGTCGTCCAGGTAAACAAAGCGCCAATATTGGCAGCTGGCTCTTCCCGCTCATCAGACGCCGGCGCCCACGAGGACAAGCTCCTCGGCGGTCTCCTCGCTCCCGGCTTCGACGAAGACTCCTGCCTCAGCAGGTACCAGTCCTACTTGTACCGCAAGGCGTCGCAGCACAAGCCCTCCCCTCGCCTCATACACAGGCTCCGGGAATACGAGGCCCTCCACCGGCGATGCGGCCCGCTCACCAGATCCTACAGGCGGGCCCTCCGACTGCTGAAGCCCGGGGGAGGCGGCGGCGCCCCCGGCATGTCGTCGTGTAAGTACGTGGTGTGGAACCCAGAGAACGGCCTGGGAAACAGGATGCTCAGCATGGCGTCGGCGTTTCTCTACGCCCTCCTGTCCCACAGAGTGCTGCTCGTCGACGGGTCCACCGACCTGGGCGGCCTCTTCTGCGAGCCCTTCCCCGGGAGCACCTGGCTGGTGACCCTCGACTTCCCTCTCCGACATCTCCCCTTCGGCCAGAAGTACCCCGAGAGCTACGGCAACCTGCTGAGGACCAACAGGTTAGTGGGCACCCACGGCGGCAGCGCACCGCTGGGATTCGTCTACGCCCACCTGTCCAACGACTACGATGACTACGACAAGCGGTTCTACTGCGAGTCCGACCAGCTCCTCCTGGAGGAAGTCCCGTGGGTGGTGCTGAGGTCGGACCAATACTTCGTGCCGGCCTTGTTCCTGAACCGGGCGTTCGAGCGGGAGCTCATCCGGATGTTCCCGGAGAAGGAAGCGGTGTTCCACCAGCTGGGTCGTTACCTCTTCCACCCTTCCAACGGGGTGTGGGGTTTCATCACTGGGTACTACAGAGATCACCTCGCAACGGCGAGGGAAAAGCTGGGGATACAGATCAGGGTGTTCAACAGCAAGCTCCGGCCATTTGACCTCATCCTACGCCAGATTCTAAACTGCACCTTGTCGGAGAAGTTGCTACCGGAGGTGGACCTCCGGCGGCATGTCACCGCCACCACCGCCGTGCCCTCAAAAGCTGTCCTTTTGGCTTCCCTGCACTCGGTGTTCTTCGACAAGATGACGGAGATGTACTCGGAGCACCCGGCGACGAGCGGGGAGGTGATCGGCTTCAACCAGCCGAGCCACGAGGAGGAGCAGCGGACGGGGAGGGCGGCGCAGGACGGGAAGGCGCTGGCGGAGATGTACCTGCTCAGCCTGACGGATGCGCTGGTGACGAGCTCCTGGTCCACCTTCGGCTACGTCGCGCAGGGGCTTGCGGGGACGACGCCGTGGGTGCTACAGGGACCGGTGCACGAGTGGGTGCCGGAGCCCGCCTGCGTGAGGGACGTGTCGCCGGAGCCGTGTTTCCACTTCCCTCCCGACTACGACTGCGAGGCGAGGGGGCACGCCGACACGACGAAGCTTCTGCCTTACACGAGCCACTGCGAAGACTTGAGGAGCGGTGTTAAGCTGGTGGACTTGAAGCCCTAGCTGGTTACAAGAAGAAGCACATCACCTGATAAGATTACTGTATTGACCTGATGAGGGTCTGTATAGGAGACTGCGACTCGTTCTATTTACGTAACCCTGCATATAAAGAGATGGAGGTGATCCGGCGAAAAGGAGCTCCCTTCCCATGATTGATAGAGGAAGCTTTGAAGCCAATGACGTTGTTGTATATTAGTTCTACATGAAGGGATAGGGACTTTCATCTCGCCCCTCGGGTGCGATTCACATAGAATTAAGAAAATATAATCTTTCTTTCCAAAGTTATCGGTCTCAACAATGTTTGCCGCCATCAGCGCCAAGGGCCAAAGCCGTCGCTGTCCGGGCCAATGCCACCTCCGCAGACTAGATCTCTTCGGGCCCCTTTAATAACAAATTACGATAAGTTAACCGAGTAGGGTTAGATTTAGCTTATTTTTGAGTTGGAGTAATTATCAATTTGACAACTTATCTTAATCACGGTCGAGTAGGTTATTCCTAAGATATTAATTCTAGGCGATCCTGATTACGGTAATGTTGCCATCAAACTAGAATAAGAACAACTAATTAATTAGATTAACTCACTCTAACTGACCATTATTCTGTTATCAAAGTGACCCGATCGTTAATAAATAATGCTGACCTCGTATGCTCAATGGCCGCCACAAGCCTGCATTCCTCCTCTCCAAGGCCTCCCCGCTCTCTTTTTTTCCAATACGCTAATTTTGGTCTGCTACACCTATGACATCTGATGTGAACTCGGAACGATAGCGAGTGTTCATAAATCTCGAGTAACAACATGACTAACGTAATATCGTGGGTCCCGAGAAGTAGACTATTAGAATCTATCATTTAAAATTCATGCTCTAAAATCTAAGGACGAGGATGATATTCTTCTAGAAATCAAAGCCAAGATAATTATGAGATGATGACTCATCTACGGAATCGATGTGAAGGGGCTCCTCCACGCACGATGCACAGCAAAGCAACACAGTCCTCCTCTTACAGCGAAATAGTGAGGACGAGATGGGAGAGCAGAGAGAGAAGACCAGTGTGAGAGTGGTAGCAGCTCACTGGTCGTTGTACTCCCTTCCTCTTCGCACACACAGGGAGTAGAGCGGCCTACTCTCTCCTTCTCCTTCACACAGCAGGTGGGCCAAGACAAACAATGGCATGTTCCTTCTCTCGCTACTCTCTCTCTCTCTCTCACACACACAGAGCAAGGCGGTGCTGCGATAGTGAGCAGGGCAACATCGGTGAAGAGGAGCAATGGTGCAACGGCAAGCAATAGGGTGAAAATGTAGAGGGAGAAGGAGGAGTAGACTCTGTGGAGAATCCCCTCCGTGTTGTGCACGGCACTGCTGGGAGTTTTCTGTATATATTACTTGTAATGTGTACATGTTACACAGGGATAAGAACCCTGGTTCCACAAAGAATGGAACGATTACAACAGATTACAACAGTTGTGCAACAATTATGCAACAACCTGATAAGCGTGGCCCGCTTCCTGCACATCAGCTCCCTGCTACTTGCAGTGGCGCACGGTTTCCGCCATGTTCGCTATCACGCCCCCTCAAGCGGATGGTGTCTACAACATGCAGCTTGTCTCGGAGCCAAGTGAAACGGGGCTTAGCTAAGGCCTTTGTGAGGACGTCGGCGAGCTGGTCTTTGGTGGAGACAAAGGAAATCATAAGTTGTTGTAGCGCCACTTGCTCGTAGACAAAGTGATAATCAATGTCGATGTGTTTGGTGCGGGCGTGAAAAACGGGGTTGGCGGCAAGGTATGTCGCCCCGATGTTGTCACACCAAAGGATTGGAGGAGAAGGTGAGTGAATGCCAAGCTCACGGAGCAGCGCACGGAGCCAAATGAGTTCAGCTATAGCATTGGCAAGGGCCTTGTACTCAGCCTCGGTGCTAGACCGTGCCACAGTTGATTGTTTCTTGGAACTCCGGGATATAAGATTAGATCCCAAGAAGATAAGGTAGCCACTAGTAGAACGTCGATCCGTTTGTGAACCAACCCAATCGGCATCACTGAAGGCGCTGAGCTGAAGAGACGAGGAGCGGCGAAGAAGAAGTCCATGACCAATGGTGCCTTTGAGATAGCGGAGGAGGTGTTTGACAGCAGCCCAATGAGTTAGGGTAGGATTATGCATGAATTGACACGCCCGGTTTACTGCAAAGGCAATGTCGGGCCTGGAGATAGTAAGATACTGCAAGCCGCCAACAACACTCCTGTAGGTAGTGTGGTCCACAGACTTGTCCGCAGGAGGGTCTAAGGTATGAGAGATGCCAAGAGGAGTGGAGATAGGTTTGGCTGCATCCATCTTAGCCCGGCGGAGAAGGTCCATAATATATTTGGATTGAGTGAGAATACAGCCATCCTGGTGGGGAAGCAGTTCAATGCCCAGATCACGAACGGCAAAGTCCTTGCTGAGGGAGCGTATCAGCAAGATAACGCCCCCTGGATCGGAGCCCGTTATGAGAATGTCGTCCACGTAGATGAGCACATAGAGTTTGGTAGAGCCAGAGTGGCGGTAGAATAAAGAGGGATCCGTCTTGGACCCAATAAACCCAAGCTCTTGAAATCTGTGGCTGAGACGTGTGAACCAAGCTCTAGGTGCTTGACGAATGCCATAAAGCGACTTGTGAAGTTTGCACACATGATGTGGGTAAAGCGGATGCAAGAACCCAGGCAATTGCTCCATAAAGATCGTCTCATCAAGGTGACCGTGAAGGAAGACGTTGGAGATGTCTAATTGTCTGATGGGCCAACTGCAGCTGATGGCGACGGCCAGAAGAAGCCGGACCATGGTAATCTTGATCACGGGACTGAAGGTTTCATGAAAATCGATGCCCGATTGTTGGCGAAACCCTTTAGCAACGAGACGTGCCTTATGCCGTTCAATGGACCCATCGGCTCGTTGTTTTAATTTGAAGACCCACTTACAAGTGACAATAGTCATATGTGGTTGGCGGGGAGCAAGCGACCACGTCTCGTTGCGTAGGAGAGCATCAAACTCCGACGCCATAGCAGCACGCCAGGCTGGATGTTTTGAAGCTTGAGTAAAGCAGGTGGGCTAACTAGAGGTAGCACAGGCAACAAGGAAAGCTGGCAACGGATGGCGATGTGTGGCTAGTGCATGTGGGGGCACTGGTTGTGTGGCCGCATACAGGTCGGCTAAGGGCCGAGTGTGCCGTGGAGGAGAGGTTGCATCATCCTGTAGCGAAGCTACAGCTTGTGATGGCGGTGCAGCGGCATAGCTGGGTGAGGAGGAGCTGTGAACAGAGGATGATGCATCGGGTTGAGCAGGTGGCGGAGCATCCAGTGTTGATGGTGGCAGCGAGTTATGACTGCTGCTGCTGGCGGAGGAAGAAGCCGCTTCCTGTGGGACAGCCTGGACAGCAGCGGGATGGGCGGGTGTCCTGGCCGTATGTGCAGGAACAGCAGGAAGCTCCTGTTGCTGAAAGGGAGCCACCGCGGAAGGGAAGACACCCGAGAACGCGCCAAGGAGCCCAGGGGACGAGGATGGCCGGTTGTGCGCCGCCGAGTCTTTGCCTGTAAGGGGAAACGTGGATTCATTGAAAACCACATGCCGGGAAACATGAAGACGCCCAGTGGAGAGAGAGAGACAGCGGTAGCCATGATGCATGCCACTGTAGCCAAGAAAGAGGCATTGCTCAGAGCGAGGAGCAAGCTTAGATGGAGCATAGGGACGTAGATATGGATAGCAGGCACAACCGAAGGTCCGGAGAAAGGTATAATCCGGAGGGTGCCCAAACAATCGTTCAAAGGGTGAGAGAGAGTGAAGAATGGGGGTGGGGAGTCGGTTTATAAGAAAGACAGCAGTGGAGACGGCCTCGTCCCAAAATTTTGAAGGCATGGAAGCAGTGGACAGGAGAGTGTGAGCAGTTTCAATGAGATGACGATGCTTCCGCTCAGCAGTCCCATTTTGTTCAGGGGTGTGTGGGAAGGAGACACGGTGGAGAATGCCGCACTGTTGAAGGTGTTTATGAAGGGATTGATACTCGCCACCCCAATCGGATTGGAGAGCGATTATGCGGTGCCCGAAAGTGCGTTCCACAAAATGTTGAAATTAAACAAACACATCCAAGATATCAGACTTCCGTTTAAGTGGAAACAACCATGTAAATTTGCTATAATCATCCACAAAGATAACATAGTAAGAAAAATCACCATGGGAGACAACCGGGGCGGGACCCCATAAATCAAAATGCAATAACTGTAGAGATTTAATTGAACGAGTAGATAATGAAGCAAACGGCTGTTTGTGACTTTTTAACATAAGACAATACTGACAACTGGACGGACGCATACGATGGGTGACAGGTAACCCATATTTATGAAGAACATTGGAAAGAACACGAAGGTTCAAATGACCCACGCGATCATGCCACACCAACGGGGAAGCATGTTCTCCAAGGAAGAGAAGTGGTGCTGTCGGGGACGAAGGAAAATGGTAGATGTCGTCTTTAAGCTGTCCTTGAAGAAGAACCTTCCCCGAAGTCCGATCCTTCACAAGACAAAAGGTAGGATGAAACTCAACAGAAACATTATTATCATGAGTGAGTTTCCGAACTGAAATGAGATTGCGAGTGAGAGTGGGAACATGAAGAACATTGTTTAGTTTAAGAGAGCAATATGTGGGGTAGGAAGAATGGAGGAACCAGAGGAAGTGATGGGCAGACCTTCACCGTTCCCGACATGAAGCTTCTCAGGACCCATGTAGCTTACTGGATTGAGAATCGCGTTGTAGTCCAGCGTAACATGATGTGTGGCTCCACTATCCGGGTACCAAGATGGGGAGAGAGGCGTCGGTGGTGCTGCTGCATAGGGAACCATAGCAGTGTTATAGCCCGGGTATATGGCAGAGTAAGCAACCGGGTATGCAGGGGAGCCGGGGCGATGTGGAGTAGGTGGTGGTGCTGGGGACAAATGTGGCCACCACGGATGATGGAGGACTGGGTTGCCTATCGATGCAGAGCCCCTGACGAAGTTCTTGTTAAATCGCTCCAGGTAGTCTGGACCACGATGGCCGAACATATGGCAAATCTGGCATTGTGGATCTTTCGACTTGCCACGGCCACGTCCGCGACTGCCACCTGTGTTCCCTTGGCGCCCCTTGTCATTGTTGGGAGTGGGGGCAGCCTTGTAGATGGAGGCGTTGGCAGAGGGAAACACAGATACGTCATCGGCAGTGGCACGCTGTGGGGCCATAAGCGTCTCATGTGTAGTGAGATGCGCAAGAATATCTTCGAGAGTGTAGGATTCCAGGCACGTGGTGACACTGGAAACAAAGGCCTCATAGCTCGGTCCTAGTCCTGTCAGGACTACCATAACAAGGTCTTCATCGCTCATGGGTTGGCCGATCGCAGCTAGCTCGTCAGCGATGATTTTGATAGACTGGACATATTCTTCGATAGAGGCCATCCCACGTCGCATCCCATGAAACTTGGTGCGCAGTTGCAGAACTCGGGCACATGAGCGAGAGGCAAACGCTCGGGCAAGAGCATCCCAGACCGCCCGAGCCATGTTGTGGCCCACAATCAGTGGAAGAAGGGGCTCGATGAGGCATGAGATGAGCCAGGACCGGACCATTTGATCCGTCCTCTCCCACGCCACAAAATTTGGGTTGGGAGTTTGTATCTCATTTTCACTTAGAGTTGCTGGTGGTGGCACAGTCGTCCCATCGACCATAGATAGATATCCAAGACTCTTCAAGAGAGGAACAAACTGAGCCCTCCAGAGAAGATGGTTATCATGCGATAACTTCAAGGGAAGGAAGGGCATCACGTTTGGTGATGCAAATGGGGAAGCCTGTTTGGCTGATGGTGACACGGTAGAAGCCTGCTCGCTGCTGGTAGCCATGGACCGAATGCTGCTAAGCAAATGGCTCTGATACCATGAAAATGTAGAGGGAGAAGGTGGAGTAGACTCTGCAGAGAATCTCGTCCGTGTTGTGCACGGCACTACTGGGAGTTTTCTGTATATATTACTTGTAATGTGTACAGTTACACAGGGATAAGAACCCTGGTTCCACAAAGAATGGAACGATTACAACAGATTACAGCAGTTGTGCAACAATTATGCAACAACCTGATAAGCGTGGCCCGCTTCCTGCGCATCAGCTCCATGCTACTTGCAGTGGCACACGGTTTCTGCCATGTTCGCTATCACAGGGCAATGAGCAGGGGCTGCTAGCGACTAGGGCGGTGCTTGCAACTAGCGGCGGGAACGTGATGATGTTCCTCCTGGGGGGAGCTCACAAGGAGCTGATGCGCTCCTCTCTCTTTCTTACAAGGACGCAGAAACTTGCATGCCTCCTCTCTCTCCCTTAGACCTCTTATTTACAGAGGTGAGGAGGGCAACTCTCCAACTCCAAGTTGGAGATGCTTTCTTGTGGTCCGAGCCGTGGAGTCCCAGTGGGACAAGGAGAGGAGGAGGGCAGCCAACCAGCGGTGAGAAGTCCTGCCGAGACTTGGAGAACTATGGTAGAAAAGCCTCACATGCATACATGCGATCCCACTTCTGGTGGGATTTAGGCCTGCCGTGGGAAAACCAAGTTTTGTTGGGACTTAGGTCGCACTGTCCAGCGGGTTGCCCTTAATGGGCACCCTCCATGTGGGCCATAGGCCAAAATGCTAACGGTGACTTTATTTTCACTATCATACTTCTTTTATTTCTTCTTTCAAAATGTAAAATATTACTTATTCATCTATTATAATAGGGAAAGGAGTGCCCATGATGGGAGAGTTATGAAAAGAAAGCAAATTTATTACAATACATGTGACTACTCCCAAGCAAAGATACGATGGAATATTGTTCTTTATGACCTGTGGCTTCCATATTACCTTCAAGGATGATAACAACGTACGTAGACGCATGGCAGTGATATTCACGCGTATCTTCTCCCCTTCTCAAGTCTTCCATGTCGTAGGACTTTAGAATTCTATAAACTGTACTTTACATAGTTAATAAGTATAAAATAAATTTTCAATTGAAAATTGAGAAAGAGAAAATATTGGAGGTCCAGCACGACCTAATAACACTAGGCTCATTATGGTCTAAAGGAGTCCGGCCCACAGCGGCCCTCTTCAGTCGACCGACAACCCTGAAGCACGGTCCAGTTGAAGCCCATCGAGGTCTGATTAGCCCACGGGCAAGATCTCTATATCCGTACCTTCCAAGCATCATAAGACTCGCAAACGAACGTACATTGAAGTCGCCATTATAAGACTTACCCTGACGGGCTCTAAATCGCGCCTACATCGCCGAGATATCCATCACACGGCCTTTCCTTCAAGAGCGAGTGAGTGAGCGATAGAAGATCCCCACCATCAAATAAGATACCACTCCACTAACCACGTCATTGTCAAGTTAGGGACGAAGTAACACCGATGCGACTGCTATAAATTGCTCCCCAGACAGACACAGAGGGAGGGGGGGAGATACTCACAACTCAATGCATAGAGAGAGGGATGATTCTAGACATAGGCTCCACGGCATAACAGGTAGGTGATACAGAGAAGGCATATCTGTGAACGTGTCACAATGAGATTAAAAAAGAAGAAAAAGAAGAATTTAAATTTAATTTAGAAGAAGAACAATAGATGGATAATGATGAAAATGTGGGGAAGGGGAGCATGAAGATGTTATCTAAAGAGTGTGATCGCCAGAGAGATTACCTCAAAAATTAGAAGGGAGTGATCGCAAATATCTTGTGAAGCGGGGAAAGACGTGAGTTTCACTTCCTCTTTCTATCGGACGGCCGATGAAGAGAGTTTATATTTTAATTATCTTTAAAAATAGATAAAGACAAACAAGATAGAATGAATTAGAAATCAAGTGCAGTATCAATCCTCAATGTAAATAAGACTATGAAATATGGGCATGAACACATCTTGGGTGTTTTGATTTTAAACCCCTTAAAATGATTAAAGGGTGGGGAAAAGATGAATGCAAAACGGTCAAAGATCCTAGCAAAGGGATGATAGGGATGAATGAATGATGCCAACCGAACTAAAATAATCAAAACAAAGAGAGAGGATGAGAGAACGGAGGTTGGTTGATCATCCAAGACTGAAAAGAAGGCTTCAAGGGATCCCTCTCACGGCAGAGAGAGTGTGACAGGGCTCCTTCTTGCGTAGAAACAGAGAGGGAGATGGAGCTCACGAAGCACCTCCTCTTCAAAAGCATTTCCTAACTGAAACGCCCTCAGCTCACTTAACGAAGGCTACTGTGAGATCTCACTGTGAAAACTTCCAAGAACTTTAGCCTCCTTTTGTAAAGCTCAAAATGACCTCTCGTGGAACTTTTATGAGAACTCAAGCCAGCACTCTCTTGCATAAACGCTCGAAAACTTCTTGTAAAAAAAACTTAAATTGGGAGCTCCAATGGAGTTATTTATAGGGCAAGAAATCCTAATTCTAATGGGTTTCAGAATAAGAAACTCTCCCTATGACGTGGATCACTTTCTCCCGAAGGCCAAGGATCCAAATCTAGTAAGGAACGCCATGCAGAGGAAGTTGCGATCGAACATGATACGGATAGAAATTGACGACCAGTGCAACTGACGTTAATTAAATTGGTGTCCAAGGTGAACGACACTAATTCTAAAGCAAAATAAGGAAATAAATAATTCACATAATTAACAAACAAAATTAGCGTCCACGCGTAGAGGCGTCAATTAATCCGCGCCTTCTCACAGAGGCATTAATTCTTCAAAATTAAAATTTAATTGAAAATGGGAAAAACAAGAATTAACGTCCATGTGAACGGACGCCAATTCTTTTGAGTCGACGCAACAGAAACCTGAGTCGACCTGAGGTGGAAGAATTTGCGTCAATTTGAAAAGGCGCCAATTTGAAGAATTGGCGTCGAGTAACATGGACGCTAATTCCAAAAAGATCTAGAAAAATAGAAAATATTCTTATTAAGCTAGTAATGAAGTTCACTTTGAGACATTATAATATGACATGAGATTTATTCATCTTAACATCAATTTTGGCGTATCTACAAGATCGAGGGTTCTCCACCCAGTTCTCTCAACTCAATCTCTATCTCCAAGCACTATCTTCCTCTCCGAACACTCTCTAGGTCTTGTCTCCACTCTACATGCTCTCTCTCTCTCTCTCTCTCTCTCTCTCTCTCTCTCTCTCTCTCTCTCTGCTCGTTCAATTATTATTGACTTAAGCATCTGAGGGTTGTCCCTTGGGATCACTCTCAGGACTTCTTCTGACATTCTATCTAGTAGTTGCAAGTTTTCGTAGGGTGATCGGCCGTTCTTCCCCAACAAACAAATCATAAAGTTGTAGTACGAGGTGAAGGGGATATTTTTCTATCTCTACAAAAATAATTGTCAAGGAATTCAACTGGAATTAAGCTTTATCTAAATAATGAAATTGAGAAGAACTTTTGACTAAGGGTTATGGAGAGATATTTTGAGATCTCATGATTCCAAACAAATGAATCAGGAGCACTCAGCTTTTGTGCACATGTAATTTTTAAAAAATGAGAGAGAAAGACACATGAAAATAGGAGATGAATAATTCTCAAAAGCTCCTCCCATAGAGTTTATGAGTGGATTTTGAATCCCTTCTAATGTTTAAATGTGCATTTTAAACCCCGATTGTGATGACCCGGACTTCGGATACTGGATATAGTCGATAGGACTACTGAGCAGACCCGATACCACTTGGAACCTGTGAAGCCTCTCAAGAACTGTAAAGCTCCGAAGGGAAAAAGGATTGTCATGTAGTACATTGAAGTCGCAGATATAACAGCAAGTAATTAAATTTCATTAATCAAGTTTGCTAAAGTAGTACAAATAAAATTACTTTTTAATTAACAGTTAAATTAACAATTATACCAGAGTCAAGTCCAATGGAAAGACAAGTACATTTCAACAGAAAGAAAAACGTACACTGAGGTCGGGGGAAGCTCGATGCAAGTACTGTTGGCAACTACGAACTTGCCACACCAGGAACCGCAAAGGAAGCAGAGACGACCACACATGAAAAGCATGGGTGAGCCTCGTGTCACTGGTTCAGTAGGGGTCACGCGGATCCCCACTAAAAAATAACGCAGTAACACGGAACAACTAAAACAGCAGCAGTAGTAGTAAAGTAGGAAACTACTACTAGAAAGCTGAAAAAGGAAAACCAGAAACGGAAGGAGTAGAAACGGCTAAAAAAAAAGGGAAAAGCCATACCGAGCAAAACACGGCTACCGAACTAACATCGGCTCCCTAAACTACTCCAAATAGTAACAGAAAGGTGAACCCTAATCTCACAAAGTCAAGAGTTATTGATCTGCTGACACAACACAAGACCCTTGGCGAAGGCTTACGAAGATAGGCAAAAAGCCTAGAAAAGACCTGGACAGACATAGAACACTAAGACCTACACGACTCGATTACCATGCACGCTCACTTAAACACAACTGCATGCACAACTAGAGCGTCGTACATGTTACACAACAGTGACCTCGGGTAAGGCTAAGAGGAGACTAACCCGGGAAGGTCACGACGTGCAAGAAACGTGAGAGTTACGTGTCACGTGACGAAAGCACCTCCTCACTAGAAGAACAACCAGATGCATCCACTGACGTCTTATACTGCGCCACAAGTATCTCACTACGGACGCCGAGAATGACGGAGACTGAGATACTCACTGAACCAGAACAGGAACTACAGTAACGAGTGACTAGTCAGGGTCACGCCCGTCGGCGCCAGTCCAAACGCCCCTGACCACATGTGCACACACCGACTCTTGCCTAGAGCCAGGCCTCTAGCTAGTTCCCCCCCAGCAGGATGCTACCGTAAAGCAGGGGTCCACGGAAACTAGCTTAAAAATCGTATCTCGGGAACTGCCCTCACCACCACTCCCAGGTGGGTCAACACTCGAGGTTGTGAGGCTACGACTAGTGGAGCCTCACTAGACACAGAGACTCTGAAACACAAGTGCTGCAGTACAGACAGGCCAAGCAAGCATTGTTACACATACTACGAAGCACCAAGGCAGCATATCAACTGCCAACAGACTCAGGACAGGACAACTAGACCTTCTAATACAACGATCCTTGAGTCTTACGACTCAGAGTCAAGATCGTCACACAAAGCGGAACGAGCCACCAATCAGTCTAATCCTAAGCCAGAAGAAATGGCACATCCAGAGGAAACGACTCACGGAGATTTAAGGGAGCATAAAGACCCTCAAAGCACCTGGACACGCAAACTGAGGTAAGACAGTACCTCAGGACGTCCAGAACTATGTCTCGAGCTATCCAGAATAGTCAAGACACACAAGGTCACTTGTCAACCACTGGGTCTCACCGGGTTGACTAGAACCTGACAATGATTTTGAATCAGTACTGAAACCTAATCAATAGCAAAGAACACCTGGCTACCTTATAACATGGTCATAGCCCTCATAGGACATCAAAAGACGTCCACGGGATAATGGGCAAACCACGAGGTCAAACCAAGGCACTCGGAAACCAAAATACCGGTAAACCGTCCTCTGGGACGCAAGCGGTACATCACTCGGTCGCTTAGCAACACAAGTAGTCAAGGAAGAAGCTGCTACACACACAGAGGCAAGGACTCTGGTGGTCATACACTAGGCCGCGAGGTGACTGTGGCGGTCAAAGATATGGCCGCTACACCCAGTCAACCCTCGAACCGACCTACCCAGTTAAACCACCAAGCGGTCTAATAAAGACCTGCCACACGGACTAGGCAGTCCAAGAGACAACTGCCACACTAACCACCCTAAAACATTGACCTAAGTCAAACGGCTTGTAGCGGCCTAAGAAAGGAGCGCCACAACGAGGAGGCGGACGAAGGTTAGGCTGCCAAGGCCAACCGACTTAAATTCTTGACTAGTTCTAAAATCATGGTAACACGAACACCGAGACAGCTCACGAGCCGTCGAGACCATTCTCTCAAACGGGAACTCAAGGGAGGCTACACACACATGCGGGGAAACCCCATTGCACTCAAACCGATACACGGTAACTCGATCGAGCGTAACACAAGGCCCGAAACACACACACCTACGGGCATGCTAATCGAGGTAACACGGCACCTCCCGACACCCCAGAAACACGGACACGAAACCCACAGGGTGTCCGGAACACTCGCGAGGCCATAGGTCAGTCATTGGATCTCAACCGGATCGACCAGAACTCAAAATGGGTAAAAACACAGAATTTCGGTCAACCTGACCCCTGGGGTCGGTCAACCTAACAGGGTCGGTCGACCGGACCTGGGTGGTCGGTCGACCGGACCGACACGGTCCTGCGGACACCTACCGGTCGACCGGCCCACCCGGGGCGGTCGACCGGTTACGACGGAAAACTGGCCAAACCCTACACCTCGAGCTCGATTCCACGCCCCGTTCGATCCCGATCCAAGGGGAAACAACCATAATGCCAATACCGACCTTTCACACTCTGGAAGGAGTCAAAACGACGCACAAATGGCTAGAGACGGGCAATTCTACCGAATTGACCCTAATTGAGTCACTGAGGTTCCCGGGCTCGTACCGGCCCCAAATGACAACCAATTGACACGAAATTAGCGGATCTGTAACGCTGACATTTCAGGGATTCGAATGATACCAACTGATCTAAAAACCATCGCCGTTTTTCGATGAACCCAGCGAACACCCCAAAACCATGATTTTACCCCAACAAGGCAAAACCCACTCGTATGCTCACCGTTCGGTGTGAAACCGCGAGGGAACGTAACAGAGAAATAGAGCTTCCGTCTCCGTACCTCCACGGACGATTCCGAGCACCGAAGTGACAAAACGGCGCCGAAAATCGCATCACAAGCTCGACCGTCGGCTTGGAATCCACCGTTCGGGATCGCATTAGAAACGGTCCGATCCTCGCCCTATCGCACTCCGGACCACCCCCCACGGCATCTCCTCAGCCTGCTCGTGCCTCCTTCGTCTGCAGCCGGAGCAGAAGGCAAGAAAAAAGAGAAAACGGGGGAGAGAGAGGGTCACGGCGGCGAATGAGAAGGGAGGAGAGAGGGAGAAGAAAGAAAAAGAATAAAAGGAAAAGAAATTAGGAATTTTCCTAATTTTTGAAAATTCTGATTTTTAGCCCAAAAAATCACTAATTCAGAAAATTTCGGAAATATAGTCGAAACGATCCTCTCAAAGAGTACATCGCAACTGTAGCGTCCTCGAGTAGATGAACTGAGAAATAAACTCACCACAGGGTTCCGTAACTTGTACGAGAGAAAAACCCACGTAGATCGTAAAACTCAACTCTGGACCCACAAAAGCGATCCGAAAGCACTCCGAAAAGGATCCGAAATATCTGATAAGAATCCAGGGTATTACACTGACCGACCATTTATCTCCCTTTCAACCCCCATCGATCCTTTAATCCCACCAGCATTTATTACATTCTTATCATCCCCTAGATAACTCACATGAGCCTCCAATAAACGTGATTTTAGTTAAGTCCAATAGTGCCATCGAGATGATTTTGAAATTTTCTCCACGTATGAGTCGAAACAAATGGGCCCTAAGTCTATCAACTTGAATGCTACCTGTAGAGGTGGAAAAATGACTCCTAGCCCTTGTACCACACTTTTAAGATTTATTTGTTGGGGGAAGATCGTCCTGCCACCCGTGAAAGCCTGCAAACACAAGGGAAATGACTTCAGAAGGAGCCCTGGCGTTACGTCAGGAGACAACCCTCTGATGCTTAAGTCAACATCTTGGAGGATGGAGATTAAAGAGGAATAAAGGGGAGAGAGAGAGTCAAAAGGTGATTGAGCAAGCCTAGAGGGGTGGTCGAACTTCCGCAGGAGTGCTCGCCGTATCCAGTGAGCGCTCGGGGAGTGCTCGCTGGACAGTAAGGGTGCTCGAAAGATGACCGGAACTCTACTTCATGGAATCCAATCTCAAGGCTTCATGGGTCGGAGTCTCTCTCGCCGTGTCTGTAGGTTCATTTTTCCGTGTGTCCCCTTGTTCGCGGATGAAGATTCATTTATAGGGGTTGTCCTAGCGGTGAGAGCCTATTCCCTAGCAGGGAAGGGCGCGAATAGTGAGGTAACATCTCTACGTGATCCAGTTGAGTTTCCCATTGGGGACCCGTTCCTCCGGAGACAGACGGCTCTCAGGTGAGTCTTACGGTGCCTGTCAGGCGTGCTCGTCTTTAGTGGAGTTGAGGCCGGTGTCGTAAGGGGTAATGTTCGGTCCCTGGAGCGTCGTCTGACATCCATTGCACCTGGGTTGATGCCCTTCGTGAGCTAGCTAATCTGAGGATTGACCACCTTGGGCCGTCCGTTGTGGGCCGTAGGTGTCGGGGGCCTGTTAAGCGCATTGTAGGTCTCTGGCTGAATCTAAGGACTGACCACCTAGGCCGTCCGTTGTGGCACCGTTTATGGGAACCCTAAGCTTGCACTCGCTTGCCTTCTTTTTTTTTTTAACCAAGAACCGACCAGACAAGGTAGACACTGGTCGAGTGCACCCTCTCTCAGAGAGGGAAAGTGTTCCCACTCCCTCAGGCTATACCTGTGGCCCTAGATTTTTATTGATTTTGAAGAAAAGATAAACAAGCTGCGGGGCATACCCCTGGGATTACAAGGGGCTGACAATGGTTTAGCCCAATGAAACCAAGAGAAATTGAAGAGCAAGAGATGGGATTACAAACAGTAGAATCTAAGGAAAATGAAAAGCTGGCAGCCTAGCCTTATCCATTCTAAAGGCGCCCTTGGCCAACCATGGGAGATCCCCTACTTGGGTAAAAACATTGTTTACAAGGGTACTACATGCATATGAAGCCAAAGAATCTGCTACTTGGTTCCCCTCTATGAATGTGTGGTGAAGCAAACACCAACTTTCTTGGAGAAGAGCCATGGTCCTCCTCCACCATGGATGAACCACCCAGCTGGGAGCTATACCACTCCGACTTGCCTCAACAAGGAGAGCACAGTCTGAATAAGCTGCCATTAGATTAAATCCTCCTTGCTTCGCAATTGCCAATCCATCATGCAAGGGCCTTGCTTCTTCCAACAGACTATTACTATATCCATAGTGAAAGGCAAAACCTACAACCAAGCCACCATAGGAGTCCCTTATACAGCCACCTTCTCCACACCTGCCAGGATTTCCTTTCGATGCCCCATCTACATGCAGGGTATACCCATGCTTGGCCAAACTGCAGATTACCAAGATGGGATGTTTTTGTTGTACCCGGGGAAATAAATGAAAAGAAGCCAAACAGCTGAATTGAGTTGAGGACAAAGGCCTGTGGAAACTTAGCTTATCCAAAGCCACGGCAACTGAGGAGAGAATCCTTCTTTTGATTGATGTAATGTTGAGGGTTACCCCTTCATATCTAGAAGCACATCTCTGCTTCCATACCTCCCACAGCATCAGGACAACTGAATACATCCCAATAAAGCTAAATGCAGATTGCATCCTAGTAGCAGTTAGCAGATTCCAACATCGGGCAGTGATTTGATCACTTAGCCAGACTTTATTACTCACCAAGGGGTGCACCCAACCCCATAGTTCAGAAGCTAGCTCTCCAGATATGAAAACATGATTAAGATCTTCATAGTTAGGGGAGGAACAACAGCTGCACCTAGAAGCCATCTGAATCCCACAGTCGGCTACCATGCTATCAACTAGAAAAGCCCGATGAATTAGCTTCCAGGTAAAGAAAGCAGCCCTCGGAGCTATGGCTGAGTGCCACAGCTTAGCCCAGGTTGGCCTTAACACTCCTTTAGTTCGGATCATATTGCAGGTTGACTTAACAGAGAAGTTGCCTTTAGCAGTACCTGTCCAAACACAGACATCGGCTTCATTGCTAGGATGAATATTGGGAATATGGAAGTTATTTCTGAGAAGACCCCAAGCCTCATGTTGAGTGTCCCGGAGCACCTCTTTGACAGAAGCCATTGGAATTGATGCCCCATTGTCCCTATCACTGGCCTGTGCAGCACATACAGTAGGAACATTCCTGGTCCAGTTGTCCCTCAAAAAATCAATTGTAGCTCCATTTCCAACAACACACCTACTATTTGCTATTAAGGTTTCTCTAGCCTGCCTAAACACTGCCAGAGGCATACCTGCAGGGAAGGGTTTAACACAGTTTGCAAGGTGGGAATTGATGAATCTTTGCCAAGCATACATAGACCAGAGTGAAGACCCGTGTACTATGTTCCATAGCATTTTAACAGCCAAGGAAGTCTGGACCCACTGTAAATCTGTGATTCCCAGTCCTCCCTCTAACCGAGGCCTCTGAATTTCAGACCAGGCAACCCAATGCCTGCGGTTGGTGCCATTATCCCCCTGCCAGAAAAAATTGGCACATTGACTATCAATGAAATTAATAATCTTCTTCGATAAGAAACAAGACGAAGCAAGATAAACAGGCATACTTTTCAATACTGAATCAATTAACACTGCTCTGCCAGCTTGTGATAGCAATTTAGACTGCCAGCCTTCTAACTTAATCTGTATCCTTTCTATCAAGAATTTGAAATCAGAGCATAGGTATCTGCCCTTTTTAACTAGGATTCCAAGATAGCTTATT
This sequence comes from Amorphophallus konjac, assembly GCA_022559845.1. Classification (NCBI taxonomy): domain Eukaryota; kingdom Viridiplantae; phylum Streptophyta; class Magnoliopsida; order Alismatales; family Araceae; genus Amorphophallus; species Amorphophallus konjac. The sequence continues at coordinate 308,239,272 of CM040119.1, read as the reverse complement.
CCAGTTGTCTGATGCTTATATCCAGTGAGTGTTCGAATAGATTGTCTTAAGGAGGGGGGGGGGCTTTAGCTGAGAGGATAAAGCAGCTCTTTGCTGCATTAACTTTCTGCCCCGAGCATTGATCATAGCTGCTCATGAATTGTTGGAAGGCCACAATATTTCACCTGCTAGCATTCAAAAAGACCAAGGTGTCATCTGCATAAAGAAGGTGGGAAATCTGCATAGACATTCTGGGCCCTTTATAGCCCTTTAGTCCCCCAGACTAGAATAACCCAGAGAGGCCTCTACGTAGAGCCTCTGAGGCAATTATGAACAGATATGGAGCTATTGGATCCCCTTGCCTAATGCCTCTTCTGGACTAAAAGAAGCCTGATGCCACCCCATTAAAGTTTACAGAAAACCAGCAGTTATATAGAAGCATGCCAATGAAAGAAGTAAACCTGGTATTAAACCCAAAGTTTCGCATGACTACTAAGATGAAGTCCCACTCTATCCTATCATATGCTTTAGCCATATCCAGCTTGACTATCACATTATAACCTCTGATTTTCCTATTTATATCCATCATTTGCTACCGAGCCAAAGACACATTGTCCAGAATAAATAGCCCTTTCACAAATGCCCCCTGCTCCACTGAAATTATGTTAGGCAAGAGAGGAGCCAACCTTTCAGAAATAATTTTGGAGATGACCTTATATGTGAAGTTACATAGACTAATAGGTCGAAAATCATTGAAAGACCTGGTTTCTGAACCTTTGGAATAAGAGTTATAAGAGAGGAAGATATTCCCCTAGGAAGAGGGAAACCCTCAAAGAAATCACATACAGCTTCTATGACATCCTGCCCAACAATATCCCAAATTGTTGTAAAGAACTCTCCAGAGAATCCATCCGGACCAGGAGAACTGGAACTTTTGAGTGACCAGACAGCTCTGCGGTGTAGATTATGGAAAATCCACTTAAGGAAAAAAAACTAAGAAGAATAAAAAATAGAAAAAGAAAGGGAAGGGGAGAAAAAGGGGAGCATGCGAGGATGCTAAGGTGAAAGGTGATCGCCAGAGGGGTTACCTCAAGAAAAATAAAAGTGATCACATGTACCTTGTATTGAGCGGGTGAGATTGTGGACTTTTCCTTCCTCCTTCTACCGGCCGGCCGATGAAGGGGGTTCTTAGATTGATTACCCTTGTAAAAACACACAAAACAAGTGAAAAGAATGGATTAGCCAAAAGGTGTAGTATAACTGCTCTAAAATCATGGAATTGATAAAGTGGAGCATAAACACACCTTGTGTGTTTTGGTTTTTAAAACCCCTTAAGAGGAGTAGCAAAAGGTATGGAAGATATGAATGCAAAATATGCAAAGCAAGGCGTAGGATGTGGAAGTGGCAACGTTTTCTTGTAAAATAGTTAGAAAGAATAAGATGAAGATGATGATGAATGCTAATAAGAGAAATTGAAAGCAAGATCCCCTCTCTGCTGTGCGTGCAGCAGTACTGAGAGAAAAAATAAGAAGTAGTTTAACAGCAGCAGAAGACCATAGTGGAAGAAGAATCACCAGGAGGAAGAAGAATTACTTGAAAATAGATCCTGCAAAACAGAAACTCTCTTCTCCCTGTTAAAAAAAAACTCACAATGGTTCTTCTCTGTTACCGTATTGTTGTTGCATCTCCCGCTCTCCCACGCACGCAAGAGAAGAACATCAGGGGTATTTATAGCCCAAAAATCCTTATAATAATAGGATTAAAATAAGGTAATGGACCTCCAATAAGAAACCCTCTTCCCAATCAAACACAATGTGTAAAATGGGGGAAGGATCATTACTGGAAATAAGCATGCGAAAGGGAGACGGACATGGAAATGACGACCTCTCAAAGGGCGTCAATTAAAAATGACGACATCACCAAAGGCGTTAATTAAAATGACGGCGTGCACTCAGCCGTCAATCCCTGGATTTAAATATGGCAACAAATGACTTTCCTTATTGAAAATTTTGAAATGACGCCTTCTGATATGGGCGTTAAATAATAAGCGCCCTTCATCGGGACGTCAATTCTTTAATTTTTCATTTTGGTTAGTATTCGTAAAAATCCAGAAAACAACGCCTCTAGGCGCAGTCGTCCATTTATTAAGAGGCGCCCTTGGCTAGGCCATCAATTAAATGACGCCCCTTGTCAAGGCGTTAATTCAATTTATCAAAGAAAAAATGCCAAGAAATCACAATTAACACATATAAAATAGAAAAGCTTCATATTAGACCAATATTGAAGTCCACTTTGGGGCGTCACATGGTGACATGAGATTTACTCAACATAGCATCGATTTTAGCGTGTCCACAGCTGCCCCGCCTTGTCGTCTGCTTTGTAAGAGAGTGAGACGGAATGAAGCGAAAGTGCAAAATGAAGTGGAACGAACTGATAAGTAGATGTCAAGGTGTGATGTGACACGCCTTAGACATTAAGCGTAGGAAATCTTTCCAAAACTCTGAATGAAATAATTCCGGATGATTACAAGAAAGTACTGATTAGCTGGACCGAAGGGACAAAACTAAATGAACTAAAAATGTGCGCGAGGGCACGAGAGGGGAAACACCATTAGAGAGCGATTACCAGCCAATGTGGACGTGCTTCAGTCAAGGTGGATTTGCAGAAAAATAAAATGAATTGAGGTAAAGACCCAGCAAATGAACGCTTTTCAAGGAACCAGCCTGAACGGCTTCAAGGAGAATAAAGTACTTGATTTGGAATGAAATATCTCATGTAAACTCAATTAAGAGCGAGCGACCTTCATTATCGGCGTAATGTGAAGATTTTCATCATTAAGCTCAAAGTCCTATATGATGCATGCTGGGCTAAAAGAAATTAAAACACACTAAAAATAGAAAATAATCAAGGATAATATTGCTAAACCATCTAGATTTGGTCAAGAACCCAGATCTCTAAGCTGACGATAAGCCGAAGCCCGTTTATCCACGTATCAACTCAGAAAGTGGAACCATCGTCCCAAACCTTAGATGACTCAATGGCCTATCCGTGTGATCAAGACTCCCCTGGAACTATCACTGTTTTTGATGAAGGGGAACTCAAATTCCATGTTCATTAGAACCACAAGGTCCTTGATATACTATAATAGAGTAGAGTACCATATAGTAACAATGCAGTACAGGAGAAATACAAAAAACGGAATGATGTTACCAATAGAACAATCTAAGCATTCCCAGACTTGTATAACCTGCACTTCTGCACTTCAAAGATCACTAGCTTATCAAAAGAATTATTAGCTCAAGACAGCTCAAAATATGATCATAAGTGCTCAATATAAATAATTCCATCAAGATACAACCGCACTTAAGTTCAAAATGTCGTAAAGCAATTCAAATCGTGAGCTCAGTAAATGACGTCCTTTTGAAGCGGTGTCAAAACAAGAAATGACGACGGTCATTGGGGCGTTATTTACAATGAATGTTCGATTAGGAATTGGAACGTAAATGACGCCCTCCATGGAGGCGTTACTTAAATGACGACTCTTATCATGTCATCAATTTCATAACTGACGCCAAAGGGCACGTCGTCAATTAACTGTTTTCGTTTCCTGCTCGGAATTGAGCTTCCAGCAACTCGTTCCGTTCAGACACAAACCGTGATACTTGTTAGCGTTCAAAACATTATAAAAAGGGCAACTGTTTGTCTTCTAAACACATCAAAACTATTAAGCAAACAGAGCATCGAAGCAGAGCAGATAGAACTAGCAGAAGAGCGATGAACATGATGATGCAGATGCAAAGACTTTCTAAAAAGCCTAAGATGAGTTTTCCCAGGATCTGTGAAGTTCCTAGCCATATCATTGGGAGAATTGCCAAAGACCAAGTAAGTATCTTGATTATTAAAAAGCTTTCGTTTCTTTTCTCCCTCTCTTTCTTTCAAAATCCTGATTACATTCTTCTTTCTCTTCTTCTTTCTTTTCCTTTCAGGATTACCCAAATATCCCAGGACCAAGGAGATTTTTGAAGATTAAATGGCTTCCTTTACTCCTTTCTAAACTCACATTAGACATGAAATCTTTCCTCTCTAGATGGCACATTCTTGGCCTTATAACCCATGCTACCCATTACAATGATATTCACCTAGATTGGGCCTCAATTGGAGCTCTCATAGAACTATGACACCCCCATATCCACACTTTCCTCTTTCCAACCTTTGAAACTACCATACTCCTAGAGGAAGTAGAGATGCTCCTAGGGCTAAGAAAAATGAAACAAGGAGAAGAGTCAAAGATGGCTCACATGACCAAACCAATAAAAGCTCATGACATACTCACTAGCCTTATTCAAAGCCCAAATTTAGTGAATCAAATTAAAGCCCATAAAGGAATCAACCTTTTGAAACTAGCTTCATGGGTGTACAAGAACATGGACAAGGCTCAAGAAGATGAGGGCTTATTGGAGAGAGTAATGAAGGGGTTCGTTATATTCATAGCGGGAGCTCTACTCTTCCCTTCAACGGAAGACCATCTAGAAGAGCACCACTTAAGTTCCATTGCTAGCATGTGGGAGAGAAAAAGAATAGGTCCGGCGGTACTAGCCAACCTATACAATGGACTTACCTCGGTTTCCTTGGGACGGCCCCTTTACGGGTCTATGCTTCTTCTATCTTGTTGGGTAGATCTCCACTTTAAATTTGATCCTTGCCAAGCAACCCAAGCGGCCTCCAAAAATTTTTCCAAGAGCCCCCTCCGATTCATGACGGATTCTTTGGGCTTATGTGAGAGAGTAATCAATCGGGTTCCTAAACTAAAGAAAAGAGGAGATTGGAGAGACTACTTCAAGACCATACCTAAGAGTGGTTTTACTTGCACACCGGGGTTTCTCAAGACCCAAGAACTCCGCTCAAGGCTTTCTTCCGGTATAGAACTTCGATTGATCGACGGGAGCGACTTCATCCTCTACAATGCACACTGGTGCCTCCCACAGCTCGGGCTACCTCGGCACCTCTTTGAAGAACCTTCTCATCTACCTCCACTCAAAAGAAGGGAACTAGGCTCAAGTGGAGATCAAGAAGAAGTCAAGACAATAATGGCTCAATGGAAGGTTGGACTACTCCAAAAGTCCAAAACATATGTAGAAGAAGAAGAAGACAAAGGCAAATCTTATGTACTGGCACTTAGGAAAATAAGGCCTATGATGGCTCACTAAATGTAATCATGATTTTTCCTTAATGAAATAAAGATTCTTTCTTCTTATTTGAGCCAAAACAATGAGTTTATATGATTACATCTCCCAATTCATGTAATTATGTCTGAAAAACTAAGCTACGGGATCTATGTTCTGAATAGCGCCTTCACGCATGGCGTCAATTACTTAAACCACGCCTCAGATGATGTCGTCAATTGTCATTAAATCAATTCCTTAAAACAATTCTAAAATCACAATTGACACCCTCAGAAATAGGCGTTTCTTAATTCGCGTCTCCAAATACGGCGTTAATCGGTTCAAATTCTTCAAATTATTTTCAAAATAATTCCTTAATCTCATATAAATAACACCTCCACATACGTCGTGTATTAAGAAACGGACGCCTACAGCCAACGTCGTCAATTTGAAAAGTAATAATGACGATCGATCACATCAATCACTTTCCCATTAATGCGCCTGACGCCGGTTACAAATTCCCATGCAAGATTAAATGACGCCTAATCTCGGGCCATCATATCTTGAAACCACGCCTCTCCTCAGAGCGTCAATTGATATAACGATGACTTCCATTAGGGCGTCATTTCTTTTCGGCCGTTAAACCCTTTTTCTCTCCTTCTTCTCCTTCCCTCGTCCTCTTTCTTTCCCTTTCTCTTCTGCAAACCCTAACCGAAAAACCCCCATTTCCCTCCACTCTATCTCTCTCATTCTCACTCTCTCTATTCTCTCGTTCCCATGGCAGGCAGTGCACACAAACGGCAGAGGGTGAATGCCCCCGACGTGGTGGACTTAGGCGATGAGCACGCCGTGGAGGAGGTTCCTCCCGCGGCGGCCGAGGACGCTTCGGCGGCGGAGCTCGGTGTAGAAGAAGAGGAAATGGACAGAGAAGAAGAAAGAGACGATGGAGAAGAAGAAGACGATGGTGAAGACGATGAAGACGAAGAGGATGATGATAAGGAAGAAGAAGGAGATGAAGAAGGAGGGGAAGAAGAACAAGGAGAAGGAGAACAACCGTCGATGGCGGCGGCGGTTGCCCTACGACCCCGCCAACCCCGACGACCACGCCAACCAAGGCAAATCATCCGGGGAGGGTTGATCATACCCAAGCGACGCAAGGTAGGCCCCCCAAACCCCCAATTTTTAATTTTATTTTCATTTTGTTTCCATTTTTTATTATTTCCATAGCTCTCGGGTGACACAGATAAATGACGCCCCCAGGGGTGTCGTTAATTAAAATGCCGCCCAAAGTAGGGTCGTCAATTCAATTGATTTAATTTTGTGAATTTGATTAATCCACGAAATCACGCCCTGCAGCATGTCGTCATTTTAAAATTTATCATGTTTATCATCATGCTGTTAATTTCCATGCCGTTTCATTTATTTTCAATATATGTGTCTCTATTTATTTTATTTCGCATGTTAATAACTTTGAAGCCCCAGAAAAACAACGCCCCCAACTGGGGTGTCAATTCATTAAGCAACGACCACAGGGATGGTCGTCAATTTATCATTTTGCAGCATTGTAATTTAGCTCAAAAATTGCTTTTAAACTGCGCCTCCCATAGGGGCGTCACTCAAACAAATGACGACCTAGGGATGGGCGTCAATTCGAAATTCTTAGAACTTTAGGAAATTACCTTCAAAACAACGCCCTTCATAGAGACGTCACTTAAATAAACAACGACCCAGGGTGGGTTGTTAATTCAAATTGCACATGAAATTATCAGAAACATATTTTAAAATAACGCCTCCCTCAGGGGCGTCAATTGATTAAACCACGACCTAGGGTAGGTCGTTAATTAAAACAGAGAGCAAATGTTACAGCCAATGACCTTAAACGATTATCCACATGAAATCTTAAGTGAAAATTTTATTTTTGTTGCATACAGGGATTGATGAGGACGCGGATCTCCTGGGTCCAAGCCCGAGCAGCTTATTACGGACTCCCCGAGTTTCAGAGGGTTAGGGTAGATGCTATGGGATTCGGACCTTTTCTTAGCATAGAGCCCGTGAGGCCAGACCTACCTTTGATCCAGGTGCTTAGAGAGAGATGGGACATCACTAGCAGGGCATTTCTGATGCCATGGGGTCACATGGTTCCTACCCTAGAGGACGTCACTAGGATCACCGGGTTGAGGGAAGATGGAGAGGCGGTGAGCGTGATCACCCTACCCGATTATAGCGAGCTGACACAGAGATTGCTAGGGCTAGAGACAGTCTGCGAGACGCCCAGCGAGTGTAGGACCATCTACCGTACCGACCTTACCATAGCTATGGGCTTAGGTGACTCTAGGAAGAGGTTGAGGGAGTCTCTAGAGCAGTTCTCACGGAGGCTGATAGACGGTGCTAGGGTTGCCTATTGCCAGGACCCGGCTGAGAGGGGAGAGCAGATCGAGACTTGAGGAGATTCTCATTCCTGATGCTCGGGAGGTTGCTGCTCAACACGAAGGGCGACATCATCAACAGCCGATTTCTAGGGATACTCGAGGATCTAGAGGGTGTCGGCAGATACGCCTGGGGAGCAGCGTTGCTGGCGCACTTGATGGCCGACTTGTCCACAGGGACAGGTCGAGAGACGACTGTCAGTGGCTTCTCACCTTTTCTTCAGGTATGCATCTTCATTTTCATTTTCATCATCATTCATTTTTTTGTAAATGTTTTACTAATGCAATGCATTGATGCAGATATGGAGCCACTTATACATGCCGATCGGGAGTGCTGACCCACGGCCTGGAGATGAGGGACGCTTCCCTCTAGCACGTTGTTGGCTACCAGTGGTGACTAGGGCCCCACTCGCATACGAGCTGCGAGTGTTACGACGGGAGTTCCGCGACTTCCCCGCCTCACTGGTACACACGCTTAATGTTATGCAAAGATTTTTTTATTTTATAGAATGTGTAACACACATTAATTTTAAATAGAAATAATAATAATAATAATAATAAAATTTGCTACTATTTAAATAATCATTTAGAATATTTACTAATAATTAAAACCCTTTTTAAATTAATAAATATCATATGCCAAATATCATATGCCAAACCATATTTACATGAATTATAATCAAATAATTCAATTTCTATTTTATAGAATTTATTTTCCCAATTACTAAGTAATAAGTTGTAATTTATTTTTAATTATTCAATTATATAAAAAGTAAATAAAATATTTCTCCCAATTTTTGAAAGAAATGAGACTATTAAAGTAGATACCCAAGATGAAAAGGGACACATGTACAATTTCGGTCCTTTGAGGGGATGGACAAACGCTCCGAGAGTTATGAACTGACGACCATGTGGAAAGTCGTCATTTCTTAAGAAATGAATAGTAATGAATAGTAATTAGTGAATAGTGTCACTTTTTATTTAAAAAGAATTTTTTAAAAAATATTATATGTAAAAATAGAGAAAAATGTAAGGATCTTCTCCATAAAATTTGGTGACCAGACTCCATCAAATATTAAAGATAAAAATCAAGGAAGTTAGTGATACGTTTAATTATACTTAAGAGATGGCACTACCTAAGGCGCCATTTACTTAAGAGATGGCACCACCTAAGACGCCATTTACTTAAGAGATGGCACCACCTAAGGCGCCATTTAAGAGATGGCACCACCTAAGGCGCCATTTCCTTTTTTTTTTGTTCGATCACCTACCGTATTATCCAAACAGCCTGTACATACTGTCATCCCACTCAGATCTGATTTTCACGGATCTTGTCGCCCATCCTGTCGATCCTAATGTTATAAAATACCCCCTATTTCTCTACTTAGAGGATGGTTTTGGTGAGAATACGGGGACAAGGTCTGGAGGTTGCAGAAGAGGGAAGGAATTGCTTCTTCCACCTGCTACAACTCATGTCGCTTCACAGAGGTAGGTTTTCTCAATTTTTGGCTAAACCGTAGTTAATCTAGGTAATTATATAGCATGCTTAGTAGGTTTTTCATGCTTTATCACCAAAATTATAACTAATTAGGGTGTATTAGCATGTAACATTTGAAATTAGCTCATCTCCATATGAAATTAGGCTAGATCTATTATGATCTATCATGTTTGGTTAGTAATTAGTAATGTACTCAAGTAATGACATGTTTAAGCAACATGTAACCCAACATGCTTTATCTAATTGAAGTAAATCTCCATGTTTAAGCTCTATTAGCCAACTGTTAAACATGCTAATTAAAAATATCAACGTACCCTTGTTAACCTGTTAAAGTGAAGACCGTGTTACAGCATGTTTAAACAACCCGTCTCAAATTTTAACCTGTAACATTTGAAATTAGCTCATCTCCATATGAAATTAGGCTAGATCTATTATGATCTATCATGTTTGGTTAGTAATTAGTAATGTACTCAAGTAATGACATGTTTAAGCAACCTGTAACCCAACATGCTTTAGCTAATTGAAGTAAATCTCCATGTTTAAGCTCTGTTAGCCAACTATTAAACATGCTAATTAAAAATATCAACGTACCCTTGTTAACCTGTTAAAGTGAAGTCCATGTTACAGCATGTTTAAACAACCCGTCTTGAATTCTAACAGGTAAATCATCTGATTAAACCCCCTTAAACCACTGGTTCGAACCCACGGGAACAAAATATAGCTCTCAGGTAATTGGCGCCCCTGACCAGGGCGCCAATTAAAAGAAATCAAGAATTCTGTAAATGGCGCCCTATGCCAGGGCGCCAATTACTGAAATGACGGCATCGCGGCAGTCTTCAATTAATTGAAGACTTCCACGGGGGCGCCAATTTCATTTTTCTGAGTATTAAAAAAATGAAAATTTTAAAAGAGATGGCACCACCTAAGGCGCCATTTACTTAAGAGATGGCACCACCTAAGGTGCCATTTACTTAAGAGATGGCACAACCTAAGGCGCCATTTAAGAGATGGCACCACCTAAGGCGCCATTTACTTAAGAGATGGCACCACCTAGGGCGCCAATTAATTAAAAGACCTCCTTACCCTAGGGCGCCAATTGACTGAAAGACAGGGTAAACCCCAGGTGCCATTTTAATTAAACAGGGGCTGTACCCCAGGCGCCAATTTACTGAAAGACTGGATGTCCCCCAGTCGCCAATTTCCTGAAACATTGGCTAACCCTAGGGCGCCAATTAATTAAAAGACCTCCTGACCCTAGGGCGCCAATTGACTGAAAGAGGGGCTAACCCCCAGGCGCCAATTCAGTGACAGGATAATTGTTTCCATTCTGATTTGTCTCGAAATCCGTACCAATATAGCCTAGTACATTTTCCTGCATCATAATTTTCTGAACTCCACTCTGTGAAAATCTACCTTATATATACAAGGTCAAACTGGTCAAACTGGTCAAACCTTGAAACTCTCAACTACCATTTAGAAGTGTGGAAGCTAAGTGCCATGCGGGACAAAGTGCTACGTAGTGGGAGCCACCTCTTGAGGCCATATGGCGTAAAGTGCTACACGACGGGAGCCACCTCTTGAGCCTGTAGGGGCCACCTCTAGAGTTCCCCATAACCAAATGCGTGGTTAATCTCGTCTGTAATACTACGTCTCTAAATTCTTGAAATTCCATATTGGCTATAAATGAGAGTGGATGTCAAAAATGATAAATTAAATGCTGTGCATATAGGGCCCGGTCTGGTCCTGGGAGGAGCACCCGAAGGTACTTATGCCCATGGGAGTTTAATGACCACGGTGTTTAGCATTGCACCGAAATACTTGCTTGACTTGAGACACTCCACCCTACTCTCTCTCTCTACTTACTGCTTGACGTGACTTCGCCCGAACGGGCCGTACTTGACTTGTGACCCGAGGAAGGGCAAAATACTTGATTAAATAGCCAATTCTACTCACACGTACTTGATATTACTCGCTTGAATGTTTACTAGCTTGAATGAAAGTTTTACCTTACATGCTCGTATATGAATGAGTCCTTACTTGTACATGAGTTCCAGTTTACCCGAAAGGGGTAATTATATTCCTTAATTGCTTGGTCAAATACTTGAAACGTATTCCTTGATATCATGCTTGGTCAAATACTTGAATTCTTACTATACTCTCTTCATACAGCTTTGACTTATCGTACACTTTCATCATGCATAAACCTACCTGTACACTTGATTTATCACTCGTATATTACTCGAATATCATGCATAGTCCCAAATACATGTAAAATTGTAAATCACTTAAAGATTGCTTGAATTTGAGATGTAATTCCTACTGAACGATTCGCTCATACAGTTGTTTCCTAACATTTTCAGGTGATTCGGATAGCGACAAGAACGGGATTGAGACGGAGTGAAGAGCGATAGTTAGTCGTGTGTTTGAATTTTATTGAGTCTGCCTTGTATTCCCAGCTGTGTCAATTAGTGGTTAATCTGTGATGAGGCATGTAGCCTAATGTTGTAGCCAAATTTTAATTTGAAGTCGTCATGGGTTATCTTTAATTCCTTTTGTTAATTCAATATTCATCACTTGGAATATTGAGGTTATTAATTATTACTAGTCTTGTGTACTCTGTAGATTATGTATATCGAACATACTTACTCTAATGACACGATTGATATAGACGCGTCACGCATCCGAGTAATCTTCCGCGCTCGGGGCGTGACAGTCTTCGTGGTATCAGAGCCTAGGTTTTTAAACCTAGGGAACTAGAAGAAATAAAAGGTTAGAAATTGAAATCTAAGTAAAAACTTGAGTCCAAGGATAGGAAAAAAAATCTGAGTCCAAGAATAGATATACCTTACCCGGTGAGAAGGATAGAGCCATGGGTTAAGTTCTATAATGACTTTTGACCTTACAAGTAAACCCGATCTTTATCATACTTAACTCTTTTGTAGGATCATGGCTGCGGAAAGAGCACAATGGCGCGAGATGCAGCGGACCGTGCAAGGCCTCACACAGGCACTACAGCAGGTGGCCCAAGGCGGAGCAAACCGTGGAGCGGGAGATCTCCACCGAAGTTTCCGTAACATGAACACACCAAGGTTCACAGGTTCGTCCGACCTCGAGGATGCCGAGAATTGGCTAAAGGAGATGGAACGAATCTTCCGTGTAATGCAATGCGCGGACGAGGATGCATTCCAACTTGAGCGGGACGCTCGATGCTGGTGGGAATCCATAGAAGCAACACTGCCAGAATACCATGTCACATGGGATGAATTCACGGAGCATTTCAATAACAAGTACTTCTCCGATCATATCTAGAAAAGAAGGCCACGGAATTCGCCGTTCTAAAACAACGGGGCTTGAAAGTGGCCGAGTATGAGGCCCAGTTCTCCAGATTATCTAGGTATGCACCCCACTTGGTGTGTACAGAAAAGATGAAGGCGAGAAGATTCCTTAACGGGCTTCGGCCCCATTATATCACACAACTTGCCCCGATGGACATCCAAGTCTATTCGAAGATGGTTCGGCGTGCTCAACTGCTGGAAGATGTCACCGAATTATCTGAGAGAATCCGAGGAAGAGACAAGAAGGAACCCGTCACAAGCCCGGGAAAATTCCAACAATCCTTCAACAAGAAGCGATTCTTCATGGGAGGGGAGCCCTCCAAGGCAAAGAAATTCCAGAAGAATGACAGGCCATTCTCCACCACCACACCATCAAAGGAAATTTGTAAGTATTGTGATAAAGCTGGCCATATGACCGAGGAATGCTGGAGGAAGTTAGGAGCTTGTCTTCGATGCGGGAGCTGAGAGCATCGGATTCCAGACTGCCCACTGATGAAGGAGCAGGACATCAAAGACGAGAAGCGTCCGGTAAAGAAACAAGGCCGTCTGCAAGCTCTCCGAGAGACAGAACCCACTAAAGGTGGAATTGTGGAAGGTACTCTCACTATTTGTTCAAAAATTGCTCAAGTTTTATTCGATACCGGAGCAACTCATTCATTCGTTTCCAAGAACTTTGCAGCTTCATTTTCTAAGAAACATGAACTGCTAGATTTGGTCATATCTACACCTCTTGGGGATGAGTCTGATATCACTTATCACTATCCAAACTGTGAAGTGATGATTAAGGGAAGCAATTTACCTGCTGACCTGATATGCCTAGATATGAAGGGTTATGACGTCATACTAGGTGCCGACTGGCTATCCACATACCAAGCAACTGTAGATTGCCGGCATGGCAAGGTAACTTTTGTGGATTTCCCAGAGCTAGTTTACAATAGCCCTCGGAGTAAATCACTTCTTATATCAGCTCTCTGAGCTAGTAAACTTATGAATAAGGGATGCATGGCTTTCATGGCATTCGTGACTGCCACGGAAGTCGAGAAGGTTAAACTTGAAGACATCCGTGTAATTCAGGATTTTCCCGATGTTTTTCCAGAAGATTTAACCGGCTTCCCCCCGGAAAGTGAAGTGTCGTTCACAATCGACCTTATCCCTGGTGCTGGTCCTATTTCCAGGGCACCATACAGAATGCCCCCTGCTGAGCTGAAGGAACTAAAAGAGCAGCTAATGGAGTTATTGAACAAGAGTTTCATCAGGCCGAGTACTTCCCCATGGGGAGCACCCGTGCTATTCGTCAAAAAGAAGGACGGATCGATGAGATTATGCATAGATTATCGGCAGCTAAATCACGTTACAATCAAGAACAAGTATCCACTGCCAAGGATTGATGAGCTGTTCGATCAACTATCTGGAGCTTTATATTTCTCTAAGATCGATCTTCGTTCTGGTTACCACCAATTGAAGATCAAAGAAGAAGACATTCATAAAACTGCATTCCGAAGCAGGTATGGGCATTACGAATTTACTGTTATGCCTTTCGGACTAACAAATGCCCCCGCAACTTTTATGCAGTTAATGAACAACATATTCATGCCCTATTTAGACCAAATTATTGTGGTCTTTATTGATGATATTCTGATCTATTCAAAGACCGAAGAAGATCATGAAGAACACCTCAAGAAGGCATTACAGATATTAAGGGAAAACAAGCTATATGCCAAATTCAGCAAATGCGAGTTCTGGCTCGAGGAAGTATCCTTCTTAGGCCATATCATTTCGAAGAACGGAATTACTGTTGACCCATCAAAGGTCGAAGCTGTGAAGAACTTGGAACGACCCATAAATGCAACTAAGATTCGGAGCTTCTTGGGTCTAGCTGGTTACTACCGGCGTTTTATAAAGGACTTCTCCAAAATTGCTATTCCCCTGATAAGGTTAACCCGCAAGGAAGTGCTTTATGAGTGGAAGGAAGACTGTGAAAAGAGTTTCCAAACTTTGAAGGATCTCTTGACCACTGCTCCAGTCTTATCATTACCAATTGAAGGAGAAAAATATGAAGTATATACCGATGCTTCGGGTATTGGCCTCGGATGTGTATTGATGCAGAATGGAAGAGTCATTGCATATTCTTCCCGACAATTGAAGAAACATGAAGAGAACTACCCGGTTCACGACTTAGAACTGGCCGCGGTAGTATTTGCCTTGAAGATCTGGAGGCACTATCTTTACGGAGAACAATTCACTGTGTACTCCGATCATAAAAGTCTCAAGTACTTATTCTCCCAAAAGGAGCTAAACATGAGGCAAAGGCGTTGGATCGAGTATCTGAAGGATTTCGACTTCACTATACAGTACCATCCTGGTAAGGGTAATTCCGTAGCTGATGCCCTTAGTCGAAAGCCGAGAACAATATTGGCCAACTACATGATACAAGAATGGAAACTGTTGAAGAAATTCTCTGAGCTTGATATCAACACAGATGAGAAGAACATGTGTATTATTCTATCTCATATGAGCCTACATCCATATTTGCTACCTTAAATTAAGAAGTTACAAGAAGAGGATACCTCGCTAGTGGAGATAAAGAGCAAGCTAGACGAGAGACTGGATTTCAATCTGGCACCTGATGACAGATTACTATTTCATGAACGGACATGTGTGCCCGACTATCCCGAATTAAAGAAGAAGATTCTTGAAAAAGCTCATCGATCGAGGTACACGATCCACCCTGGAGCCACTAAGATGTACCAAGACTTGGAAAGAACTTTCTGGTGGCCTAACATGAAAAGAGAGGTGGCAGACTTTGTGTCTCGTTGCCTCACATGCCAACAAGTGAAGGCGGAACATCAAAAACCCGTCAGAAAGCTACATCCGCTGGATATTCCCAAGTGGAAGTGGGAAGACATTGGCATGGACTTTATCATGGGTTTGTCCAAGTCTAGGGGCAGATATGATGGAATTTGGGTAATTATCGACCGGCTAACTAAATCGGCCCATTTCTTACCTATCAAAAGCCGATGGTCAGTCAACGTACTTGCTGCCCTATATATCAAAGAGATAGTTAGATTGCATGGAGTTCCCGTCTCGATCGTATCTGACCGAGACCCACGCTTCACCTCTCATTTTTGGAAGGGTCTATAACACTCTTTGGGGACGAAACTTAATTTCAGCACTGCTTTCCATCCCCAGACAGATGGTCAGACTGAAAGGATAAATCAGGTAGTTGAAGATATGTTAAGGGCATGTATTATAGATTTCGGTGGAAGCTGGCACGGCCACCAATCCCTAGCCGAATTTGCCTATAATAACAGTTATCAAACTAGTATTCAAATGGCACCTTTCGAGGCACTTTATGGCAAGAGTTGTCATTCTCTAATATGTTGGGAAGAAGTCGGTGAAAGATAAATTCTAGGCCCAGATATGGTTAGAGATTCGACTGAGAAGATACACATTATCAGAGAGAGACTAAAGGTAGCTCAGTGCAGGCAAAAATCTTATGCTGATAATAGAAGGAGAGATTTGGAGTTCCAAGTTGGTGACCATGTATTTCTCAAGGTATCTCCTGGCCGAGGTATTAGAAGATTGGGTGTTAAGGGCAAGCTCACACCGAGGTTTATTGGTCCTTTCGAAGTACTGGAAAGAGTAGGCGAGGTGGCTTATCGCATCGCCCTACCTCCGCAACTATCAGAGGTGCACAACGTATTTCATATTTCCATGCTGAAGAAATATGTGCACGACCCTTCTCACATCATCGACCATGTTGATTTGGTAATCCAAAAGAATATTACTTATGAGCAAAAGCCGATGCGGATCCTCAATCAAGAAGTCCGAGTTCTAAGGAGCGAGACGATCCCTATGGTGAAAATTCAATGGAGTCAATGCTCGGAACAGGAAGCAACTTGGGAGACCGAGGAATCTATGAAAATAAAATACCCAGAACTATTTTAGACTGTAAGTATCTTATACGCTCTACATTACCCTTACATAGCAGAATTATCATCATACAGTTGAATTTGGGGACCAAATTCTTTTAAGTAGGGGAGGGTGTACCCCGTTAATTTTAAATAATAATAATAATAATAATAATAAAATTTGCTACTATTTAAATAATCATTTAAAATGTTTACTAATAATTAAAACCCTTTTTAAATTAATAAATATCATATGCCAAATATCATATGCCAAACCATATTTACATGAATTATAATCAAATAATTCAATTTCTATTTTATAGAATTTATTTTCCCAATTATTAAGTTATAAGTTGTAATTTATTTTTAATTATTCAATTATATAAAAAGTAAATAAAATATTCCTCCCAATTTTTGAAAGAAATGAGACTATTAAAGTAGATACCCAAGATGAAAAGGGACACATGTACAATTTCGATCCTTTGAGGGGATCGACAAATGCTCCGAGAGTTATGAACTGACGACCATGTGGAAAGTCGTCATTTCTTAAGAAATGAATAGTAATGAATAGTAATTAGTGAATAAAGTCACTTTTTATTTAAAAAGAATTTTTTAAAAAATATTATATGTAAAAATAGAGGAAAAATGTAAGGATCTTCTCCATAAAATTTGGTGACCAGACTCCATCAAATATTAAAGATAAAAATCAAGGAAGTTAGTGATACGTTTAATTATACTTAAGAGATGGCACTACCTAAGGCGCCATTTACTTAAGAGATGGCACCACCTAAGGCGCCATTTAAGAGTTGGCACCACCTAAGGCGCCATTTATTTAAGAGATGGCACCACCTAAGGCGCCAATTACTTAAGAGATGGCACCACCTAAGGCGCCATTTCCTTTTTTTTTTGTTCGATCACCTACTGTATTATCCAAACAGCCTGTACATGCTGTCATCCCACACATATCCGATTTTCACGGATCTTGTCTCCCATCCTGTCGATCCTAATGTTATAAAATATCCATTATTTCTCTACTTAGAGGATGGTTTTGGTGAGAATACGGGGACAAGGTCTGGAGGTTGCAGAAGAGGGAAGGAATTGCTTCTTCCACATGCTACAACTCCTTTCGCTTCACAGAGGTAGGTTTTCTCAATTTTTGGCTAAACCGTAGTTAATCTAGGTAATTATATAGCATGCTTAGTAGGTTTTTCATGCTTTATCACCAAACTTGTAACTAATTAGGGTGTATTAGCATGTAACATATGAAATTAGCTCATCTCCATATGAAATTAGGCTAGATCTATTATGATCTATCATGTTTGGTTAGTAATTAGTAATGTACTCAAGTAATGACATATTTAAGCAACCTGTAACCCAACATGCTTTAGCTAATTGAAGTAAATCTCCATGTTTAAGCTCTGTTAGTCAACTGTTAAACATGCTAATTAAAAATATCAACGTACCCTTGTTAACCTGTTAACGTGAAGTCCATGTTACAGCATGTTTAAACAACCCATCTCGAATTTTAACCTGTAACATTTGAAATTAGCTCATCTCCATATGAAATTAGGCTAGATCTATTATGATCTATCATGTTTGGTTAGTAATTAGTAATATACTCAAGCAATGACATGTTTAAGCAACCTGTAACCCAACATGCTTTAGCTAATTGAAGTAAATCTCCATGTTTAAGCTCTGTTAGCCAACTATTAAACATGCTAATTAAAAATATCAACGTACCCTTGTTAACCTGGTAAAGTGAAGTCCATGTTACAGCATGTTTAAACAACCCGTCTTGAATTCTAACTGGTAAATCATCTGATTAAACCCCCTTAAACCATTGGTTCGAACCCACGGGAACAAAATATAGCTCTCAGGTAGTTGGCGCCCCTAACCAGGGCGTCAATTAAAAGAAATGAAGAATTCTGTAAATGGCGCCCTTTGCCAGGGCGCCAATTACTGAAATGACGGCATCGCGGCAGTCTTCAATTAATTGAAGACTTCCACGGGGGCGCCAATTTCATTTTTCTGAGTATTAAAAAAATGAAAATTTTAAAAGAGATGGCACCACCTAAGGCGCCATTTACTTAAGAGATGGCACCACCTAAGGCGCCATTTACTTAAGAGATGGCACCACCTAAGGCACCATTTAAGAGATGGCACCACCTAAGGCGCCATTTACTTAAGAGATGGCACCACCTAGGGCGCCAATTAATTAAAAGACCTCCTTACCCTAGGGCGCCAATTGACTGAAAGACAGGGTGACCCCCAGGTGCCATTTTAATTAAACAGGGGTTGTACCCCAGGCGCCAATTTACTGAAAGACTGGATGTCCCCCAGTCGCCAATTTCCTGAACCATTGGCTAACCCTAGGGCGCCAATTAATTAAAAGACCTCCTGACCCTAGGGCGCCAATTGACTGAAAGAGGGGCTAACCCCCAGGCGCCAATTCAGTGACAGGATAATTGTTTCCATTTCTGATTTGTCTTGAAATCCATACCAATATAGCCTAGTACATTTTCCTGCATCATATTTTTCTAAACTCCACTCCGTGAAAATCTACCTTATATATACAAGGTCAAACTGGTCAAACCTTGAAACTCTCAACTACCATTTGGAAGTGTGGAAGCTAAGTGCCATGCGGGACAAAGTGCTACGTAGTGGGAGCCACCTCTTGAGGCCATACGGCGTAAAGTGCTACACGACGGGAGCCACCTCTTGAGCCTGTAGGGGCCACCTCTAGAGTTCCCCATAACCAAATGCGTGGTTAATCTCGTCTGTAATACTACGTCTCTAAATTCTTGAAATTCCATATTGGCTATAAATGAGAGTGGATGTCAAAAATGATAAATTAAATGCTGTGCATATAGGGCCCGGTCTGGTCCTGGGAGGAGCACTCGAAGGTACTTGTGCCCATGGGAGTTTAATGACCACGGTGTTTAGCATTGCACCGAAATACTTGCTTGACTTGAGACACTCCACCCTACTCTCTCTCTCTACTTACTGCTTGACGTGACTTGGCCCGGACGGGCCGTACTTGACTTGTGACCCGAGGAAGGGCAAAATACTTGATTAAATAGCCAATTCTACTCACACGTACTTGATATTACTCGCTTGATTGTTTACTAGCTTGAATGAAAGTTTTACATTACATGCTCGAATATGAATGAGTCCTTACTTGTACATGAGTTCCAGTTTACCCGAAAGGGGTAATTATATTCCTTAATTGCTTGGTCAAATACTTGAAACGTATTCCTTGATATTATGCTTGGTCAAATACTTGAATTCTTACTATACTCTCTTCATACAGCTTTGACTTACCGTACACTTTCATCATGCATAAACCTACCTGTACACTTGATTTATCACTCGTATATTACTCGAATATCATGCATAGTCCCAAATACATGTAAAATTGTAAATCACTTAAAGATTGCTTGAATTTGAGATGCAATTCCGACTGAACGATTCGCTCATAGAGTTGTTTCCTAACATTTTCAGGTGATTCGGATAGCGACAAGAACGGAATTGAGACCGAGTGAAGAGCGGTAGTTAGTCGTGTCTTTGAATTTTATTGAGTCTGCCTTGTATTACTAGCTGTGTCAATTAGTGGTTAATCTGTGATGAGGCATGTAGCCTAATGTTGTAGCCAAATGTTAATTTGAAGTCGTCATGGGTTATCTTTAATTCCTTTTGTTAATTCAATATTCATCACTTGGAATATTGAGGTTTTTAATTATTACTAGTCTTGCGTACTCTGTAGATTATGTATATCGAACATACTTACTCTAATGACACGATTGATATAGACGCGTCACGCATCCGAGTAATCTTCCGCGCTCGGGGCGTTACAGAATGTGAGGTGATATGATATGATGGATGATTGTGAATGCAGGTGAGGTGGAGACCCTATGAGGGGATGACCGACGAGGGCCAGCCATGGGTCGTGGCGGGCCGACTTCGCTTCGGGCATGAGCTTTGGGTTCATTGCCTGAACGAGATTGAGCCGTTACGGCTTAGGCTGGTGATGAGGACCCTCGGCCTACACTAGGAGTGGGTCAAGGTTGGAGAGCCGCGGGGCATAGGCAAGGAGACGCGCGATCGCACGAAGGTGATCGACTGGAGAGTCCGGTTCTCAGACCAGTACGTCGACTAGCAGCGTGGCGGGACCCGAGTCACCTCACAGGCGACAGACAGATCCGAGTACCTCCGACGCTACTGGGAGGTTTACGCCGGCCGACCCCAGATGAGGGTCTTAGGGGTATGTATGCATGCACTTACTTTTTTAAATTAAATGCAAATGCTTTGTATATCTATCATGCGACTAATATCTAATGAATGCAGGATGCGCGGGACATAGTGGCGATGGACATGCAGACCCACCTTTACAACCTAGAGGCCCAGCTGGCTACCACGCTGGCAGACCTTGAGACCCTGGTGAGTGTTTAATTTATCTATGAATTCCTGAATTATTGATGATTAGCCACTGACAATCTCAATAAATGCAACGTGCCCAGCAGGGAGCAGCGGTGAGAGAGACGGGAGAGGCCTCCAGCTCGAGAGGACCTAGTGCGGAGACGACTGCACTAGCGGAGCAGTTAGCTGGAGCAGTATCACGGGCCGAGGCAGCAGAGCGCGACCTCGCCACACGGGTATGCTTTAAACTTTCAAACTTTTGTTCAATTATATGATATGCTTATGAAAAATTGTGTTTACAGACTGAGGAGCTCCGGGCCTCTCTTACCTGCATCGAGGAGGGACAGCAGGCGATGGCCACCTGGGTGAGTTATTTATGTTTAGTTGTTAATTGCTTATTTCATGAATTATTGAATTGTGTATACGGAACTGATGATTTGTTTAAATGTTTACAGACCTCGGAGCTACAGGCGGCGCTTACCCAGACCACTTTAGCCGGGACGGAGTTGGCCATCTGCGAGCAACGGGTCGCGGAGCTTGAGAGGGCCTTGAGGCGGCGAGAGGAGCTGCCCCAGGACGTGGCAAAGCTGTGAGTCACCCTTGAGATGGAGCGGAGGGAGCGTGCCCGGGAGCGAGAGGAGCGGTCAGCTTGCGAGCGGGAGCTTGCAGCCTTGAGGGCCCAGCTAGCCGTTACCCAGGAGCGGCTGCGGGCGACCGAGGAGCGGCTTCAGCTGGGCCGGGAGCGAGCGCGGGCTGCGGGGTAGGCTTTTACCAGCTCCACCTTCGTGGTGGGTTCCTCTCTCCGGCAAAGGAGCGAGGTAGAGGAGCAGGCTCGAGCTCCGGCTACTTCACGGGGGTCCATGCCCCCTCCACGAGTGCCTCGTCGGGAGGACGAGAGTGAGGCCGAGAGTAGGAGAGAGGAGGGTGTAGACGAGAGCTGAGAGAGACTTTTCTTGTACTCCTCCACCCTCACACATGTACTCAGATATTTATGATATATATATATATATATATGAGATTGAAAATTTTTGTTTACTTGAGCACTTGTGGACTTATGTTTTCTTTCACTTTCTCACCTTTTTGCTTTTACCTTGCGCTTGTAGCTGTAGTTCACACTTGAATAAACAGGTTAATCCATCTGTTCGACTTGGCCCCTTGCTCAATAAGCAAGGAGATGTCTTTATTTTGACCTTGATAACGGGTCAAGGGGCCAAGCCTTTAATCAATGAAGGCACATGATAAACAAATATAAGGAAAATGCGACAGGCAAGCAAGCAAATGCCAACTAAAAAAAAAGATGTCCACACAAAAATGGAACCAGGCACATGCACCACAACGGCTTAAAACTTCATTTTTTTATTTTTCCATTTTATTTTTTTATTTTCAATTTTCAAAATGACGCCCTACCAAACGGGCATTTATTAGGAAATTGGCTGCTTTGTGGTAGGCGTTATTTAAAAGGCACACATTTTTTTTATCGTTTGATTTGAAAATGACGACTTGATGATAGGCGTTAATTTTGAAAAAGACGCCTGTCGGTAGAGGCGTTAATTCTTTTTTCCATTTTTTTGTTTTGTTTTGTGTTTTTTTTTAAATGACGACTTAACTAAGGACATTAATTTTGAGAATGACGCCTATTTGAAGAGGCGTGAATTTTATTTTCCATTTTTGTTGTTGTTTTCTTTTGTGTTTTGCATTTTTTTTGGAAGCATAGTACCGGGCTTTAAACCTTACACCATCACGATCTTAAATTCATTAATCTTTCTCGAAAAACTTAACGAAGGGGTCCACAACGCGCTCAATGACTTATGCTTCTACTCATATTCTCTCGCAGCCCATCCTTCTTAGTTAGTCTTTACCATTCTTCGAGTTTACAACCAACCATGGAGAGGGGAAAGAAGAATAATTTGAGGAAGCTCACGAGAGGTTTTCAAGGATGGGGAATGCTCCTCCCCTACCCTAATGCCTGTTGGGATTCGGTCTTTGGCTTAGAGAAATTTTGTTGCTCTTCTTGCCCTTATTTATGCATGCTTACGACCAGGGTTTTCCCTGTGGGGACTTTACCCTCTTGACATGCTTTCTTTTGTAACTTTCTTTTTCTTTTCCTCTTTTCCTTTCAAAAATAGAGACCTAATTATACTTGGGCTTTAAGCGTTTCGTTCCCTTTTGGGCCCTGACTTCCACCTACTAGGGCGGCGGGCAGGTTTGGTTAGTAACCCTTGACTCGTACTCCCTCTCGTGAGCAGAAGAGAATAGAATAGGTAAGGTTACACTCTTAATTTGACTTGGACTTTCCTTGAATTCCGGGCTGCTTGAGTTTAAAAGTAGAGCGTGTAGTGTGTACGGGAGTTGACCCCAAAGTTAAACCATCAAGACTGAAGAATGAATTAAGGATTTTGATTTTTCAGGCTCGTGGCCCCTGCACCATATCTGCCTGCAATTTTCCATTTTTTGCTTATTTTGTTTTGTTTTGCTTTTCTGTTTTTCTTATTTTGTTTGTTTTGTTTGTTTTTATTATTTTTAGGGGTAGTATTTCTTTAAATAGTGACCATTCCAAGGATGAGTTAGCTCTTCATCTTCAGCATTAATTAATTTGTAAGCGTTGCCAGGATAAATATTTTTTATAATAAAGGGACCTTCCCAATTTGGTTGAAGTTTTGAACGAGGTCCACCCAGTTTTACGAAGATTCTTTTAATTACCATCTCACCGATTTTAAATTTTCTTTCAATCACTTTCTTTTGGTAAAAATGTGAAAGTCTATTTTGATAAATACGCGCATGTTCAGCGGCGACTAGACACTTCTCGTCTAGGAGTTCCAACTGAGCAAGGAGAGATTCGCGACGCTCATCAATGGGGAGCTCCTTATCCAATTGTACTCGTAGAGAAGGGATAAGAATCTCGTAAGGGACTACCGCCTCCATTCCATAAGGGCGAAAGGGGTCTGCCCTATAGGGGTACGAATAGAGGTGCGATAGGCCCAAAGTGCTTCAACTAATTTTTCTGGCCAATCCGCAAATTTAGTAGCCTCACATGTTTTCTTGATAATTTTAATCAAAGTTTTATTAGTTGTCTCTTCTTGACCATTGCCATGTGGATAATAAGGAGATGAATGATGCAATGCAATGTTATACCTATTGCAGAGGTCCTGAAGCTCCTGAGAGATGAACTGTGGCCCATTGTCGGTGACGATGGTACTCGGAATGTCGATCCTTGCGATGATATTCTTCATTATAAATTTGCAAACGGTTGACGCTTTTATCTCCATGTAAGCTTCCGCTTCCGCCCACTTGGTGAAGTACTCCGTGGCCGTGAGTATGAATGACTTTGGTTTTGTGAGGAGGGTCGGATCACCAAGGGGTCCAATGATATCGAAAGCCCACATGGAGAAAGGCCATGGGGAGGACATATGATGGAGTGAAGAAGTAGGAGAGTGAATTTTGTCGACGTGCAGTTGGCACTTAACACACCTTCGAACATAGATGGAACAATCCTCTTCTAGAGTAGGCCAATAGAAACCTAGCCTAAGGATCTTCTTAGCAAGCATCTGGCTATTGACATGACCACCACATACTCCAGAATGCGCCTCTTCCACGACCTTCCAAGATTCATCATCGTCTAGGCATAGTAGCAAAACTCCGGTAAGACCTCTTCTGTAGAGCACACCTCCAACTAGAGTATATCACTGAGCAACTCTTTGAATGGCTTTCTTTTCTTCAGCTGTGGCCTCTTCGGGATAAGATTGATTTTGGCAATACTTAGCAATCTCGTAATACCATGGCTTTTCTTCATCGTCCAATTCTTCCTCTAAATCCAATAGCATGACCTCCTTATTCTCAATGATTCCACCTTGCTTAACCTTCCTGAGCATCTCCTCCTTAGCATTAAGGAAAGCTGGATCCTTGATAGCTGGAGTGAGCCGCTTGTGAACAATGATGGAATGGGAATCCCTTTCGGGAGGGAAGGCCAAGGAAGAAGCAAAAGAAGCAAGAGCATCAACTAAAATGTTATGTTCACGAGGAACGTGAACAAAGATTAATTTAGTGAAAATCTTAGTATAAGCAGAAGTCAATTCCTGATAAGGTTTGAGTTTAAGATCGAGCGTACGGCACTTGGCGAGCACTTGGCGAAGAATAAGCTGGCTATCACCTACAATCCGCAATTGGGTAACACCGAATTGATGAGCGGCCTCTAGTCTGGCCAGAAGAGCCTCATATTCAGCTATATTATAAGTAACTAGAAATACAAGTTGAGAGGCGAGTGGAATAGTGATACCCTCCGGTGATAGAAGAACAATGCCAATCCCTTTCCCTTTTGAATTCAAAGCTCCATCAAAATGTAACATCCACATCGAATCGGATTGATTGACGGACATTAGTTCCTCATCTGGAAACTCCGAGCGAACAGGGTCAAATCTAGGGAGAGGGTGGTGAGCAAGATGTTCTGCTATGGCATAGACTTTAATCACTTTTTGTTGAATGTAGATGATATCAAATTGAGAAAGGAAGCTTTGCCATCGTGCTAATCGGTTGGTGAAAACATATTTCTCAAGAAGGAATTTGATTGGATTCATACGGGCGATGAGATGAACTTCGTGAGCTAAGAAATAATGCTTGAGTTTCTGAACTACCCAGACTAAAGCAGCACAAGTCTTTTCTATGGCTGAGTACCTCTGCTCACAGAGTTTGAAAAGCTTTGACAAATAGTAGGTTGCCCTTTCTTTTCCGTCTTCGTCAACTTGGGCTAAGACAGCGCCTACAGAGTCATCTAGGATGGAAATATAAATAACAAGCGGTTTGCCTGGAACTAGCGGCCTCAGGACAGGAGGATTTGAGAGATAATCCTTCAATCCGTCAAAAGCTGCTTGACATTTGTCATCCCAAACAAACTTGACTCCCAGCTTAGTGAGCTCGTAGAACGGCCTACATCTTTGTGAATGCTGGGAGACAAATCGGCGAATAAATTGTAACCTCCCGATCAATCCTCGAACTTCTTTCAAATTCCTGGGAGGAGGTATTTCCTTTATAGCCTTTGCCTTGTTGGGATCAATCTCAATACCCCTCTTACTTACGATGAATCCTAGCAATTTTCCTGATGAAACACCAAATACGCACTTCTTGGGATTCATTTTTAGCTGATACTCCCGTGCTCTTTGCAAGACTTTAGTCAGAACCCCGGGATGCTCAATCCTTGTTCTCGATTTCACTACCAGGTCATCAACATACACCTCAATGTAAATGTGGATCATATCATGAAAAATTGCCATCATAGCCCTTTGATATGTGGCTCCAGCATTCTTAAGTCCAAAGGACATGACCACATAGCAATAAGTTCCCCATAGTGTAATGAATGATGTTTTCTCTTGATCCTCCTTAGCGAGGCGAATCTGATTATAACCTGAAAAGCCATCCATAAAGGAGAGAGTCTCATATCCTGCCGTATTGCCAATTAAAATATCAATATGAGGGAGGGGGAAGTCATCTTTTAGACACACCCGGTTGAGGTCACGAAAGTCTATACAAATTTGTACATTTTCATCTTTCTTCATGACTGGGACGATGTTAGCCACCCAATTGGGATAGAGGACAACTCTGAGGAATCTAACCTTGTGGAGCTTATCGACCTCTTCGTTCATTTTTAATGCCATACTAGGGTGGAAACGTCTCAACCATTGTTTGACCGGAACGGACCCCGGCTTAAGTGTAAGTCGATGTTCGATAAGCGCAGGGTCTAGTCTAGGCATATCTTCGTAGCTCTACGCGAACGTGTCTTTATATTCTTGAAGGACTAAAATAAGGGCCTCTTCTTCGGAGGGCGGTAAGTTTTTGCTGATGAGGACAATCCTAGGGTCT
The DNA here is from genome assembly GCA_022559845.1 of Amorphophallus konjac. Classification (NCBI taxonomy): domain Eukaryota; kingdom Viridiplantae; phylum Streptophyta; class Magnoliopsida; order Alismatales; family Araceae; genus Amorphophallus; species Amorphophallus konjac. Next base: position 308,212,695 of record CM040119.1, on the reverse strand, counting down.
TCCTCAGTACCCAAATTTATTTCTTTGGTAGGCTCTTCTACTGAGGCTGATGGCTCATCAAATCTTCTCATGCCACTAGCAAAAGCATCAGCCCCGTCCTCATATTCTTCGTAACTTTCATCCCCCTCTTCAATAGGGTCTTCATCATTCATTATTTCATAAACACCTAAACCCTCATTAAAAACACAAGTGTCCTCATATTCTACTTCCGGCAGGATAATCGGATTCTCCAGAAATTCGGGAAGAGTTAAGCATGCCCGACACCTTCTAGCTAATTCCAACAAGAATCTACAGGGAATCTGCTTACCCTTGGATTTCTTATGCGAAACTACCCCATGAGCCTTAATATTAGAAGAATAAGAACAACTAGCCTGATCACCAGAATTTGACAAAGATGAAGGAGGTGGGGAAAAGATGGGTACAGAAGGAGATACAGATGAAGACCCCTCACCGGAGGGGTAGGGAAGGTCTCCTAATGAATCTTGGAAGAGCGGCCCATAGGTCGGGACACACTCAGGAAGAAGATAGGAGGTCTCCTCAATGGAGATGGAGGATTGGAAAGTTTGAATTTTGGCATTTTTTTTTGTTTTCATTTTCGAGAAGAAGGCAATGAGAGGGAGGAATAGGGGGTGGTGTTGAAATTGAAAGATTGGCAAAAGATTGGATCAATGATGGCCCGCACGGGGGCATGATAGAGAGTTTGGAAAATTGCTCGAGGTGCAAGGGAGGAATTAATGGAGAAGCCGGAGATAAATTTGGAGAAAATGTTATTAAGACTGCGGGCGGTCTAGGGATGTCTGAGCAAAATATTTTATTAAACAAACGGACCAAAGCCATTAAATGAATGGTCATGACAAAGAAGAGGTCGGCCCACAGCCTGTCTATGTTGAAGCCCTGCTCAAATGGGACATCAGGCACTCCAGTATCTGCATAATCACTTAACAACTGCCTCTTGTCTGAAATTATTGCTGGCTTCTCAATTAGTTCGTGAATCAACGGCGGCCATTCTGGATCAGTTGGCATAAATAGTCGGCTCAGAGCAATGGTAATGTCATTCATATCAAACCATCTATACCAGTCACATTCGGGGTCATCCATCTTCCTTCTTTTATCTGGTCGCAAGGATTCCAGGGCCTTGTAAGTAGCCAGTGGGGCTATATGACGAGCAAACTATCTTGCATGTATGTCTTGATAATTCAGTATTGAAGTAATTAATGTAGTTTGCTGGCCATTTTGAATGCCACCCTTGATGAAGTGTGTTTGCAAAGTCCATGTAAGAGGTTGGCGATCCGTTTTAAGTGTAGAAGTCATGACGACCCATGGCTGATCTTCATCCTTGTCTTTACCTGACCCTTTGTATCCTAGGCCTCCTCGGGGAATCATCTTTTGGTGCCTGATTGGCTTAACCCGCCCTTAGAGATTGACCCCCAAGCCCTTGCCAGTCTTATACCCCATCTTTAATAAGATATTCCATCCTAGCGTGTTCATCATGTTCTTCTTTTTCTTTCCTTGAGAAGGCAGGGGTGTCACTAAAGGTGAAGTTGGTTTAGTGATTGGGGGTCTTAACAAATCTCGCCGCGGGTCGACAACATCCAAGACTGAAAGCAGAGGCCTGTTGGAAGGCCACATGGAAGGCACTGAAGTTGCTGAATGTATGTCTTCCGTTGGCAAGATGGGCATGCTAGTAACTTTGATGATGCGCCCTTTGTGTGGAAACTTTATGCATTGATAGTTTGTGGAGGGCACAGCATCAAGTTCTTGAATATAGGGACAGCCCAAGATGCCGTTGAATGTCGGATCCATGTCTAAAATGTGGAAATCTACTGTGACTGTCACTAGACCCAGACCAACTCTTAGAGTGATCATCCCCAGAGGCGGCTTCTTGGTATTATCATAAGTTGTGACAGTAATTGTAGATGGCCGGATTTGACTTTCTGGAATGCCGCACATCTTCAAGGTGCTTGGTGGCAGATCATTAATGGATGCCCCAGTATCAACCAAACATTGTTTTACAGCCACCTTATTGATATCAATAGTGATACACAATGCATATTTCCTGGCCGGCTGAGGAGCTAATTCATGTTCATAAAAAGTAATAGCCGGTTGATTACTGGCCGGATTCAAAACTGTAATAACTTGTTCAACAGGAATGTCTTCATTGACCATTATTTTTTTGCAAATATTGTTTCAGAGCCAGCTGGTGTGCGGTAGATCTTTTAATTAATTCCAAAATAGAAATTCAGGCCGGCGTTCTATCCAAATGCTTTAACAAGTCATATTCCGTGCCCGGTGTAGACTCTTGCTCTGGCTCTCCTTGTTCTTGTACTGGCTCCTGCTCCCGCTGGGGAAACACTCGATGGAACATTCGTCCGCTGCGGAGCACCATTGTTTTTGGAGCCTCTGTCGGGCTTAGGGTAGGCGAAGGGGCAGAGGAAGTAGAGGGAGTAGTATCGGGTGTGGGTGTTGGATTGGTAGAAAGAGGAGTTCTTATAAGGGGCCTTGTCGGCTGGGGATTATCGGAAGTCAGAGGTGGAGGCCGGGTGATAAGGAGGGTCCTTGGGATCATGGTGGTGGATGGTGTAGATTGTGGTGAAATAGGAGGGGTGATGATTGCCGGCGAGGGGCGGATAAGGGGAGGCCTATTTGGTGGGGGGTTTTGGGGTGAAGGAGAATTCGTGAATTGGCGTAAAAGAAGAGGCCGTGAAGAAGTAGGGTTAGGGTTAAATGGTCCTGGCGTGCTGGAACGTATAAGGGGACGTGGTGGTTGGGAAAGGGGGACAGGCTGAAGCCTTCTTAGTAATTGTGGTGGTTGCGGTTGACTGGAGTTTTGATTAATAGCCCCGACAGAGGCGTTTTCCTTATGCCAACGTTGCCCTCTTTTCACTTCATGGATCGAGGTGACAAGGTTTACTTGTTGATTTTGAACTGGGTGCTCCGGTAGCAGATTACTGACAATCCCCATATTCGGCGGGGGTGCGGGAGCCTGCTGCTGCTAGGGAACTTGTTGTTGCTGACCTTGCTGCGGGTGCTGCTGAGCCGATGGTTGCCGAGGAGGCCTTCGAGCTTTTGACGTGGCAATAACCCTCCTCATCTCATCCCAATCAATATCTCACTGATCATTCATATCATGTATGTAATCCTTGAAGTGAAAACAATGATCGATGTTGTGCCCCGGCTGCCGATGGAAGACGCAATATCGGGAGGTGTCTACATGTTGTGGCCATACTGTTCTTTCTTTAGGCAAGGTGAGTAGGTTGGCGGCCATGAGGGCATTGAAAATATCTAATAGGCTTTCGGGTAGGGGAGAGTATTGCACCCTTCGGGGACCCAAAGACCTTCTTGATTGTTGTAGTTGTTGCGGTGCATAATTGGCTGGTGGGGGCACTTGGTGGTACTGTGAGGGTTGGTTTTGTGGAGCAAAATGCGGTTGTTGTTGAGGAGGTGGAAGAGGCCGTAAGGTCTGAGGAGGGTTATTATTTGGCTGGTGGACTTGGTTCTGGAAGGCGGGCTGTTGTGGTGATGGCCCTTGGTTTGGAGGGTGGCGGAAGGGTGTGGAATTACCGAACGCACTCACCTGCTCGTTAATAACAATGCCTTCAGTGGTCGCACCTGTATTGCCGATATTAACATTCCTTTTTATCACTTTCGGTCCTGGCTCAAACATGCCCATAATAGGCGAATATTTCATCTGAGTTTGTATGTATCTAGCTCTTTCATAGAGCTCCTACATAGTGCTCAACTTGTTCATGGCTAAAAAATGACGGAATTGTGGAGTGGAGTTTGATATTATCATCTTTACTTGTTCTGTCTCTGACAGTTGTGGGGATGTTTTTTGTTTAGGTTTATTTTACTGGATTTATTAGGCGTGCCAGTCACCAGAGTGACGATTCATTGTGCGCTCGACCTGACTCTGTCAGTCAATTGTGATATTCGTGTCAGGATCCTGAGTCCGTCATACCATAAAGGCTATGACGTTAATTACATCCTTCCAAAGAAGGACAACCCTTGATTAATTACCAAGAAAGGATGCCTCGGGGGCAAAATGAGATACGACTATTACGCTAACTCCGCTAACGGGATGCGAAACATGCATAGAAAATCGTGCTACGCGGGACATGATAACGGTGTTATGGCGCAAACCCGGCAGCATGTCCCCTTGTCTGGGGCTATGCCAAAGGGAAATATAGGTCATTCACCCATGAAATGTCAGGATGGAAGCCAAAATAGAGGCGGGCGTAGCCCTGGATCCAAAAGGATTCGAATGTGACGGGACAGTGTCCGCTACCATGTCGTTTGTTGATATTCCCCTTAAGGGACCATTGGAGGACATGCAGTGGCAGAACTCCGAGGGTCAGCGGGGTGACAAAAGAAACCTCGTATTCGGTATAATGTAGGGGTAAAACCCCGATTAATGTATCTCACGTGGATCTGGATGAAGAACCAGGATTCCCTCGTAAAGCGATGAAGGCTGGCATGAAGATTGACAGGAATGGGACATTGAGTTTAGACTGGATTTGGGTTTAATGGAGTTGTTGAGACATCAAATTTGGATGGCACCTGTTAATAAGATGCAACGGCACGGGTAGGAGTCGGCGCGAGGGGATTCCGGCGCCGTGGGAGGCTAAAGGGCAGACGGCACAGCATGGCAGACGGCGCAGCATGGTTCCCGGCGTGCCCTTCACCCGACGCGAGTTTGGCGTCGAGAAGAGGTGGCGCCGAGAGGAAATGGCACCGGGAGGAGGTGGCGCCGGGAGGAGGTGGCGCCGGTGGCCATTTTGTTGGTTTTCTTCAGGTGTTATGAGGGTTTCTGATGAGTTCAAGGGGATCCTCTGTATTCAACGTGGATTTCATGGCAATAATAGGGTGAAATAGAAGATGAGGATGGATTCATTCACCATGGGTGCAAGGAGACAGTGTAACTGTAACGTATATCCCCTGTGGCGACCAAGGTGTCATGAGATGATATAGCTCAGCCCTTAGCCACACAGTTGGGGGCTAAATGCATAATTTCGATGAAAACATCGCACTATGTGACCGAATAACCCTCTGAACAAATTTTGACAGCACCTCCCCTTATTTTGAGAGTATGCCAAAAGGGTATTATAGGTCATCCACTCACGAATTGTCGGAGTGGAAACCAAAATAAGAGCCGAGCGTAGCCCGAGATCCAAGGGATCCAAATTATATGGGGCTTTACCCCCTATTGTGATATCCCCTGTACAGTCAATGGAGGACATGCAGCGGTAGAACTCCAAGACTTAATAGGGTTATAAAATGTGGGGGAATGACCCCTTTAATATGGCTCCCATGAGGATAGAGGGAAAGGTAGTACGTCTCCATAGGACATGGTATGATGAGCAGGGTTGGCATGACCTGACGGCATTGGCACGAACGCATAGACGTGGCCAGAAGGTGTAAAGGTATCGGCACGAAATAGGAAACCCAACCGACGCGGCGAGCCCTCGGCGCGAGACTTGCGCTGAGAGGTGCTCGCGCCGAGAGGCTTCCTGAAGTGAGGTTTTAGAGGGGTTTGAAGGCAGGGGCTTTGGGTATTTTAAAGAAAAAGGGTTTGTTCAATAATTTGAAGACCGATTCGGACGATCGTGGAGAGGATGGTCCGGGGTGGAGATGACCTTCCTTCTGGGGCCTCACTGGGAGCAGAACCATGCACGGAAACCTCACGGTTCGGATTCGTCTTTTCTTGTTTCACAGACGAGAAGCCATGAGATAGGCTGTCTCAGGCTCTAGTTGTGAGTGTAAAGTTGAAAGAATCATACGACGAACGAACATTCAACAGACTCAGAAAGCCAAAACGGTAAAGCATGCATAGATGTGCAGCCATCAATATCCATAGCATATAGTGCAGAGGCAGAAACAAAAGAATAATGACGGGGGAGAACTCAGCCCGTCTTTCATCAACTATTTCTTCTGAAACAGCGTACACAAATTCAATTCGGAAGAAAAGCACAACCCAAAGCATACACCGACTCTATCCCTGAGGACAGGGTTACATTGGCATTCAGTGCTATGGGAGCAGAGATGCTAGAAAGTAGAGATACAAACGAGAAGGGGGAGCAGTATTCAGACAGAGAAGAAAGGGGGAAGAGGAGCTGCAGCTGCTCAGAACGTCGAACGACACACCCCACCTGACTTCTTCCTTCGAGCCTCTGCCTCTCTCTTTTCTTTAGCTTCTATGGAGGGCTCTCGAGCTTCCCCTATCTTTCAGTGGCTGGCTCTTCAATCTCCTTCCACTCTTTTTTTTTTATCTTTCTCTTCTCTCTCTTCTCTGTTGCCTCTCTCTCTTTTTCCTTTGAAGGGCAGCCTTCTTATAGAGGGATGACCCTCATTCTCTCGGCCTGAGCTTCCCGACGCGCCAGCATCCATCTTCCCGACGTGGGCAACCCTCGGCGCGTCTCAGTTCACATTTGGGCTTGGCCCATTTTCCTGTCATTCGGCACAGGATCCACCTAATGGACTCCTTCCGATAGTGGGCTTTTTAGCATATATATTAAGACTTCATGGGGCTTGTTTAACACCTTGCATTCACAAACACGTGTGAGGCACTGTGCATCCCACCTTCGGAGAATCAGAATTATCTGAGCATCCTTTCTTAGCAGACAGATGATTGCCTGAATGTTGGTATGGTTTTATCAGCCCGACTACCTGAATGATAGCTGTACTGGACAGCGGCCTAGCCAGGGATGGCTTTAGCCAAACAAAGTGTTAGGAATAGCGGGTCTCTTCTATTCTAATTCTCGGAACTTCCAGGGATGGAACAGGAGCCGCACCCTCGGCGGGTCTTCAAAGCTATGAATTTACTTTGGTCTCTTCTGGTATATTTTAGGTGTCAACAAATTCCCCCCACCCGTAGGTGGCGTAAGCGAAGAATGAGTGACATGGGACATGCAGGTGCACATTGCACCACACCTCGTAATTTCTTCAGGTCTGCTCCTGTTCATTGTTCATTCTTGTGACTCTGGGTCTTCATTCTGCTTGGACAATCCCAGTACTTTGTCAGTATACTCGGACAGGTATCAGCATTCTTGATTTGATCTTCTGATTGCAGCACCCTGGATGAATTGAACGGCGCCACTGGCGATTTCGGCACACCCATCTCGGCACGGCCGTCGTCTTGGCGCGCTAGGTCTCGGCGCGCCTTTTGGTGTTTTTGAATTTCGGCGCGAAGGCCGTCTCGGCGCGCATTTTGGTGCATTCGGCAGTCAGCGCGCAGGCCATCTTGGCGCGCCTTTTGGCTAGGCCTATATAGGCGCCAAGAGGGGGGAGAGAGGCTCATTTCTCACCGAGCTCTCTCTCTCTCTCTCTCTTCGGCCTCTTCTTCTTCCACTACTTTTGCGATCGGCGTGGGGAGCCTCCCCTTGACCGTTTTCTCCTTCGGGACTACATCCCTCTTTATTGCGGAGTCACCCCCTCTTGGTGGGTGCTCTCCTATTTTACTTCTGGGCATACCCCGGATAAGGGGAGATGCTGTCAAAATTTTCCTTGAGATATTCTTTTCAATTTTCTTCTTCATATCATCTTATTTTCCCTTGATTTTTGTCTGTAGCTGCTGTAATGGCCTCTTCTTCCAGCCGTGTTGCTTCCGGCGCTGCTAACGTTGACGCTTCCTCCCAAGGTAGGGTGTCTGGCCCTATTGTGACCTGGAGGAACGTCGGACAACTGGACCGGGGTCTCGGGAGGATCGCTATAGTTGATGAATCCTCTGACTCCAAAACAGACACGGTATCCTCGTCTCGCGTAGTGACCGTCGAGGGAGGGCTGGACTTCAATCGCGACGACGAGTATCCCCCGGACTTCCCGAAGGACCGACACCTTGCACCGTTCATCTGCACCTTCAGCGTCTCGGGGAAGAGAGATGTCATGCTGGCTCGGATGGTGGAGCGGGCCATGTTGTTGGACCGGGACAGCCTGAAAGGTTATGTGTACCGCGGAGACACCATCTATCTCCCGGGAGAGCGACGCAAATGGAATGTCATCTTGGGGGTGACAGAGCTGGAGGCAGAGCAGAAAATGCTAACACGGGCTCCAGAATTCACACCAGCTAGGTGGGATACCACTGCGGGTCGGGTCAACAGAGAAAAGCCCGGCTATGGTTTATTCTTGGCGCCCATCAAGTGGGGCTATAGGGATGAGCCATTCGTCTTGAACTGCTTGGCTGTCCAGTTCAAATTCCAGTTGGCTGCTGGGTGGTTTGCTGACACGAAAGTGACCGATGCCCATCTCTTCCGTGTAGGAGCGGTAGAAATCACAGAATATGTTCTGAAGGAGTATGCGCCGTTGCTGGTCAAGGCCGGGGTGTATCACAGTGTGTATGCATCCCGTTTCAGGTATCCCATCTCGAAAGGGTTGTGATGCGGTATGTTCGAAGTGTTTTGCCCACAATTCAATACTTTCTACACAACAGAGGGTGAAACTTCTCTGGACCTCTGGAGCCTGTCACAGCTGTCGGGTCTGCCGATCAACGGAGAGCCCTATGAGGAGGTCTGCCTTCATGACTTCATCAAGGACGAGATAGATGGTGAAGGTGAATATTATTTCGGCTACTCATACCGGTACTTAATGAAAGCGTACCGCTCCCTCTGCTTGGCGCTGAATAGGGGGTCCTCGAAGGGGTATCGGCCTCGAGAGAAAAGCAGCAAATGGAGAGTGCGAGTAGGACATTGGATTCAGTATTTCTTCTGTGGTGCTCTGAAGTACAGTGAGTTCCCCCATGTAGCTCCTGTTGCGGGTAAGCCCAGCAGACCGCCCAAGTTCAAGTCGGTGCTGCCCTCTTCCCTTCGACGGATTGGTCGCGGAGGACCGAATCCCACTGGGGTGGATCCCCTTACGCACTGCACGGCTTACCTCACCTTCTGGTTGTGCACTTTTACTCTCCCACAGGGAGATGAGACAGTTATTAGGCCGGAGGCAATATAACCGGCTTGTCAGATGGCTTGGGGCATGCGGCTTGCACTATGCCCAGCAGCACTCTGCCTGATCTACAAATCTCTTGGAGATGTTCATAGGCATCGGGTCCCACGCTCTTTCAGAACAGTGGGGCCGTTTCATTTCTTCAATGCCTGGGTGTGCAATTTGTTCCCAGAGCTGGCTCCCAGGACTCTGCAGACAGTGACATTGTATCCCAGGATGCTGGAGTTTGCTAGTGTTGAACCCGGTCCAGTGTCTCAGCAATTTTTCTCCATCCGAGGCCGGTTGATAAGGATCCTGATGGATTCAGCTGGGACCATCCATTTTTGGAATTTGGCCGCACATTCTTCTCCATTGGTGAACCGCCAACGTGAATGTAAGCTCGAGGTAGTTGAGACTTTCACACATTTTATTTCAGGCAACACAGTGACCCGGCCAATTTTGGAGCCTGAGCTCATTGACTGGGCCTTGTCAATTCGCCCCAGTGTCTTAGTGTTCAGGAAGGGGGGCGCGGTTCATTTAGAACCTTACTATCCTTTTAGGTTTGGCCGAAATTTCGGCTATGATCAGCATATCTCACCTTCGGTGGCCCTGTTTCTCCTGGACAGCAGGTCGAAGCACGGCTCGACTGTTGTAGCTGAGGGTCGCTCCTGGTGGGACTACTTTCACCGCCGGGACGCCAATGTTTTCAGAGTGTCGATGCCGAACCGAGTTCCCCGGGTCACTCCAGAGTATGTGAAGTGGTGGAATGCTCGAACGGGCTTTTATCGCAATGCCAGGGTGGCATGCTGGGATGTAGCTGAGCGCACCTTCCTGAGCCAGCAGCCTAGGCCAATTTTCGACATTGAAGAAGCCCATTTGAAGAGGCTGTTCTCCCAACATCCGAAGGAGGTAGAGGTATGTATAGCAGGCAGAAAAGCCGCAAAAGAGGACGTAATTGAGCCACTGGTGCCTGTACTTGCTGACATAGACGAAGATACTTTCACGCATAATCTAGAACATCTGTGTCCGATTGGTGGTTCCCGCCTGGAGCTTCAGCAGTACCCGTTCCCCATTGAAGAACCGCTCTCCAAAGCAGTTTCATGGAAGTGCGAGGTGGACCGCTTTTGTCCGTACCGAGCATTTGTCAATAGAGAAGACAGGACCCTGACATATTATCAACATACGTCTTGGCTATTTGTCTTGATGAACATCCACGGACTGACCCTTGACAGTCCCATAGCGAATGTCCTGGACAAGCCTTTGTTTGTATCTTTTCATTATGCCGACGTCTGGGGCTTCGACCACCTCGGCTTATATCATTGCATAGCTTCTCATGGTCATGCAGATTTTGCCGACCTAGCTGAGAAGTGCAAGAAGATTGGCGACATCTGCTGGCTTGTTCGGGAGGCTGCATCCCGAAGCAAGGAAGTGACTTATCAGTATTGGTCACTTTCATCTTTTTACAGCGGCCGGGCAGGTAAGTCCTCTTCAGTTGACATGTAGAGTGGTTCATTGCTCAGTTCTTTTTATAACGGCATGCGCTTCATTTGACAGACCGTCCAGATATAAAGCAGCAAGGGCTTTATAGAAAAATCATCTCTCAGGCCCAAAAGCCGGAATATTTTGAGGTTCCTGCACCGGCGCCGACCACCACTCCATTGCCACCTGGCAAAAAGAGAGAGGCCTCTGCGATGTAAGTTGCAATAGGCCGAGCGAAGAAAGCTCGGAAAACATCTTCCAAGCAGCCTTCGACTGGTGCGGCTAAGACTCCTCTGCCTGAAGTGCCATCGTTCGAACAGTTTGCCGCCCGGAAGGAGGCCACTCAGTAGGCGGCTGAAGGTGACATCACTTTTTCTTGCAGTCTAAAGGAGTGTTCCTTTCATGACGTCTTCATTTTTTTTTTACGCCCTTTTTGTTTGACCTCAGCTCAAGGAGCGGTCGACATCACCCCACATGCTGAAGAAGGTGCCTTGGAGGCGGGAGAGATAGGGTCTTTTGCCATAGCCGCAGTAGGGGCGACCACAACAGTTGAGGCCACAGGGGAGAGTCTCCCCGCTGAGGATGAGGATATCATGCTCCCTTCTCCTACGCCTGCGAGTGAGGTCGAGGGTGAGCCACATGACTGTCATCCTTCTGACTCTTCTCTTTTATTGATCCTTTTGTCCCGCCTTATGTATATGTTTATCGCAATGGCATGAGTGGTTAGCACAGTAGCTGAGGCGCCTGCCGTGGATGCTCCTTAATAGCCTGAAGGACATAAGACTGTGTTAAAGAAAGGTGTTATCCCATTGCGGCGTGTAGTCACCCGCTCGGCGTCCCGCCAGGCGATAGAGGAGGCGGGTCAACCTGAGATCAACATACATATTTCCTCTAGTAGCTCCGCCACCCATTCTGACGAAGAAATTGACTATCATTCTTCAGAAAGTGACGAACAAGCCCCTGCGGCAGCCAGCAAAGGGGCCGCGGCTTCCTTCATGCCGTTGAGTGATCCTGTGATTTTTAGTCCTCCGAGATTGCCAATGACCTCATCGGAGGGAATGCTGCAGGAGGAATTTTTCGGACTGGATATGGAGGTGGAGATAACCCCTCCTTTTGTTGCTTCATCTGCAGAGTTGGAATCTTCCATGCGGGCGCTTGAAGAGATGGATGCTGCATCCATAGTAAGTTCTGCCCGCCCCTCTGCAGAGTCGCATATTTTTTCATTCTTTCCTGCCATCTTGGTGCTTACTGGGATCTTGTTCCAGGAGCCTGACACCGCCATTCACCCTTCGTTACCGTCTTCAGGTGCTATCGTGGCTTCGTCGGAGGCTTCGAATGTGCTACCACTGGCCACCGTGTCTTCTTCGGGGGTAGTTACCATACTTCACCCTGTGCCAGTAAGAGTACACGTAGCTGTCGAAGTATCATCAATGGAGCTGAGCCCGTTGGGAGAGAGCCTCGCCCTGGTGCCGGTAATAGAGTTGAGAGCCGAAGCCGACCCGTTAAGGGGTTCTGCCTTTGTCCCGGTGGCCATAATGACCATTGCGCCTGACTCTGTGACTCCATCCGTGCCAGAAATAGAGTCGGAACCTCTGCCTCTTCCAGCATCTGTGGAAGAAAGTTCTTCAAGGAGCCCGACGGAGCAACAGCATGCTGCCATGGTACTTGCTATTTCAGCCCTGGCGGCCATTCCATCTTCTTCTTTCGTGGCAGATATTGGCTTGTGGGCCTCCATAGACAGGGAGGTGACCTTTGAGGTGGCTCCGGCAGCCTCCCTGGGCTTTACTTCATCGGAGGAGTTTGTCTGGCAGTATTTGGGGATGTTACGCCAGGTCGTGGAATCTCAACCGACCCTATCTTACCCCCAGTTAAAGGAAGTGGCCGAGCGACTGACGATTGGGCTGCAGGCATTAGGTTGTCCCTTGGACACCTGGACCCAGCGGGTGCTGTTCCTGTTAAAATTCCTAAACCACCGGGACTTTCTTGGGAGAGTGATGAATGACCGGCTAGCGGCCCTGAAACTGTAGAAAACTGACTGTCAGGCAGAGCTGACATCTCTGATTTCCGATCTTCAGAAGAGCAAAGCTCATGTTGAAGCTTCCGCTGCTCGGGCACATATTCTACGCAGCCGACGAGAAGAACTCCGGGCTGAATTGGCCACCATTGAAGCTGAGATACAACAGTCAGAGGCTGCAGAAGTTCAAGGCATCGAGGAAACTTCTTTATTAGAGGGCCGGGTCACGTCCCTGGAGACTGAGGTGACTCGCGTTCAGGAGGAAGAAATGCAGCTCCATGAACTGGGAGCGGCTCCACATGTTGGGCTCATTGACTTTGTAGATATTTTCAGGCGGTCTTAGCCGATCTGCCTTTGTAATTCACCCCCTTCGAAGGGCCCTTTTTGTATTCATCCCTTCCCTTTTGTAATGAAATACAAGCTTCCTTCACTATTTTCGGTGTCCATCTTTGCACCTATATTCTGTTACATCTTGTGGCAATTTTGGCGACCCGTTTGGAAGTGCACCCATGTCTGTGCCATAGGAGAGCGTCCACCCTTTCAAGGAAAGAATGGGGGCCTCGCTCCACCGCGTGACGGGGCTCCAGAGGTTGCCAGATTGGTGCAGACGTAAGTCTTGCTGACAAGAAACATCGGAAATACGACTGTTGGCTAATGAGAGGTCCATCCAGGATAGGCTTCATCATTGGTAGGGCAACTGATGGGAGTGTGACTTAGAGGCATAGCATATACCTTATAGTAATCCCATTATTGCTGATGGTGACAAGGGTCGAAAAGGTAGTGGCCAATCTTGTTGATGGTGATAAGGGTCGAAAAGGTAGTGGTCGATCTTGCTGATGGTGACAAGGGTCGAAAGGGGTAGACGGTCTTACCGAAGGTGACAAGGACCGGAAAGGGTAGCGACCTATCTTGCTGATGGTGACAAGGGTCGAAAGGGTAGACGGTCTTGTCGATGGTGACAAAGACCGGAAAGGGTAGCAACCGATCTTACCGATGGTGACAAGGGTCGAAAGGGTAGACGGTCTTGCCGATGGTGACAAGGACCAGAAAGGGTAGCGACGGATCTTGCCGATGGTGGCAAGGGTCAAAAAGGTAGACGGTCTTGCCGGTGGTGACAAGGACCGGAAAGGGTAGCGACCGATCTTGCCGATGGTAACAAGGGTCGAAAAGGGTAGATGGTCTTGCCGATGGTGACAAGGACCGGGAAGGTTAGCGACCAATCTTGCCGATGGTGACAAGAGTCGAAAAGGGTAGACGGTCTTGCCAATGGTGACAAGGATCGGGAAGGTTAGCGACCAATCTTGCCGATGGTGACAAGGGTCGAAAGGGGTAGACGGTCTTCCCGATGGTGACAAGGACTGGAAAGGGTAGCGACCGATCTTGCCGATGGTGATAAGGGTTGAAAGGGTAGACGGTCTTGCCGAAGGTGGCAAGGACCGGAAAGGGTAGCGACCGATCTTGCCGATGGTGACAAGGGTCGAAAGGGTAGACGGTCTTGCCGATGGTGACAAGGACCGGAAAGGGTAGAGACCGATCTTCCCGATGGTGACAAGGGTCGAAAGGTAGACGGATGGGTACGCATTGGTGGGATATCGGATGAAGACTCCGCCTCGACCCTATAAAGGGTCTTCAGGACGGAGGGTGGATCATCACTATTCATCTTTCATTTACTTTTTTTTTATTCACATTACTGACCTGAGCTCCCTTTCAGGTTTTCGCCGAAGTCAGCCCCCTCTTGCTTTTGCCCACGCGCCCTCTCGAGTTTTCACGTGGCAGGCTACCCGATTTTGCCTGCGACGCCCTTTCGGGTTTTCGCCACAGCGGGGTTATAGCCATTTTTGCACTTGTCCTAATACAGGAGCAAGTCTGGCGGGGTATCTATATTTTTAACCCCATTTTTCTTTTCTTTCTTCTTTTTTTTTTGATCTTGAATTCGGAGTACAGAAGAACTGGACTACTAGAATGCCGACCGGCCTTGCCGATGATGACAAGGATCGGTCCCAGGTTTAGTTCGTTGACACTGGTTAAATGCCAAAGCAAAGGTCATGGTTTGTTAACAAGGACGTAAGATCCGAGTTAAGGGTAGAGGTCGACCGATCTCTCCGATGACGATGAGGGTTGAACATGGGTTTATTCATCAGCATGGGTCACATGCCAAAGCAAAGGTAGGATTATTAACCAGGACAGAAGGTCCAAGTTAAGGGTAGAGATCGACCGATCTCGCCGATGATGACGAGGGTCGAACATGGGTTTGTTCATCAGCATGGGTCACATGCCGAAGCAAAGGTAAGATCATTAACAGGGACGGAAGGTCCAAGTTAGGGGTAGAGATTGGCCAATCTCGCTGATGATGACGAGGGTCGAACATGGGTTTGTTCATTAGCATGGGTCACATGCCGAAGCAAAGGTAAGATCATTAACATGGACGGAAGGTCCAAGTTAGGGGTAGAGATCGACCAATCTCGCCGATGATGACGAGGGTCGAACACGGGTTTGTTAAAAGATTTCCGGTGGGACTTTTGATGATTGTCCCTTTTGGAGTTTCATCGGGTGGAGAACAAAAAGAGGAACTTTTAGATTACCACTTTACCGACCTAAGCACCCTTTCGGGTTTTCGCCGAAGCCAGCCTGTAATATCCCAGACCTTTCGGATCCTTCTTCGTGGGTCCCGGATCTGGTTTTCAGAGTGTCCGGCTCTGTTGTGTTCAAAATTTCGTTTCGGACATCTTTCGTGTTCGGATCGGCGCGATCCGGAGTCGTTTCGGAGGCCCGGAGACGTTCCGCGGCTTTTTCGCGTGTGTTTTCTGATTCCCGGTGTGTGTTTCAGCTTTTTCTTCGGAAGCTCGCTGCAGGCGAACCGGGCGGTTCACCCGGGCACGAGTGGTACCGTTGCGATCGGTGCGTTCCGAGGATTCTGAAAATATATTTTTCTATTTTTTGGTATTTTTCCAAAAATTTGGATTTTCTATAAAGCCCTAATTCCTTTTTCTTTTTCTTTTCTCCTTTCTCTTTCTTCTTCTTCTTCTTCCTCCGTTCCTTCCCACCGTGACACCCTCCTCTCTCCCTCTCTCCCATTCGGACGCGGTGAACCCCTCTCCGGCTACGGACGACGGCGGGGCGACGGCGCGGACGTGTGGGTGGCGACGAGGCGAGCTCGTGGGCGTGCGGCGTGCGTAGGAAGAGTGGGGAGTTCGTGAAGTTTAAAGCGTTCTTCGTGATTCGTGTTTGATTCGGTGGAGCATTTGCTCCATTGAGGTAGGGTGACGTTCCTTAGCCTCATGCCGATCTTTTCCGCGGTTTATAGGCCGCGGGGAGGCCGAGAGGGGATCGTTTGAGCGTTTTTGGGTTTTTCCATGATTTGGGGAGAGCTCGCCCGATCTATGGATTTGATGCATGATTTCGCGTTTTGATGGCCTAGAATCATGCTTGGGGTCCCCAGGGGTCTTCCCCTTTATTTTTTCCCTCTCCTATGGAGGCATGGGGGCGTGGTTAGAATTTTTGGGCGTTTCTACCGTTTTCGGCCGCGGACTGAGAACGCGCTATACTCCAGTAGCGCGTTCTTGGAGGTCGCGCTGCCCCGATCGAGCGCGTTCATCGGAGAAGATGAACAGGAGGCGGTTCCTGTCGCGCTACGGGGTCCTGGCGCGATCAGCCTTGTCGCGCTAGGCATCCCTAGCGCGACATGCCTTGTCGCGCTAGGAGGCCCTAGCGCGATGTCCCTTGTCGCGCTAGGGGGGCCTAGCGCGTTCTTCCGTGTCACGCTAGGTATCCCTAGTGCGATCTGGCTGTTGTTGGGTGTTCCCCTTGGGCCGTGTGTGCGTCCCGGGCACCCCGTGGAGTTCCGTGACCGTGTTTTTGGTATCCGGAGGTTCCGTTTGCCTTGGTCATGCGTTTGGCCGTGGGCGGTGAGTCCGTTTCTTTCCCGACCGTGGTCACCGTGCGACGGTGATGGTACGTGGGACAGCCCCCGTACTTCGTCAGGTTCGGACGTCGTTTTCCGTTGACTTGAGAGTCTACTCCTTTGTGACCCTCCACTAGTCGTAGCCTGCTAGTACGCGTGTGCTAGTTGCACCAGGGAGTGGTGTACGGGCTTACCCTGAGGACGGTTTTAGACTGGTTATCATCGGGCCCCTCGTCACATCAGAGTCCAGTGCCAGGGGAAAACCGGTCAGAGGGCCAGACCTAGGACGCGTGGTCTGTGTGTGCACACGTGGTTGGGGACTGTGGACGCACGTCGACGGGCGTGACCCCAGCTAGTCACTTGTTGTGAGTTACTTGTACGGTGTCTGCGCCTCGGGTTGGACCTACCACGTCAGGCGGTTCACCTGCGGTGCGGTGTTAGACGTCAGGGGACGCTACCGGCTGTGCTTCTAGTGGGTGGTACTCCTGTCGAGTACGGAGTGGCAGACTGTCAGTCGTGTGTTTCCGACCTTCGGGTTTTACGGTTCGACCGTTGGTTTCGGTCTTCTCGTACAGTGGCACGTGTGTCGGTTTGCGTGCCATAGGGTCTAGTTCTGTAGAGTACAGGGCTTTCCTTTCCGAGGTACTCTCCCACTGCTAGTGTAGTGGTTTCTCGTTTTACGAGGTAGGGTTCGAGTGATCCCTACTGATTCTTGTTCCGAGACTCATTCCCTGCGTGTTTTCACCGTGTTTCAGGTGAGGCGCCACCTTCGGGGAGCGCGTCAGGAGCGCAGCGTGGTGAGGGTGCCCAGAGGTAGTGCCAGAGGTCAGAGCCGGGGTATGCCCCGTGTAGCTGTACTTTTCTTTCTTCTCACTGTACTAGTCGTGGACTGTTCCTGCTGTTGTCGTTATTTTATATTGTGGACCATGTAAAACGTTAATTTATTTCCTGCTTAATATTATAACTGTTTAAATTCTGCAATTATCTGTGATGCTTGTGTAGTTTCCACACCATCCTTTTAACCCTTCCGAGTCTTCGGGCTCGTGGGTGGCGGTACGAGTCTCGGGTTACCGGACTTTCCCGGTAATCGGATTCTCGGGTCGTTACAGCTGGTATCAGAGCGCGGTTGTGAAATTACATGAGAATCATAGGTAATTGTAGTGGTCCACTAGTCCACAACGATGATGTACAGGTGACGCTGGCATTGGGCACCGTGTGTTTATTTTGACCTTGCCGTTTTCGTGTTTTCTGTCTTTTACTTCAAGAGCGAGTATGGCGCCGAGGAGGAGTTCTCGCTCTCAGCAGGGGCAGTCGGCTGGAGGTCAGGAGATCCAGCAGGGGGTCCAGAGGGACCAAGAGGAGCATAGCAGAGTTCCGGGAGCTACCGAGGCCGCGGATGCTGCGAGAGCTCCGGGGGCCGAGGATTTCTTCCATGGCATGTACCATCTCATGTCTCAGCAGTTTGGCGGAGAGGGTGCTGAGGGCTCGTCTGTCAGGGGTGGGCCAGGCCGGGCGGTGAGGGACTTCATGCAGTTCCATCCACCTTACTTTAGCGGCCAGGCAGACCCTGATGCGGCTCGTGATTGGCTTGATGAGATGGAGCGGGTGTTCCGTTCCGCGAGGAGTACTGCCGAGGACAGAGTAGTGTTGGCCTACAACCAGTTGCAGGGTACGGCTCGGAGGTGGTGGTCTTCCGAGTGGAAGACGTCCTTTCAGCTTCGTCCACTTGAGCAGATCGAGTGGGATGACTTTGTCAGTGCTTTCGAGCGTACGTACTGTCCAGATGTTGTTGCCACGCAGCGGATGCGGGAGTTTCTGGAGCTGGTGCAGGGTGACATGTCCGTGTTGCAGTACAGGGCCCGATTTGCCGAGCTGGGTCGGTATGCACCTTACATCATGGAGCATGAGAGGGTGAGGACCGCGCAGTTTGTGCAGGGCTTGAGGCTGGAGCTGAGGCACCATTTGATCGTGAACGGGGCCACTGATCTAGAGACGGCGTCTCGTGTTACGATTTCCTTGGAGATGGATATGCAGAGGACTCGAGGACCGATCAGCCAGGGGTAGTCTTTGTAAGGTCGCAGTCAGCAGTCGGCTACCCAGCAGCAGGGTTTCTTCCAGCATGCGTCGGGTGGTTCAGGAGTACCGGCATCGGCAGCTTCGGTGACAGGATCTGCGTCCTTTGGCTCGAAGGTCAAGAAGTTCCTCTCGAAGAATTTCTGGAAGAAGAAGTCCAAGGATCAGGGGCAGGCTTCATCGGGCAGTGTACAGTAGCCGATTCTTTTTCAACGTCAGGGATCATTGGGTGGATCGCGAGGACCTTGTCCACGATGTGGTGGTACCCACCCAGGCAGGCAGTGCACGGTGCCGATCATCTGTTTTCGGTGTGACCAGCCAGGGCACATGGCGCGTGACTGTCCTCAAAGACCGCCGCAGCAGCAGTTTCCTCAGCAGCAGCAGGTTCCCCAGCAGCAGAGGCAGCAGCAGCAGCAGCAGGGACAGTATCCGCCGCTACCCAAGTCAGCTAGCGTGGGAGGCAGGCAGAGGGCTCGAGGCCAGATCACGCACATGACCAGGGCAGAGGCAGTGGCGTCGCAGCTCGTGGAAGGTACCGTTCAGATTTTGGGTTGTGCGGCTCGGGTTTTGTTCGATTCTGGCGCGTCTCATTCGTTTATTTCAGAGGATTTCGCGTCGAGCGTCGAGGAGCCGGTGACCCAGTTGTCCTATGATTTGGCAGTGGAGTTGCCTTCGGGTGACTTTATGGTCACTCCGTATTGCTTCGACCAGGTTCCGGTGTGGATCGATGGCCGGAGTATGCCAGGCAGGTTGTATGCGTTGCAGCTTCGGGATTATGACGTGATTCTAGGCATGGATTGGCTCGAGACTCATGGAGCGGTGGTGGATTGTGGAATGAAGAGGGTCTATTTCCAGCATCCGAGCAAGAGGACCTTCTATTTCCACGGTATCCGTTCCGCCTCTTCTCGATTCCTTATCTCTGCTATTCGAGCCCGTCGATTGCTTGATTCCGGTTGTCGGGGTTTTCTCGCATCAGTGGTTGTGTCTGACCAGATGGAGCCGGATGTCGAGGACATTGCGGTGGTGTGCGAGTTTCCCGACGTTTTCCCCGAGGAGTTGCCTGGATTACCTCCCCAGCGGGAGATCGATTTCGTGATCGAGGTTGTGCCTGGTACGATATCTTTGGCGAGGGCTCCCTACCGTATGGCCCCTGCTGAGTTGAGGGAGTTGAGGGCGCAGTTGCAGGAACTGTTGGCTAAGGGGTACATTCGTCCGAGTTTTTCCCCTTGGGGTGCGCCCGTGTTGTTTGTGAAGAAGAAGGACGGTAGTCTGCGGCTATGCATTGACTATCGGCAGCTGAATGATGTGACCGTTAAGAACAAGTATCCGTTGTCGCGGATTGATGACTTGTTCGACCAGCTTCAGTCTGCGCGAGTGTTCTCGCGGATTGATCTGCGGTCCGGTTACTATCAGCTGAGAATTCGCGAGTCCGATGTGGAGAAGACTGCACTCAGTATGAGGTACGGGCATTATGAGTTCTTGGTGATGCCGTTTGGGCTCACCAATGCCCCTGCAGCCTTCATGGACTTGATGCAGAGGGTGTTTCATCCATATTTGGACCAGTTCGTGGTCATCTTTGTGGACGACATCCTTATTTATTCGCAGTCTGCTGAGGAGCATGCGTACCATTTGGGTGTGGTGCTGCAGACGCTGCGAGATCACCAGTTGTATGCGAAGCTCAGCAAGTGCGAGTTTTGGCTCAGCGAGGTGCACTTTCTGGGGCACGTGATTTCTGGTGATGGCATTTCCGTGGATCCCGCCAAGGTCGAGGCTGTGACGCAATGGCCGAGGCCGAGGTCGGTGACGGAGATCCGGAATTTCTTGGGGCTTGCGGGTTATTATCGCTGGTTTATCCAGGATTTTTCTCGCATTGCGACCCCGATGAAGAGGCTCACGCTGAAGGATGTGCCTTTCGTTTGGTCCGAGGAGTGTGAGCAGAGCTTCAGCGAACTGAAGAGATTGCTCACCTCGGCTCCGGTGTTGATTTTGCCTTCTGGATCGGGAGGTTTTGTGGTGTGCACAGATGCTTCCGGCGTCGGATTGGGTGCTGTTCTGATGCAGCATGGTAGAGTGGTGGCTTATGCATCTCGGAAGCTAAAGCCCCATGAGGAGAACTACCCTACCCATGACCTTGAGTTGGCGGCGGTGATCTTCGCGCTGAAGATCTGGAGGCATTATATGTACGGTGAGAAGTTCGAGGTGTTCACTGACCATCAGAGTTTGAGGTATGTGTTCTCGCAGAGAGATATGAACCTCAGGCAAAGGCGTTGGATGGAGTTCATGAAGGATTATGACTTCACCCTGTCTTATCAGCCGGGCAGGATGAATGTCATCGCCGATGTCTTGAGTCGGAAGGTTACGGTCAGTACCTTGATGTTGAGGAAGTGGAGGCTCTGGGAACAAGTGCCCGAAGTTTCTTTCAGGCTCAAAATTCCCCAGGAGCCAGGGTTGGCAGTACTTGCGAGTCTGACTGTCACTCCTGCTATTCGTCGTCAGGTGACAGAGGCTCAGCATGCGGACCCTGAGTTGCCCCGGATTCTGGCTTTGGCTGACGTGGAACTTGGCGAGGACGGCGTTGCGAGGTTTCGTGGCAGGCTGTACGTCCCAGCTGAGGAGCAGGTTCATCGTGCGGTGTTACGCGAGGCTCATGGGAGCAGGTACACTATGCACCCGGGTGCGACGAAGATGTATCGGAACTTACGGAGGCAGTTTTGGTGGCCTGGCATGAAGAGAGATGTTGCCGAATTTGTGGCCAGGTGCCTGATCTGTCAGCAGGTGAAGGCAGAGCATCAGCGACCAGGCGGTACTCTCCAGCCCTTGGATGTTCCTGCTTGGAAGTGGGACCATGTGACCACAGATTTTGTGGTGGGGTTGCCGAGGACCCCGAGTGGGCAGGACAGTATTTGGTTGCCGGTAGATCGACTGACGAAGGTGACGCGGTTGTTACCGGTCAAGGTTAGCTGGAGCGTGTCCAGGTTGGCTCGGTTGTATGTGGAGCGGATCGTGCCATTGCATGGGGTTCCCATTTCGATCGTGTCGGATCGGGATCCGCGCTTCACTTCTGGATTCTGGAGGAGTTTCCAGCGAGCTCTTGGCACGGAGTTGGCATTTAGCTCGGCGTATCATCCGCAGTCAGATGGTCAGTCTGAGAGGACCATTCAGACTTTGGAGGACATGCTGAGATCCTGCTGCCTGGAGTGGCAGGGGAGTTGGATTCATCACCTACCGTTGGTGGAGTTTGCCTATAACAACAGGTATCATTCGAGCATCGGCATGGCTCCTTATGAGGCATTGTATGGGCGTCCTTGTCAGACTCCACTTGATTGGTTTGAGGTGGGTGAGCGTGTTTTGACGGGACCGGAATTGGTGCAGCAATGTGTGGATGTTGTGCACCTGGTTCGTCAGAACATGTTGGCGGCCCAGAGTCGGCAGAAGAGTTATGCTGACCGTAGGCGGCAGCCTCTCGAGTTCGCCGTGGGCGATCATGTGTTCTTGAGAGTTTCTCTGATGAAGGGGGTGATGCGTTTTGGAGGGCGTGGGAAGCTGAGTCCCCGCTATATTGGTCCTTTCGCGATTGTGGAGCGCATCGGTGAGGTTACTTACCGGTTGCAGTTACCCTCTGAGTTGGCGTCGGTGCATGACGTGTTCCACGTCTCGATGTTGCGGAAGTATATGCCCGATGACTCTCATGTGCTCGAATTTTCCGTTTGGCCTGAGGTGACTCCAGATCTTTCTCTCCCAGAGTTTCCGATCCGCGTGGAGGATAGGCGAGAGCAGCGCCTACGGAACAAGGTCATTCCCTTGGTAAAGGTCGTGTGGCAATGACACTCTGGTGGTGAGGCTTCGTGGGAACGTGAGGACGAGATGCGTCAGCAGTTCCCGTATCTGTTTGAGTGAGTCTTCCTCTTCTTTCCCCTTGGGTTGTTCTCAATTTCGAGGATGAAATTCCTTAAGGGGGGAGGGCTGTAATATCCCAGACCTTTCGGATCCTTCTTCGTGGGTCTCGGATCTGGTTTTCAGAGTGTCCAGTTCTGTTGTGTCCGAAATTTCGTTTCGGACATCTTTCGTGTTCGGATCGGCGCGATCCGGAGTCATTTCGGAGGCCCGGAGGCGTTCCGCGGCTTTTCCGCGTGTGTTTTCCGATTCCCGGTGTGTGTTTCGGCTTTTTCTTCGGAAGCTCGCTGCAGGCGAACCGGGTGGTTCACCCGGGCACGAGTGGTACCGTTACGATCGGTGCGTTCCGAGGATTTCGGAAATGTATTTTTCTATTTTTCGGTATTTTTCTAAAAATTCGGATTTTCTATAAAGCCCTAATTCGTTTTTCTTTTTCTTCTCTCCTTTCTCTTTCTTCTTCTTCTTCTTCCTCCGTTCCTTCCCACCGTGACACCCTCCTCTCTCCCTCTCTCCCATTCGGACGCTGCGAACCCCTCTCCGGCTACGGACGGCGGCGGGGCGACGGTGCGGACGTGTGGGTGGCGGCGAGGCGAGCTCGTGGGCGTGCGGCGTGCGTCGGAAGCGTGGGGAGTTTGTGAAGTTTAAAGCGTTCTTCGTGATTCGTGTTTGATTCGGCGGAGCATTTGCTCCATTGAGGTAGGGTGACGTTCCTTAGCCTCATGCCGATCTTTTCCGTGATTTATAGGCCGCAAGGAGGCCGAGAGAGGATCGTTTGAGCGTTTTTGGGTTTTTCCATGATTTGGGGAGAGCTCGCCCGATCTATGGATTTGATGCATGATTTCACGTTTTGATGGCCTAGAATCATGCTAGGGGTCCCCAGGGGTCTTCCCCTTTGTTTTCCCCCTCTCCTATGGAGGCATGGGGGCGTGGTTAGAATTTTTGGGCGTTTCTACCGTTTTCGGCCGCGGACTGAGAACGCGCTATACTCCAGTAGCGCGTTCTTGGAGGTCGCGCTGCCCCGACCGAGCGCGTTCATCGGAGAAGATGAACAGGAGGCGGTTCCTGTCGCGCTACGGGGTCCTGGCGCGATCAGCCTTGTCGCGCTAGGCATCCCTAGCGCGACATGCCTTGTCGCGCTAGGAGGCCCTAGCGCGATGTCCCTTGTCGCGCTAGGGGGCCCTAGCGCGTTCTTCCGTGTCGCGCTAGGTATCCCTAGCGCGATCTGGCTGTTGTTGGGTGTTCCCCTTGGGCCGTGTGTGCGTCCCGGGCACCCCGTGGAGTTCTGTGACCGTGTTTTTGGTATCCGGAGGTTCCATTTGCCTTGGTCATGCGTTTGGCCGTGGGCGGTGAGTCCGTTTCTTTCCCGACCGTGGTCACCATGCGACGGTGATGGTACGTGGGACAGCCCCCGTACTTCGTCAGGTTCGGACGTCGTTTTCTGTTGACTTGAGAGTCTACTCCTTTGTGACCCTCCACTAGTCGTAGCCTGCTAGTACGCGTGTGCCAGTTGCACCAGGGAGTGGTGTACGGGCTTACCCTGAGGACGATTTTAGACTGGTTACCGTCGGGCCCCTCGTCACATCAGAGTCCAGTGCCAGGGGAAAATCGGTTAGAGGGTCAGACCTAGGACGCGTGGTCTGTGTGTGCACACGTGATTGGGGACTGTGGACGCACGTCGACGGGCGTGACCCCAGCTAGTCACTTGTTGTGAGTTACTTGTTCGGTGTCTGCGCCTCGGGTAGGACCTACCACGTCAGGCGGTTCACCTGCGGTGCGGTGTTAAACGTCAGGGGACGCTACCGGCTGTGCTTCTAGTGGGTGATACTCCTGTCGAGTACGGAGTGGCAGACTGTCAGTCGTGTGTTTCCGACCTTCGGATTTTACGGTTCGACCATTGGTTTTGGTCTTCTCGTACAGTGGCACGTGTGTCAGTTTGCGTGCCATAGGGTCTAGTTCTGTAGAGTATAGGGCTTTCCTTTCCGAGGTACTCTCCCACCGCTAGTGTAGTGGTTTCTCGTTTTACGAGGTAGGGTTCGAGTGATCCCTACTGAGTCTTGTTCCGAGACTCATTCCCTGCGTGTTTTCACCGTGTTTCAGGTGAGACGCCACCTTCGGGGAGCGCGTCAGGAGCGCAGCGTGGTGCGGGTGCCCAGAGGTAGTGCCAGAGGTCAGAGCCGGGGTATGCCCCGTGTAGCTGTACTTTTCTTTCTTGTCATTGTACTAGTCGTGGACTGTTCCTGCTGTTGTCGTTATTTTATATTGTGGACCATGTAAAACGTTAATTTATTTCCTGCTTAATATTATAACTATTTAATTTCTGCAATTATCTGTGATGCTTGTATAGTTTCCACACCATCCTTTTAACCCTTCCGAGTCTTCGGGCTCGTGGGTGGTGGTACGAGTCTCGGGTTACCGGGCTTTCCCGGTAATCGGATTCTCGGGTCGTTACACAGCCCCCTCTTGCTTTTGCCCACGCGCCCTCTCGGGTTTTCACGTGGCGGGGTACCCGATTTTGCCTGTAGCGCCCTTTCGGGTTTTCACCGCAGCTGGGTTATAGCCATTTCTGCACTTGTCCTAATATAGGAGCAAGTCTGGCGGGATATCTATATTTTTAACCCCATTTTTCTTTTCTTTCTTTTCTCTCTTTTTTTTATTTTTTTTTGAGGATATAAAAGGCTGTAGGTTGAGGTGTGATGTCCGACCATTGGTTGATCGTAGGCGGCTGCTGGCCGGAGTACCAGGTCTTGTGCCAAGCAGAATGGTTCATTCGTTAGCAAGGGCTGAATGCTAACGCAAAGGAATGATCTTTCGCCGATTCGAGCGTAAGGCCCGTAATGGCAACAATGTGAGAAGGCCGGCTAGGACATGAAGTCTTGAGCCGAAAGGGTTTATTCGTTAGCAAGAAGATAATGCTAACGCAAGGGAGGGATTTCATGCCAGTTTGGACGCAAGGTTCGTAATGGCAGCCTAGCGTATTCTTTTGAGAGCTTGGCCAGGGCAGAGTGCCATTAAACTAAAGGAAGGTAGCTCGGTTAGGGCGGAGTGCCACTGGACCAAGGAAAGGTAGCTCGATCAAGGCGGAGTGCCACTAGACCAAGGAATGGTAGCTCGATCAGGGCGGAGTGCCACTAGACCAAGGAAAGGTAGTTCGATCAGGGCGGAGTGCCACTAGACCCAGGAAAGGTAGCTTGGTTAGGGCAGAATGCCACTAAACCAAGGAAAGGTAGCTCGATCTGGGCGGAATGCCACTAGACCAAGGAAGGGTAGCTCGATCAGGGTGGAATGCCACTAGACCAAGGAAGGGTAGCTCGATCCGGGCGGAATGTCACTAAACCAAGATAAGGGTAGCTCGGCTAGGGCAGAGTGCCACTAAACCAAGGAAGGATAGCTCGATCAGGGCAGAATGCCACTAGACCAAGATAAGGGTAGCTCGGCTAGGGCGGAATTCCACTAAACCAAGGAAGGATAGCTCGGTTAGGGCGGAGTGCCACTGGACCAAGGAAAGGTAGCTCGGCTAGGGCGGAATGTCACTAGACCAAGAAAGGATAGCTCGATCAGGGCGGAATGCCACTAGACCGAGATAGGGGTAGCTCGGCTAGAGCGGAATGCCACTAAACCAAGAAAGGATAGCTCGATCAGGGTGGAATGCCACTAGACCAAGATAGGGGTAGCTCAGCTAGGGCGGAATGCCACTAAACCAAGAAAGGATAGCTCGATCAGGGTGGAATGCCACTAGACCAAGATATGGGTAGCTCGGCTAGGGCGGAATGCCACTAAACCAAGAAAGGATAGCTCAATCAGGGCGGAATGCCACTAGACCAAGATAGGGGTAGCTCGGCTAGGGTGGAATGCCACTAAACCAAGAAAGGATAGCTTGGCTAGGGCAGAATGCCGCTAAACCAAGGAAGGATAGCTTGATCAGGGCAGAATGCCACTAGACCAAGATAGGGGTAGCTCGGCTAGGGTGGAATGCCACTAAACCAAGGAAGGATAGATCATTCGGGGAGCGCCAGCTAAACCGTGTGGTATACCTTTAGGTGCTTCCCACTGAGGGGAGAGAATTGGATGACTCCTTTGTGATCCGCAAGGATGTATGCACCCCCTTCATATACTCGGTGGACGACATATGGTCCGACCCAGTTTTCAATCAACTTCCCCTTGGGGTTGGAGGCCATTACTTCTCTTCTTTTGACCATCACCAGGTCTACTTTCTTAAATTCTCGACCCTTGACCAGCTTATCAAAAGCACGGGCCATACGGGCTTGATAGAGTTGAATATTTTGCTACGCCCGGAGGCGCTTTCCTTCAAGCTCGGCGAGCTCTTCTAATCTTCTTTCTATGTTGACCTGCTCGTTGCCTGCCAATCCGTGCTGGATGGCGACACGCAATGAGGGGATCTCCAGCTCGATCGGCACCACAGCCTCTGACCCATATACGAGTGAGTAGGGCGAGCAGCCGGTAGGGGTCTTGTAGACCGTGCGGTAAGCCCACAGTGTCTCGTACATTCTTTCTTCCCAATCTCTTCTGTCAGTCTTGACAATTTTCGCCAGTAGAATGCATAGCGTCTTGTTAAAAGCCTCTGCAAGCCCGTTGGCCTGAGGATAGTAGGGAGATGATGTTCTCCAATCAATCTTGTATTTGTCAGCTAGCTGATAAACCTTCTGATTTCTGAAGTAGCTGCCGTTGTCAGAGATGATCCGGCTGGGAATCCCGATCCGAAATATTACATTCTGTCGGAAGAATCTCACAACTAATTCTCCCGTAACTTCTTTTAGTGCTACTACCTCCGCCCATCTGGAGAAGTAATCTGTAGCTGCTAAGATGTATTTGCACCCTGATGAAGATGCTGGTGGTGGCCCCACCACGTCTGTACCCCACTGTGCAAATGGCCAGCTTGGTAAGGTAGGATGTAGAGGCACTGGAGGCCTTCTTGATATATTGGCATGCTCTTGACATTTCTGGCAGGCCTTGGCAAACTTGCAGCAATCATCAAATATGGTGGACCAATAATAACCCAACTTCTTTATTTCGATTTTCATTTTCGGACCGGCCTGGTGCGCCCCGGCTGATCTGGCATGGACTTCTTGCATCACCTGCCTGGCTTCCTCTGGAGATAAGCATCGAAGTAATACCTTCTTCTGGGCATCTGCCATTATTCGGAACAATGTCCCATTCCTCATCTCATAAGAATCTTTGACTCTCATGAGTTTCATTTTCTGTTCTTTCACCTTCGGAAGCTGTTGGTGTTGGAACCAATGCAGGAGGTACTCCCGCCAGTCGGGCTGCTGGACTGCTTCAGCAACTGCTACTTCATCGGCTTGTTCACTGGCTAGATCTTCTATCATGCTGGGGACCTGCCGCCGGTTGATGACTATTATATTCAGGCTCGTATCAGGCGGGACCGCCAAGGAACTTGCCATCTTTGCAAGGGCATCGGCTCGAGCATTTTGCCCCCGGTTGATGTGCTTGATGCTAATGAAGTAGAATCTTGTCATTAGGCGCAGGGCCAGAAGGTAGTAAGGGACGAGCTCTTGCTTTCGTACCTCAAATTCCCCTTCCAATTATTTTATAACCAGCATGGAGTCCCCGAATGCCTCTAGCATCTGAATCCCCATGGATAGAGCAACCTGTAGCCCGATTATGAGGGCCTCATATTCAGCTTCATTATTTGTGCAAGGCTTATTTATTGAGCAGGATGTGTATATGACTTCCCCTTCCGGGGACTTCAAGACTATGCCTGCTCCTGCGCGGACTCTGGCCGATCCCGTTGCTATGGTGTCAATTCTAGAGCACCATCAAAATACAGCTGCCATAGGGAGGGCCACACCTGGCTGACCTCCAAAGTCTCATCTTCAGGAAGCTCTGGTTCTAGAGGGCAGTCTTCGGGTACTGGATGTTCAGCAAAGAAGTCTGCGATAGCTTGGCCCTTGACGGCCCTTCGCGGTACATAGGAGATGTCATACTCCATAAGAATCACCGCCCATTTGCCCAAGCGGCCTTTGAGGGCCGGATGAGACATGATGTATCTAAGCGGATCCTCCCTGGAAATCAGCTTAACTTCGTGCGACAGCATGTAGTGCCGTAACTTCTTGACCGCGAAGACCAATGCGAGACAGATCTTCTCGATGTAGGTGTACCTTTCCTCAGTTCTGACCATTCTTCGGCTGAGATAGTAGAGGACTTGTTCTTTTCCTTCTTCATTATTCTGGGCTAGCATTGCCCCCAGAGAATTGTGTGTAGCTGCTATGTAGAGGATCAGCGGCTGCCCTTTCACTGTCGCACCCAGCACTGGAGGGGTTTTCAGGTAATCTTTCAGTTTATCGAAGGCTAGCTGGCATTCCTCGTCCCAATAGAAGGGAACGTCTTTCATCATCAGCTTGTGAAAGGGGTGGCACCGCCCCGACAAGTTGGATATAAACCGCCGAACGTATGCCAGGCAGCCCTGAAGAGATCTTAACTCGGAGAGATTCCTTGGCGAGGGTAGCTCCTGAATCGCTTTGATCTTTGCGGGGTCTATTTCAATTCCCCGATACCTGACAATGACACATAGGAATTTTCCGCTCGAGACTCCGAACGCGCACTTCATAGGGTTCATTTTTAATTCATACTGCCTTAGCCTCTGGAAAATGACTCGGAGGTCCTGCAGATGGTCTTCTTTCTTTTTGGTCTTGACTACCAGGTCATCTATGTAGCACTCGACCTTATGGTAAAGCAGCTCATCAAATATTCTAGTCATCGCCCGCTGATAAATTGCACCGGCGTTCTTTAATCCGAACGGCATTCTTTTGTAGTGATAAATGCCTTTGGGTGTTCGGAAGGCAGTGTGGACCCGGTCACGTTCTGCGATCCATATCTGGTTGTAGCCAGATGACCCATCCATGAATGATAAGGCCTCATGACCAGTAGTTGCATCTATCATGACTTCCGTTATCGGCACTGGAAAGTCATCTTTAGGGCAGGCTTTATTCAGATCCCGAAAGTCAACACATATCCAGATCTATCCATTCTTCTTCTTCACGGGCACGATGTTAGCCAGCCACGTGGTATATTGATTTTCCTCAACGAAACCTACATCAATGAGCTTGTCGACCTCTCTGCATATCTGAGTGATGAGCTCTGGCCTCATACGCCTAGGGGGCTATTTCACCGGCTCTACCCCAGGAATTATGGTCAGCTCATGCTGTGAGACCAAGGGGCTTAGTCCCGGCATTTCTCTGTAGGTCCAGGCAAAACAATCCTGGTATTCTTATAGCAGCTGGATGTACATCCTCTGTTCTTTGGCAGACAGTTGGGCACTGAGGAAGGTTGGTCTATGGTCATCTTCATCTCCCAGGTTGACTTCTATAAGTTCATCGACTGTTGCCTGACCTCCGTCTTCTATCTCAGGGGGTGCAGGCTGGAGGTCGACAAAGTCTGGTATATCATCTTCGAGGTCGAGGACCTCGATCCCTTCATCTTGACTTATTTGAGTTCTGCCAAAAATATCTTGTTCGGCTGACAATGGGTGCATGCACTATTCTGCCAACAAGTTTACCTTACCAGCGGCTTCAAGGGGCTAGCTGATTGCCTCACTCCCTGCTGAGGGGATTGCAGTCACCATGGGCTGGCGATTATTTCCGGCGGGAGGCCACTCTGCTTCTTCCACCTCTTCAGCTTCACTGTTGCCTGCTGTGTCAAATTTGGCCTGAAGAGCTGTATCTTCCGGGTAGACCTGTTCCCAGCAGCGGCAGGGGAACACAGCCTCGGATTCCAGGTTTCTTGACTGGGCTGGCTGAAAGCACTCAACTTCTGTCAGCTGTTCATCAATAGCTGCCCCCGGTGGGTTATCTTCCATCGGGTAAAAAGCAGAGATGGTGTCTACTTCATAGCTCCCACTGTAATAGTATTCTTCGAGGGTGAAGCCCAACCCCGGATGTTGAGTGACACGCCTCATTTCTTTGTCCAGGCTCGGAGGGTACCATAGCTTCTGGAATGCTTCTTTCCTCTTGCGAGGCTGACCGGAAGGGATGTGTTGCTTCTAGAACATCTTGGCCATTTGATTTGTCATAAATGTCAGCCCCTGTATAGGCATTGAGGGGTTCTCTATGTCTTCAGGTAGATGACAATCAGTGTCTTCTTATGTAGGGTGCTCTTCAGCTGTGTAGAACAAGCTGTTGGGACCATCTATCTGTGGCACCTCCCATGCTTTGAAAGGCTCGACAATAGCATTGTCGAGGCTGAGAATTGTCTTGGTAAGACCTTCGGAGACTCCGATGTGGGTGTGCTGTTGATCAACCCTGACTTCATTAGTTTCGGGTTAGATGGCGGGAGGCGCTATCCGGCCTACATCCCCGGTGACAGTGATGTGTGAAACCACCTTGGGCTCGATATATCCACGCGGCGGCGGTGGGAACCATTCTGCTTTGGAAGTGTCTTTTATTGTGCTAGAAGTGGTCTCGACTGCAGGGGCCTTCTGCGACCATTCTGCATATAAAGGGGTGTCTGCCAAGTGGCATTCGAATACTTCGAATGGGTGGAGATCAGCAAATACTCTTTCCTCTCTCCCATCCGTGCTGTATTTGATGCATTGGTGAAGTGTGGAAGGTACCACCATATTCTCATGTAGCCAGGGGCGACCAAGCAGCGCCTTATATGAGGTGCGGGAATCAATGACATGAAACTGCACCTTCGTGACAAAGTCCCCTAGGGTGAGCGTGTACTCTGCTACCCCTAGCGACACTTCGCACTTCTGATTGAGGCTGGCAATACGCATATCCCCGACCTTTTGTAGGCGCACGCTGAAATAGTACCTCTCATAAATCCTGTAGGGTAGAATGTTGACAGCTGCCCCCGGGTCCACCAGGATTCTGTTCAGCTCTCGGCCATTCAGGTGTCCCCTCATATACAGAGGTCTGTTGTGACTGGTGGTGGGGAGCAACATGTCCTCCTTGGTGAAGGTCATGCTGGCCTTCGATAGTGCCTCAGCTAGGCAGGCTTCATATTGGGCAGGCATCTGGAGAGCAGTAATGATCGCCTGTCGGGTCTCGTCACTGAGAGAGAGGATTTCCCAGAGAGTGAACCTCGCTGGGAGCTTCTTCAAGAGCTTGACCACCCGACTTCCAGCTCGGACATTGGACAGCTTCATTTCATCCGCCCACTTGGGCTTGGAAGATTCTTGGACTGTGGCCCCTGATGGACCTGCTTCATCAGACTCAGAGGCTGCACCCTTTTGCTCGGGATTACCTCCTGGCTGCTCCTCACAGGCTTCTACCGGGCGAGTTCCTACCCCTTCTGACAATTCGGGAGATTGCTGGAGCTGTGGGTGATTTCCCCTGGTCGTCGGTTCAACCTCCCAGCATGGCTGCTTTCCTTTTGACATTTTTATGAACTCCAGAAATGAAGGAGCGGGAGTGCCGCCCCCACTTTGGTTATATAAGCCTGACGGAGGGGGGATTTAAATTCCTCTGACCTCCAGAGGGGGTATCTTTTAGGGTTGCTCCCCTCTAAAGATAATATTATGATTAGCGGGTGGCTGACGCCCCCATCTTCGGCCCGACCGGGTTGCATGTACGGCCGTTGCGGCTTCGGCCTGGCTTTCCTTAGCGGTGGGCGTGAAGCAAATCTCTTCTTCATCCTCCTCACCAGGCAAATTGAACAAGGCAGCGAGGGTATTGCAAGAAAGGGTCACTCCCGTTGTAGCCTTGCCAGCCCCTTTCTTCCTTCTTTGTCTCCTTTTCTTTTCTTTGACTGGCGCCTGCCCCCAGAACAGGCTGCCGTCTTTGTCTGATGCCTCAGCTTCCCCTTCCTGCTTCAGTGAAAGCTGTTCTAGCTCCCGCCATGGGAGATGATCTCGTACCAGCAAAGGTTCTAGCTCAGGCTGCACATACTCATCTAGCCCATTTATATACTCCTGTAGCCGCTGAGCTTCTGGGTTGATCTTCTTGACCACCGGCAATGGAGTCTGCCTCCTCCGATTGCGGGTAGGTATCCGGATAACTGCTGATGGATTGGTCCACACAAGTGTTGTTACCGGTGGAGGGGGTCGTGGTGTGACGCCATGAACATGTGCTCCCGGTGTCGGGCGAGGTAGGGCCTTTTTCTTGGTTCTTGCGGGGACTTGCTGCCATCCCTCATGTTCTTTTATTGGGACCAGAAAGCAGGCTTCATATGTATGCTGAGTACTGGCTTCTGCGGTCTCCTCAGGCAAGGCTTGATACAAAGAGACCATATTGACGACGGCTCTTCTTATAGGCGCCGCATGTGGTTGTGGAGGGTCGACCTTGTACTCCCCCAATTCTATTTCTTCCTTTTTTATCATGCCTTCGATGATATCCTTGAAAACATAACAGTCTTCAATTGGATGCCCCAGCATCTGGTGGTAAGGGCAAAATCTTGGGCTG
This sequence comes from Amorphophallus konjac, assembly GCA_022559845.1. Lineage (NCBI taxonomy): Eukaryota > Viridiplantae > Streptophyta > Magnoliopsida > Alismatales > Araceae > Amorphophallus > Amorphophallus konjac. The sequence continues at coordinate 308,180,048 of CM040119.1, read as the reverse complement.
TCTCTTCTCTTCAGGTCCTCCGGCCTCCTTGGCTCAGGCAGGGTGACCTTATCATACTGGGTAACCCAGTCAAATAGGATCCTGGTCTTCTCCTTTGGGAAAGAGTAGGGCTTCTTCATTTTATCCCGGAGGGATGGGCCTTCTTCGTCGTCTCCGGTCTTGGCAGGCTGAGGAGCAGCTGTCTTCTTGCCTTTATCTTTTTGATGTTCAAATGTCTTGATATCAAGGGCATTTGCTTATTTTGGTGCCTGGCGCCGTTCTGTTGCCTTGCCCTTTTGTGCAGTAGGGGTATTTGGTGTGGGGGCTGGTTTTGCTAGGAAAGCCTCCACTTCGGCAACAATATTGTTCAGACGGTCGAACAACCGGATTTCCATGCCAATAATCTTCTCCAGCACCTCTCTCCTGAGGTTCTGTTTGCAGATCTGCACAGCGTCCTCCTGGTGCGGGGGCCGCTTGCATCTCATTCCGAGGTTCCTCCACCTCTTGATGTAGTCGACAGTGGTCTCATCTGCCCTCTGTCTTGTTGAATAAAGTTCAGCCACTGTGACCTCCCTCTCTGTAACATGAAATCTTTCTCTGAACTTCCTCTGCATGTCTGACCAGTCGCTGATCGACCCGGCCAGGAGGCTGGAGTACCATTCAAAGGTGAGCCCTGTGAGTGAGGACCCGAAGAACTTCAGTAAATATGACTCGTCGGTGGCTAAGTCACCGATGACGGTCATGTAGTAGGTGACATGTTCCTTCGGGTATCCCTTCCCGTTGAACTTGTCGAACTTCGGCGGCTTGCTGATCCCAGGAGGGAGCCGCTTAGCAGCATGATGCCATATCCACCGCATCATGAGTTGAATGAGCTGAATGAGCATGATGCGGTCGAACTTCAGCTCTTTCAGTGAGCTTCATCTCGATCATCCTTTCTTCCATCATCTTGCTCATGGTGGTTGGGTCGACCGGTTTCGGGTAGAAATGCGCCGGCTGCAAATAGGGGGTGACCAGGGTGGTCGCCTGTGGAGGAGGACACAGCAATGGAGGTGTCTGGTGCACCTGAGGCAGCACCGGGGGAGCCAGTGATTGTGATGAGCGTTGTTGAGTTGTCGCCAAATTTGGCTCCGCCTGCAGAGGCGGGGTATAGAGTGGCGGGAAGTCGTTCTTGCTGACGGCTCCCCTTGATGATTCGGCTTGCACATCAGGCCGCTTGGAGGCGGAGGACTGCTCTGTCTTTTTCGTTAACTACTTCTTCAGCTATTCTATCTCCTGGCGGTACCTCTGGAGCATCATTAGTACGGCTGGATCCATAGCCGCTGTGTTGGGGATGGCCTCTGTCATCTCGCCAGATGCACCCTCAGGTAGGATGTCAAGCAAGACATCTTCATCTTCATCTGCCGTTATCACATTTGTTGTGAGAATAACGGCCTTGTCATGCTATTGGGGGCAGGGCAGGGCTTGCTTTCCCTGGGTTGCTGCCAACATCTGTTTCGCGGCTTCCACTCTTCGAGTGCTCGGCCCCGATCTGTCGGCTAGCCAGGCCAACTCTTGAGGCTCTTTGGGCAGTTTTCCATAATGGCCATCTATCCCGGCCATATTGCTTGTGAAGACCTGCATCCTGCGCCTCTGTCTACGAACCTTCCTCTTGGCATTCTCCGGGAAGGTAAGCCTTTTGACCACAGGGATCCTTTTCTTTTCCCCTTGACGGGGGATAGTGTCATCGGCTTGAGTATTAGAGCTGTCTCTATATCCATTGTCATCAACCGATGACGTCATCCTCCTATCTTCTTCTTCTCCCGCTGCCATTAATGGACAATGGTCTTCTTCAGCTGCGGCTGCCTGCAACAGCCGTTGTTGGCCCAAAGAGGGGTTGCCCAACCCCCTAAAATAGCGTCTGACCATATTGGTCATTTCATCTTGCCCTCGGCCCGAGTGCAGGGTCGGGGACAGTTGTTGACCTCTCATCGGAGGAATGTGAGTAAACCGAGCCCTCTCGGTAGTCTACTGTAATCTTCTTCCCACAATGGGGATATTGGCTTGTCGGGCGCAGGCCCTAAAGCTTTCTCAGCGTGGCGGATCCACGATTGTCTCTTCCTTCCTTGTGATAAGGTTCCTCTTGTTGTTTTCTTCTGCTCTGGTGGATCTGGGGTGATACTGCACTGGAGCTTCTTGATGGACAGGCTGGACCTTTTTGGGGACACAAACCTGCTTGAATCTTCTTGGCTTAGGAGCCAACATCCTCTGGCCATGACGGCCGGCTTCTTCTTCTCCGGCCCTTCTTCCAGCGAGAGCCTGGTAGGAGTTGCGGACTGGCACAGTAGGGATTACCCGGTCCGGGCTCACTCAAGCCTTGCGCCCGTCCAGAAAGACACGGAGGCCACCGACCAGCATAGACTTGCCGGATGTGGCGGGTCGTCCGGTCAAAGCAGCATCAGCCTTCCTTCGGGGTTCCGGTGTCGGCGTCTCCCGAAGCCCTTGGCAGGGACGGGGCGGGCCCCGTGAGCAATGTGATGCACCATGCAGCTGGCGACTTGGGATGGACTTGTGGATGAGTTGTCATAGTGTCGAGCCTCCGGGGCCTCGACCTTTTCAGCAACCTTTTCTTCGACGGTCTCCAGGGACTCCGTCTGCAACATGTCAACGAAGGCTAACCCCAAGAAGTTGGGCAAGCCTACATTTGGTGGGAAATATCCGAAGACCATGGGTACCGCTAGGTACCCGTGCTCCACATGGTCGGCTACGATTGCGGGGCCGAAGCCAACACCAGTGAGTCCGGATGACGTCATCGTTTGCCTGAGACAAACAATCAGCATTCTTGGGGTAAGCCCCCGAAGGTATCCTCTCTTGGCAAAGAGATGAAGGGAGACTCGGGTCCCACCGGGCGTGCCAGACTTGTGGGGATGTTTTTTATTTAGGTTTATTTTACTGGATTTATTAGGCGTGCCAGTCACCGGAGTGACGATTCATTGTGCGCTCGACCTGACTCAGTCAGTCGATTGTGATATTCGTGTCAGGACCCTGAGTCCGTCATACCATAAAGGCTATGACGTTAATTACGTCCTTTCAAAGAAGGACAACCCTTGATTAATTGCCAAGAAAGGATGCCTCGGGGGCAAAATGAGATACGACTATTACGCTAACTCCGCTAACGGGATGCGAAACATGCATAGAAAACCGTGCTACGCGGGACATGATAACGGTGTTATGGCGCAAACCCGGCAGCATGTCCCCTTGTCTGGGGCTATGCCAAAGGGAAATATAGGTCATTCACCCACGAAATGTCGGGATGGAAGCCAAAAGAGAGGCGGGCGTAGCCCTGGATCCAAAAGGATTCGAATGTGACGGGACAATGTCCGCTATCATGTCGTTTGTTGATATTCCCCTTAAGGGACCATTGGAGGACATGCAGTGGCAGAACTCCGAGGGTCAGCGGGGTGACAAAAGAAACCTCGTATTCGGTATAATGTAGGGGTAAAACCCCGATTAATGTATCTCCCGTGGATCTGGATGAAGAACCATGATTCCCTCGTAAAGCGATGAAGGCTGGCATGAAGATTGACAGGAATGGGACATTGAGTTTAGACTGGATTTGGGTTTAATGGAGTTGTTGAGACATTAGATTTGGATGGCACCTGTTAATAAGACGCAACGGCGCGGGTAGGAGTCGGCGCGAGGGGATTTCGGTGCGGCGGGAGGCCAAAGGGCAGACGGCACGGCATGGCAGACGGCGCAGCATGGTTCCCGGCGCGCCCTTCAACCGACGCGAGTTTGGCGCCGGGAAGAGGTGGCGCCGGGAGGAAATGGCGCCGGGAGGAGGTGGCGCCGGTGGCTGTTTTGTTGGTTTTCTTCAAGTGTTATGAGGGGTTCTGATGAGTTCAAGGGAATCCTCTATATTCAACGGGGATTTCATGGCAATAATAGGGTGAAATAGAAGGTGAGGATGGATTCATTCACCATGGGTGCAAGGAGACAATGTAACTGTAACGTATATCCCCTGTGGCGACCAAGGTGTCATGAGATGATATAGCTCAGCCCTTTGCCACACAGTTGGGGGCTAAATGCATAATTTCGGTGAAAACATCGCACTATGTGACCGAATAACCCTCTGAACGAATTTTGACAGCACCTCCCCTAATTTTGGGAGTATGCCAAAAGGGTATTATAGGTCATCCACTCACGAACTGTCGGAGTGGAAACCAAAATAAGAGCCGGGCGTAGCCCGAGATCCAAGGGATCCAAATCATATGGGACTTTATCCCCTGTTGTGATATCCCCTATACAGTCAATGGAGGACATGCAGCGGCAGAACTCCAAGACTTAATAGGGTTATAAAATGTGGGGGAATGACCCCTTTAATATGGCTCCCATGAGGATAGAGGGAAAGGTAGTGCATCTCTATAGGACATGGTATGATGAGCAGGGTTGGCATGGCCTGACGGAATCGGCACGAACGCATAGACGTGGCCAGAAGGTGTAAAGGTATCGGTGCGAAGAAGGAGTTGAGCCTCGGCGCGAAATAGGAAACCCAACCGGCGCGGTGAGCCCTCGGCGCGAGACTTGCGCCGAGAGGTGCTCACGCCGGGAGGCTTCCTGAAGTGAGGTTTTAGAGGGGTTTGAAGGCAGGGGCTTTGGGTATTTTAAAGAAAAAGGGTTTGTTCAACAATTTGAAGACCGATTCGGACGATCGTGGAGAGGATGGTCCGGGGTGGACACGACCTTCCTTCTGGGGCCTCACTGGGAGCAGAACCATGCACGGAAACCTCACGATTCGGATCCGTCCTTTCTTGTTTCACAGACAAGGAGCCATGAGATAAGCTATCGCAGGCTCTAGTTGTGAGTGTAAAGTTGAAAGAATCATACGACGAACGAACATTCAACAGACTCAGAAAGCCAAAACGGTAAAGCATGCATAGATGTTCAGCCATCAATATCCATAGCATATAGTGTAGAGGCAGAAACAAAAGAATAATTACGGGGGAGAACTCAGCCCGTCTTTCATCAACTATTTCTTCTGAAACAGCATACACAAATTCAATTCGGAAGAAAAGCACAACCCAAAGCATACACCGACTCTATCCCTGGGGACAGGGTTACATTGGCATTCAGTGCTATGGGAGCAGAGATGCTAGAAAGTAGAGATACAAACGAGAAGGGGGAGCAGTATTCAGACAGAGGAGAAAGGGGGAAGAGGAGCTGCAACTGCTCAGGACGTCGAACGGCACACCCCACCTGACTTCTTCCTTCGAGCCTCTGCCTCTCTCTTTTCTTCAGCTTCTATGGAGGGCTCTCGAGCTTCCCCTTTCTTTTAGTGGCTAGCTCTTCAATCTCCTTCCACTCTTTTTTTTTATCTTTCTCCTCTCTCTCTTCTCTGTTGCCTCTCTCTCTTTTTCCTTCGAAGGGCAGCCTTCTTATAGAGGGATGACCCTCATTCTCTCGGCCTGAGCTTCCCGGCGCACCAGCATCCATCTTCCCGGCGTGGGCAGCCCTCGGCGCGTCTCTGTTCACATTTGGGCTTGGCCCATTTTCCTGTCATTCGGCACAGGATCCACCTAATGGACTCCTTCCGACAGTGGGCTTCTTGGCATATATATTAATTTTTCATGGGGCTTGTTTAACACCTTGCATTCACAAACACGTGTGAGGCACTGTGCATCCCACCTTCGGAGAATCAGAATTATCTTAGCATCCTTTCTTAGCAGACAGATGATTGCCTGAATGTTGGTATGGTTTTATCAGCCCGACTTCCTGAATGATAGCCGTACTGGACAGCGGCCTAGCCAGGAATGGCTTTAGCCGAACAAAGTGTCAGGAATAGCGGGTCTCTTCTATTCTGATTCTCGGAACTTCCAGGGATGGAACAGGAGCCGCACCCTCGACTGGTCTTCAAAGCTATGAATTTACTTTGGTCTCTTCTGGTATATTTTAGGTGTCAACAACAGTGTATCCTTTAACTTCTCGGCCATAGCCCTCCACCTATCAGCAAATAAGACGAAGTCCTCCTCGGGCTTCATCTTCTCAGCAACCAAATCAGTAACAGACAAGGAGGGACCCACATGGTCCTTATACTTCTGCAATAATTTATGTTGAACTATATCAAAATCACCAGCATCTGCCGGATCCGGGGAATAAAACCATTCTTGTGCCGGTCCATCCAAAGATCGCCTAAAAAGATAAGCCAGAGAAGTCTTGTTATCTTGCCAGAACGATGCCTCATATAAGAAGTCTTTCACATGGATGTGTGGATTACCCGTTCCAGTGTACCATCGGAAATTTGGCATTTCAGACGGGGGTAGGTGAAAAACCAGCATGGGGGGAGCATAATTTCGGGAGCGACCTTGGATGCAGTAACCCTTTTAAGCTATTCCTCCATACTAGCCATCTTTTGGAAGAGTAGAGCATGGTTATCTGACTCGGCTGGGGCCGGACGAAAAGAGTGTTGGTTTGTCATAGGCCTTCTCAAAATTTGAGAAACAGTAGGTTGTTGAGACCTAGCAACGGAGTGACTTGCTGGTTGGGCCGGCATAGTCATAACAGGAGTTGATGGGCGCGAGGGCACCCTAGGTGCGACCGCCGGGTCGTTGGGAGAACTAACAGAGTGGCCACCCATGGCCTGTGGAGGGTTAGAAGATGACAAAATATACTGATGCGGGACGGACACGGGAGACGACAGTATATGGTGTCACCCTTGGACTCTAGATGAAGACACGACCAGCAACATACACCAGGGAGACACTAAGCCCGACACTACGAGCTCCTAGTGGCGAAACGTCGCTAACAGAAGTGTAAGCTCACTCATCGTCCCATGCGAGGGAAAGCGCGGACCGTGCGCGGTTAAGGAACCAGCGGAGGTCAAGGGTAGTCCGACTCAACTTCCGGACTCGGATCGAGTCGCGGGACGGGTCACTCTCACTCTCACTGCGGTGACATGGACACACGGGCTAGTACCTACACTCTCGACAGCGGCCAAAGACCGTATACTAGCTAAGCAAATGAATGCCAAGAGGTTCGGACCATTACCTCCACGCACCCGGCGTGGCGAAGACAACCCCGGCCGAATCACGGACTCCCGGTTAACAATTATTACAGCAATACACTAAGTCGACCCACTCCACGCAGGGAGGTAAAAGGTCACATGTGGGGTCCGGGAATCACGTAACTCGGGTTGACGGGCAGCATCTTGATGTCGCCCGGCGGTGCCGAACTCCGCGTTTTCGTGCTTTCCGAACGGCGGGTTCTGCGGGCCCGCGGGACCCACGGATGGCGCTGTCCTCCGGATCTGCGGGGGTAGGACCCACTATGATGGGGACCCCTGGTGGCACGCCTCCACGGACGACAGTCGGCCGGGAACACCGATCGGGGGTCGATCGGTCCCGATTCCCAAGCTTTGAAGTTGCTGCCCACGGATTTTTAGTTGTTGTTTTCAGGCGCGCGCTCCGGCGAAAACGGCCGCTGCGATCAATCCCGACGTTGGATCGGGACGCATGAGCTATCGTTGGAAAGCTCTCTTCAAATGCTTCAATTCAGACCTAGAGAGATCTGCTGGATCTAGTCGGATCAGAACTTTAATGAATTTACAAGCCCATGTTGTACAGTAACCAAAATCTCAGATCTGCAGGGTACTTGTCTGAGAACCACCGTTGACCGCCTAGTAAACCTCCGATTCAGCTCTTGAGCTCTTCTTCAAAGTTGTAGGGTATCAAACCACGGAACTGGGAATAGTTTTGCAATTTGATTTGGAGGTGGTGGTGATTTACTATGATTTTTGGGGTGACTGGTGGTCGGATCTGGGAACAGGGGGACAAAACTGTAGCTGGGACTGAGAACGATTTTTAGAAAATATGAGATGGACGAACCAAAAATTGAGAAAAATTGTGGATGAAGGGGTGGATGGGTGGAACCTCCAGTAAAATTGGGCGAACTAGCAGAAATCAAAAAGTGGATATAAGGTATGAAACTCAGGGTGGGGATGAATCTGGACAGAACTCTGGCAGAACTGAAATGGAAGAGTGGACGAAAATAAAAAAATATGAAACGAGATCGGAATGGCAAACCAAAATTTATGGGATGTTTTTGACACCTCTAGAACATCCACTAAAATCCCCAGATCTATCTGAGCTCGTGGCTGAGACAAGAAATTCGTGGAAGCTTCTGTGGTACTGCGCGGGCAGAACTCCGTTGATGGCGATGGCGGTGCGGTGGCGGCTCGTGGCGGCGGCGGCGATCGTCGGAACCGATACACGAGGCATCACACCTCAGAATGGACGCCTTCACAGCTTCAAGGGGGAGAGGGAGGAGAGAGGAGGGGGGCGCACCAGCCCTTGCTCTTGAATTAGTTTGAATCAAATGGCATTAATTCATCAAAATAGAAAATACAAGCTTAAATAGGTTACATCTCACATCCATCCACAACCATTGGATCTAGGGGATGGGAATGGAGGGTTGGGATGGAGTGTGACACACACACACAAAATAAATAAAAAACTACAAGGAGGGGGGCGGCCCTTGGACTAGGTGTAGAAGGTGGACTTGGTAGGTGGGGGTGGGTGGCCAAATGTGGACTTTCCAAGCCCCTTGTCCCCCACTTGGCCCACCCATCTAGAAGCCTCCATTTGACATGTTGACTGACCCCACATGGGGCCCATGGGTGAGGTGGCTCAATGGGATGGGGCCTGGGGGGCCCGTGGGGCCCACGGGGTCCAAATTACACATAAGCCCCTCTTACAATCAAAATAGCAAACCGCATACAATGAAATAAACACAAATTACACACACATAAAGTCTAACTAAATATGATAAATGCCGGGACTCAGGGGGCCGTCTCCAGGTTGTCTCCGAGCCAAATAGATGCTGAGGTGGCTTGAGTCGTGCTCCGCGTGCGGTACCGGTGGCTCGGCGTATCGCGCCGCTCAACTGCTCGGGTGTCCGCACCAATTCTCCCCGGGTGGGAGAAACTCGACCCTGTCGAGTAAGGGTCTGCATCGCTCTTGTATCGCTCCAAAAGATCCGGATCGATCTGCTGCAACTCGCCATGTGTGATCCATGTGTCCTCAGTAGCGGGCAGTCCTCTCCATCGCACTAGGTAGCGCGGGTAAGATCCACTCCTGGTAACTATCACTTGCTCGTCCAGTATACGATCTATATGCTCACGCTGCCGTGAAAAAGGGGCTGGAGGTGGAAGTGGACACTCAGGTGTGGGATCACTCTCAAGGGGAGGAGATGGCTCAAAAGGCTCACTAGGGATCACCGCTGGGTCCCTATATGCAACAAGATCCGATACATTGAAGGTAGAGCTTATACCATATTCCTCGGGCAAGTCCACAACATACGCATTGGATCCAACGCGTTTCAACACTCTAAAGGGACCGGCTCCGCGAGCTTGCAACTTCTTAACGGTTCCAGAGGAAAAACCATTCAGGTCTTACCCTGATCATGACGTATTCGCCCTCGTGGAACTCTCGGTGGTGTCGGTGGGCATCGGCTAACTCCTTGTACCGTGCATTGCTGGCCTCAATGTGACGACAGATGTCGTCATGCAAACTCCTAACGTGCCTAGCAAACGACTCAGCCGACTCCGACACTCTAGCATGGATAGGCATGGGGACAAGGTCAACGGGTTTTCTAGGCCTACGACCTGTGACAATTTCAAATGGACTCATGCCGGTAGACCTATTCACCGAATCATTGTATGCAAACTCAGCCATGGGTAAAATGAGATCCCAATCCCCAATGCGGTCCTTAACTAGACACCTCAAAAGATCTCCCAGACTCCTATTGACTACCTCGGTCTGACCATCGGTCTGGGGATGATATGCAGTGGAAAACTTGAGGTGAGTACCCATCATATGCCATAGTGTCTTCCAAAAGTAGGAAGTGAATCTAACATCACGGTCAGACACTATAGTGCGAGGCAACCCGAACTTGCACACCACATGTGTAAGAAAAAGGCGGGCTACCCTTGAGGCATCCGAAGTCTTCGAGCAAGGAATAAAGAGGGCCATCTTCGAGAAACGGTCAACCACCACATAGACCGAATCATGCTTCCTGGAGGTACGTGGCAATCCCAAAATAAAGTCCATGCTAACATCCTGCCACGGGGCATCAGGCACGGGGAGAGGCGTATAAAGGCCCGAGCTTTGCTTCTTCATCTTGGCCGTAGCACATGTACGGCACTGAGCCACGATGTTAGCAACATCGCGCTTCAAGCTCGGCCAATAAAATCGATGCTCCACTGCCTCAATAGTCTTGTTCCGACCAAAGTGGCCGGCTAGACCTCCCGCATGTAGTTCCCACACTAAGAAATCTCGAACCGAAGTTCGGGGAACACATAGCCTGCTACCTCGAAAGAGGTAACCCTCCTGAAGCACATACTCATCAAGGTCTCTCGAGGGTCCGGCCTGGAGAGTGGTAAAAATCTGACCGAAGTTAGGACAATCAACATAGGCCTCCTTCATCTTCTCTAACCCTATGACCTCGGCACTCATGGTGGTAAGCAAGCATGCTCGCCGACTCAAGGCATCAGCTACCTTGTTCTCCACTCCAGCCTTATGTTTAAGCACAAAGGTGAACTGCTGGAGATACTCGACCCAACGACTGTGACGCGAGTTAAGCTTCTTTTGGGAATGGAGGTACCTCAATGCTTCATGGTCGGAGTATAGGACAAACTCCTGATGTAAAAGATAGTGCCTCCAATGCCTGAGAGCCTGAACAACTACGTAGAATTCTTTATCATATGTGGAATATCGTAGCTTCGCATCATTCAGCTTCTCGCTGAAATATGCGATCGGGTGGGACTCCTGACTCAAAACTCCCCCAATTCCCACGCCCGACGCATCACAAGAGACCTCAAACACCTTCGAGAAATCAGGCAGTCGAAGGATAGGTGTCTGGGTCATGCGCTCCTTGATGTCCTTGAAGGCGGCAGATGCGGCCTTCGTCCATACAAATGTGCCCTTACGGATGCAATCCGTGATCGGGGCGGTGACGGAGCTAAATCCGCGGATGAAGCGACGGTAGAACGTCGCAAGGCCATGAAAGCTGCGGACATCATGAACCGTACGGGGTTCCGGCCACTCAACAATGGCCCGGACCTTCTCCGGATCGGCGGAGACCCCAGTACTAGACACAATGAAACCCAAGAAGGTAAGCTGAGGTGTCATGAAGGCACACTTCTGTGGGTTCGCAAACAACTGCTCTCGCCGAAGAAGTAGACAGACCTGCCGAAGGTGGTCCAAGTGGTCCCCTGTGGTGCGGCTATAGATAAGGATATCATCAAAATACACCACTACAAAGACTCCAATGAAAGGTCGTAGGACCTGAGTCATGAGCCGCATGAAAGTGCTAGGGGCATTGGTCAACCCAAAAGGCATGACCAACCACTCATATAGACCGTCCTTGGTCTTAAATGCGGTCTTCCACTCATTACCTGGCCTAATCCTCACCTGATGGTAGCCACTCTTAAGATCGATCTTCGAAAAGATAGTGGCACCTGCCATCATGTCTAGCATGTCATCCAGGCGGGGAATAGGGAACCTGTACTTCACGGTGATCTTGTTGATGGCACGACTATCAATACACATTCTCCACGTGCCATCCTTCTTCGAGGCGAGTAATGCGGGTACAGCACATGGACTCATGCTATCCCGGACAGATCCTCTCTGCACAAGCTCATCGACCTGCCGTTTAAGCTCAGCATGCTCCGTGGGGCTCATTCGATAATGAGGAAGGTTGGGCAAAGAAGAGCCCGGAACAAGGTCGATGGCATGCTGAATATCCCGCATGGGTGGGAGTCCCTCGGGAAGCTCATCGGGAAAAATATCAGCAAACTCCTGCAGAATAGGAACAACCTCGGGTGGGAGCTCACCCTCGGAGTCCCACTCCACCTCTCGGACCGTAATGGCAAACACCGGACAGCCCTTACTAAGCTCCTGCTCCATTTCCCGGGAGCTAATCATCATCAATCTCCTCGTCGAGGGCTCTCCTGGGCCAGAGGTAACGGTCATAGTCCGAGCTGGGGATGGGGTACTGGGCCCGCGTACGGAAGGCTTTGGAGTACTGGGGCCAGTAGGACCCCTGACTGACGGGCTCCTGGGCCGAACGGGGTGGAGGGTGACCCGATGGCCATCGTGGTCGAAGGTACAGGTGTTTGACCGACCATGGAGTGTGGCATCTCGGTCGAATAACCACGGCCTACCAAGAATGATACTTCCCACTTCCATGGGGAGAACATCACACCAGACCTCGTCACGGTAGGAGTGGAGCTGCAGCGGGACCAAGCACCGTAGCCTGACCAAAATGGAAGTGGTATCCACCCATGATACCTGATAGGGACAAGGATGGTCTACGGGTGTGAGACCAAGACGAGCGACAGCGTTCGTGGAGATTGCATTGATACAACTCCCGCTATCGATGACCACCTTGCAAATTTGCTATCCCAGCCTACAGAATACCTGAAGGATAGTGGTCCGACGCCAGTCATCACTGGCCTGTGGCTGGGTGAGGATACATCTGACGACCCCCACGTGGGTATCGCCCGACTGCTGGACATCCTGGGCCTCACCTCCCATCTCATAGTACTCGTCAGCTAACTCTTCATCTGCCTCATAGCTGACTAACTCGAGGCCCGTAGGGGTGGTATCCTCGGCCTGTGTGTCCCCAATGTGAAGAGATGGGCGGGTGGGACACTGGTTGGCGAAATGGCCAAACCCATTGCAGCGATAACACTGCTGCCGTGATCCACTAGGCTCCCCAATCATAGGTCCTTTAACTTTATCCTCCCGACGGATAGGAGGCGTAGGCAACAAAGGACGTGCAGGAGGTGCGGGTGCCGGTGGACGGGCTATGGGTGGGGCCGTAAGATGCTGGGGACGAGGAAGGTCCCTTGGGGGTGGAGGACGAGGCCTAGGAGTAAAGGGCTCGGGGCGAGCGGGCTCCTGAGGTGGTGCCATGGGGGCCCTCGGATACGTGCCAGATGAGCCACGGGACTCGACACTACGAAGGGGAAAGGAGCCCAACCGATGGGGTGACTCAAACTCGGCCTCGAACTGCTCCAATTCGAGAGCAATCTGATATGCCTGCTCCAAAGTGGTGGCATTACGGTGAAAGAGTTCATATTGATAATTAGGCCGCAAACCCCTCCGAATGCGGGATATCGTCATGGTGCTCTCTTCCGTGACCCCGCACCGCAAATAATACTCTTCGAACTCGACGGTGTACTCGGTCACGGATCGGTTCTCTTGGGAAATGCTTTGCCACTTGTCTATGAGACGTTGGCGATATGAGGCGGGAAGGTATTTCTCCCTCAATTTGGACTTCATATCATCCCAAGTACCGATTTGGGGTTGACGTCGCTGGTTGAGCAGGCTCTCCACATTGATCCAATAAGTTTGGGCCTGCCCTTGCAACTTCATCTTTGCGTATCGGACTCTTCGGTGGTCCGTCATCTCAAACCACTCGAAGTACCGGTCCATGCCGGCCTCCCAATCTAAATACACCCTAGGGTCCAAGGACCCGCTAAAAGTGGGAGGGTCCGCACGCACACCCCTAAGAATGCGGTCGTCATCCTCGTCATCACGATTCCGTCATTGATGACGACGACCGTTACCCCCTTGATCATTATCAGATGCATAATCATCCACCACATGCACCAGTTGAACCCCAACATTCTCCGCCTGAGCCCTTGGCACAGCAGGCTGCTGAACCGGCTCCTGTTGGCCGTTCGTCGGCGCGGGTTGCGCCGCTACTGGGCCCCTCTCTAGGATGGCAATCCTCCCAACTAAGCCCTGGATGGACTGATCCGAACTCTCGGCCCGATCCTCGAGGGCTTTCATCCGCCCTTCTAGACGCGTTCCTATGCCATCCATACACGTACTAAGACCATCCATACGCGTATCTAAACGATCCATGATGGCCCGGAACATCTCGGCCGTGGAAGACTCATTGGAACTACGGGCTCGGGACTCCGCCATAGGTGGTGGTGGCGAGTACTGGGTACCTCGACGGGTGGGCATGCAACTGACACACGACCTAGAAGACACCGACTAATGCAAACACACACTAAATGATGCACTTAGACCTAAACCAATATCCGGTACGGGGCGGAGTTAATCGATCCGAAGATCACTCCCGCAAGTGTGTGACCTCCCGGTAGGCGTAGCCTAACGTTCGGAGAACACCTTTTAAGATATCGAATAAAGGGTGTAAATGCAATTTAAAACACACTTTTTTTGTTTTGAAAATAATGATGGTCCTAGACTCGACTTAGACCATGATGCATGACTTATGCAACGACTACCCTAGACTCGACCTGCTCTGATACCAAACTGATGCGGGACGGACACGGGAGACGACACTATATGGTGTCACCCTTGGACTCTAGATGAAGACACGACCAACAACATACACCAGGGAGACACTAAGCCCGACACTACGAGCTCCTAGTGGCAAAACGTCGCTAACTGAAGTGTAAGCTCACTCGTCGTCCCATGCGAGGGAAAGCGCGGACCGTGCACGGTTAAGGAACCGGCGGAGGTCAAGGGTAGTCCGACTCAACTTCCGGACTCGGATCGAGTCGCGGGACGGGTCACTCTCACTCTCACTGCGGTGACATGGACATACGAGCTAGTACCTACACTCTCGACAGCGGCCAAAGACCGTATACTAGCTAAGCAAATGAATGCCAAGAGGTTCGGACCATTACCTCCACGCACCCGGCGTGGCGAAGATAACCCCGGCCGAATCACGGACTCCCGGTTAACAATTATTACAGCAATACACTAAGTCGACCCACTCCACGCAGGGAGGTAAAAGGTCACATGTGGGGTCCGGGAATCACGCAACTCGGGTTGACGGGCAGCATCTTGATGTCGCCCGGCGGTGCCGAACTCCGCGTTTTCGTGCTTTCCGAACGGCGGGTTCTGCGGGCCCGCGGGGCCCACGGATGGCGCTGTCCTCCGGATCTGCGGGGGTAGGACCCACTATGATGGGGACCCCTGGTGGCGCGCCTCCACGGACGGCGGTCGGCCGGGAACACCGATCGGGGGTCGATCGGTCCCGATTCCCAAGCTTTGAAGTTGCTGCCCACGGATTTTCAGTTGCTGTTTTCAGGCGCGCGCTCCGGCGAAAACGGCCGCTGCGATCAATCCCGATGTCGGATCGGGACGCATGAGCTATCGTTGGAAAGTTCTCTTCAAATGCTTCAATATAGACCCAGAGAGATCTGCTGGATCTGGTCGGATCATAACTTTAATGAATTTACGAGCCCCTGTTGTACAGTAACCGAAATCTCAGATCTGCAGGGTACTTGTCTGAGAACCACCGTTGACCGCCTAGTAAACCTCCGATTCAGCTCTTGAGCTCTTCTTCAAAGTTGTAGGGTATCAAACCACGGAACTGGCAATAGTTTTGCAATTTGATTTAGAGGTGGTGGTGATTTACTATGATTTTTGGGGTGACTGGTGGTCGGATCTGGGAACAGGGGGATAAAACTGTAGCTGGGACTGAGAACGATTTTTAGAAAATATGAGATGGACGAACCAAAAATTGAGAAAAATTGTGGATGAAGGGGTGGATGGGTGGAACCTCCAGTAAAATTGGGAGAACTAGCAGAAATCAAAAAGTGGATATAAGGTATGAAACTCAGGGCGGGAATGAATCTGGACAGAACTCTGGCAGAACCGAAATGGAAGAGTGGACGAAAATAAAAAAATATGAAACGAGATCTGAATGGCAAACCAAAATTTATGGGATGTCCTTGACACCTCTGGAACATCCACTAAAATCCCCAGATCTATCTGAGCTCGTGGCTGAGACAAGAAATTCGTGGAAGCTTCTGTGGTACTGCGTGGGCAGAACTCCGTTGATGGCGATGGCGGTGCGGTGGCGGCTCGTGGCGGCGGCGGCGATCGTCGGAACCGATACACGAGGCGTCACACCTCAGAATGGAAGCCTTCACAGCTTCAAGGGGGAGAGGGAGGAGAGAGGAGGGGGGCGCACCAGCCCTTGCTCTTGAATTAGTTTGAATCAAATGGCATTAATTCATCAAAATAGAAAATACAAGCTTAAATAGGTTACATCTCACATCCATCCACAACCATTGGATCTAGGGGATGGGAATGGAGGGTTGGGATGGAGTGTGACACACACACAAAAAATAAATAAAAAACTACAAGGAGGGGGGCGGCCCTTGGACTAGGTGTAGAAGGTGGACTTGGTAGGTGGGGGTGGGTGGCCAAATGTGGACTTTCCAAGCCCCTTGTCCCCCACTTGACCCACCCATCTAGAAGCCTCCATTTGACATGTTGACTGACCCCACATGGGGCCCATGGGTGAGGTGGCTCAATGGGATGGGGCCTGGGGGGCCCGTGGGGCCCACGGGGTCCAAATTACACATAAGCCCCTCTTACAATCAAAATAGCAAACCACATACAATGAAATAAACATAAATTACACACACATAAAGTCTAACTAAATATGATAACTGCCAAGACTCAGGGGGGCGTCTCCAGGCTGTCTTCGAGCCAAATAGATGCTGAGGTGGCTCGAGTCGTGCTCCGCGTGCGGTACCGGTGGCTCGGCGTATCGCGCCGCTCAACTGCTCGGGTGTCCGCACCATATACTTTCCCTTAAAGAGGGCTTGAGCCCCCTGGCGCTGCGAGTCATCCAGCTGAGCAAGAGCTTTGAGAAATTCATTGAAGTTGAAAGAAGGGGAAGTGTCCCCTGAAGTATTATGAGTGGTAGGTTGAGCTTGGGAAGAAGGCTCAACCTCCAAAGAAGTGGTGTCCACCATGTGGACTTGAGTGGGAGAAGAAGTGTAGTTTCCCTCATAGTAGACAGGATCCTGAGAGGGAATCTCATAGAACGGGTCAGAGTGACCCTCCTCATAACCATCATAAGTATACCCATAGTTGGCCATATTGATGATTTTACCTAAACACAATTTCATGCTTAAAGAGAAAGAAATGAATTTTCAACAATGGAATATAACAAAGAGATATCAAGCAAAAGAAACACACAAGTTGTAATGAGCCCAAAATTTTAAGATTTTCTTTGGAGATTAGGGTGAGTTCAATATTAGGCTCTCTCTTTTGAAGGTGGATCCTGGTTGAAATTTTTGGGTATAATCTCCGGGTATCTAGATTTCTCTCTCTCCTTTCCAACGTATGGGTCAACTATACTCCGGGTACTTCAATGGTACAACCTGCTCGGCGTCCGTGAGGGAATCCACGGGTGCGAGGACTTATGGAGGCTTGGCTTAGGAATTTCCGGTCCAATGAGACGGAATGCTCAATGGAGGGTCCTTCCTTCACCAAGAGGGGTGTAGCTCCTAAAAAAAAATGTGGGTAGAGGAGGTCTCCCAAACCGTACGCCCTGGATGCAATCTAATGCAGGTACTATCAAGCATGTGATATCAAAATAGATCGGCCAAATAAACACCAACAGACAGTAGCTCTGTGGACACAGGACAAAATGGCGCCTTGGAGTGAGGCGTTAAATATTGAAATGACGCCTCTTGGAAGGGGCGTCAAATGGCAGTGAACAGTGCTCGCAGCAAAAAATAAAAAACATGATAATAAAATGATGCCTTGTGATAAGGCACTGAATCAGTTGAAGACGCTTCTGTGGAAGGCGTCAAATCGTGCAGTAAGTTGCAGCGAGCAGAAAAAGATGCCTTGATGTGAGGCGTTAAATCACAAAACGACACCTCTCAGAAAGGGCGTCAAATGGCAGTGAACAGTGCTCGGGTGAAGGAAAAAGTGATGGTAATCAACGAAAATGACGTCTTGCGGTAAGGCGTTGAATAATGAAATGACGCCTCTGTAAGGGGCGTGAATTATAAAAATGACAAAAATGTAGGAAAAAGATTGAAACAGCGCCTTTGTCCGTGGTCGCTGTATGAAGAAATGACGGCAGCGAGGAGGGCGCTATTCAATTCAGAGAACAGAAATCAAATTTTCTCACAAAAAAAGATATGGATACTTCAAAAATTGGCTAATCAATGGGGGGTGTGCACGTGGTGCACAAGGGGAAGGTGCTACGTGGAGCACAATGGAGGGGTACGCGAGGGTACCAAAGGAGGGGCACGCGAGGGTGCCGATAGGAGGGTGTGGGCGCACTTTTTATTACATCTTGTTTTATTTGTTTATTGTGCTCGTTTATTGGTTTATTAAGTGCGTGGGCGTGCCAATCACAGAGTGACAATTTATTCGGGCTCCGAAGAGCCCATGGTGCGCTCGATCTGACTCGGTCAAGCGATTGTGTAGTTCGTGTCGGGACCTAAACCCGCCGCGCCATAAAGGTCACGGCATCATTTACATCCCCCATATGAGGGAACACCCTTGATTAATCGTCAAGAATCAGGGCCTCATGGCCAGGAAACTAATTACATAAAAGGCCTATTAGGAAGTATTAAAATCCCCGTACGAGGGCGAAAAGAAAACATTCGAGATCGTGTCGGTCATTCAGGGGACCGTTTAATGCTCGGACGAATGTCCGGCTCGAGAAAAGCGCGGTTGTTGCGGGAAAATCGGAACGCATGTATGCCGAGGTACGGCATGTTTATTATGCAGAAGAAAGGAAAATGTTCGGCTAAATATCGCTGTCAGTCTGTTGGCCCGGTGCGAGATCAAGCTGCGACCATACTGCGGTGGGCCCCCCCGCGGTCAAAGTCAGACTCGCATGAGCGTCATTAATATCTCCGGTGCCAAGGGGCAACGGGGGAATACCCTTTGAATCAGGTGGGAAGCCCTATGTCCAAGGAAGCGAACGTTCGAACGTGTCGGTCATTCAGGGGACCGTTTAATATTTAGACGGGTGTCCGGCTTGAGAATATCACAATCATCGCGGGAGGACCTGGAACATATGTGTGCCGAGGTACGACAAGCTTATTATTCCGAGGGACTGAAGACATTCGAATAAATCCCGGTCAGTGTAGCAGGAAACTAGTGAATTTATCAGCCCGGTGCGAGATCGAGTCAGGACCATATCGGGGGCGCCTCCCGCGGTCCGAACGAGGCTTGCGCGGGCATCATTAATATTTCCGGTGCCGGAAGACAACAGGGGAAAGTCCCGGGACTAGACTCCAAAACCGAAAATGTGTTCAAAGGGAGCGGGCTGTAGACCAAGGATATGAGCCAGACGATGACCATAATCGGGACGGACCGGAGGTCTAAGCGTGGCCCACGGAGGCCTTATTGATATTCCCATGCAAGGGGTCCAGGGATGACGAGAGCCATCTCATTCTATTCCGATTTTTGTCGGTCACTCATGGACAACTTTATGTTCGGACAAAGGTCCGTATTGAAGGTGCGACGTAGATGGAGACCGAGGTGAACCCGTTCAGATGTCTGCTGAACGCGCGGCAATTTTAATGGTGGCTCGGAAGGGATCCGGCCTGAGCGATGAGTTCGGCTTAATCGGAATGTCGGCCCAAAGCGAGGTTAGGTCATGGCCATTTCGGGATAATTCCCAAGACTCAAGCCCAGCCTGCAAAGGCGGCATGATTGTTCCTTCAGCATCGGGTCGCGGGAGAGACGAGACTGCAATGTGGATTTTACCATTCTTTTATCTGGGCTTTAAATTATATGCATATATATTTTATTACTTATTTCCCTTTTATGTGTTTATTTTAGATGATTTCTCCATTTTGTTTATTTTTTTCTCTTTTTTTGTTTACCATTATTTCTATTATTTCAATTTTTTGTTTATTTATTATGTATATTCAGATTTATTTATTTATCATAATTTTTATTAACTTATTATTATTATTATCATTGTCATTATATATTATATATATTTTTTTCTGGAGAAAGAGTGGGCCGCTGGAGGGCTAAAAGAGGCTAAAGGAGCGTGCCGGCGAAGCTAGGGCTAGTGTGCCGGCGAAGGCAGGGAGAGTGTGCCGCCAAAGGGGCAAGCGGGCGTGCCGGCGAGGGGCACGAACGAGTGTGCCGGCGAAGAGCCGCTAGGCTGGGGCGTGCCGGCAAAGGGCGCGAGCGGGGTACCGACGAAGGGCGTGCCGGCCAAGGGTGGGTGGAGGGCGTACCGGCGAAGGGCATGGGAGCCCACTCCTCTTCCATTCTTATGTCTTTTCTTTTTTTTGTCTTTTCTCTCTTGATTTTATTTAGTTTGCTTGGGTTTCTTCTCTCTTTCCCTTGATTATTTTCCGTTCTTTCTCCCATGAGGACGAATATTCAAGTTGCTTAACTGTTGTTCGGCTCGGCTCTCTTTGGGTTGATTGTGATTCCATTGCCATGGTTAAAGCGTTTTATTGTTGTTCTTTTCATTGGCTTGTTGCTCCCTTTTGCCTTTTAATTCGTTATTGTCCCATTTGTTTGTTACTTCCTTTTTAATATGTTATCCTTTCTAACAAAAATTCGGCAGCATCTCCCCTTGACCCGAGCGTAAGGGAGATACAGGGAACATGTCCACAAGGAGTGGCAGAACCCGACAACTGGAGGTGGGCCCTCGAGAGCGGCAACACCTTAATAAAACTTCAAAAAACTCGGAGGGAACGGCGAATGGGAGACGATTCTAGGACTTGCTAAGGGCGGTGCGCCGGGCGAGAAGGAGGGGCTGGTGGCTAGCGTGCCGGCCAGGGAGCCTGTAGGGGCTAGAGAGGTGTGCCAGCCTGAGGGAGGCCAGGGCGTGTCGTTGAAGGGTGGCCTAGAGTGCACCGGGGAAGACCCGCAGGGGTGTGCCGGTGAAGGGCTTGGCTAGGGCGTGCCGGGGAAGGAGCTGGGTGGTGTGCCGGTGAAGGGCCTGGCCAGGGCGTACCGAGGAAGGCCCGTAGGGGCGTGCCGCTGGAGGAACAACTGGGGTGCGCCGTTGAAGGCACAGTTGGGGTGTGCCGCTGAGGGCGCCCGGGGTTAAACGAAGGTAAAAATGCCCGGGAGGAAGCAGACCCTAACACAAGGAAAAAAGGGAAAGGGGCGTGAAACACTGAAGGAGGCAAACACGGAAGAAATACTTTTGAAAGACGTCCAAAAATACTTGCAAGCCTTCTACTTTTATTCTCACAAAAGGAGTGCCCCCCGGGGGGGGCTAATACATCGCAACGACGATAAAAAGGGAAATGAAGGAAAAGAAAGAAGAAAAGGAAATACAGTGGAGCGGGGAAAGGAGCATGGACTCCTCCTCTCCCACAGCTCACTCTTCTCTCTCTCCTCTCTTTTCTTCTTCTTCTGTTTATCTTCGTACGGACGCCAGGAGCTGGGGTAGCAGCGGGGAGGGGAAGGGCAGCAGGCCCTCCCCCCCTCTTCTTCTTCTCTTCATTTTCTTCTTCTATTCCGACAGTGGCGGTGGGTGGAGCAGCAGCACTCTCCCCTCTCTTCCTCTCTTCTCTTTTCGCACAGACGGCGGCGGTGGATGGAGCGGAGAGCACTCCTCCCCCTCTCTTCCTCTCATCTTCTCTTCTCCTTCTTCTTCTCTTCTTTTCTTCTTCTCTGGCTCTTTCCTCATGTCTTCCTATATGTCCCTTCCTGTGGAGCAGCGGAGGCTTTTTATACCTCCCACGGCAAGAGCTCCCGAAGGCGGGGAGCATCCGAAGTCGACGGGCATTAAATGGGAGTTGACTCTCCCGTCCTTGGTTGCAGGAGGGAGTAGCTTGCGTGTCTTCCTCCCTGGGCGACACCTCAGCCAGCTCACTGTGCGCCACGAATCGTAGGGGATGGACATCACGTCGCTCTATCGGTTGCACCGGGTTGCAAGGTCTGCCGCTGAGAGGTCAAAAAGTTGTGCGGCTAGAAGACACAGAAGGTGTGCCGCTGGAAGGGCTGGCAGGCACGCCGTTGAAGGGCCTGGCGGGCTTACTGTTGAATGGCTTGGAATGCGTGCCGTTGAAGGGGCTGGCATGCGTGCCGTTGAAGGCTGGCAGGCATGCCGTTGAAGGGCCTGGAAGGCGTGCCGTTGAAGGCTTGCAGGCGTGCCGTTGAAGGCTGGTAGGCGTGCCGTTGAAGGGCCTGGCAGGCGTGCCGTTGAAGGGGCTGGCAGGCGCGCCGTTGAAGGCTGGCAGGCGTGCCGTTGAAGGGCCTGGCAAGCGCGCCGTTGAAGGGGCTGGCAAGCGCGCCGTTGAAGGCTGGCAGGCGTACCGTTGAAGGCTGGCAGGCATGCCGTTGAAGGGCCTAGCAGGCGTGCCATTGAAGGGGCTGGCAAGCGTGCCATTGAAGGCTGGAAGGCGTGCTGTTGAAGGGCCTGGCAGGCGTGCCGTTGAAGGGCCTGGAGGCAGAGGCAAAGTGGAAGTGGGTAAGGTTTGAAATGGGTAATGGTTTTGAGGTGGATGGGGGGTGATGAGTGGCTTTGAAGGCATTGGCGGAGGTATGGTGGAGATAGACGGGGTTACGTACAGTTGACGGGTGATAAGGGGCTTAGAAGGCATAGGGGCAAATGCGGTAGAGGTGGATGGTAAAGTGGGGGAGTGAGAGAAGATGAGAGGGTATGAGGGCGTAGTTGAGGGTGTTGGCTGATAGGTCATTGGGGTGTGAATGAGGGGGCATAATGGCAGTGGAAACGGTGGAGGCGGTATTGACGCGGGTTGATGAGAGAGAGGTGCTACCCGGGCAAGGCGAGGGGGTTGCATGACGATAGGGTTGGAGGAAGAAAGAATAGAGGTACTTTTCGGATGCCACACCTGCTCTCTCGCGACTTCCGGGAAGGAGGAGATGGGGTTAACCTGGTGATTAAGCTGTTGGTGCTCCGGTAATGGATTCTGGATTATGCCCATGTTGGGCTATTGTTGTTGGGCCTGCTGAGGCTGTTGTTGTTGTTGTGGTTGTTGCTGTGGCTGCTGTTGTAACTGCTGCTGTAGCCTAGGAGGAGGTCTCCTAGCCTTGAGAGCGGCGACGTATCGCCTCATTTCATCCCAGTCAATTCTGCCTTCATCATTCGTGTCGTGGATGTAATCCTTGAACTGGAAGCAGTTGTCTACTGTGTGTCCTGGCTGCCTGTGATAGACACAGTATCTGGAGGTATCAACATTCGGTGGCCACACGGGCCTTTCCCTGGGTAGCATAAGTGTGTTTGAGGCCATGAGGGCGTTGAAAATATCTGCCAGAGTTTCTGGCAATGGTGGGTAATAGGCTCTCTTGGGGCCAATCGGCCTCCTTTGTTGCTGTGGGGGGCCATAATTCCCTGGGGGTGGAACTTGGTTGTACTGAAGTGGTGGTTGTTGTTACTGGGGTCGTGGTTGTTGTTGCTGGGGTTGAAGTAGTGGAGGCATATTATCTTGGGGTGGATTGTTTTGTGGTGGAGGACGAGAGGGGAAAGGACCTGGTTGGAGGGGCAGTCGGGGCATTTATGGGAGCCTTGGGTTGACTGCATAGTTGGTGTTGTTGACCGCACCCACTTGCTCATTTGTCACGACCCCTTCTGTTGCTTCGCCTGGGACACCAGTGCCCGTCTTTCTGACAACCTTGGGCTTCAGCGGCTCAAACATGTTCATAATGGGGGAGTCTTTTAACTGGGTCTGGATATACCGGGCCCTTTCATAGAGTCCCTCCATTGTGGTAAGCTTATTCATGGCCAGGACGTGTCTGAACTGTGGGGTTGCATTGGACACAATCATCTTCACTTGTTCGGGCTCGGAGAGGGTATCCCTTATCCTTTCCGCCAGGGACCTCCATCTATCAGCATAGCGGACAAAATCCTCGTCGGGCTTCATCTTTTCGGCCACTAGGTCGGTAATGGAGAGAGAGGGACCGACCCTATCCCGATACTTTTGCAAGAACTTTCTCTGGACTATTTCAAAATTCTCGGCCTCGCGGGGCTCCAAAGAATAGAACCACTCTAGCGCAGGACCATCCAATGATCTCCGAAAGAGGTATGCCAGGGATCTCTGGTCATTTTACCAGTAGGAGGACTCATACATGAAATCCTTGAGGTGAATGAAGGGGTTGCCAGTACCGTTGTATCTGCGGTACGTGGGCATTTCGGAGGGAGGAAGATGGATGACCGGAAGGATTGGCAAAGCAACCTCCGGGGTGGCTTTCACGTCCACCATTCTTTTCAAACTCTGAAACTGTTCGTCCATCCTATTGAACCGGTTGAGGAGCGATTGAGCGAGCTCCTCGGGAGGTGAAGGTGGCACTTGCCACTTGGGAAGAAAATGTCTCCCGGAGACTTGAGGGGGAAACCCCGAATGAGAGGGAGCCGTCGGGCCGCCGACAGTCGGCCCCGGCTGAAGCGGTATGTGGGGAACAACGGGAGTTTGAGATTGTGAAGGGAACTGGAACGAGGGCGGTTGTTGGCTCGCTTGCCCTTGAAGCGAGGGAGACTGGATGGCTTGCGCCAGTGAAGGAGATGGAATGGCCTGCACCGACTCTTGGAGAGGTGCGATGGCCGGAGTTGATTCCTGGGGAGTGGGGGAAACATATTTCTGCTTCAGAATGGCCTGTAGGGCCCGGAGCTATTCAGAGGTAAGCTCCGTGTTGGCGAGGACGCCCAGCAAAAAAGAGATGTCCTGTGGTGGGGACGTGTCCCCTACAATAACATGCACCTCATGCGAGGGCTCATAAGAAGGACCCGAGTCCATAGCATGGACTCGCGGGTCGGCTGACAAACCACGACTAGGGTGGTTCTCCTTAAAAGACTCGTGAGCCATGCTCACAGTTTTCCTGGAACGCAAAAACATACACTAGCAAGCAAATAGCAGAGATTATCAAACAAGTGGATGCCTTTACGCCCTTTTTTGTGTTTTGATTTTGATGATTTTTTGTTGTGTTTTTAACCAGATCCGAAGTTCACACGAAATAGGGACCCTAGTTCATTTTTGTTTCACCACCGTGTCAGCTAGGGGCTCTCGTCTCACCACGAATGGGTCGACTAACTCCGGGGAACTTCAATGGTACAACCAGCCCAGTGAATGAAGAAGAGATTCTTCGATGTCGGGAACTTACGGAGGTCCCAGTGGAGGAGATTCTAGTCCGTCAAGAGGAATTCCCGAACGGAGAGTCCTTCCTTCACCGAGAGAGGGTGATCCTTAGAAAATAAATAAAAAAAGAATAGAAAAGAGGGATAGATGTATGCAATGGAATGCTGACTGAGATAAGGGGCACGAAAGAACAAGAAAGCAACCAAGATATAACAACACACAAGAGATAGTAAAGCAAACCACAAGAAATTGCAAGGGTAACTGAAAGAAAGCAACTGATGTCCCACCGTGATCGCCAATCTGTGAGCGACGTCACGCGGTTCGAGGAGCGAAGAAGACGCGGAGCGCGCGGGCTCGTTTTTATTTTTTATCGGGCTTTATGCTGCAACACGAAGAAAATAAGGGAAGAGAGAAGGGGCCACCACGGTAGATTGCTCCGGCGGGGCGAGCAGGACAGATATAATACAAAAATTAAATAACAGAAATTGAAACGGCCATTGTGGGAAGTGACTCGCCGTGGCCTTGAGAGTAGAACAAGATGTAAGAATAACACGTAATATAAACGACAGAAATTTAAATGGCCATTGCGGGAGATGACCCTCCGCGGGCTCGAGGATATAGCAAGATGTAAGAATAGCACAGAATATAGATAACGGGAATTTTAAACGGCCATTGCGGGAGATAAACCTCCGCGGCCTCGAGAATATAACAGATATACAAGCAGCATAGAATATGGATACGAAAATTTAAATGGCCATTGCGGGAAGTGACTCGCCGCGGCCTCGAGAATATGACAAGTAGGAGAGCAGCATAAAAATATAATGACAGGAATTCAAACGGCCATTACGGGAAATTACTCGCTGCAGTCTCGAAAATATGATGTGATCGACAGGGGTCGAGGACCCCAAAGTAAAAGAGTGATCGCGCCTACCTCACTAGCAGGAAGTGGCGGGTTGCTTCTTCCTCCCCTTCGGCCGGCCGACGGAGAGGGCTTTCTTCAGTTACCCTTACAAAATAACAAACAGTAGATAGATGGGATTAGAGAACGGCAGTGTAGTATCAATCTCTTGCAATAAAAGGTAATGAAATCATGCCAAGACACACACCTGCTTGGTGTTATTTTTAAACCCCTCTCGGACCCGAGTAGGAGGAAAATGCGATGATGAATGTAAGAAATATATAAGAGAAGACGCCCTTATAAAGGGAGATAGAGGATGCGGGATGATGAATGCAAAAGAACTATGAAGCAAAGGGGAGAGAATTGGCTTATTAGATTCGCCGATGGCGGAGTCCGGCGGAGCTCCGGCAGCGTAGGGACGACGTAGAAGCGCGGTGGATGAAGACGACCTTCCTCTCGCGAGCGTGGGCACCCGAGAAGCCAACAGAACCTCCACCTACAAAAGACCCCACGGGTTAGAAATGACTCCGGTAGCCTCTGGGCTCCGGCAGCCTATCGGATCTCTCTGAAGCTCTTCCCGGACTGAGGGGGGGTCTCTATTTATAGAGCTCCGGAGGATGGAGGCGCCCAGGACCCTGGGCACCTCCATCAGGGCGAAAATAGTATTTTATTCTATTTTTATTTATTTATTTTGAATATTTTCATGGAGGCGTCCAGGCAAGTGGACGCCTCCATAAAAGCCCACCGAACTCCCGCCGAAAGCCGCACGCGGTTTGGCACAGCACGTGGTTTTGAACGACGCCTGTGATTCATGAATGGGCGCGTCCAGTTGGCAGGACGCCTTCACAATTTGGATTTTTTCTCACACGACAAACCGACTGGCGGTCGAGAGGGCCTCGTGGGCAAGTTGATGGAGGCGTCCAGGGGCCTGGACGCCTCCATCAATTTATTATTTTTTATGTGATTTTTGTCTTTAAATATATATTAAAATCATGGAGGCGTCCAGGGGCCTGGACGCCTCCATGAAGACCCCCCCGGGTCCCCTGAAAAGGCTTCGGCAGCCGCCCGCCAGACATTCTTCCTGGTTCCGGAACTTTGATGCGTCCGATTGGGGGGTGATGCCATTCGAATGCTGCAACGAGATGATTTCCAGATGCCGAAAAGACGGAAGAAGACTCAAGAATAGGAAGCACTCAAGTGATTCAAAATGCGAAAGCCGCTGCGGGGCGTCGTATAGTAATATGAGATTTTCTCAGAAGACATCAGGAATGGCATGTCTACAGCAGGCGTGCCGTTGAAGGGGCTGGCAGGCGCGCCGTTGAAGGGCCTAGCAGGCGTGCCGTTGAAGGCTTGCAGGCGTGCCGTTGAAGGCTGGCAGGCATGCCGTTGAAGGGCCTAGCAGGCGTGCCATAGAAGGGGCTGGCAGGCTCTCCGTTGAAGGGCCTAGCAGGTGTGCTGTTGAAGGCTTGCAGGTGTGCCGTTGAAGGCTGGCAGGCGTGCCGTTGAAGGGCCTGGCAGGCGTGCCGTTGAAGGGCCTGGCAGGCGTGCCGTTGAAGGGCCTATTTAAGGCCTTCGTCGGCACGAGTTACGATCCATTTGATTTTCTTTAGGGCCCATGGGTTGGAGTGTATTCTGGTAGTTGATCTCTCTTCGCTGTCGTGACTCCGGAGACGGCTTCACGGCAGTATGTGCGTTCGTTTGGAGAGTCAGGAAGGCCCATCTTCTCCGTAGTTTCTCTAGTTGGAGTTGTTGTTGTTGCCGGACTAGTTGGGCTGTATGGGCGTGTAATTTTGCACGTCCACAAATGCCCCCCACCCACGGGTAGCGCAGGCGAAGGATGAGCCAGGCGGTGCTCGTGGGTGCACTGATCTCTTCTTCTCTTCGTCGGTGCCAACGGGACGTCGGGAGCTGACGTGGTATGCTTGTCTCTTCTTCTCTTCATCAGTGCCAACAGGGCGTCGGGAGCTGACATGGTATGCTTGTCTCTTCTTCTCTTCGTCAGTGCCGATAGGGCGTCGGGAGCTGACAAGGTTTGTTGGTCTCTTTTTCTTCTTCGTTAGTGCCGACGGGGTGTCAGGAGCTGACATGGTATACTGATTTCTTCTTGTCTTCGTCAGTGCCGACAGGGTGTCGGGCGCTGACATGATATGTTGGTCTTTTCTTCTCTTCATCAATGTCGACAGGGTGTCGGGCGCTGACATGATATGTTGGTCTTTTCTTCCCTTCGTCAGTGCCAACAGGGTGTCAGGAGCCGACATGGTTTGTTGGTCTCTTCTTCTCTTCATGAGTGTCGACAGGGTGTCGGGTGCTGACATGATATGTTGGTCTCTTCTTCTCTTCATCAGTGCCGACAGGGTGTCAGGAGCTGACATGGTTTGTTGGTCCCTTCTTCTCTTCATCAGTGCCGACGGGATGCACTTGGCCTCATAGGGTGCTCACTTTCTTCTCTTTTCTTTCTTTTCTTCTCTCTTTTCTCTTCTTCTCTTCTTCTTCTTCTTCTTTTTCTTCTCTTCTCTTCTCTACTTTTTTTTCTTTTTGTTATCTTTTTTTCTTTTTCTCTTCTCTCTTTTATTCTCTTTTTTCTTTTCTCTTCTCTCTTTCCTTCTTCTTCTCTTCTTCCCTTCTTTTTCCCCTTTTTTTTGAAGAACTCCGGGCGGCTGCTGGCGTGGATGCCAATAATTGGATAGGTATCGGCTGGGAGGCCGATGAAGGTAGCTATCGGCTCAGAGGCCAGTAAGTGAATAGCTGTCGGCTCAGGGGCCGATAAGTGAAAAGTTGTCGGCTCAGGGGCCGATAATCGAATAGCTGTCACCTCGG
This sequence comes from Amorphophallus konjac, assembly GCA_022559845.1. Taxonomy (NCBI): domain Eukaryota; kingdom Viridiplantae; phylum Streptophyta; class Magnoliopsida; order Alismatales; family Araceae; genus Amorphophallus; species Amorphophallus konjac. The sequence goes on along the minus strand of CM040119.1, from coordinate 308,151,495 downwards.
AGGCCGATAAGTGAAAAGCTGTCGGCTCAGGGGCGGATAATCGAATAGCTGTCAGCTCGGGGGCCGATAAGTGAAAAGCTGTCGGCTCAGGGGCCGATAATTGATAGATGTCGGCTCAGGGGCCGATAAGGGAGGCCAAAACAGCCAAGGCTGGAAGCGGGCTTCAAGAGCCGAAGTTGTGAAAGGTGAGCCACGAGGGCAGAGAGAAGGGTTCATTAATTCAAAAGGGGTGTTCGTCGCCCTAAGGGACGGAGAGAAGAGTTTGTTGATTCAAAAGAAATACTGGTCACCCGAGGGGGCGGCGAGGTGGTTAAGTCATTGACACGGGCTAGTGTCGGTGCGAAGAAAGAGGGTTGATTCCTCACCCGATCGGCAGGCTTGGGCCAGGGTAAAAGGGTGTTTCGTTCTTTAATGTGCCGGAGGTACCGGTTATGAAACCCGAACTCGGGAAAGTGGGTCGCAAGGGCCGGAGTTGGTGTTACGGAAGTAGGCCGCGAAGGCTGAAATCGGGGAGGCGAGCTGCAGAAGCCAAAATTGGGACGCAAGATGTGAAAGCCCAAATCGGGGAAGCGGACTATAGAAGCCGGAGTGGGGAGATTAACGGGCTGCGAGGGCAAGAGGTAGGCCATGGGGGGCCAAGATTGGGCTCTACGAGCCGGAGCTAGGAAAGTAGGCTTCGATGGTGGAAACTGAGTTTATTGCATACGCACATTCTTGTCATTTTATTATATATATATATATATATATATATATATATATATATATATATATATATATATATATATATATATTATTTATTATTTTTGTTGTCATCATTTTTTCTCTTCTTCTCTCTTTTTTTTAAAGCATGCAAGCATTCATTAGCAGGCATAACATAGATATAAGTAAGGCAGCTCCCTCTATAGGGGGATATGATAGGGACATCGTCCATAATTCGTAGATGCGATGTGGGCCGCGAGGCACAATTGAGGGGTGGTGCACCCGTCAAGAGGATATCGCATGTCTTACTTGCATAGCCTAAATTCACGCATCTCACCCGAGGTAATTCTCTGTGGCATGGCAGTGCAAATGTGTGAACAAAGAGCCCTAACCATAGGGATATGCAGGTTTTCCTGGTGACACTCGAGGATCACTCTAGCGCCTACATATTAGTTCTAGGCTTTCGACTTTCGGTAGCTTCACACAGCCCTCATCTGTTTATTTTGGTAGCGGATTTCACCATTCGGCGTGAGTCTCCTCATGTGTCTCAATGGGGATTCCCGGCTACTAAGATTCATCCTTATTGTGATTCGCTTTGCCATTTCGCGCGAGTCTCCTCATTTATTTCAGTGGGGATTCCCGGCTACTCGGATCCGCGTTTCTCTCTCTCTTCTTTTTTTCTCTTTTTTTCTTTTCTTTTTTACAGTGGGGGTAGGTAGTTTTTTCCTCACGATTACCTTTCACGCGAGTGCAGGAATTCAAGTCTCCGTAGAGTGCTAAGAAGAAATTCGGGCAATCCCTATAGTTGAAGGCTATTGAACACATTAAGTGCTAAGTGTGGGAGCGTTGCCTCAAGTTTATTTTGTGAGTTGGGCTTAGCGATTCAGGCATGACTCTTCCCCTTGACGTGTGCACCCGCCATAATCGGGTTCCCTTCGAGCGCGTGCCGTGATGCCCGTGCATCAGGAATCGGGTGATATTATTTAACAAGGAAACACAGTTCTAGAAAATTTCAAGGAGGTGTATTATTCTATATTAAGCAAGCATGCAAACAGGGCAATCAAGCATTCTCTTCTTTCTTCTTTTTTTTGTTTTGTTATTTTTTGTTTGTTTTTTGTTTATTTTTTTCCTTTTTTTTTGCATAAGAAAATATTGTTGTTATGTATAAGTGTAGTGGTGGTAAAGGTATTAGGGAAGCGGGCTACGAACGGCTAAAAGGGTATTAGGGAAGCGAGCTATAGAACCCAAGGGATATTAGGGGAGTGGGCCATAAGGGCTAAAGGATGCTGGGAAGCAGGCTGCGAGAGCCAGAATTGGGAAGAGAGGAGGGACGGATGGATTAATCCTGATAGTTGGCCCCGGCCGAAATGGCCCTGCCGAGGGGCGTTGGGTAGCGGGATGTGAGAGTCGAAAAGAAGGGTCTCTTTTGTTCTCTGGCCGGGGAAGGGTCCGGACTAAAACGGAAGGTTTATTCTTTGATCCTCTGGCCGGGAAAGGATCCGAACCAAAGTGAGAGGTCTATTTTTTTAACTGGGAAGCTGTCGGCTGGGGTGCCAATGATGAGGTAGCTGTCGGCTAGGAGCCGATGATGAGGTAGCTGTCGGCTCGGGGGCCGATGATGAGGTAGCTGTCGGCTCGGGAGCCGTTGATGAGGTAGTTGTTGGCTAGGAGCCAATGATGAGGTAGCTGTCGGCTCGGGGGCCGATGATGAGGTAGCTGTCAGCTAGGAGCCGATGATGAGGTAGCTGTCGCCTGGGAGCTGATGATGAGGTAGCTGTTGGCTCGGGGGCCGATGATGAGGTAGCTGTCGACCCAAAGGCCGATGGTTGAATATCTGTCGGCTTGAAGCCCTGATGGCTGAAAGTTGGTCGGTTTAACGCCCCGTCGGTGGAAGGTCTAGTCGTTTTAACGCCCCGTCAGCGGAAGGTCTAGTCGGTTTAACGCCCCGTCGGTGGAAGGTTTAGTCGGTTTAACGCCCCATCGGCGGAAGGTTTAGTCGGCTTAAGGCCCCGTCGATTGAAGGTTTATTCGGTTTAACGCCCCGTTGGCGGAAGGTTTAGTCAGTTTAACACCCCGCCGGCGAAAGGTTTTGTCGGTTTAACGCCCCGCCGTCGGAATATCTATCGAATTGAAGTCCCGATGGCTGAATATCTGTCAGCTTGAAGCCCCGATGGCTGAATATCTATTGGATTGAAGCCCCGATGGCTGAGTATCCGTCGGCTTGAAGCCCCGATGGCTGGATATCTCTCGGCTTGAAGCCCCGATGGCTGAATATCTATCGGCTTGAAGCCCCGATGGCTGAGTATCTATCGGCTTGAAACTCCGATGGCTGGATATTTGTCGGCTTGAAGCCCTGATGGCTGAATATCTGTCGGCTTGAAGTCTCGATGGCTGGATATCTCTCAGCTTGAAGCCCCGATGGCTGGATATCTATCGGCTTGAAGCCCCGATGGCTGAGTATCTATCGGCTTGAAACTCCGATGGGTGGATATTTGTCGGCTTGAAGCCCCGATAGCTGAATATCTGTCAGCTTGAAGCCCCGATGGCTGGATATCTCTCGGCTTGAAGCCCCAATGGCTGGATATTTTTCGGTTGAATGCCCCGTCGGCGGGATATCTCTCGGCTTGAAGCCCCGATGGCTGGGTATTTTCCGGTTTAACGCCCCATCGGCAGAATGCTGATTGGTTTCTATTTGTTAGATGGCTGGCGGTCGGAGGTAAAAGTTTACCTCATGACTCTTCTTTCTCTTCCTCTCTTCTTCTTTTGTGTGGGGAGGCGGGTGCAAAGACCGCGTCTGCCACGGGACTCTTTCTTTCTTTTCTTCTCTTCTTCTCTTGTGTGAAGAGGCGGGTGCAAAGACCGTGTCTGTCTCGGGACTCTTTCTTTCTTTTCTTCTCTTCTTCTTTTGTGTGAAGAGGCGGGTTCAAGGACCATGTTTGCCTCGTGACTGTTCTTTCTCTTCTTCTCTTCTTCTTTTATGGAGAGGCAGGTGCAAAGACCATGTTCGCCTCATGTCTCTTTTTTCTCTTCTCTTCTCTTCTTCTTTTGTAGAGAGGCAGGTGTAAAGACCATGTTTGCCTCACGACTCTTCTTTCTCTTCTTCTCTTCTTCTTTCATGTGGAGAGGCGGGTGCGAAGACCGCGTCTGCCTCGTGACTCTCTTTTTTTTTCTTTTGTTGAGAGACAGGTGCAAAGACCATGTTCGCCTCATGTTTCTCCTTTTTTTTTCTTTTTTATGGAGAGGCGGGTGCAAAGACCATGTTTGCCTCATGTTTTCCCTTTTTTTTTCTTCTCTTCTTCTTTTGTGTGGAGAGGCAGGTGCAAAGACCATGTTTGCCTCATGTATCTTTTATTTCTGTTCTTTTCTTCTTTTTGTGTGATGAGGCTCGAGGACCACGTCTGCCTCATGTGTCTTCTTTTGATTCTGCTCTTCTTCTTTTGTGTGAAGAGGCGGGTTCAAGGACCATGTCTGCCTCATGTGTCTCTTCTTCCTTTTCTTCTCTTCTTTTGCGTGATGAGGCGAGCTCGAAGACCACGTCTGCCTCATGCATGTCTTTTTCTTTATTCTGCTCTTCTTTTCTCATTACTGCTTCCGCGTTGGAGTGTATTTCTCTTAATGTACCCCCAGATTGGGGTGTAGCTTTATTTGGTATGCGCCCCCCCTGAGGGGTGTGTTTTGCCTCTTCGCTTCTGTGCCCCCGGGCGGGGTGTATTTTTTCATGGCTTCTATGTCCCCAGACCAGGGTGTGTTTTTTTTTAATGCCCCCGAGGCAGGGTGTAGCTCTCTTCAAATGCCCCCATGGTGGGGTATACTCTTTACGGCTTCTATGCCCCCAGGTGGGGTATGTTTCTTCTTCAAATTCCCCGAAAGCGGGGTGTAGCTCTCTTCAAATGCCCCCAAGTCGGGGTATACTCTTCACGGCTTCTATGCCCCCAGGCGGGGTATGTTTCTTCTTCATATTCCCCTAGTACGGGGCGAGTCTTTTGTTTCTTATATCTCCCCCATGGCGGGGGTAAATTCTGCTTTTTCTACCCCTGAAGGCGGAGGAGTGCTTCTCTTCATATGTCCCCGGCACGAGGGTGTATCTTTTGCTTCTTATGCCCCCCTGAGGCGGGGGTGTATCTCTTTACGGCTTCTGTGCCCCCGAAGCAGGGTATGTTGTTTCTTCAAATGCCGCTTGGGCAGAGTATATCTTTCTTCTTATGCTCCCAGGTCGGGATGTATGTCTCTTCGCTTCTGTGCCCCGGGTCGGGGTAGATGCTTCTGCTTCTTATGCGCCAAGGGCGGAGTGTATTTTTTTGTGCCCCCAGGCTGGGGTAGGTGCTTCTGCTTCTTATGTTCCAAGGGCAGAGTGTGTCTCTTTCTGTGCCCCCAGAGTGGGGTAGGTGCTTCTGCTTCTTATGCGCCAAGGGCGGAGTGTGCTTTTTGTGCCCCCAGGCTGGGGTACATTCTTCATGTTTCTTATACCCTTTTTGCAGGGCGTATTCTCTTGCTTCTTATGTCCCTGGATTGGGGTGTATGTTTCTTCTTCTGACGCCCCTGAGTCGGGGTATATTCTTTCTTCATGTGCTCCCAGGTCGGGATGTATGTCTCTTTGCTTCGGTGCCCCCGGGTGGAGGTGTATTCTATCTCTTTGCTTCTGCGTCCCCCAGGCAAGGTATGTTTCTTCTTCAAATGCCCCTGAGCCGGGGTGTATTCTTTGCTCTTTATGCCCCCGGATCGGGGTGGATTCTTCGTCAAATGCCCCGGAGCCGGGGTGTATTCTCTTCATGCGCCCCCGGGCGGGGTGTGTCTTTCATGGCTTCTATGCCCCCAGACGGGGTGTGGCTTCTGCTTCTTATGCTCCCCGGGGCGGGGTACATTCCTTGCTCCTCATGCCCCCATGGCAGGGTGTGGTTTCTCTCTTTGTGTGTCCCCATGGCGGGGCGGATCCTGCCTCCTTGCTTTTGTGCCCCGGGCGGCGTATGTTCTTTATGGCTTCTACGCCCCCAGGTTGGGCATGCTTCTTCTTCTGATGCCCATGAGCCAGGGAGTCTCATCTATGGCTTCTATGCCCCCAGGCGGGGTGTATGTTGCTTCATATGCCTCCAGGGCAGGGTGTAATTCTTACTTCTTATGCCCTCGAGGCGGGGTGAACTCTTCTTCTTTGCTTATGTGCTCCCATATCAGGGTGTATTCCTTTCTTCATATACTCCCCAAAGCCGGGGAATGTTGTTTGTTCTGCTTCAGATGGGGGGGGGGTATATGTTGCTTCATGGACCCCGAGGCCGGGATGTATTCCTTCTTCAGATGCCCCTAAGCCGGGTTGGACTCTTTTCTTCTTATGCTCCCAAGGCGGGATGCAACTTCTTCAAATGCCCCTAAGTCGGAGCGCATTCTTTAAGGCTTCTGTGCCCCTAGGCAGGGTGTGTTTCTTCTTCAAATACCCCTAAGCTGGGGTGGACTTCTCTTCATATGCCCCTGAGTCGGGGCGTGTTCTTTATAGCTTCTAGGCCCTCGAGGCGAGGTATGCTTCTTCTTCAAATACCCCCAAGACGGGGGTGTGTTTCTTGGCTTCATGTGCCCCCAAGGCGGGTTGTATCCTTCTGCTTCCTCTGCCCCAGAGTGGGGTATATTTCTCTTCGTATTCCCCTAAGCCAGGGTGCATTTTTTGGTTTCATAGGCCTCTATACGGGGTGTATTCTTTGCTTCTTTGCACCCAAGGTGGGGTGTGTCCTCAGCTTCTTATATCCCAGACCGGGGTGGATTTTTCTACTTCTTATGCCCCGCCGGGGCGGGGTGTGTTTCTCTTCACATGCCACCGATGTGGGGTATATCTTTTGTTTCTTATGCTCCCGAACCGGGATGTAGCTTCTTGGCCTCATATGCTACCGAGGCGAGGGGTATGTCGCTTCATGTGCCCCCGAGGGGAATGCATTTTGCCTCTACTGCCCCGTGGCGGGGTATATCTTCTGGCTTCTTACGCCCCCAAGGTGGGGTGTGTTTTCTTCTTGTGCCCCCAGGGTGGGGTATATCTTTCGCTTCTTATGCCCCCCCTGAGGCGGGGTGAAGTCTTTGCTTCAAATGCTCTTAAATCGGGGTATAGTTTTGTCTCATATGCCCCTAGAGCAGGGGTGTATTTCTCTTCATGTGCCCCTCATTCGGGGTATATTTCTTCTTCAAATACCCCCTGAGCCGGGGTGCATTCTTGCTGCTTCTTATGCCCCAGGGCGGGGATATGTTCTGCTGCTTTTACCCCCTCACGGCGGGGTGTATTTCTCTTCATATGCCCCCCCCCCAGAGTGGGGGTGTAGCTTTTCTTCATCTGCCCCCTAGGTCGGGGGGGGTATGCCTCTTCACTTCTATGCCCCCAGGTGGGGCACGTTTCTTCTTCAAAGGCCCCTGAGCCGGGGTGTAGCTTTGTTGTATGTTGTGCCCCCGAGCCGGGGCGGATTCTCTTCATATGCCCCTAGATTAGGGTGTATATTTTTTGCCTCTTATGCCCCTATGGCGGGGTATATCTCCTCTTCTTATCCCCCATGGCGGGATATGTGAGTGCTCTCTTCGGGAGTGGTGGCCGTGCTTGGCCTCATTGCTATAAAGCATTCCCCACAGCGGGCAGCCATTCACCAAGCTACAATTGTGGCTCGCTGGGTCTTTTAACAATCACTCGGGGGGGGGGGGGGTCGTTTTGTGCCGGATGGAGGCAGTAGAAAGGAGGAACGAGTGGGGTCATTGCACCGCAGACTCGGAGCCTCCTAGAGTCGGGCGGGATGCCGAGTTTCTTCTTGCCCTTTTGGTCGGCGATGCTGGCCAACTTTTCTTCTTTTCTTCTTTCTTTCCTTTCTTTTCTTTTTTTTTCTTTTTTTTTCGTCCCTACTTCCCTTCTCTTCTTTTGTATGATTGACCAGGGTGGAGGTGCAGGAGAGCGCTCACCCCCTCAAAGAGGGGATGAGTGGTTTGCTCCACCGCATCAACCCCACAATGGTAACCTTTCTTCAGCACGGGTCTCGACGGACATGGCCGTACAACCCTCTCTCGCCGACTCTTTCTCTTCTTTTTTTGCTTCGTTTCTCCTTTTCTACTTTCATCCTTTCCTTTTTTGCTTCTTTTCTTCTTTTCTTCTTTTCTCATTTCCTTCTTTTCTTCTTTTCTTCTCTTTCTCCTTGAGGAAAGGGGGGGGGTTGATTTCCCCTTCCTTCTCTTCTCTTTCTCTTCTCCCTTTTTTATAACAGCCCCCATGATTCCTGGAAGCTGCATATGCTTCGAAGCAGCGTCCGCGAGGCCACGAAGGCAGCTACACCGAGTCTGGATTTTCTCCCCATAGGGCTGACGAAGACAGCACCTGCCATTCATCAAAGCAGGCAAACATCGTTAATTAGCAGGCCCTGAGGCCCAAAATCCCGGCGAAGAGATGAAGGGTAGTTTAGGTCCCACCGGGCGTGCCAGACTTGTGGGCGCACTTTTTATTACATCTTGTTTTATTTGTTTATTGTGCTCGTTTATTGGTTTATTAAGTGCGTGGACGTGCCAGTCACAGAGTGACAATTTTTTCGGGCTCCGAAGAGCCCATGGTGCGCTCGATCTGACTCGGTCAGACGATTGTGTCGTTCGTGTCGGGACCTAAACCCGCCGCGCCATAAATGTCACGACGTCATTTACATCCCCCATACGAGGGAACACCCTTGATTAATCGCCGAGAATCAGGGCCTCATGGCCAGGAAATTAATTGCATAAAAGGCCTATTAGGAAGTATTAAAATCCCCGTATGAGGGCGAAAAGAAAACTTTCGAGATCGTGTCGGTCATTCAGGGGACCGTTTAATGCTCGGACGAATGTCCAGCTCTAGAAAAGCGCGGTTGTCATGGGAAAATCGAAACGCTTGTATGCCGAGGTACGGAATGTTCATTATTCAGAAGAAAGGAAAATGTTCGGCTAAATCTCGCTATCAGTCTGTTGGCCCGGTGCGAGATCAAGCTGCGACCATACTGCGGTGGGCCCCCCGCGGTCAAAGTCAGACTCACATGAGCGTCATTAATATCTCCGGTGCCAAGGGGCAATGGGGGAATACCCTTTGAATCAGGTGGGAAGCCCTATGTCCAAGGAAGCGAACGTTCGAACGTGTCGGCCATTCAGGGGACCGTTTAATATTTAGACGGGTGTCCGGCTTGAGAATATCACAATCATCGCGGGAGGACCTGGAACATATGTGTGCCGAGGTACGGCAAGCTTATTATTCCGGGGGACTGAAGACATTCGAATAAATCCCGGTCAGTGTAGCAGGAAACTAGTGAGTTTATCAGCCCGATGCGAGATCGAGTCAGGACCATATCGGGGGCGCCTCCCGCGGTCCGAACGAGGCTTGCGCGGGCATCATTAATATTTCTGGTGCCGGAGGACAACAGGGGAAAGTCCCGGGACTAGACTCCAAAACTGAAAATGTGTTCAAAGGGAGCGGGCTGTAGACCAAGGATATGAGCCAGACGATGACCATAATCGGGACGGACCCGAGGTCTAAGCGTGGCCCATGGAGGCCTTATTGATATTCCCATGCAAGGGGTCCAGGGATGACGAGAGTCATCTCGTTCTATTCCGATTTTTATCGGTCACTCATGGACCACTTTATGTTCGGACAAAGGTCCGTATTGAAGGTGCGACGTAGATGGAGACCGAGGTGAACCCGTTCAGATGTCTGCTGAACGCGCGGCAATTTTAATGGTGGCTCGGAAGGGATCCGGCCTGAGCGATGAGTTCGGCTTAATCGGAATGTCGGCCCAAAGCGAGGTTAGGTCATGGCCATTTCGGGATAATTCCCAAGACTCAAGCCCAGCCTGCAAAGGCGGCATGATTGTTCCTTCAGCATCGGGTCGCGGGAGAGACGAGACTGCAATGTGGATTTTACCATTCTTTTATCTGGGCTTTAAATTATATGCATATATATTTTATTACTTATTTCCCTTTTATGTGTTTATTTTAGATGATTTCTCCATTTTGTTTATTTTTTTCTCTTTTTTTGTTTACCATTATTTCTATTATTTCAATTTTTTTGTTTATTTATTATGTATATTCAGATTTATTTAATTATCATAATTTTTATTAACTTATTATTATTATTATCATTGTCATTATATATTATATATATATTTTTCTGGAGAAAGAGCGGGCCGCTAGAGGGCTAAAAGAGGCTAAAGGGGCGTGCCGGCGAAGCTAGGGCTAGTGTGCCGGCGAAGGCAGGGAGAGTGTGGCGCCAAAGGGGCAAGCGGGCGTGCCGGTGAGGGGCACGAACGGGTGTGCCGGCGAAGAGCCGCTAGGCTGGGGCGTGCCGGCAAAGGGGGCGATCGGGGTACCGACGAAGGGCGTGCCGGCCAAGGGTGGGTGGAGGGCGTACCGACGAAGGGCATGGGAGCCCACTCCTCTTCCATTCTTATGTCTTTTCTTTTTTTTGTCTTTTCTCTCTTGATTTTATTTAGTTTGCCTGGGTTTCTTCTCTCTTTCCCTTGATTATTTTCCGTTCTTTCTCCCATGAGGACGAATATTCAAGTTGCTTAACTGTTGTTCGGCTCGGCTCTCTTTGGGTTGATTGTGATTCCATTGCCATGGTTAAAGCGTTTTATTGTTGTTCTTTTCATTGGCTTGTTGCTCCCTTTTGCCTTTTAATTCGTTATTGTCCCATTTGTTTGTTACTTCCTTTTTAATATGTTATCCTTTCTAACAAAAATTCGGCAGCATCTCCCCTTGACCCGAGCGTAAGGGAGATACAGGGAACACGCCCACAAGGAGTGGCAGAACCCGACAACTGGAGGTGGGCCCTCGAGAGCGGCAACACCTTAATAAAACTTCAAAAAACTCGGAGGGAACGGCTAATGGGAGACGATTCTAGGACTTGCTAAGGGGGGTGCGCCGGGCGAGAAGGAGGGGCTGGTGGCTAGCGTGCCGGCCAGGCAGCCTGTAGGGGCTGGAGAGGTGTGCCAGCCTGAGGGAGGCCAGGGCTTGTCATTGAAGGGTGGCCTAGAGTGCACCGGGGAAGACCCGCAGGGGTGTGCCGGCGAAGGGAAGACCCGCAGGTGTGTCATTAATATCTCCGGTGTCAAGGGGCAACGGGGGAATACCCCTTGAATCAGGTGGGAAGCCCTATGTCCAAGGAAGCGAACGTTCGAACGTGTCGGTCATTCAGGGGATCATTTAATATTCGGACGGGTGTCCGGCTTGAGAATATCGCAATCATCGCGGGAGGACCTGGAACATATGTGTGCCAGGGTACGGCAAGCTTATTATTCCGAGGGACTGAAGACATTCGGATAAATGCCGGTCAGTGTAGTAGGAAACTAGTGAATTTATCGGCCCGGTGCGAGATCGAGTCAGGACCATACCGGGGGCACCTCCGGCGGTCCGAACGAGGCTTGCGCGGGCATCATTAATATTTCCGGTGCCGGAGGACAACGGGGGAAAGTCCCGGGACTAGACTTCAAAACTGAAAACGTGTTCAAAGGGAGCGGGCTGTAGACCAAGGATATGAGCCAGACGATGACCATAATCGGGATGGACCCGAGGTCTAAGCGTGGCCCATGGAGGCCTTATTGATATTCCCATGCAAGGGGTCTAGGGATGACAAGAGCCATCTCGTTCTATTCTGATTGTTGTCGGTCACTCATGGACCACTTTATGTTCGGACAAAGGTCCGTATTGAAGGTACGACGTAGATGGAGGCAGAGGTGAACCCGTTCAGATGTCTGCTGAAGACGCAGCAATTTTAATGGTGGCTCGGAAGGGATCCGGCCTGAGCGACGAGTCGGACTTAATCGGAATGTCGGCCCAAAGCGAGGTTAGGTCATCGCCATTTCGGGATATTTCCCAAGACTCAGGCCCAGCCTGCAAATGCGGCATGATTGTTCCTTCAGCATCGGGTCGCGGGAGAGACAGGACTGCAATGTGGATTTTACCATTCTTTTATATGGGCTTTAAATTATATGCATATGTATTTTATTTCTTATTTCCCTTTTATGTGTTTATTCTGGATGATTTATCCATTTTGTTTATTTTTTTCTCTTTTTTTTGTTTATCATTATTATTATTATTTCACATTTTTTGTTTATTTCTTATGTATATTCAGATTTATTTATTTATCATAATTTTATTAACTTATTATTATTATTATTATTATCATTATATATTATATATATATATTTCTGGAGAAAGAGTGGGCCGCTGGAGGGCTAAAAGAGGCTAAAGGGGCGTGCCGGCAAAGCTAGGGCTAGTGTGCCGGCGAAGGCAGGGAGAGTGTGCCGCCAAAGGGGCAAGCGGGCGTGCCGGCGAGGGGCGCGAACGGGTGTGCCGGCGAAGAGCCGCTAGGCTGGGGCATGTCGGCAAAGGGCGCGAGCGGGGTACCGGCGAAGGGCGTGCCGGCCAAGGGTCCCTGGAGGGCGTACCAGTGAAGGGCGTGCCGGCCAAGGGTTCCTGGAGGCCCACTCCTCTTCCATTCTTATGTCTTTTCTTTTTTTTTTCTTTTCACTCTTGATTTTATTTAGTTTGCTTGGGTTTCTTCTCTCTTTCCCTTGATTATTTTTCGTTCTTTCTCCCATGAGGACGAATATTCAAGTTGCTTAACTGTTGTTTGGCTCGGCTCCCTTTGGGTTGATTGTGGTTCCATTGCCATGGTTAAAGCGTTTTATTTTTGTTCTTTTCATTGGATTGTTGCTCCCTTTAGCCTTTTAATTCGTTATTTTCCCATTTGTTTGTTACTTCCTTTTTAATATGTTATCATTTCTAACAAAAATTCGGCAGCATCTCCCCTTGACCCGAGCGTAAGGGAGATACAGGGAATACGCCCACAAGGAGTGGTAGAACCCGACAACTGGAGGTGGGCCCTCGAGAGCGGCAACACCTTAATAAAACTTCGAAAAACTCGGAGGGAACGGTGAATGGGAGACGATTCTAGGACTTGCTAAGGGGGGTGCGCCGGGCGAGAAGGAGGGGCTGGTGGCTAGCATGCCGGCCAGGGAGCCTGTAGGGGCTGGAGAGGTGTGCCGGCCTAGGGAGGCCAGGGCGTGTCGTTGAAGGGTGGCCAAGAGTGCACCGGGGAAGACCCATAGGGGTGTGCCAGCGAAGGGCTTGGCTAGGGCGTGCCGGGGAAGGAGCTGGGTGGTCTGCCGGCGAAGGGCCTGGCCAGGGCGTGCCGGGGAAGGCCCGTAGGGGCGTGCCGCTGGAGGCACAACTGGGGTGCGCCGTTGGAGGCACGGCAGGGGTGTGCCGCTGAGGGCGCCCAGGGGTGAACGAAGGCAAAAATGCCCGGGAGGAAGCAAACCATAACACAAGGAAAAAAAGGAAAGGGGCGTGAAACACCGAAGGAGGTAAACACGGAAGAAATACTTTAGAAAGACGTCTAAAAATACTTGCAAGCCTTCTACTTTTATTCTCACAATAGAGTGCCCCCCGGGGGGGCTAATACATCGCAACGACGATAAAAAGGGAAATGAAGGAATAGAAAGAAGAAAAGGAAATACAGTGGAGAGGGGAACGGAGCATGGACTCCTCCTCTCCCACAGCTCACTCTTCTCTCTCTCCTCTCTTTTCTTTTTGTTCTTTTTCTCTTCGCACGGATGCCAGGAGCTGGGGTAGCAGCAGGGAGGGGAAGGGCAGCAGGCCCTCCCCCCCTCTTCTTCTTCTCTTCTTTCTCTTCCTTTTCTTCTTCTATTCCGACAGTGGCGGTGGGTGGAGCAGCAGCATTCTCCCCTCTCTTCCTCTCTTCTCTTTTCGCACAGACGGCGGTGGTGGATGGAGCGGAGAGCACTCCTCCCCCACTCTTCCTATCTTCTTCTCTTCTCCTTCTTTTTCTCTTCTTTTCTTCTTCTCTGGCTCTTTCCTCCTGTCTTCCTGTGTGTCCCTTCCTGTGGAGCAGCGGAGGCTTTTTATACCTCCCACAGCAAGAGCTCCCGAAGGTGGGGAGCATCCGAAGTCAACGGGCATTAAATTGGAGTTGACTCTCCCGTCCTTGGTTGCAGGAGGGAGTAGCTTGCGTGTCTTCCTCCCTAGGCGACACCTCAGCCAGCTCACTGCGCGCCACGAATCGTAGGGGATGGGCATCACGTCGCTCTATCGGTTGCACCGGGTGGCAAGGTGTGCCGCTGAGAGGTCAAAAAGTTGTGCCGCTGGAAGACACAGAAGGTGTGCCGCTGGAAGGGTTGGCAGGCGCGCCGTTGAAGGGCCTGGCGGGTGTGCCATTGAAGGGCCTGGCAGGCGTGCCGTTGAAGGGGCTGGGAGGCGTGCCGTTGAAGGCTGGCAGGCGTGCCGTTGAAGGGCCTGGCAGGTGTGAGCGACGTCACGTGGTTCGAGGAGCGAAGAAGACGCGGAGCGCGCGGACTCATTTTTGTTTTTTATCGGGCTTTATGCTGCAACACGAAGAAAATAAGGGAAGGGAGAAGGGGCCACCACGGTAGATTGCTCCGGCGGGGCGAGCAGGACAAATATAATACAAAAATTAAATAACAGAAATTGAAACGGCCATTGTGGGAAGTGACTCGCCGCGGCCTCGAGAGTAGAACAAGATGTAAGAATAACACGTAATATAAACGACAGAAATTTAAATGGCCATTGCGGGAGATGACCCTCCGCGGCCTCGAGGATATAGCAAGATGTAAGAATAGCACAGAATATAGATAACGGGAATTTTAAACGGCCATTGCGGGAGATAAACCTCCGCGGCCTCGAGAATATAACAGATATACAAGCAGCATAGAATATGGATACGAAAATTTAAATGGCCATTGCGGGAAGTGACTCGCCGCGGCCTCGAGAATATGACAAGTAGGAGAGCAGTATAAAAATATAATGACAGGAATTCAAACGGACATTGCGGGAAATTACTCGCTGCGGCCTCGAAAATCTGATGTGATCGCCAGGGGTCGAGGACCCCAAAGTAAAAGAGTGATCGCGCCTACCTCACTAGCAGGAAGTGGCGGGTTGCTTCTTCCTCCCCCTTCGGCCGGCCGACGGAGAGGGCTTTCTTCAGTTACCCTTACAAAATAACAAACAGTAGATAGATGGGATTAGAGAACGGCAGTGTAGTATCAATATCTTGCAATAAAAGGTAATGAAATCATGCCAAGACACACACCTGCTTGGTGTTATTTTTAAACCCCTCTCGGACCCGAGTAGGAGGAAAATGCGATGATGAATGTAAGAAATATATAAGAGAAGACGCCCTTATAAAGGGAGATAGAGGATGCGGGATGATAAATGCAAAAGAACTATGAAGCAAAGGGGAGAGAATTGGCTTATTAGATTCGCCGATGGCGGAGTCCGGCGGAGCTCCGGCAGCGTAGGGACGACGTGGAAGCGCGGTGGATGAAGACGACCTTCCTCTCGCGAGCGTGGGCACCCGAGAAGCCGACAGAACCTCCACCTACAAAAGACCCCACGGGTTAGAAATGACTCCGGTAGCCTCTGGGCTCCGGCAGCCTATCGGATCTCTCTAAAGCTCTTCCCGGACTGAGGGGGGGGTCTCTATTTATAGAGCCCCGGAGGATGGAGGCGTCCAGGACCCTAGGCACGTCCATCAGGGCGAAAATAATATTTTATTCTATTTTTATTTATTTATTTCAAATATTTTAAATGAGGCGTCCAGGCAAGTGGACGCCTCCATAAAAGCCCAATGAACTCCCGCCGAAAGTCGCACGCGGTTTGGCACAACGCGTGGTTTTGAACGGCGCCCGTGATTCATGAATGGGCGCGTCCAGTTGGCAGGACGCCTTCACAATTTCGATTTTTTCTCACACGACAAACCGACTGGCGGTCGGGAGGGCCCCGTGGGCAAGTTGATGGAGGCGTCCAGGGGTCTGGACGCCTCCATGAATATATATTTTTTTTTGTTTTGTCTTTCATCATTATTATATTTTTTTTTATTATTATTATTTTTCATGGAGGCGTCCAGGGGCTTGGACGCCTCCATCAATTTATTATTTTTTATGTGATTTTTGTCTTTAAATATATATTAAAATCATGGAGGCGTCCAGGCCCCCCCGGGTCCCCTGAAAAGGCTTCGGCAGCCGCCCGCCAGACATTCTTCCTGGTTCCGGAACTTTGAAGCGTCCGATTGGGGGGTGATGCCGTTCGAATGCCGCAACGAGACGATTTTCGGATGCCGAAAAGGCGGAAGAAGACTCAAGAATAGGAAGCACTCAAGCGATTCAAAATGCGAAAGCCGCTGCGGGGCGTCGTATAGTAATATGAGATTTTCTCAGGAGACGTCAGGAATGGCATGTCTACAGCTGCCCCGCCTTGGCGTCTGCTTTGCATGGGAGTGACACGTAATGGAATGGTATCGAAGTGGAGTGAAATGGAGTGGAAATGGACTGATAAATTGATGCCAAGGTGTGATGAGGCACGCTTTTGACATTACCATTTGGAATCTTTCCTGTAGTTTCAATGAGACGACCTTGAAGGAGGTCTTTCAAATTTGACAATTGCTTGGACGGAGATCAAATAAGGGAGGGTGAGATGTGCGCTCAGGCACAAAAATAAAGGAGACCAACTTCTCAGTGTGGAAGTACCGGGGTCATAAACCTGCAGGTTTCACCTTTGGGGACCGGTTACCAGCCAATGTGGAAGTGCTGCGGCCAAGGTGGGTCAAACAAGATAAAAAGTAAAGGAATATCTGAGGGTATGTCCAAACAAGGGTCTCCTTTGGAAGAGCAGCGTAGGGCCGTTTCAAGGAAACTCAGTATTTCATTCGGAGTGGAATATCTCACATTTGTAAAAATTGAAGCACAACGGCTTTCACAATCGAATCACTTGAATGATCTTTCGCAATAAATTCAAAGTCCTATATGAATGCATGTTGGGTTTAAATAAAAATTTAAAACAAACTAAAATAGAAAATAGCCAAGGATAATATTGTCAGCTCGTTAAGAATGGGTGAAGATACCGATCTGGTGAGCTGATACTAGGCTGGGGCCCGTTTATCCACGCACTAACTCACTGAATGCAACCGTCGTCCCCATGCTACCACAAGTTAACGGCCTATCCGTACAACCCAAATTCTTTCGGAATCATCACCGTTTTTGTAGAAGGGGAACTCAAATCCCAGATTCATTCGGGCCGCAAGGTCCTTGACATGTTCTAGTAGCGTATGTATCATATACTATGATGCATGACATGGTGTGACCAACCATTGAAAGGTGGGACAGGAGATAGGACAAAGACGTCCGTTAGTAAAACCTG
The DNA here is from genome assembly GCA_022559845.1 of Amorphophallus konjac. Lineage (NCBI taxonomy): Eukaryota > Viridiplantae > Streptophyta > Magnoliopsida > Alismatales > Araceae > Amorphophallus > Amorphophallus konjac. The sequence continues at coordinate 308,134,602 of CM040119.1, read as the reverse complement.
CACAGACCAGCATGGATTAGTAACATCAGAAAGTAGCAGAATTATAACAGAATCGCACCACAGTACAAGGGGATCCAGACAAAACTCTGACGACTGACCACTGATGTGACGTGTTTCATCCTGTAGCGCCTCTCCTTTCCTATAAGTACCTCCCTTAGGCTAGTTCATCCAAATGCACCAAGGAGAGTTTTGAAAGCTCAAGAGGAGAAGGAGAGGAGAATCTAGAGATTTCAGGATGGAAAGAGAGTCTTCCCGCGTTATGAAGAGGAGCAGGCCTAGCAGCGAGACCAGGCGACTCTCCGACCTCGAGAGTCATCTGAGTGGGATGATCCAGTCGCATATGGTAAGTTGATTCATTTCAAATTTATCCACGTAAACCTTCTTCTCACTTCCTTTCTTTCTTCTTCTTTCTTTTTCTCCTCCAGCCATATCCACTCTTCCCAGGTCCGAGGAAGTTTTCCAAACTGCCATGGCTTTCAAAGTTAACTTCCAACATCTCCATCGGCATGAGGGCCATATTCTCGAGGTGGCATCTTCAGGGGGTCCTTATTCATGCTAAGCACTATGAGAGGATTCGCATGGACTGGGCGGCTATGGGCGCACTAGTGGAGATCTGGCATCCCCAGACCCACACTTTCATCTTCCCGACCTTCGAGGCGACCATCCTCCTCGAGGAGGTAGAACTTCTGCTAGGATTGAAGAAATTGAAGAGCGACGGGAAGGTAAAAGCTATGCAGATGCTGACAAGGGGAACTCCCAAGAGTGTCCTTGGAAGCTTCATGCCGCCTGACGAAGCCAGAAAGGTCCGTACTCAATAGGGAATTGATTTGCAAAAGCTCACGGAATGGGTCATGGATGCTCTGAGAGGGTCACCAGACGATGACTATTTGGAAGGAATCATGAAAGGGTTCACGATTTATCTGGCGGGTGCCCTCTTGTTTCCTTATACCGACAACATAGTGGAGGAGGACCAACTGAGTGCAATCCGCGGGATTTGGAGTGGAAAGAGGGTGGGACCTGCCATCCTTACCTACCTTTACAGTGGCCTTACTGCCTCAAGCATGAGTAAGCCTCCTTTCGGTTGCGCACTTGTTCTGAATTGCTGGATTGATCTGCACTTCAAATTTGACCACCGTGAGGGGATGCCGACTGTGTCGAAGCTCTTTCAACAAAGCCCCCTTTATCACATAGCCGATGTGTTAGGCTTCGGTGGCACCGTGGCGAACCGTGTTCCGTGGCTGAAGAAACGAGAAGACTGGCGGTCTCACTTTTGAACCATGACACAAAACTTCTTCACTTGCGCACCGGCATGTCTACTCTCACTTGAACTCCTCATGAGGTCTTCTCCCGAAGTTGAACTCCAACTGATCGGCGCGACTGAGTTTGTCCTTTACAACGCGCATCGGTGCTGCCTCCAGATCGGCATTCCACGCCATTCGTTCCCACTACTGACTGGCATCATCCCTTTGAAGAAGAGGGAGTTGGGCACGGAGGCGGATTCGAAGGAAGCGAAGGCCGTTAAAGCACCCTGGAAGACAAGTGTTGCGGGAAAGGCCTTAGCACACGTGGGGGAAGAATGTGAGCTGTGGAGAGCTTATGTAACCAAACTGGGGAAGTTAAAGCCTAAGGCGCCTAAGCCCCTGATGTAGCTCGCTCTGCTTTCTGATGGAATAAAATCTAGCATTTGACGTTTTGGACCACTGTTCCCCTAATTATTATTTTTATGATTATTATTTTTTCTTTTTTTATATATTTTTTTGTGTTTTCTCTCATTTTGTGTTCTTCTTTATTCACAATATGATCATATGTATATACATTTTTTATTTTAATGGGGGCGTCCAGGGGCCTGGACGCCCCTATATTTTCTTATTATTTTTTTTGATTTTTTAAATTTGGGGGCGTCCAAGGGCCTGGACCCCCTATATTTCCTTTTTTATTTTTTCAATTTTTTTGATGTGGGGGCGTCCAGGGGTCTGGACGCCCCTATATTTCCTTTTCTATTTTTTTCAATTTTTTGATGTGGGGGCGTCCAGGGGCCTGGACGCCCCAATATTTTCTTTTTCTTTTTATTTATTTTTTTGATGTGGGGGCGTCCATGGGCCTGGGCGTCCCAATATTTTCTTTTTCAAATTTTTTAATTTTGATGTGGGGGCATCCAGGCGCCTGGACGCCCCTATATCTTTTGAATTTTTGAAAAAAAAATAAAAAGGAGGGGGCGTCCAGGCGCCTGGACGCCCCAAAAAAGGGTGATTTTCTATATATAGGGGGGCCTCACCCCTGCTCTCTTCTACTGTTCATTCTAACGACCCATTCTCAGTTCCCAATGGAGCAAGGAGGCCCGAGCCAGGGTGGAGTGAAGCGGAAACGACGGGCTCGTCGTCCGAGGAGGTCGAGAGATCATGCCGAGGAGGCTGCCGCGGGAGAGGAGATTGCCGCAGAAGAGGAGGCGCCTCCTTTGGCCGTGGAGGGTCCTGCGGGCGCCGGCGACGCGGGAGAGGATGAGCACGACCCGGTAAGCCCCTCAGAACTCTAATCTGTTGGTTTATAGGCTAAACAGGCGGGCGAGAGATGGTGTGGAGAAGGCCGGTGAGTGGGGGAAGGAGGCGTCCAGGGGCCTGGACGCCTCCAACTTTTCTTTTTTTATTTTATTTTATTTTTATTATTTTTTGAGTTATTACGTAAATAATAAAATAAAATTAAAAATAAGGAGGCGTCCACTGAGGTGGACGCCTTCATGATAATATATATTATTTTTATTTTATTTTTTATTTGTTTTTATTTTGCTAAAATAAAATAAAGGAAGTAAAATGAAAGCGTCCAGGGGGGTGGATGCCTTTAAATATATATATATATAATAAATAAAAAATAAATAAATATTATATACAGTGTTGTTGTTTATTATTATCCATGATGCTGATGTGTTTCTTTTTATTTGTTTTTTTGTGGTGTGCAGGGCGTGATGAAGAGCCGGATCAGTTGGTCCCTGGTGGTGGCAGCGTACCGTGGGCTGCCGGACTTTCAGAGGGCGCGGGTGGACGCCATGGGTTTTGGAGCTTTCCTGCGGATCGAGCCCTTCCGGCTCGACCTTCCTCTCATCCAGGCGTTGAGGGAGCGGTGGCACCTGCCGAGCCGGGCGTTTCTGATGCCCTGGGGGCACATGGTGCCGACACTGGAAGACGTGGCTCGGATCACCGGGCTACGAGTTGACGGAGAGGCAGTCAGCGGGGTCACTTACCCCGATTACCGAGAGAGTGCATTGGACCTGCTGTGGCTAGAGACGAGCGCGACTGACAGAGACAGCAGGGTAGTCGGCCGAGTGGATATTATGGAGGCGCTCGGATTTGGTGACCCGCGCCAGCGGGTTAGCGAGACTGGAGCGGAGTTTCTGGCACGACTGGAGGGAGACGCTCGCGCAGCTTTCACCTAGGACCCGAGAGAGCAGGCGCTGGTGGATCTAGACCTCCGGAGGTTCCTCTTCTTCTTCTTGGGCCGCCTTCTGCTGGGGATGAAGGGTGACGGCATCCACTGCCGCTTTCTCGGGATCCTGGCGGATATGGACAGAGTGGGGAACTATGTGTGGGGAGCGGCTCTGCTTGCCCATTTGATCGCCGAGCTCTCCCAGACTTCCGAGAGGGAGACGACAGTCAGTGGCTTCACACCTTTTCTCCAGGTAAACACTCTATTTATGCATTTTATCGTAGTTAAATATGCAATTGTTCGTGCTAATGATGTATGATGGACGCAGGTGTGGAGCTACTACTACTTCCCGATGGGAAGAGCCAGACAGGGGAACAGGAGAGCCGTGCCTCTGGCGCGACAGTGGAGGCTAGTCATGGTCGCGGCACCCCACGGCTACCAGCTGGCGTTGCTTCGTCGGGAGCTGAGCTCGTACCCCGAGGCTATGGTATAATGCATATGATTTTTTATTATTATGCATGCGACTTAATGGAAACTAACATGATATAGGTATGATGATGCAGGTGGTGTGGAGGCCCTACCTGGGCATGGCCGACGCTGGCCAGCCTTGGGTCATAGCGGGTCGTCCTCGTTTCGGGCAGGACCTGTGGGTCCATTGCCTGAACAAGATCGAGCCGCTTCGGCTCAGGCTGGTTATGAGAACGTTGGGGTTAGCCCAGGAGTGGGTCGACGTAGACGAGCCGGCCCGTGTCGGGCGGAAGACCAAGGGGAAGGCAAAGATCGTGGACTGGCATACGCGCTTTCCCTCACAGTACCAGGACTGGCAGCAGGGCGGGGTCCCAGTGGTGTCCCATGTACCGGACAGCACTGACTACCTGAGATGGTATCGAGCCACGTACGGGGAGCATCTCTCCCTTGGTGGTGCGGCAGGGGTAAGCGAAAAATGTTTTCCTTTTCTACATGTATACATATGTGACACTAACTTATATGCAATGCAGGATGCTCGTGACAACATGATTGCCGACCTGCGGGCCCAAGTGGCAGACGTCAGGCGGCAGTTGGTGGCCATTCGACAGGAGTTGGAGACCCTGGTGAGTCTATGCAATGTATTTTTTTTGTGACCTAGATTTTTGATACTTAGCCTCTGACTGTCGTTTGCCCTGTGTTTCAGCGGGCCCTCCAGGCAGCGACAGCCAGGATGGCTGGTGGAGCGGGTTCCAGTTCGTGGGGCCCTCCCCCGGAGATCTCTGCCCTTCAGGAGCAGCTGGCGTATGCGGTGGCTCGGGCTGAGGAGGCAGAGCGCGACCGTGAGGCTCGAGTGAGTGTCTGCTTGACCCCGACTCTCCTTCTAGCTACTTTTCTTCTATACCTGCTTTCTTACGGTGCATGCGTATTTTGATAGGTGCCCGAGATTCGGGAGGCCCTGGCCCGTGCTGTTCGTGCCGAGCAGGAGCGCGACGCCTGGGCGGCAGAGCGTGACGCTCGGATTGTGGAGCTAGAGGAGGAGCGGCGACAGGAGGCTGAGGAGCTCCCTCCCGACGTGCTGGATCTGCGGATCACCCTCGAGCTGTTGAGGAGAGAGGCGATGAGAGAGAGAGAGAGGAGAGGGAGAGGGATAGGGAGAGCATAGAGAGAAAGAGGGAGAGGGATAGGGAGATCATAGAGAGAGAGAGAAGGAGTACAAGAGGGCAGAGCGATATCGAGATTAGGACGAGAGGAGGGCTCTGCAGGCCCAGGTGACGGAGCTCCGACTGAGCCTTGGCACGGCGGAGGGGAGACTTCGGGAGAGTGAGGAGCGGTATCAGAGGGCGAAGGAGCGCGGCGCGCGGCTTCGTCAGGCCAGTTCGTTCTCCGTGGACAGCTTCTTAGTTTCTTCGGCTGAGGAGCGTCGCCGCGCCTTGGAGGCTGGAGTGCCACCGCAGGGTGAGACGAGCACGGCTTCTCAGGTTTCGCAGAGGCCCCCTAGGGATCCCCGTCAGAGGAGGGAGGAGAGAGATGACCAGGAGGGTGGTAGCGAGAGTTAGAGAGTTACTTGTACACCCCACCTTCCTCACTGTATGATGTACTATTGACTATTATATGAAATTAAATGGCTTCTTTGTGTTGTGTGTACTTTCTCTCTCCCATGCTTCTTTCTTTGCACTTGTTCTTTGAGGTACGTTTCACGAGACCTTGCCCTGAAAAGTAGGGAACTATGCCTTGCACGGAGGGATCCTCTCTCCCTTTTTTACTTTTTTCTTTTTTTCTTCTTTTGGGCACGTCCTGGTGCGAGGACACGTCTTAACTTTCGAATCCAAATTTAAAGTGCCAAGCGGCCTTTCTTTCTTCGTGCCTTACCCGCAAACGAGCCCGCCTCCTGTCGAGATTTGCTCGCCCCTCTTCGTCTTCTTCCTCTCTCGATCGATGGAGTTCGGTGGGCCGGACCATGGTGAAGGTGGAGAGGGATGAGGGACTCCTCGCCCGAGGAGCGACACGCAAGAGCACGGAACGGCGTCCATGGAGGAGGAAGGGCCGCTTCGGGCCCCCGAGGGACCCGAGGGGACCGACGGCGCGGAAGGAGGTGAACACGGTCTGGTAGGTCCTCCAATCTTCTCCTTTTGATCCATTTTGAGTTTTGAAGCGAGTCGTGCGAGGGGAGAAAAGGGTTTGGCGAGTGTTGCACTCAAATGATGGACGCGTCCTTGACAGGAGATGCGTTCTCGTTATGACGCGAGGCCCTTCTTTTTTTGATGCAAGGCATGGCGAGGGCCCCAGGCTTGGCCGATGAGTGGGCGAGTGCAGATGAGCTGAGCCGTGTCAGGAAGGAGAGTCGCGGCAAGGCGAAGCTCGAGGATTGGCGCATACGTCTCCCTGGACAGCAAGAGAGCATATTGGTGCAGGACAGTGCTGACTTCCTGCGGCAGCAGAGAGAGAGTTATGTGGGGCTTTCTCGAGCCGGGGATACGCTCGACATCAACGGCTCGCGTGCCCAACTGGCAGAGGCTAGGCGGCAACTGGCCGTCACTCAGCAGGAACTGTCGATCCTGGTAAGTTAAGTGCTGCATTTTTTGTTTTTTAAATTTGGAGCTTAGCTAACGGCCGTTGTTTATTTGTTCCAGCATACCCAGCAGACAGCGATGGTGGGAATGGCCGGCGGTGCATCTTCCAGTTCCTCGGCCCCTTTTCTTGAGATTGCCTCCCTCTGGGAGTAACTTGCCGGTGCAGTGGCCCGTGCGGCCCGGGCGGAAGAGGAGCGTGATGCCTGGGTGGCGACTGCAGCGGAGCTGCGGCATCGCGATGAGGAGAGACCTTCTCCAGACATCCTGGAGTTGAGGGTTCTTCTCCAGATGACGAGGAGAGAGGCAGAGAGAGAGAGAGAGCCGAGAGAAGGGCCGAGCGATAGCGAGATCAGACCGAGAGGAAGGCTTTGGAGGCCCAAGTGAGGGAGCTCCAGCTAGGCCTTCAGATCGTGGTGCAGAGGCTAGGAGCAATGGATATGCACTACGAGAGAGCGCGAGAGTTCGTGGAGCGACTCCGTCAGTCTGGTCGCTTTGCCGCTAGTGGCTTCTTCGCCACGCCAGGGGAGGAGCAGCGAGTCATTGCTGTGGAGCCGGCGCCACGAGGTGAGGCGGGTGCTGCTGCACGGGGATCCAGAAGGCTTCTGAGGGACCCACACCTCAGGGGAGAGGAGAGGGACACCTAGAGGGACGAGCATGAAGACAATGGTGAGAGTTGACGAGCCTAGTGGACCCGCCTCTTCTCTATGATTGTGGTGTTTATGACAGCCTATGTAGACTTATGAATGGAGTGTTTTTGGTTTTTTGCTGCTTGTTTGTTCTCTTGTGCGTTCCTTCTTCCCTACACTTCTTCTCCTTTGCACTGTTCCCATGTGATGTGTCTGCCAAGAATTGCGTCTTGCTGTGACCATTTTCCACGGGAATCTGCCATCGAAGTCAATAATGATGGCTCCAGTCCCTTCTCCCGGACGATGTTTCAAGCTTTGCGGACGTCCTCCAAAACATGATAGGGTATCCCTAGACAACATAGGAGGCGGGTCATCATATTACTCCGTCCAAACAGTCACCCTACGCGAGTGGTGAAGTGACACATGGGACCGCATGGTAGGTGCCTCATCGCAAGGGCTATCATTAAAGGTGATGGAGGTAATCTTGGCCCGCACTCCTTCCATTTCTATAAATTCCTGTCTCTTTTATTCTCCCAGGGATATCGAGAGCTAACTCGAGGAGTACAAATTCCCACGGGAGAGGAGGAGCTCAAAATTCCGAGGTCTGGATGGAGGGCGAATCTTCCCACTCCTCGAAGAGAAGCAGGTCCAGTGGTAGCAGTTCCAAGAGGCTTTCAGACCTCGAAGGGCACTTCAGCGAAAGGGCCCAATCACAACTCGTAAGCTGAGCTTTCCCGCCCTTTTCTCATTCTTTCTTCCTTCCTTTTGACAACACCCTTCTTCATTCCTTATGTGCGCATAGAGTGTGATGAAATCACACATTTCATGGGAGTTAGCAGTGGCCGCATACAGGGGTCTTCCGTATTTTCAGAAGGCCAGGCTAGACGTGGTGGGATTTGGTGCCTTTCTCCGGATCGAGCCTATCCAACTTGACCTGGCCCTCATCCAAGCCTTGTGCGAAAGATGGGACCCAGTAAGTCGGGCATTCCTGATGCCCTGGGGGCACATGGTGCCTAGTCTGGAGGATGTGGTCCGAATCACGAGCCTCAAAGTGGATGGCGAGGCAGTGACTGGAGTCACCTTTGCGGACTACCGAGAAGGTGCCCAGAAGCTACTGGGTTTGGACCTAGATGGTCGGAAGAACCGGTCAGTAACCAGGACATCTATCATGGAGGCATTAGGGCTCACAGATACTCGTCGACGGGACGATGAGTCCTCAGAAGAATTCATGGAAAGGATGGAAAGAGGATGTCGTGCTGTGTACTACACAGATTTTGGCAAACGTGAGAGATCCAACATAGATTTGAGGAGATTTCTCCTCTTCTTACTGGGAAGATTGATACTGAGCTCGAAGGGAGATGATATCCATTGTCGTTTCCTGGAGCTGTTATCAGACCTTGAAAGAGTGGGGCATTACGCCTGGGGAGCTGCCATGCTGGCGCATTTGTTTACAGGTTTAGTCCAAGAGGCGGACCGTGAGATGACTGTGAGTGGTTTTACACCATTCATCCAGGTATTTTTGTATTTTATTTTGTATTTTTTGTTTGTTTTTGTGATAGCCCACTTAAGGTACTAATGACATGCGCTAAAGTAGCTGTGGAGCTATTATTACCTCCCAATGGGGAGAGCTCGACATTGGCGACCAGTGACGGTGCCGCTAGTCAGGCGGTGGTAACCCATCATGAGTGCGGCACCCCTAACCTACCAACTGATGGTGCTAAGGCGGGAGATACAGAAGTTCCCTGCGGCAATGGTGGGATCTCTTTGGAATTATTTTCACTTTGTTTTTGGTTTTGACCGACTAAATGGGTATGTACAACCTATCCTAGGTAAATTGGAGACCCTACTCCGGCATGGTCGACGTCGACCAACCATGGGTTCTAACAAGTCGGGCCCGATTCGGACGGGAACTATGGATGCACTGCCTGAATGAAATCGAGCCGCTCCGGCTATGATTGGTTATGAGGACTCTAGGACTGGCTCAGGAATGGGTGGATACGGCTGCGCCACCTCGTGTCGGGAGAAAGACGCGGGGACCGGCAACCTGCATTGATTGGCGTGTGCGATTCCCTTAACAGTATGAAGATTGACAACGGGGTGGCACAATCGTGGAATCACATGCACAGGATAGCGAAAACTATCTGCGTCTGTATAAGATAATGTATGTAGAGCGGCTCCAACCCCGAAGACTTGTGGAGGTAGGTCTCCCCCTTTTCTCTCCTTTCCCTCTTTTGGTTTTATTTGTGGGAATGCTGACTCCTATGGCTGCAGGATGTCTGTGACACTATGATAGTGAACTTACGATCTTGCCTGGCAGAGAGGGAGCAACAATTGGGTGACACACGTGAAGCCCTGAGTGCCTCGGTAGGTGTACAGTGCACACTCCTAATCAAGACTTTAGATTCATGGTGTCCCGCCACTAACTATCACATGTGTGATCATAGCGCGTCCAGATTGACGCGACTTCCTCAGCGATGGGAGCGGGTGGCGTTTCTAGCTTATAGGTCCCTACCTCAGAACTTGACTTGCTTCACGAGCAACTTGCTCGTGCCACGCAGCGTGCCGCAGAGGCAGAAGGAATGCTCTCTATACAGGTAAGAGTCTCAGTGTTGAATCCTCCTTGTTTACGTCTTACCGTATATCTGAGATGGTACATCTGGCAGGACAAGGAGACGCAGGAGTAACTTGCCCATGCTGCGCAGAGGGAGGCCAGAATAGCAGAGCTGGAGGAGGAACTGCGGCGTCGTCCAGATGACGACTCCTCTAGGGATGCCATGGAGTTAAGGATCACTCTCTAGTTGGAGAGGGAGGATCGTGAGAGAGAACGGGCAGAGAGAGAAAGAGGCACAGAGAGAGAAAGAGCTGACAGATTGGTTGAAAGGGAGGAACGAAGGGCCATGGAGGCCCAGCTGCTCGAACTTCGAACCAGCCTTGGTCTTGCTGAACAGTGGCTGAGAGATGCTGAGGAGTGCTACCGAAGAGCACGAGAGCGTGGCTTTTGTGTTAGTAGCTTTCTTGTTGCCCCCACGGATCAACGTTGGGGTATAGGAAGAGGAGGAGGAGTACAGAGCGGTAGGAGTACCGCTTTTCGTAGCTGGGTAACACCCTTGAGAGCATTCTGCCCGGAGAGTAGCGGGACGAGTAATGCAGAGAGAGAGGGCGGAACTTGATGTAATTTTTTTTTTTTTGGAATAAAATACAAGGTTCGATTTGTTTGGTTTTCACCTTTGCTGTTGTCACCTCGAATCCCTGCACACATCACTGAAACAAACAAATCAGAATTTCTGCTCTGACTTGGCCCCTTTCTCAATAAGCAGATGGTCACTTTGACTGTTCTTGATAATTGGTCAAGGGGCCAAGGCTTTATTAACGAAGGCAAGGAAAATATGCGGTGATGATGAATGCAACAGACAAGCATACGAATGCAAGCGATATTAAAAATGAAATGCTGTACACAAACGTAATCACGCAAAAGTGATTTATTTTTCTTTTTATATTTGGCATTTTTTTGTTATTGTTTTGTTATAAAAAAAAAATTGTTTGCAAATATGTACATTTTCTCTTTTTCTATTTTTTTGTTGTTGTTATTTTTATCATTTCATTTTTTATTGCTAACGCCTGGCAAGCACCCAAATGGCACCTAACCTATATGAGAACAGGGGTTTCTTACTAACCTCCCAGGTATCCTAAGTGCACATCTAGGTTGATTTGGGCCTCTAGACCCCTCAAATGATGTTCCCGACGGCTAAGACTTACCCTGATGACAATACCGTCATGCCATGCTTAGGCTCCCAGTCGCTTCCGACCACAGGGATTCATCTAAAAGGTGTTTGAGGTAAATGATTTACCCGACCCGGGTCTGTTTCCTCACAACTCTAGATGGTATATGATGGAACACCCTGGAACCCTAACGACCAACCGCGCGACTTTGACCTGGAATCAGACGCCATCGCACCCATAGGTGACGCGCTTGCATTGGCCTAAGCCTAAGGTTAAATAAGAAGACATCAAGGTGATAAACCGGGGTCTTGACCAGCCAGAAACACAGAGACTCCTTCGCAGCGATAGCTTTTACTTTTCAAAGTAGGCAACCATATGTTTGTGTTAAAATAAGGTCACAGACCTTGGCGGGTTTCACCGTTTAGAAACTCCATCTAGCTTTCATCTTTAGAGGAAGAAGGAAGAGTGTAGGGGATAAACCTCCTGAGAGGATCGGCAAAATCGTTAACCCGGTGAGCCAATAAGGGTCCATTTAACTCTTTCCTTTCGGACAACTTCGAACCAAATCTCGAGCATTTACATTCCATGGCCCCTTTTGTGGATTCAGACTTTTGCTTTGAGGGGTTCCATTTATCGCATCAGGCACGGTCACGACCAGGCTTTTCTCTTGATTTTGATTTTGTGTTTCTTTTTGTGAGGGAGATATAGTCATTTGATGTTGTGGGCTCCCTTTTGTGTGCCTGCGGGGACACTGTCCTCTTCTCGTGCTCTGATCGATGCTCGAGGAAATGGATCCTACTCTTGCCCTTGGGGGTTTGAGTTTTAATTTCTCATCCTCAGCGTTTTAACGACGCCGACTGTCTCATTTGGTCGAAGAGAAAAGAATAAAGATTACAGCTTCCAGAGATCTTCTGGGTGAGGCCCCACTGTCGGTGATGCTACCAACTTTTTTTGGATAAAATACGTAAGTGAGCACGTCTTGGCTTTCTTTGAGCGGGCATAGGCCGACGTGGCCGGACAGGGATCTCCACGGTTCTGGCAAACCAAGACCCGGTGCCTACCAAGCCTTAATGGGCCCTATCCTAACATAAAGGTTGGATGTAGGGACTTAATTACATGGTAACCACCAGACATCGGCATTTTGAATTTTCCATATTTTTAGTGGTTTTCAATATTTTTTGTTGTTTTTGATGTTTTTCTGTCTTTTCATCATTTTTTTTTATGTTTTGACACTAAGCTAAGGGTAGTACTTTTTAAGATAAAGCCCATTCCAAGGGTGGGATAACTCGGTCCCTTCGGTGTTGACTAGCTTGTAGGCGTTGCTAGGGTACACGGCTTGAATTACAAATGGTCCTTCCCAATTGGGTTAGAGCTTAGAACGCGGACCTCCAAGTTTGACAAAAATTCGTTTTACGACCATCTCACCGACTTTAAATTTTCTCTCAACGACTTTCTTTTGGTAAAAGCTAGCGAGTCTATTTTGATACACACGCACATGCTCGGCAGCAGCCAGCCACTTCTCATCCAAGAGTTCCAACTGGGCGAGGAGTGAATTACGACGGTCGTCGAGGGAAAATTCCTTGTCCAATTGTACCCTGAGAGAAGGGATCAGAGTCTCATACGGGACTACCGCTTCCATACCATACGTAAGGGCAAACGGAGTCTGCTCGGTGGGGGTACGGATTGAAGTGCGATAGGCCCATAGAGCTTCGATAAGCTTTTCTGGCCAGTCTGAAAACTTACTAGACTCGCAGGTTTTTTTGATGATTTTGATCAATGTTTTATTAGTGGCCTCTGCTTGGCCATTGCCTTGTGGGTAATAAGGTGATGAATGATGTAATGTAATTGTGTACCTTTTGCAGAGGTCCTGAAGGTCCTAAGAAATGAACTGTGGCCCATTGTCGGTGACGATTGTGCTTGGGACGCCGAACCTGGCTAGGATGTTCTTCATGATAAACTTGTAGACTATTGACACCTTGATTTCCGCGTAAGCTTCGGCTTCGTCCCATTTGGTGAAGTATTCTGTCGCAGTAAGGATGAAAGATTTCTGCTTGGTGAGGGAATTGGGATCATCTAGGGGACCAATGAAGTCGAATGCCCACATGGAGAAAGGCCATGGGGAGGACATTGGATGAAGTGAGGAAGATGGTGAATGGATTTTATCGACGTGGAGTTGACACTTGACACACCTACGGGCATAGACAGCACAATCCTCTTCCATAGTGGGACAGTAAAAGCCCTGCCGAATGATCTTCTTGGCGAGCATCTGACTATTCACATGGCCACCGCACACACCCGAGTGTGTCTCCACTACACATTTCCAAACCTCATCGTCATCAAGACATCTTAACAGAATGCCAGTAAGGCTCCTCCTATAGAGTAGACCTCCAACCAATGTGTATTTCTGAGCCACCCTTCTTATGGCTTTCTTATCTTCTGTGGTGGCTCCTTCAGGATAAGACTGATCTTCGCAGTATTTGACGATTTCATAGAGCCATGGTTTCTCCTCGTCGGCCAATTCTTCTTCGGCTTCTGCCAACATGATCTCCCACTTCTCAAGAATTTCTTCCTGTAGGACCTTCCTTGCTATCATGTCTTTGATATTTACGTAGGAAGCATCATCGATTGCAGGGGCATGACGCTTGTAGATGGAAATGGACTCAAACCATCTCCCTAGAGGGAAACTTAAAGATGATGCCAAGGAGGCGAGGGCATCGGCCAGAATATTTTGATGACGAGGGACATGGACAAAGATCAATTTGGTGAACAGTTTGGCAAAGGTAGCAGTGAGTTCTTGGTATGACTTGAGTTTGGGATCGCGAGTGTGATATTTAGTGAGCACCTAGCGAAGAATGAGTTGACTATCACCTACGACTCACAATTCGGTAACGCGAAAAGAATGAGCGAGTTCCAGGCCAGCTAGAAGAGCTTCATATTCGGCTATATTGTTGGTAACATGGAATTTGAGCTGATAGGCCAGTGGGAATGTGAGGCCTTTAGGCGATAGGAGGGCGACGCCAATTCCTTTCCCTTGAGAATTCAGAGCTCCATCAAAATATAACGTCCACATTGGCTCATCAAATTGGGTGATGGACATTAGTTCATCATCTGGAAACTCTGATTGGACAGGATCGAACTTGGGAAGAGGATGGTGAGTGAGATGCTCGGCTATGGCATAGCCTTTAATCACCTTTTACTAGATATAGGTGATGTCGAACTGAGAGAGAAAACTTTGCCAGCGTGCTAGCCTATCCGTAAGGACGGATTTCTCCAAGAGGAACTTGATAGGGTTCATTCGAGCAATCAAGTGGACTTCGTGAGCCAGAAAGTAGTGTTTCAATTTCTGCACTACCCAAATGAGGGCAGCACAGGTTTTCTCCATGACTGTGTACTTCTACTCACAGGGATTGAGAAGTTTGGACAAGTAATAGGTTGCCCGTTCCTTGCCTTCCTCATCAGCTTGTGCGAGGACGGCTCCCACGGAGTCATCCAAGACTGAGATGTAAAGGATCAGAGGTTTTTCTGGTTTGGGTGGAATGAGAACGGGTGGACTAGCCAGATATTCCTTTAACCCTTCAAAAGCTTTTTGACATTTAGAATCCCAGTGGAATTCTACTCCTGGCTTGGTCAACTCATAGAGAGGTCTACACCTTTGTGAGTGTTGGGACACAAACCGACGAATAAACTGCAACCTCCCGATTAACCCTCGGACTTCCCTCAAATTCTTGGGAGGCAGCATATCCCTGATGGCCTTAGCTTTGTCGGGATCTATCTCGATCCCTCTTTTACTCATAATGAAACCCAGTAATTTACCCAATGACACACCAAACACACACTTCTTCGGGTTCATTTTCAATTGGAACTCCCTTGATCTCTGCAAGACCTTAGCCAAAACTTCTGGATGTTCTATCCTGGTCCTTGATTTCACCAATAAATCATCTACATACACCTCCAGATATATATGCATCATGTCATGAAATATGGCCATCATAGCTCTTTGGTAAGTAGCTCCAGCATTCTTTAACCCAAACGGCATGACCATGTAACAATATGTTCCCCAAGGTGTAGTGAATGATGTCTTCTCCTGATCCTCTTCTGCCAGACGAATTTGATTATATCCCAAAAATCTATCCATGAATGAGAGGGTCTCATAGCCTGCCGTGTTATCGATTAACACATCAATGTGAGGCAAAGGGAAATCATCCTTTGGACACACGCGGTTAAGGTCCCGGAAGTCGATGCAAATCCTGACTTTCCCGTCTTTCTTCATAACTGGGACAATGTTCGCCACCCATTGAGGATAAAGAATGACTCTAATGAACCTAGCTGTATGGAGTTTATCGATCTCTTCTTTCATTTTTAAAGCCATCTGGGGGTGGAAATGCCTTAACCTTTGTTTTACCGAGACGGACCCTGGTTTTAGGGTTAAACGGTGTTCGACCAAGGTTGAATTCAGACCCGGTATATCCTCGTAGCTCCATGCAAACGTGTCCTTATACTCCTTGAGAACTTCAATTAATACCTCTTCTTCAGAGGGTGGCAGGTTATCACTTATGAGGATGATCCTAGGGTCTTCCTCAGTTCCCAAGTTGACTTCTTTGGTGGACTCCTCTACGGAGGTTGACGACTCGTCGAATCTCCTTATTCCACTAGCATATGCGCCAGCCGCATCCTCATATTCTTCACCCTCATCTTCAGTAGAGTATTCTTCATCCGTGATCTCGTAGACTCCATACCCCTCATCAATTGCACAGTTGCCCTCACATTCTACTTCCGGTAGCTGGATGGGATTTTCTAGCAACTGGGGGATGGCAAGAAGGGCCTGACACCTGGCGGCTAAATCCAGAGGGAACCGACGAGGGATCTACCTACCCTTGGATTTCTTCCTAGGTACTACCTTTGACGTATTATTCCTAGACTGACTGACATTATTTATAGAAGGAGAAAAAGATGAAGAGGATGGTGAAGAATGTACATGGAAAGACCCCTTAGAGGAGGGGTAGAAAAGGTCACTCATCAGACCTTGGACGGGTGGTCCGCAGGGCGGGACGCACCCGTGGGAGATGTAGGAGGTTTCATCAACGAAGATGTGTTGTTGAGGAGTTTGAAAATTGTCGTTTTTTTTCGTTTTCATTTTTGATGATAAAATAGTGAAAAGAGATCGGAGGAGAGAGAAAAGTGATTATGGCTAGAGGATTGGGAGGCTCGTAGAGCAGATCATGATTGAAGACCTGGCGCGGGTTGAGAAACCCGCGTAGGTATGTAAGCAGAGAAGGAGACCTGGGAAGATCATCAGATAACTGTCTGGTCCAGGAAGAAGATATCAGCAAAGGTTGAGATGAGTGAATGGAGAAGATGGCGGCTAATGAGCCGTCGACGGTAATGTTGATGACGGATAAAGATCCGTCGGTGATAGAGTCCTTCTGGCGAGGACGAGGATAGTTTGGAATCTTGGCAACGGTGGTGATATTCTCTGGCATTCCGGAGATCAATGGCGGTCCTTCAAGCTGGGGAGACGAGCACATCCTTTCTAGTGTAATAAAAATATCCCGTATATCGAACCATTTGTCCCACTCGCATTCCGGATCTTTGATCTTGCCTCTTTTGGTGACCCTCAGACATTTTTTCAGCCGAATATATAGCATGTGATCCCCCATGTGCTTCTCGCGGGTAATCTCCCATCTGAACAACGTGTCCTTTGTTAAAGTGGTTTGATAGGGTCCATGTGAGGGGCTTCCAATCCTCCTTGAATGGTCCTTTGAAGCCTAGGCCAAACCTGCGGTTCGGCCTAATCTCCTTTGGTGGTTTCAGCCTACCTTGTAGCTGTGCGCCCAGACCTTTTCCCGAATGATAGCCGATATTCCTTATAATCTCCCAACCTTTTGAGTGAAAAGGGAGATATGGCGTGGTTGCCTTGACGTGCTTCTTGAGTGCTAGCGGAATGTGAGATGGATCACGCACGTCCAGCAGTGACAATATGGGCCGATGAGACGGCCAAACAGAGGGCAGAGAGGTGTTGATAGCATCCACCGTGTGAAGGATAGGTGTGCTGACCACTTTAATAATTCTTCCATTGTAAGGAAACTTCAGGCACTGGTGGTTGGTGGAAGGCACAGCATCCATGGCTTCAATGTAGGGGCGACCCAGTATGGCCTTGAATGTGGGGTCCATGTCGAGGACATGGAATTCCGTGGGGACTGACATTGGGCCTAGCTCTGCCCTCAGAATAATCATCCCTTGCGGCGGCCTTTTGCTATTGTCATAAGCCGTGACTGTGATCGAGGACGGTCTTATTTGTTCCTCGTCGACCCCACACAATTGAAGGGTGTCCATGAAAATCACATTTATGGATGCACCCGTGTCTATAAGGCACGGGTTTATGGATACCCCATTAATTTTTATAGAAATGCACAATGCATATTTCCGGACTTCCTTGGGAGAGAGCTCGTAGTTGTGGAACATGATGGCCGGTTGTGTGTCCGTTGGTGTCAGGACGGCAGAGATTTTTTCTACAGGGAGGTCCTCATTCACCATGACCTTTTGAAGATACTCCATTAAAGCTGCCTGATGGGATGTGGATCTTTGAAGCAGCTCTAGGATGGAGATCCGAGCAGGCATCTTGTCCAAGTGTTTCAACAGATCATACTGTGTCCCAAGGATAGATCTTTCCGGTTGTTCTCCATAGTCCTTCTCTGGCTGAGACTGCTCGGGATTGTGACTGTTCTGGGAAAAACCCTATGAAAAATCCTTCCACTCCGGAGCACCATTGCCTGCGGCTTTTGTACCTCTATGGGGGTAGCAGTGGGTTTTAATAGAGGTTTGAGGGGTAGTGGTGGAGGAATGGTCGATGAAGCAGGGGTGATGACGGGAGTAGGGATTCTGATGAGGGGTTTGTTAGGTGGAGGCATGGTGGAGGTAGAGGGGATAGCACACGGGTTATGAAGGATAAGGGGTCTGGAAGGTGGAGGCGGAGGCAAAGTGGAAGTGGGTAAGGTTTGAAATGGGTAATGGTTTTGAGGTGGATGGTGGGTGATGAGTGGCTTTGAAGGCATTGGCGGAGGTATGGTGGAGATAGATGGGGTTACGTACAGTTGACGGGTGATAAGGGGCTTAGAAGGCATAGGGGCAAATGCGGTAGAGGTGGATGGTAAAGTGGGGGAGTGAGAGAAGATGAGAGGGTATGAGGGCGTAGTTGAGGGTGTTGGCTGATAGGTCATTGGGGTGTGAATGAGGGGGCGTAATGGCAGTGGAAACGGTGGAGGCGGTATTGACGCGGGTTGATGAGAGAGAGGTGCTACCCGGGCAAGGCGAGGGGGTTGCATGACGATAGGGTTGGAGGAAGAAAGAATAGAGGTACTTTTCGGATGCCACACCTGCTCTCTCCCGACTTCCGAGAAGGAGGAGATGGGGTTAACCTGGTGATTAAGCTGTTGCTGCTCCGGTAATAGATTCTGGATTATGCCCATGTTGGGCTATTGTTGTTGGGCCTGCTGAGGCTGTTGTTGTTGTTGTGGTTGTTGCTGTGGCTGCTGTTGTAACTGCTGCTGTGGCCTAGGAGGAGGTCTCCTAGCCTTGAGAGCGGCGACGTATCGCCTCATTTCATCCCAGTCAATTCTGCCTTCATCATTCGTGTCGTGGATGTAATCCTTGAACTGGAAGCAGTTGTCTACTGTGTGTCCTGGCTGCCTGTGATAGACACAGTATCTGGAGGTATCAACATTCGGTGGCCACACGGGCCTTTCCCTGGGTAGCATAAGTGTGTTTGAGGCCATGAGGGCATTGAAAATATCTGCCAGAGTTTCTGGCAATGGTGGGTAATAGGCTCTCTTGGGGCCAATCGGCCTCCTTTGTTGCTGTGGGGGGCCATAATTCCCTGGGGGTGGAACTTGGTTGTACTGAAGTGGTGGTTGTTGTTACTGGGGTCGTGGTTGTTGTTGCTAGGGTTGAAGTAGTGGAGGCATATTATCTTGGGGTGGATTGTTTTGTGGTGGAGGACGAGAGGGGAAAGGACCTGGTTGGAGGGGCAGTCGGGGCATTTATGGGAGCCTTGGGTTGACTGCATAGTTGGCGTTGTTGACCGCACCCACTTGCTCATTTGTCACGACCCCTTCTGTTGCTTCGCCTGGGACACCAGTGCCCGTCTTTCTGACCACCTTGGGCTTCAGCGGCTCAAACATGTTCATAATGGGGGAGTCTTTTAACTGGGTCTGGATATACCGGGCCCTTTCATAGAGTTCCTCCATTGTGGTAAGCTTATTCATGGCCAGGACGTGTCTGAACTGTGGGGTTGCATTGGACACAATCATCTTCACTTGTTCGGGCTCGGAGAGGGTATCCCTTATCCTTTCCGCCAGCGACCTCCATCTATCAGCATAGCGGACAAAATCCTCGTCGGGCTTCATCTTTTCGGCCACTAGGTCGGTAATGGAGAGAGAGGGACCGACCCTATCCCGATACTTTTGCAAGAACTTTCTCTGGACTATTTCAAAATTCTCGGCCTCGCGGGGCTCCAAAGAATAGAACCACTCTAGCGCAGGACCATCCAATGATCTCCGAAAGAGGTATGCCAGGGATCTCTGGTCATTTTACCAGTAGGAGGACTCATACATGAAATCCTTGAGGTGAATGAAGGGGTTGCCAGTACCATTGTATCTGCGGTACGTGGGCATTTCGGAGGGAGGAAGATGGATGACCGGAAGGATTGGCAAAGCAACCTCCGGGGTGGCTTTCACGTCCACCATTCTTTTCAAACTCTGAAACTGTTCGTCCATCCTATTGAACCGGTTGAGGAGCGATTGAGCGAGCTCCTCGGGAGGTGAAGGTGGCACTTGCCACTTGGGAAGAAAATGTCTCCCGGAGACTTGAGGGGGAAACCCCGAATGAGAGGGAGCCGTCGGGCCGCCGACAGTCGGCCCCGGCTGAAGCGGTATGTGGGGAACAACGGGAGTTTGAGATTGTGAAGGGAACTGGAACGAGGGCGGTTGTTGGCTCGCTTGCCCTTGAAGCGAGGGAGACTGGATGGCTTGCGCCAGTGAAGGAGATGGAATGGCCTGCACCGACTCTTGGAGAGGTGCGATGGCCGGAGTTGATTCCTGGGGAGTGGGGGAAACAGATTTCTGCTTCAGAATGGCCTGTAGAGCCCGGAGCTATTCAGAGGTAAGCTCCGTGTTGGCGAGGACGCCCAGCAAAAAAGAGATGTCCTGTGGTGGGGACGTGTCCCCTGCAATAACCTGCACCTCATGCGAGGGCTCATAAGAAGGACCCGAGTCCATAGCATGGACTCGCGGGTCGGCTGACAAACCACGACTAGGGTGGTTCTCCTTAAAAGACTCGTGAGCCATGCTCACAGTTTTCCCGGAACGCAAAAACATACACTAGCAAGCAAATAGTAGAGATTATCAAACAAGTGGATGCCTTTACGCCCTTTTTTGTGTTTTGATTTTGATGATTTTTTGTTGTGTTTTTAACCAGATCCGAAGTACACACGAAATAGGGACCCTAGTTCATTTTTGTTTCACCACCGTGTCAGCTAGGGGCTCTCGTCTCACCACGAATGGGTCGACTAACTCCTGGGAACTTCAATGGTACAACCAGCCCAGTGAATGAAGAAGAGATTCTTCGATGTCGGGAACTTACGGAGGTCCCAGTGGAGGAGATTCTAGTCCGTCAAGAGGAATTCCCGAACGGAGAGTCCTTCCTTCACCGAGAGAGGGTGATCCTTAGAAAAAAAATAAAAAAAGAATAGAAAAGAGGGATAGATGTATGCAATGGAATGCTGACTGAGATAAGGGGCACGAAAGAACAAGAAAGCAACCAAGATATAACAACACACAAGAGATAGTAAAGCAAACCACAAGAAATTGCAAGGGTAACTGAAAGAAAGCAACTGATGTCCCACCGTGATCGCCAATCTGTGAGCGACGTCACGCGGTTCGAGGAGCGAAGAAGACGCGGAGCGCGCGGGCTCGTTTTTATTTTTTATCGGGCTTTATGCTGCAACACGAAGAAAATAAGGGAAGAGAGAAGGGGCCACCACGGTAGATTGCTCCGGCGGGGCGAGCCGGACAGATATAATACAAAAATTAAATAACAGAAATTGAAACGGCCATTGCGGGAAGTGACTCGCCGCGGCCTCGAGAGTAGAACAAGATGTAAGAATAACACGTAATATAAACGACAGAAATTTAAACGACCATTGCGGGAGATGACCCTCCGCGGCCTTGAGGATATAGCAAGATGTAAGAATAGCACAGAATATAGATAACGGGAATTTTAAACGGCCATTGCGGGAGATAAACCTCTGCGGCCTCGAGAATATAACAGATATACAAGCAGCATAGAATATGGATACGAAAATTTAAATGGCCATTGCGGGAAGTGACTCGCCGCGGCCTCGAGAATATGACAAGTAGGAGAGCAGCATAAAAATATAATGACAGGAATTCAAACGGCCATTGCGGGAAATTACTCGCTGCAGCCTCGAAAATATGATGTGATCGCCAGGGGTCGAGGACCCCAAAGTAAAAGAGTGATCGCGCCTACCTCACTAGCAGGAAGTGGCGGGTTGCTTCTTCCTCCCCCTTCGGCCGGCCGACGGAGAGGGCTTTCTTCAGTTACCCTTACAAAATAACAAACAGTAGATAGATGGGATTAGAGAACGGCAGTGTAGTATCAATCTCTTGCAATAAAAGGTAATGAAATCATGCCAAGACACACACCTGCTTGGTGTTATTTTTAAACCCCTCTCGGACCCGAGTAGGAGGAAAATGCGATGATGAATGTAAGAAATATATAAGAGAAGACGCCCTTATAAAGGGAGATAGAGGATGCGGGATGATGAATGCAAAAGAACTATGAAGCAAAGGGGAGAGAATTGGCTTATTAGATTCGCCGATGGCGGAGTCCGGCAGCGTAGGGACGACGTGGAAGCGCGGTGGATGAAGACGACCTTCCTCTCGCGAGCGTGGGCACCCGAGAAGCCGACAGAACCTCCACCTACAAAAGACCCCACGGGTTAGAAATGACTCCGGTAGCCTCTAGGCTCCGGCAGCCTATCGGATCTCTCTGAAGCTCTTCCCGGACCGAGGGGGGGTCTCTATTTATAGAGCTCCGGAGGATGGAGGCGCCCAGGACCCTGGGCACCTCCATCAGGGCGAAAATAGTATTTTATTCTATTTTTATTTATTTATTTTGAATATTTTCATGGAGGCGTCCAGGCAAGTGGACGCCTCCATAAAAGCCCACCGAACTCCCGCCGAAAGCCGCACGCGGTTTGGCACAACACGTGGTTTTGAACGACGCCTGTGATTCATGAATGGGCGCGTCCAGTTGGCAGGACGCCTTCACAATTTGGATTTTTTCTCACACGACAAACCGACTGGCGGTCGAGAGGGCCTCGTGGGCAAGTTGATGGAGGCGTCTAGGGGCCTGGACGCCTCCATCAATTTATTATTTTTTATGTGATTTTTGTCTTTAAATATATATTAAAATCATGGAGGCGTCCAGGGGCCTGGACGCCTCCATGAAGACCCCCCCGGGTCCCCTGAAAAGGCTTCGGCAGCCGCCCGCCAGACATTCTTCCTGGTTCCGGAACTTTGATGCGTCCGATTGGGGGGTGATGCCGTTCGAATGCTGCAACGAGATGATTTCCAGATGCCGAAAAGACGGAAGAAGACTCAAAAATAGGAAGCACTCAAGTGATTCAAAATGCGAAAGCCGCTGCGGGGCGTCGTATAGTAATATGAGATTTTCTCAGAAGACATCAGGAATGGCATGTCTGCAGCAGGCGTGCCGTTGAAGGGGCTGGCAGGCGCGCCGTTGAAGGGCCTAGCAGGCGTGCCGTTGAAGGTTGGCAGGCGTGCCGTTGAAGGGGTTGGCAGGCGCGCCGTTGAAGGCTGGCAGGCGTGCCGTTGTAGGGGTTGGCAGGCGCGCCGTTGAAGGCTGGCAGGCGTGCCGTTGAAGGGCCTGGCAGGCGTTGAAGGGCCTGGCAGGCGCGCCGTTGAAGGGCCTGGCAGGCATGCCGTTGAAGGCTTGCAGGCGTGCCATTGAAGGCTGGCAGGCGTGCCGTTGAAGGGCGTATTTAAGGCCTTCGTCGGCACGAGTTGCGGTCCATTTGATTTTCTTTAGGGCCCATGGGTTGGAGTGTATTCTGGTAGTTGATCTCTCTTCGCTGTCGTGACTCTGGAGACGGCTTCACGGCAGTATGTGCGTTCGTTTGGAGAGTCAGGATGGCCCATCTTCTCCGTAGTTTCTCTAGTTGGAGTTGCTGTTGTTGCCGGACTAGTTGGGACGTATTGGCGTGCAATTTTGCACGTCCACAGAGGGGCACGCGAGGGTGTCAAAGGGAGTGTGCTACGTGGAGCACAATGGAGGGGCACGCGAGAGTACCAAAGGAGGGGCACACGAGGGTGCCAATGGGAGGGGTACGCGAGGGTACCGAAGGAGGGGTAATCAAACTAAAAATAAAAGGTGTCCCACCGTGATCGCCAATTTGTAGATTATAGAAAATCCACTTAAGGAAAAAAAACTAAGAAGAATAAAAAATAGAAAAAGAAAGGGAAGGGGAGAAAAAGGGGAGCATGCGAGGATGCTAAGGGGAAAGGTGATCGCCAGAGGGGTTATCTCAAGAAAAATAAAAGTGATCGCACGTACCTTGTATTGAGCGGGTGAGATTGTGGACTTTTCCTTCCTCCTTCTACTGGCCGGCCGATGAAGGGGGTTCTTAGCTTGATTACCCTTATAAAAACACACAAAATAAGTGAAAAGAATGGATTAGTCAAAAGGTGTAGTATCACTGCTCTAAAATCATGGAATTGATAAAGTGGAGCATAAACACACCTTGTGTGTTTTGGTTTTTAAAACCCCTTAAGAGGAGTAGCAAAAGGTATGGAAGATATGAATGCAAAATATGCAAAGCAAGGTGTAGGATGTGGAAGTGGCAACGTTTTCTAGCAAAATAGCTAGAAAGAATAAGATGATGATGATGATGAATGCTAATAAGAGAAATTGAAAGCAAGATCCCCTCTCTGCTGTGCGTGCAGCAGTACTGGGAGAAAAAACAAGAAATAGTTTAACAGCAGCAGAAGACCATAGTGGAAGAAGAATCACCAGGAGGAAGAAGAATTACTTGAAAATAGATCCTGCAAAACAGAAACTCTCTTCTCCCTGTTAAAAAAAAACTCACAATGGTTCTTCTCTGTTACCGTATTGTTGTTGCATCTCTCGCTCTCCCACATGCGCGAGAGAAGAACATCAGGGGTATTTATAGCCCAAAAATCCTTGTAATAATAGGATTAAAACAAGGTAATGGACCTCCAATAAGAAACCCTCTTCCCAATCAAACACAATATGTAAAATGGGGGAAGGATCATTACTGGAAATAAGCAGGCGAAAGGGAGACGGACATGGAAATGACGACCTCTCAAAGGGCGTCAATTAAAAATGACGACATCACCAAAGGCGTTAATTAAAATGACAATGTGCACTCAGCCGTCAATCCCTGGATTTAATTATGGCAACAAATGACTTTCCTTATTAAAAATTTTGAAATGACGCCTTCTGATATGGGCATTAAATAATAAGCGCCCTTCATCGGGACGTCAATTCTTTGATTTTTCATTTTGGTTAGTATTCGTAAAAATCCAAAAAACAACGCCTCTTGGCACAGTCGTCCATTTATTAAGAGGCGCCCTTGGCTAGGCCGTTAATTAAATGACGCCCATTGTCAAGGCATTAATTCAATTTATCAAAGAAAAAATGCCAAGAAATCACAATTAACACATAGAAAATAGAAAAGCTTCATATTAGACCAATATTGAAGTCCACTTTGGGGCGTCACATGGTGACATGAGATTTACTCAACATAGCATCGATTTTAGCGTGTCTACATGCGGACCTCTGAAGGATCCGGGATTGCACATAGGGCTAAATTCTGAGTCTCAGTGATAACATGTGGAATACATGCCAATATTTCTGGGTCCACAAGATGCTCCTCAGAAGAGAATAAATTCTTGAAATAAGCCTCAGCATGAAACCTCAGATTTTCCTGATCTGTAAACCACTCTTCTGACTCACCAACTTTGAGTCTTCTGATAACATTTCTCCTTCTATTGCATTGAGCAACTGCATGGTAAAAGGAGGTATTTCTATCCCCACTCTCAATCCAGTCGACTCGGGATTTTTGGTTCCAAAATATTTCTTCTCTGAGCTGAGCTTGACGGAGGCTAGAATTTGCAGCATTAAGACTTTCTTTATTATCAGAAGGGTGAGAGCCATAGAGACCTTGCTTGAGTTCTACATCAGCTACTGCAAGACTTATGTTAGAATTTATATCCCTAAAGATTTCTTTGTTCCATTTACGCAGAGAATCCTTGACTGCCTTCAACTTGACAAAAAGTCTTACCAAGGCATTAGGATGACTTATATGGGCTTGCTGCCAAACATCAGCCATCGGCTATTTAAATGATGCATGTGTACACCACATCTTCTGAAAAATGAACCAACTAGGACTTGTAGTCATGCTGTCTATAAGAAGAAGCAAAGGAGCATGGTCCGAGGGACCTCTAGGTAGATGTTTAACAGTCAATTGAGAAAAAGCTGATTGGAAGTAGCTATTTACTAATACACGGGCTAGCCTTGCCCGAATGTTAGCAGAGCCAACTCTATTGTTTGTCCAAGTCATTGCAAGCCCTATGAAACCAGCATCAGCCAAGCCAGCAGAACATAAGAAGGTATTGAAATCAGACATAGCTACAAGAGCCGGAATGCCACCTCCCACCTTCTCTGATGGACGAAGAACACAGTTAAAGTCCCCCCTACCAACCATGGAATTGAGATTGAGGCAGCAAACATGGCAAGATCACTGAATAAGGAATGTCTTTGGTGGGAATCACAGGATGCATATACAAAAGGATAATATGTATGAAAAGAATTGTCCACCTTCAATCCAATAGTTATATATTGTGAAGAGGAGGCAATAACCTCCAAGTTATAACTGTCATGCAAGAAGACCCAAATCTTTGGATTTAAAGAGCTATTACCTGCATAACCCCCAAGCTTGAGGTACCTTCTCAAAGGAGGAGCTTTATTTAAATTCAGCATTGGTTCACTGATGGCCACTAAATTGACCTTATTAGACTGCACTATATATTTCAAACTTCTGCGAGAACCAGGATTCCCCACTCCACGGATATTCCAAATTATTGTTGGTAGAATCATTGGGGATCCCAAATGACATCTTCCATCGATCTAGCTTTAGATCTGGTTATTACCCCACCATCTTGATGCCTGCTGACAAACTCACCACCCTTCACATGAACGTTTGACTGCATTAGTTCGTTGTCTAGACAAGCTTTATCCGCAACCTGCATACTAACCTTTAGGAGCTCATGCATACGCACATTATACAAAACCTCCACACCAGAGGTTGTATCTACCTCAGCAGAAGCCTCAGCTTCAAGCATTGCCATCTCCACAAGAATATCATTTAACACACGACTTTCAGCAGCACCTCCATCAACAAAATCATTTGGTACCGGAGGCATATTTTCCCCCTCCTTGATTGGCAACTCAGGACCTTCTGTTTTCTACTGAGTTATACTTTTCCGCCCACCAGTATCACCAAGGTCAGGCTTGGAGGAAGAGGGAAGTTCCACTGTACTCGACAGCTGTAAGCCAGGGGCAGAAGACTCCCCCTCCAGGCGCTCCACATCCTGAACATTACTATTAGTTGCACGGTCGGCTTGTTGCACCTCCAATAGCTCCACAGCCTGCTGCAAAATCTCAAACTTATTGTCCATTGCCACATTATGTCGAACAATTGGAGGACCAACCAGCCTATGCCTGAAAGCCTGTCTAATGTTCTTTGGATCTGGTCCTTTAACCGATTGAGCCCGGGCCATCCTACCTTGTTTTTTCTTGTAGCCATTCACCGAGTGTCCAAGCTTATGACAGAAGGAGCAAAGAGCAGGGACACAGTTGTAGCTAACCGATTGCTAGTAGCCAACACCATCCATGCCTATCAATAGCCGTTCCCTGCGCGGAGCTGATAGATCCATCTCAACACAAACCAGGGCCTCTGATGTATCAGTCAGTGCCAAAGATCTTTCATGGATTCGCAGCACAGCTCCAAAATTTCCAGCTATAGATCAAAGGCACTCTTCATGGTACAAATTTGTCGGCAAAGCGGGGAAACCAATCCAAACCGGCACCGTCGGTGGATCAGCATCGAAATTAAAATCAGATGTCCAACGAAAAAACTAAAACAAGAAACCCCTAATGTATATATTTTTCTGTATCAGAAGCTTCATGAAATCCGCTTCACAATCAAAACGAAGAAGCAGATGTCTCAGATTCAGTTTGTTAATAACAAAATCTGAAGATAGCATCAACCGCTGCATCAGACAACTTTTGATATCAAAAAAGGTAGGCTGACCATATGCACATTTGGCCACTATGGAGAAAGACAGGAAACGTATTGACGCCTGGACATCCACCTTGGTGAAGAACACTGTTGGCTCACCCTGGTCAATGAATGCTGGGTCCTTAACAGGAATAGCAATCCTTGGCCGCAGCTTGGACTCCATCAGAGCCTGCGCGAAGGTCCGGCGAGGAGCAACTTGGGAGGATGAGGAGACTGCCTCCGGCAGCTCCAAAGGAGAAGGTAGAACCCCCGCCACACCGGCCATGGTTAGCAAGGAGAGGGACGCTCCGAAGAGGACAAGAGGCAAAGTGGTGGGAAATATTCAGAGTTTCTCACACTAGAAATCAAGAGAGAGAAAGCGATAGATGACCTCGCTTGCCTTCTCAAGGGGGGTTAGTGTAGTGGGACCTAGGTAGTGTAGTGGGACTTAGGGTCACAAGATTAGTCCCACAACGGATGTTGAGAAAGCAACCAAGTGCTTATAAGGCAGGTCTTCACCTCTTAACCCAAGAGGACATTTTTACCAGGATAAAATCCCACCTCTACTCTAGGGACAATATCTCTTGGGGGCACGAAAGGTTTTTCTTGCATCTACACTACCTAAACAATATAGTTCATAGACTTGATATTTTTTTCACTAAGATTAAATATTTTCTGATCATGAATGTATTTTTACGTAATATATATTATCATAATACTTTTACTTAAATTGTCCCACCACTCAAAATACGTAAAAACATGATTCTCAATGAGGAGGAGTTCAACAAAAGCAAGGTCGAGTGGAGAAGGAGAAAGGGGATAAAAAGGCACCAATGGCAATACAAAAGGGCAACAATAGAGAAAGAAAAGAAAATACGAGCTAAGAAATGATGAAGATCAAATCAAAGAAGAAAACGATAAAGATAAACTACGTGGATGGTGGTGGGGGAGGGCGTTCCTAAAGGGAGCTCCCCCCCTCGCCCCAAAGACACCATTGATGTAAGTGTTGACGAGTTTTTCATTGGAGAGAGCGGACTAAAGAATTATCGTGATTGCAACGCTACGTCTGCTTAAGTAGTGGAGTCTTACCTACTCTTTGCAATTGCCCGATGAGATTTGACTTTACCATGATTTGTCCTTCATAGAGCGTTTTGAAATTATCTTGGGGGGTGACTTTTGGCATCAAAATCTTCACCCCTCAAAAGCTAAAACAAATGCATTAAGATCGCATCAAATTTTTAAAATCCAACTTTTTATTTGTAGCGAGGCATAGAAAGAAAATATCTCAATTTTCAAAAGCCTAAGAAGCTCCTCTAAAATAGTTTTTCTATGTTTAATGACTTTTAAAAAAGTCAAAACCCAATATAATTTCCAAACATACTCATAATGCCCAAACGTGCTCTTCGTTTCCATACGCCCTTTGTCCTAGAATGAAGTATTGATATTTCATTCTAGTACAAGATACAAAATCATGTGACCTTGACACACATACTTGAGCGGCCGTGATAGAGTACAATTCAATTATGCCGTGTATAAGCAAGTTGATGCACCTTTGGGATACTACAACCCCCATTTTTTAAATATTTTTTAGTGTAGTCTAAAGTCCCCTAATTTGAAGTGGGGCTCAAGTTCACCCTCAGACTTGCCTTACACGATAAAAAAGAGGCTGTGAATAAATTCAAAATTTATACTATTCACAGCTCGATTTTTTCCCTTCTCGTCCAAAATAAGAATTTAGGAGATGTGAATATACTATAAAAGAATTGTTTGATTTTTTTCTTTCGATTCAATTAATGTGTGTGTGTGTGCATTGTGGGGTTTTTGGTGTCCGGTTCAAGATTTAATGGTCCGGTTCACTTTTGTTTTTCCAAGTTTATCTCTCTTTCTTATTTTCTCTATCAAAGAGATTACGATATGTCTTCCTTCTGCTTCCTGATTCTTGTTTTCTTCTTCATAGTCACGACTCATGAGAGATAACATGGTGAGAGATGTCCCGTTTCTTGCAGTGACCCATTGCTCTCTCTCTTCATCTGTATCATGAGAGAGCATGTGCCATTGATGAAAGTAGAGCCAGAGCAGTGAAGATTAATTAATTTACCATGGGCATTGGAGCTGATCGTAGATTCATTTGGGGGGTTATTCTGATTCTTCAAGTTTGTTTGTATATTTTGCACCCTATGTAACCCCTAATTATGTCTTTTTGCACATTGTTTCGTAGCACTTTCTATGTTGTTGACTCTAAACTTTAGTGCTCATTTTTTCCGAAAGAATTTTTCTAAAAGAATGAGAACTTAAATATTATTTTGTTAAAAGTTAAAATTATTACATTTTATAATTCAAAGTAAAAGCACAACTATTCTTTTGGTGGGAACGAAGAATCACGACGTCTTTATCCTCCTGGATATCATTGACCTTAAATATTAACCAGAACAATATTTTATATGTATTTCTAAGGACAGTGGCGGGAATAATTTTATGTATTCTTAAGGGCTATGGTAGGAATGTAAATTTTATCATCATGAATTATGAATAATCTGGTGCTATTAGATGTCATATTGTTAAAGAATATTCAAAATACATGAGCTATGTCTAATATTTTATAATTATGTTGGTCAAGATTTCTAAGTGTCTGAATCTGCTTAACTTAAGAGTTTGATTCTTTTGAGTTTGTCGACTTTAAAAATCAAGTTCACATTTCTTTCGACTATCTTCAAATATTTTTATTTTTTAAAAATAATTTTATTTTTAAATTTTAAAAATTAATATATTAATATATTGATGAAATTTGGTCACACGTATTTTTATGATATAATATAATTTTATTTTTAAAGTTTTATTATTCACGTAGCACGTTACTTTGACTAGTATTTAAGAAAAAAAACTATAGACAATGTAATAAGCATTACTCCCAAGGATGGGGTCAAACTGAGTTGCAATGAAGCCCCCCTACATGCGTTCTACTTTGGTTGCAACGATGGGCTTCTGGTTATTGTTATTTGAATAATCTGAAGAGAATTCGTACAACAAGTGGCAAGGGACCTGGAGAGGGGGATTTCCGCAGCCCACCACAAAGGCAGCCCAACAAGACCCACAAGGTCCAACCAGGCGAGCCCACCCCAGTGTTAGCCCACCGGGCCCACTTAGGGAAGAAAAGCCCAATAAATAAGACTCGAGGAACTAACTCTCCCCGGCGGCCTTCTAGACTCGGAGGGCCCGAGACAATGGTCAGGTCCCAAGGAAGGTCCGGCCTAAAGCCCTCTCCCCGTCCTAGAGAGATAGGTTCCGGCCGACCTATCCGACCCCACCTTCGCCGGGCCATGCCTATCGCTCGGGCAAGAGCTAGCATCCCCGAAGCTCGGTAGGGCCGGTTGATTAATCCGCAGGTGCAGCCGTTCAGAGTCCTCCGCCAGCGGGAGAGTCAGGGGAGCCGCCGGACTCCAAGGGGATAACGTTCCCACGATCAGGCCATGAAAGCTCCCGTTAAAGACGTAACTCCCGCCGGGAACCCCTCAGCTTACAGGACTCCTGAAGGCGGCGCACTATTTAAGCAAGGGATACCCTCCGGAAGAAGGTAAGATGAACAAGGCATTCACACACCCTAAGCTCCTGAGCACGACTCGCTTCACCCTTTGGTGGAGAGGATTCTCGCGCATCAGCTCTCTCCTCCCCCCATTATCGCTTCCACCATAGCTCCACTGACTTAGCCATCGGAGGGTTTTGCCCCAGGGAGATCCCTTGGGCCCTCTGATACGTTTCCCTCTCTTGCAGATTCATCTTCTGGTGATCCACAGCCCGCTCAGGATCCAGCGTGAGATCTCGCCTCTTCATCTGGCGCCGTTTGTGGGAAACGCACGAAGAGCCGAGATGGTGAGAAGAAGCTCAGGGAGGATATCCGTCGGTGGGGCAGGTAAGGCTGTGGCGGCGGCGGGAGGCGCCCCCTCTAGGGTCTCACAGAGCCCCCCCTCCAACGCCAGCATCCCCACCAACAGGCCACCACCCCCCCCCCCCGGCGGAGATAGGGGCACCCCTCGACGGTGCCGCCAACGCCTTCCAGGCCCTCAACGAAAAGATGGACGTCCTCGTGGAGCTCATGAGGGCCCAGGCGGCTAGGGACGCAAGGTCCCGCGCCCCGTCAGGAAGTCCCCCTCGAAGTAGTGCGACGCAGCCACCGCCGGAGGCCGCTTCACCCTCCGCGGCCGACAGCTCCTCCGCAACGACGTCGGAGGACCCTCGCATGCTCCGCCTGCGGAGCAAGAGGCTTCCTCCACGCCGAGGAAAGGGAAACAGGGGCCGAGGCCGCCGCGCTTGGGCACTAGTGCCCCGGGAGACCGCCAAGACGCCCCCCCCAGCCCCACGGTGCGACTGCAGCCAGAGCTGTCCCTCCGGCTGTGAGATTTCGAGAGACGGTTCGCAGAGCAAGAGCGCGCCCTCCGTGCCCTGCAGAAGACCGCTCTCCCAGAGGATGAGGAGAAATCCTCTTTCTCCTAGTACATCTTGAAGGCAGAGGTCTCTCCCAGAGCCTCCATTCCGACCTTCAAGCTCTATGACGGCCAGGGCGACCCAGCCGACCACTACGATAGCTTCGACGCCCTGGTGACCCTTCATGGAACGCCGGATCCCATCAAATGCCGAGCCTTCGCGGCCACCCTGGTCTAAGGTGCTCAGGCATGGTTCCGGGCCCTCGCCCCTGGGTCCATCCGAGACTTCAGGCAATTCGGGCGAGTTTTCAAGGAGAGTTTCGCCGGCAGCGCCCCCCCAAGGTCAGTGGCGGGGCTCCTGGCTCTCACACAGGCGCAAGGGGAGAGGCTCCGGACTTACGTCCACCGATTTAAATCAGAAGCCCTCAGGATCCCCCGCCTGGATGTGGCCTCAGCCACAACCGCACTGACCGGGGGCACCCCCGGATGAGAATCTCCGCCGCGAGCTTGTCCTCCACCCTCCCTCGACCCTTGCCGAGCTAGTGACTCTGGCACTGCGCCACGCCGAGTGCGAAGAAGTACTCAGCGCCTGCCGAGACGCAACCGGCTCGGGTCGGGAGGGGGACAAGAAGCGGACCTCCGAGCCAAACCCTGGCTCGGGTAAGAAGCGCGATCGAGAAGGAGAGCGCAAGAGAAAGTACGAGCGGTACATCCCCTTGACCGCGCCAGTCTACGAGATCTATGAAGACATCAAAGACTCGGGACTTCTCCGCCAGCCCGAGCCAATGAGGTCGAAAAACCGCAAGCGGGACAAGCATTGCATGTTCCACGGCGACCACGGGCACCACACCGGAGATTGCCATCAGCTCCAGGATGAGATCGAGCGCCACATCCGTCTGGGGCACCTAGCTCGGTTCACGATCGGGCACAAAGAAGACCGATACGTCGCAGAGGAGATCGACAACGCCCCCCGAGGGGTTCACATCAACGTCATCTCCGGAGGAGCGGCATCGGGCGGCGACACCAGCCGAGGGAGGAAACGTCATGCCGAGCGAGCCAGCCGAGCCTTAGAGCCCCCCAGAGGCCCGCCGATGGAGCCCCAGGTCATAGTCTTCTCCGACCAAGACCTGGAAGGGCTGAGCACCCCGCATGACGATGCCCTCGTTATCTCGGCCACGATAAATCACTGTAATGTAGATAGGATTTTGGTTGATAATGGGAGCGCCCCCGATATATTATCTTATGACTGTTTTCTCAAGATGGGGGAAGACCCATCCAAGCTCCGCCCGATCCGAACGCCCCTTTGCGGGTTTAATGGCCTGGCCACCTATCCCGAGAGAGCCCTAAGCCTATCGGTCACTATCGGCACCCCACCTAAAACCGTTACGGTCATAGTGGACTTCATAGTGATTAAAGGTATGATAGCGTACAACGCCATTTTCGGCCGAAAAATTCTCAGCCGAATAAAGGCCGTACCATCTACCTATCACCAAAAAATGAAGTTTCCCACAAAAAATGGGTTAGGGGAAGTCCGAGGTAACCAGGCCACGGCTGGAAGGTGCTACAATATCTCGGTAGAAGCCTCAAGGCCGGACGGGAAGGATAAGGGCCCCAGGGGAGTCGAAGGAAAAGCCGTGACCACCGAGCCCGGTGGCGAGTTATTAATGGTATTCCTGAACGACGACCCGGCCCTAGGAGTAAGGATCGGCGCCGACCTACCACCAAAGGAACAGCAGCAATACAAGGAGTTTCTTTCTGAGTACGTTCGGGTCTTTGCTTGGTCCGATGATCAACTCCCTGGTATACCAGAGGAGACTGTGACGCACAAGCTCAACCTCGATACCACCGTGAGACCCGTACAGCAGCGGAGAAGGAAGCATGCACCCGAGAAACAGGCGATCATCAAGGCGCAGGTCACCAAGGGACAAGAAACTGGTCTTTTCAGACCGGTCCTGTACCCAACATGGCTAGCCAACGTCGTCCTGGTGCCGAAGACTACAGGCAAGTGGCGAATGTGCGTAGACTTCACCGATCTAAATAAGGCCACCCCCAAGGACTGCTATCCGCTACCGAGCATCGACCAATTGGTTGACTCAACCTCGGGCAATGAGATACTCAGTTTCCTGGATGCCTATTCGGGTTATCATCAGATCCGAATGAACCCTGAAGATGTCGAGAGGACCGCCTTCATCACCGACTACGGCGTGTACTGCTACACCTGGATGCCCTTCGGATTGAAGAATGCTGGAGCCACATACCAGCGACTGGTCAACCATATGTTCGAGGGACAGTTAGGTCGGAACGTCGAGTCCTACATCAACGACATGCTCGTCAAGACCCCGAGGGCCCAAAACCACTTCACCGACCTCGCCGAGACTTTCGGCACCCTCCTGAAGTACTGCATGAAGCTCAACCCCGCCAAGTGCGCCTTTGGAGTAAGATCTGGGAAGTTCCTGGGTTTCCTGGTCACTCAGCGAGGGATCGAAGCCAACCCCGACAAGGTCCAGGCCATCCTGGACATGTGCTCGCCCACGTGCATTAAAGACGTCCAGCGTCTGACGGGGCGTGTCGCTGCTCTCAGTCGTTTCCTGTCCCGTGCGGCCGAACGATGCCTGCCCTTCTTCAAGCTGATGAGGGGGCCCAAGATAGCATCTGCTACGTTCGCATGGGATGGGGAATGGCAGATAGTGTTCGCCGAGCTCAAAGAGTTCCTGGCTTCGCCCCCGGTGCTTTCCAAGCCCGTCCCGGGCGAGGTCTTGTTGCTCTATCTCTCGGCGATGCCATCAACGGTCAGCTCGGTCCTAGTCAGGAATGACTCGGGAATCGAGAGGCCGGTCTACTACACCAGCAAGGTGCTCAACGAGGCCGAGCGGAGGTACCTCGCAACCGAGAAACTCGTGCTAGCGTTGGTTACCTCCGCAAAGCGCCTCCGACCCTACTTCCAGGGGCATCCCATCACCGTGCTAACCGGCGAGCCACTGAAGAAGATTCTGGCCCATCCCGAAGCCTCGGGGCGACTCGTCAAATGGGCCATCATGCTCGGGGCCTACGACATCTCGTACCGGCCGCGATCAGCTATCAAAGGACAAGCGCTCACCGACTTCATCCCCGAGAGCACCGTTCCGGTCGAGGACAGGCCTCCGACAGCAACCGGGCCAACCTGGGAGCTGTTCGTCGATGGATCGTCCAACTCGATCGGCAGCGGCGCAGGGATCCTCCTAAAGTCCCCCGAAGGAATAGAGTTACAATACGCCCTAAAGTTCAACTTTCTGGCGTCCAACAATGCTTCCGAGTACGTGGCCCTTATCTCGAGAGCCCGCATGGCTCGACGGTTGGGGGCCGAGCGAGTCAGGATCCACACCGACTCCCAGCTAGTTGCAAGCCAGGTCAATGGCGAGTACGAAGCTCAGGAGGTACCTATGATCAAATACCTACAGTTGGTTCGGAGCCTGGCCCAGCAGTTTGAGGAGTTCGAGGTAGTCCGAATAGCTCGGGAGCAAAACTCTCGGGCGGACGCCCTCTCCCGACTGGCCTCCTCCCTAGACCCGGAAGGTACACGATCGGTCCTCCTAGAAGAGCTAGAGCGCCCGAGCATAGACTCGGAGCTCCTCGCCATTGACTCGGCCACTCCCGGCGACTGGCGCTCCCCCTACCTGTCCTGGATACGGGACTCCCAGGAGCCCTCCGACCCTCGGGAAGCCCGCCGAATGAAGTACCAAGCTCGGCGCTTCGTCATCCTCGACAACGCTCTCTACCGAAGATCGTTCTCCGGGCCCCTTCTGAAGTGTCTCGGTCCCGACGAAGCAAGCCAAGCTGTTGAAGAGATTCATCAAGGCCTGTGCGGAGCACATTCAGGAGGTCGGTCGCTGGCCAGAATCCTGCTAAGGCAGGGGTACTGGTGGCCGACCCTACAGCGCGACTGCACGGCTTACGCACAACATTGCGACCGTTGCCAGCGGTTCGACCATTTCGTCCATCAACCGGCCACGGAACTTATCACCCTTACCGAGCCCTACCCTTTCGCTCGGTGGGGGATCGACATCCTTGGGCCATTCCCAACGGCTCAATCCCAGAAGAAGTTCATCATCATCGCCATCGACTACTTCACCAAGTGGATCAGCAAGGATCACCGAGACAGTCGTCTGGCGTTTCGTATGGAAATCGATCATCTGTCGCTTTGGCATCCCCCGAGTGATAGTGAGCGATAACGGGCGGCAATTCGACTCTCGGTACTTCCGAGACAGATGTGCCGACCTAAATATCCGCAACCACTTCACTTCGGTCGCCCACCCTCAGGCCAACGGGCTGGTTGAAAATGCCAACAAGACCATCTTGAAGGGCATAAAAATCAGACTCGGCAAGGCTAAGGGTAGCTAGCTCGAGGAACTGCCTAGCGTACTATGGTCGCACCGAACGACCCCCAGGACGGCAACCGGTGAGACCCCTTTTCAGCTGGTATATGGCACCGAAGCCGTCGTTCCGTTAGAGATCACCAGTCCGTCTCTCCGAGTGATCAGCTTTTCGCCCGAGGCAAACGAGCAGAAGTTACTCGAGAACCTCGACCTGACAGACGAACTCCGAGAGATCGCGAACGTCCGAGCTACGGAATACCAGCGCCGCCTCACTCGGTACTACAACACCAAGGTCCGAGGCAGACAATTCCGACCAGGGGACTTCGTCCTCAGGAAGACCGAAGCGTCTCGACCACTGGAGGCGGCGGGCAAGCTATCCCCCAAATGGGAAGGCCCCTACCGAGTGATCGAGATGCTCGGGAAAGGTGCGTACAGGTTAGCCACAATAGAAGGGGAACCCATTCCCCGGACATGGAACGCAACCACACTACGTAGATTTTATTTCTGAAAACTGTATCAATAAATCGGGTAAAATAAACCCCCTTTTTGCATTTATTCAAGATAATTGTTGGCACATCAGAAAGGCAACTGCCAATACATTACATAGTGAAAAGTAAAAATCTCTCTAGCACCACGGCAAATGGCC
Source organism: Amorphophallus konjac (assembly GCA_022559845.1). Taxonomy (NCBI): domain Eukaryota; kingdom Viridiplantae; phylum Streptophyta; class Magnoliopsida; order Alismatales; family Araceae; genus Amorphophallus; species Amorphophallus konjac. Next base: position 308,097,986 of record CM040119.1, on the reverse strand, counting down.
ATCGCCTGGCCGACCCGGTCTTGACCTCCTCGCATCCAGCCACTGACTCTGCCTCGCGTAGAAACTGGCTCGGACAAGAGATGGTCGACCCAGTTGGCTCGGGTGGACCGTGACAAGGGTGACAGAGGGACGGCAAGGAGAAGGCCACCTTTCACGTGAGGAAGGCTACCTTCCAAGTTGGCAACAACCTGGAAAAAGGAGCGCCGTGAAGGTCTCCCCTCTGCCAATCCACCAACCCCTCGGAGGCGAACAGAAAGCAAGTAACCCCCGAAGAGTGAAAGAAATGAAGAACAAAAGAGAGAGAAAGAGGCTGCGGACAGGGGTGAGGAGGGAGCTTGCGCCGCCTCCTCCCCTCCCACGGAGGGGAATGGCGGCCGGCATCCCTAACTCCCCCATCCGCCCTCCATCTCGGCGTCCACCCGGAAGCCTCGCCGGAGCCAAGAGGAGGCAAACGGCGTGCCCCCGCACGTCGAAGCCCTCTCCAGATCCGTGCGGCGACCGTCGGACCCGTCTCATGCACGCGCGGCGACCGTGGGACCCGACCGATACTCCAGGACAGCTGGAACCGGCCGCTCCCCGTTGTAAGGCCCGTGCCTTAATGGATCCTTCGTGGTATTTGCTCTATTAATTGTTCTGGAATTTCTGGTTATTTTCCTGGATTTTTAGGAATTTGTCTGGTATTTTTCCGGATTTATTCGGAGCTATTTGAGGGTTATTGGAATATTAATAAGATTTTTATATATATAATGATTAAATTATATATATATATTAATTTTATTTTTATTTTATAAATCCCTCACCCTCTCTCTCTCTTCTCCCCGTCGATCACTCTCTCGTTCTCTTTCTCTCTCTCTTTCTCTCGCGCGATCGCCTCTCTCCCCCTTGTAGGGATCGCGGCCGAGACGAGGACGGATCGAGACGAGGTTGGCGCCGTTGGATTCCTCGCGTCGAGGCGAACGCGTGGGTACCCATCTCGGCGTGGATCGGTGGACGTGGGAGCGTGTTGGAGCTTGAAGGCTCGGCGAGCCTACCTCAGTGCATGCGGGCTTTTCGCGCGTTTCGGCTTGCAAGAGGTAGGGGGATGGAATCCTTAGCTCGCTAGGAGCATTTCTTATAGCTCATTCCATTGATTAGCGCCCCGTAGTAAGCACGTTGCCCATTTGTTCATATTTGGGGTTTTGGCCATGTTCTTCGCGGTTGATCGATTTTAGGCGATGCATGTGCTAGATTAGCTGTTAATTTGTTGTATAGCATGCGTGGTTTGGCAGGTTACAGGTTATTTCGTCGTTACCCGGCGTTTTCAGCCGTCTGGGGGGGGCTTCGATTTACAAACCGTACCCGCCCGTAACCCAGGTGGAGTGACGGTCCTGCCAGGAACCGTCACTTGCCTGACGGTCCAAGATGGACGCGTCACTTCCCAAATAACGGCCTATCGAGGGGCGTCGTTTGGAGAGTAACGGTGGGAACCCCGTCCGTTACTCGTTCGTGGTTTCCAGTTAGCCCGGTGAGGCGGTGAGCCCGGCGGTCTGTCGACCGGCCGTCGCTTCCGAGCGACGCGCCGAGACCGGGGCGTCGCTTCATCTGCTATCGTTTTAGAACGCTGTTAGTTGATTTGAGCCTTGGGTGAAAGTAACGGCGGAGTTCCCGCGCGTCGCTTAGAAGCAATGCATAGGACCCCCACCGTCACTCTCCCCTTCATGGCCTTTGGGTTTGGTACTCGGGAGGATGTAACGGCGGTGACCTACCGCGCCGCTTGGAAGCGACGCGCAGGGCCCCTACCGTCACATTCCCCCCTACACCTGTGAGTTGGAACTCGGGAGGGAGTAACGGCTGGAGACCAGCGCGTCACTCTTGATGTAACGCACCAGTCCCCGACCGTCACTTCCAATTAGCGCGTGGGCCTCTGACCGCCGCTTGCCCGTCAGTTTGGTTATGTTCCCAGCCCACTGCTTATGCGTTCCGTTCTATACTCATGCCATATTCGCATTGTTTTAAGTGTTTAATGGCGTGTTTTATATACCAATAGAGTAGCTTTTCTTTCCATGCAATGGAGCCACTGTTGTTGCCCTAAGGTCTGTTGAGTACCGACCCGCTTGAGGATGGCGGAGGGGTATGTTTCCCATTCACGGTTTGTAAGCTAGTTCCGTGGGCTCCCAGCCAATGGTAGCGTCCTGCCAAGGGAGAAAACTAGTTAGAGGGCCTGGCTCAGGCTAGAGTCAGTGTGTGCACACGTGGTCGGAGACTGTGGACTGACACCGACGGGTGCCACTCCGACTGGTCACTTGGTTTGGTATTGTTTGCGCGCTTAGCTTGTCGCTTCGACGACTGCGAGTGCTTGAGACGCAGTGTAAGCCGTCAGTGGACGCTTCTGGTTTCTGCTCCAGTGGTTGTCCGTCCTTGTTGCCTGGATTAGTCGCAGCTTATTCTATTTGGTAGTTTTAGCTTAAATCGCTTGCATTTAATTAGTAGTGGCATGTGTTAGCTGTTATACCTGCTTAGATAGAGCTTACAGCTTTCTTGTGATTAGATATTCATGCCAATGCCTGTGCATTTATTTAAATGCATGCTTTAATTGCTGTTATTTATGCATGTTCGCTTGTTTAGTGCGAGGTAGGGATCCGCGTGACCCCTACTGAGTCTGGCTGTGACTCACCCTTCTCCTTTCAGGTGAGCTACGCCCGACGTCTCCCGGAGTTTAGCGTGCTGTTTCGGGACCGTCCCTAGCTGCCAGCTGAGCACGAGCTGCCTTTTTGAGGCTTGTGTTGTACTTTTGCCGAGGTATACCCCGCGTAGTTGTACTTTGAGGACTAGTGTTTGTGACTCTGGACTAGATATATATATATCACTCTGGTTATTTTATTTTGCTTCCGCTCTTGCGTTTAAATCTTAATACTTAATTGTATTGCGCGCCCCAAATTCGCAATTAATTATGCATATTCCTCAGCTAACCCCCACTAACCCTTCAGGGGCCTCATCATCCTCTTGGGTGGCCTCCCCAGTTCTTGGTATCGGTATATCGATGTTATCGGTATATCGGTGTCCTGAACTCTGGGTCGTTACAGATGGTATCAGAGCGTAAGTTGAGGATTTGCGTAAGGAATTGGAATTGACGCTTGTCCAGAGGTAGTCATGTTGTCGTCTCGTGCTGGCATAGGATGTTTTCCGTATGATTGATGGATTTTATTGTTGATTGTGTTTTTGGCAGCATAATTATGCCGCCTCGTCGAGGAAGACCTCCTCGTGTTCCTCGAGATGCGCCCAGGGAAGATAGCGGTTCTGCACCTCCTCCTGCAGTTCCCGATGTTCCTGTCGTTCCAGTTGCTCCTCCAGTGCCGATCGTTCAAGCTGAAGTGCCTGGCAGTCGAGGCAAGGCTTTGAAGGAATTTCTGATGTTCAATCCGCCTGCTTTCGATGGCCAAGCTGATCCAGAAGTGGCAAGACAATGGCTGGATGCGATAGAGCGTGTGTTTGTCTCGATGGAGTGTGCTGAAGATGAGAAAGTCATGCTCGCTGCCTTTCAACTCCAGGGTACATCCATTGCGTGGTGGAAAGCCGAGTGGAAAATTTCCTTTCGATCCAGACCTCTTCGGCAAATCACTTGGGCAGAGTTTGTTGCTACTTTTGAGCGTGCCTATACTCCTGCCTGCTTGCAGATGGATAAGATGTATCGATTTATGGAATTGACTCAGGGCAATATGATCGTGCTTCAGTACAGGAATAAGTTCTTGGAATTGGGTCAGTATGCGCCCCATGTGCTGGCCAGTGAAGCTTTGAAAACCCAGCAATTCTTGCGAGGGTTGAGGCCAGAGTTGAAGATGCCCTTGATTGCCAGTCGTGTTGCAGATCTCGATACTGTGTGCCAGATAGCTGTGGCTCTAGAGCTGGAGATGGCGAGACCAGGTGGATATCCCCAGGCAGGGTCAGTGCAGCCGGTGGTTCAGGTTCAGCAGACTTACCGACAGCCCGTGCCTAGTGTTCCTTCGGTCCAGTCAGAGGTTTCCAGTGCTTCCTCTCCTTCTAAGCCCAAGTTCAAAAGGTTCAAGAAGAAGAAGAAGTTTTCTCAGCAGCCGTCCGGTGCAGATTCTGTTCAGCAGCCGACAGCACCTTCTTCTCAGACTCGGCAGAGCTCAGCTGCTAGTCAGCCGTAGACGTGTCGGAGATGCGGTGGTCATCACAAGGGCCAGCCGTGTTCTCTTCCTATTGTGTGCTTTAGGTGTGACCAACCAGGTCATGTGGTTCGGGATTGCCCGCTGAGGCCGACTCAATTGCAAGCTCCTCAGTTGTCTCAACCTCAGCCGCAGTTTAGACCTCCTGCACCTCAAGCTCCACAACAATTTTTCTCTCAGGCGTCGGCGTCTTCTCAGCAATCTTCAGCTGGTTCCAAGAAGCAGAAAGGCAAGGTTTCTCATTTGACAAGAGCTGATGCTGCTGCGTCCCATCTTGTGGAAGGTACGATTATGCTTTATGGTCATTCAGCTCATGTCTTATTTGATTCTGGTGCTTCTCACTCTTTTATTTCTGAGGATTTTATGGCTTGTATTGAGGAACCGACTTCTGAGCTGTCTTGTGAGCTGTTTGTGGAATTACCTTCTGGAGATTTCATGGTTACTCCTCTGTGTTTGGAAGAATCTCCTGTTTTGATTGATAATCATCAGTTGCCGGCAAGATTGTATGCGTTGCAGCTAGCAGATTATGATGTTATTCTGGGAATGGATTGGTTGGAGCATTATGGAGCTGTGGTTGACTGCAGATCGAAGAAAGTCTATTTTCAGCCCCAGGGAAAATCAGCCTTTTATTTTCAAGGTATTCGATCCCGATCTTCTCGTATGATTATTTCTGCTATTCGAGCCTATAGGTTGCTTAGCGCAGGTTGTCAGGGATTCCTTGCTTCAGTGGTGGTTGTTGAAAAACCACGACGGAATGTTTGTGATATTCCTGTTGTCTGTGAGTTCCCTGATGTGTTTCCTGACGAGTTGCCAGGCTTGCCCCCAGAGCGAGAGATTGAGATGGTGATTGAACTGATTCCAGGTACTGGCCCCTTAGCAAAGCCGCCGTACCGTATGGCTCCAGCTGAATTGAAAGTACTGCGTGCACAGCTACTAGAGTTACTGGAGAAAGGTTATATTCGCCCCAATTTTTCTCCGTGGAGTGCCCCAGTGCTGTTTGTGAAAAAGAAAGATGGAAACCTGAGACTTTGTATTGATTACAGGCAACTGAATCAGGTGACTATCAAGAATAAGTATCCGCAACCCAGGATTGATGATTTGTTTGACCAGTTACAGTCTGCTACTGTCTTTTCACGGATTGATCTCCGGCCTGGCTATTTTCAGTTACGGATCCGGGAATCTGATGTGGAGAAGACTGCTTTCAGTACTCGTTATGGTCACTTTGAATTTTTAGTCATGCCGTTTGGTTTGACTAATGCCCCAGCAACTTTCATGGACCTAATGCAGCGTATCTTTCGTCCGTTTCTGGACCGGTTTGTGGTGATCTTTGTTGATGATATCTTGATTTATTCTGCCTCTATTGATGATCATGTGCAGCATTTGAGGATCGTTCTGCAGACTCTAAGAGATCACGAGCTTTATGCGAAGCTCAGTAAATGTGAATTCTGGCTTCGGGAGATTCATTTTCTTGGCCACGTGATTTCTAGTGATGGAGTGGCAGTAGACCCTGCAAAGATTGATGCCATTTTGAGTTGGCAGAGACCGAGGACCATCACTGAGATACGATGTTTTTTAGGATTAGCTGGGTATTACCGCAGATTCATTCAGGATTTTGCGAAGATTGCAGCACCGATGACTAAATTGACACGGAAGGATGTGCCATTTGTCTGGTCGGATCAGTGTGAGGCTAGCTTTGTTGAATTGAAAAGGCTATTGACTTCTTCTCCAGTGTTGACTTTGCCTTCCGACTCGGGTGGTTTTCTTGTTTGTACCGATGCTTCTCGAGTAGGTTTGGGTGCAGTGCTGATGCAACATGGTAAGGTTATCGCATATGCATCTCGGCAATTGAAACAGCACGAAGGGAATTATCCCACTCATGATCTGGAGCTAGCTGCAGTTATTTTTGCCTTGAAGATCTAGAGACATTATCTGTATGGTGAGAAATTTTAGATTCTTACTGATCATCAGAGTTTACAGTATATTTTCTCCCAGAAAGATCTGAACCTCAGGCAGAGGCGATGGATGGAATACATGAAGGATTATGACTTTACACTCTCCTATCAGCCAGGTAAAATGAATGTTGTGGCTGATGCTCTGAGCAGGAAAGTACAGGTCAGCCATTTGTTGCTTCATGAATGGAAATTGTGGGAACAGCTTCCGAGCGAGGCTTTGTGTGTAGAGATTCCTGTCGATCCGAAGATGGCAGTTTGTGCTAGCTTGGTTTTGGGTTCAGCTTTGTATCAGCAGATTTTAGAAGCCCAGCAAGCTGATTCTGATTTGGCCCGTGTTATATCAAGATATGATATGGAATTTGATGACGAGTTGGTTGTCAGTTTCCAGGGCAGATTGTATATTCCTGTTGATAATGATTTGAGGAATGAGATTCTGAGTGAAGCCCATGGTTCCCGTTTTGCTATTCACCCTGGTGTCACCAAGATGTATCAGAATTTGAAGAAGCAGTTCTGGTGGCCCGGCATGAAGAAGGACGTGGCTATTTTTGTTTCTAAGTGCTTGACTTGTCAGTTAGTTAAAGCCGAACATCAAAAGCCAGGTGGTCTGCTTCAACCATTAGAGATTCCGATGTGGAAATGGGACCATGTTACTACAGATTTTGTGGTGGGTTTGCCTCGAACTTCTCAATGTTTTGATGGGATCTGGCTGCTTGTCGACAGATTGACGAAAACCGCCAGATTGTTGTCGATTAAAGTTACTTGGAGTGTGCAGAGATTGACCGAGCTCTATGTGCAGAAGATCGTGCCGCTGCATGGAATTCCTGTTTCACTTGTGTCAGATCGTGACCCACGTTTTACCTCTGGCTTCTGGCGTAGTTTCCAGAAAGCTTTGGGCACTGAGTTAGCTTTCAGTTCAGCGTATCACCCACAGTCAGATGGACAGTCAGAGAGAACTATTCAGACTTTGGAGGACATGCTGAGATCGTGTTGCCTTGATTGGCAAGGTTCGTGGGGTCAGCATTTGCCACTTGTTGAGTTTGCTTATAATAACAGTTTTCACTCCAGTATTGGCATGGCTCCTTATGAAGCGCTGTATGGTCGTCCTTGTCGTACTCCTCTGAACTGGTTTGATGTTGGGGACCGACTGTTGACAGGACCGGACATGGTACAGCAGTGTTCTGATGTGGTTCGCCTGATCAGGCAGAGATTGCTGACGGCTCAGAGTCGACAGAAAAGTTATGCAGATCAACGCAGACGTCCACTACAATTTGAGCCTGGAGATATGGTGTTTGTTAAAATATCTCCAATGAAGGGTGTTTCCAGGTTTGGGAAGCGTGGAAAGCTTAGTTCGCGGTATGTTGGCCCTTTTCCGATTATTGAAGCTATTGGTTCAGTGGCTTATCGTTTGCAACTGCCGACGGCCATGCAAGCTATTCATGATGTGTTCCACGTGTCTCAGTTGAGGAAATATGTGCCTGATGCTTCTCATGTTCTCGATGATTCAGTGTGGCCCGAGGTGACTGCTGATTTGTCCACGCCGGAGTTTCCTATCAGAATTGAAGACCATCGTGAGCAGCGGTTAAGAAATAAGGTTATTCCTCTGGTAAGGGTTGCTTGGCAGCGTCACTCTGGTAATGAGTCTACTTGGGAGCGTGAAGATGAGATGCGTCAGCTTTTTCCTTTCTTGTTCCAGTGAGGTATAAGTCCTTTCTCAGTTTCCTCCTTTTCGGTTGTTGTAAATTTCGTGGGCGAAATTTCTGTAAGGAGGGAGGGACTGTAAGTCCCGTGCCTTAATGGATCCTTCGTGGTATTTACTCTATTAATTGTTCTGGAATTTCCGGCTATTTTCCTGGATTTTTAGGAATTTGTCTGGTATTTTTCCGGATTTATTCGGAGCTATTTGAGGGTTATTGGAATATTAATAAGATTTATATATATATAATGATTAAATTAAATATATATTATTTTTATTTTTATTTTATAAATCCCTCACCCTCTCTCTCTCTTCTCCCCGTCGATCACTCTCTCGTTCTCTTTCTCTCTCTCTTTCTCTCGCGCGATCGCCTCTCTCCCCCTTGTAGGGATCGCGGCCGAGACGAGGACGGATCGAGACGAGGTTGGCGCCGTTGGATTCCTCACGTCGAGGCGAACGCGTGGGTACCCATCTCGGCATGGATCTGTGGACGTGGGAGCGTGTTGGAGCTTGAAGGCTCGGCGAGCCTACCTCGGTGCATGTGGGCTTTTCGCGCGTTTCGGCTTGCAAGAGGTAGGGGGATGGAATCTGGAGAGGGGGATTTCCGCAGCCCACCACAAAGGCAGCCCAACAAGACCTACAAGGTCCAACCAGGCGAGCCCACCCAAGTGATAGCCCACAAGGCCCACTCAGGGAAGAAAAGCCCAATAAATAAAGACTCGAGGAACCAACTCTCCCCGGCGGCCTTCTAGGCTCGGAGGGCCCGAGACAACGGTCAGGTCGCATGGAAGGTCCGGTCTAAAGCCCACTCTCCGACCGAGAGAAAGAGGCTCCAGCCGACCTATCCGACCCCACCTTCGCCGGGCCATGCCTACCGCTCGGACACGAGCCGGCATCCCCGTAGCTCGGTAAGACCGCTTGATTATCTACAGGTGCGGCCGTTCAGAAGTCCTCCGCCAGCGGGAGAGTCATGGGAGCTGCCGAACTCCAAGGGGATAACGCCCCCACGATCCGGCCATGAAAGTCCCCGCTGAAGACGTAACTCCCGCCGGGAAGCCCTCAGCTCACCGGACTCTTAAAAGGCGACGCACTATTTAAGCCAGGGATACCCTCCGGAAGATGGTAAGATGAACTAGCCATTCACATACCCTAAGCTCCTGAGCACGATTCGCTTCACCCTTGGTGGAGACGATTCTCGCGCATCAGCTCTCTCCTCCCCCCGTTATCACTTCCACCATCGCTCTACTGACTTAGCCATCGGAGGGTTTTTCCCCAGGGAGATCCCCTGGGCCCCCTGATACGTTTCCCTCTCTTGCAGATTCATCTTCTGGTGATCCACAGCCCGCTCAGGACTCAGCGCGAGATTCCGCCTCTTCATCTGGCGCCGTCTGTGGGAAACGCACGAAGAGTCAAGATGGTGAGAAAAAGCTCAGGGAGGAGATCCGCCGGCGGGGCAGGTAAGGCTGTGGCGGCGGCGAGAGGCGCCCCCTCTAGGGTCTCACAGAGCCCCCCTTCCAACGCCAGCGTCCCCGCCAACAGGCCACCACCCCCCCCCCCCGGCGGAGACAGGGGCACCCCTCGACGGTGGCGCCAACGCCTTCCAAGCCCTCAACGAGAAGATGGACGTCCTCGTGGAGCTCATGAGGGCCCAGGCGGCCTGAGACGCGAGGTCCCGCGCCCCGTCAGGAAGTCCCCCTCGAAGGAGTGCAACACAGCACACCGCCGGAGGCTGCTTCACCCTCCGCGGCCGACAGCTCCTCCGCAACGACGTCGGAGGACCCTCGCAAGCTCCGCCTGCGGAGCAAGAGGCTTCCTCCACGCCGAGGAGAGGGAAGCGGGGGGCGAGGCCACCGTGCCCGGGCACCAGTGCTCCGGGAGATCGCCACGACGCCCCCCCCAGCCCCACGGCGCGGCCGCAGCTGGAGCTGTCTCTCCGGCTACGAGATTTTGAGAGACGGTTTGCAGAGCAAGAGCGCGCTCTCCGCGCCCTGCAGAAGACCTCTTTCCCGGAGGACGAGGACAGATCCCCTTTCTCCGAGTACATCTTAAGGGCAGAGGTCTCTCCTAGAGCCTCCATCCCAACCTTCAAGCTCTACGACGGCCAGGGCGACCCAGCCGACCACTACGACAGCTTCGACGCCCTGGTGACCCTGCATGGAACGCCGGATCCCATCAAATGCCGAGCCTTCACGGCCACCCTGGTCCAAGGCGCTCAGGCGTGGTTCCGGGCCCTCGCCCCGGGGTCCATTCGAGACTTCAGGCAATTCGGGTGAATTTTCAAGGAGAGCTTCGCCGGTAGCGCCCCCCCAAGGTCAGTAGCGGGGCTCCTGGCTCTCAAACAGGCGCAAGGGGAGAGGCTCCAGACTTACGTCCACCGATTTAAATCGGAAGCCCTTAGGATCCCCCGCCTGGATGTGGCCTCAGCCACAACCGCACTGACCGGGGGCACCCGGGACGAGAATCTCCGCCGCGAGCTTGTCCTCCACCCTCCCTCGACCCTTGCCGAGCTAGTGACTCTGGCACTGCGCCACGCCGAGTGCGAAGAAGTACTCAGCGCCTGCCGAGACGCAACCGGCTCGGGTCGGGAGGGGGACAAAAAGCGGACCTCCGAGCCAAACCCTGGCTCGAATAAGAAGCGCGATCGAGAAGGAGAGCGCATGAGAAAGTACGAGCGGTATACCCCCTTGACCGCACCAGTCTACGAGATCTATGAAGACATCAAAGACTCGGGACTTCTCCGCCAGCCCGAGCCAATGAGGTCAAAGAACCGCAAGCGGGACAAGCATTGCCTGTTCCACGGCGACCACGGGCACCACACCGGAGACTGCCATCAGCTCCAAGATGAGATCGAGCGCCTCATCCGTCTAGGGCATCTAGCTCGGTTCACGACCGGGCACAAAGAAGACCGCGACGCCGCGGAAGAGATCGACAACGCCCCCCGAGGGGTCCACATCAACGTCATCTCCGGAGGAGCGGCATCGGGAGGCGACACCAGCCGAGGAAGGAAACGTCATGCCGAGTGGGCCAGCCGAGCCTTAGAGCCCCCCAAAGGCCCGCCCATGGAGCCCCATGTCATAGTCTTCTCCGACCAAGACCTGGAAGGGCTGAGCACCCCGCATGGCGATGCCCTCGTTATCTCGGCCACGATAAATCACTGTAATGTAGACAGGATTTTGGTTGATAATGGGAGCGCCCCCGATGTATTATCTTATGACTGTTTTCTCAAGATGGGGGAAGACCCATCCAAGCTCCGCCCGATCCGAACACCCCTGTGCGGGTTTAATGGCCTGGCCACCTACCCCGAGGGAGCCCTAAGCCTGCCGGTCACTATCGGCACCCCACCCAAAACCGTTATGGTCATAGTGGACTTCATAGTGATTAAAGGTATGATAGCGTACAACGCCATTTTCGGCCGAAAAATTCTCAGCCGAATAAAGGCCGTACCATCTACCTATCACCAAAAAATGAAGTTTCCCACCAAAAATGGGTTGGGGGAAGTCCGAGGTAACCAGGCCACGGCTAGAAGGTGCTACAATATCTCGGTGGAAGCCTCAAGGCCGGACGGGAAGGATAAGGGCCCCAGGGGAGTCGAAGGAAAAACCGTGACCACCGAGCCCGGTGGCGAATTATTAATGGTATTCCTGAACGATGACCCGGCCCTTGGAGTGAGGATCGGTTCCGACCTACCACCGAAGGAACAGCAGCAATACAAGGAGTTTCTTTCTGGGTACGTCCGGGTCTTCGCTTGGTCCGACGATCAACTCCCTGGTATACCAGAGGAAACTGTGATGCACAAGCTTAACCTCGATGCCACCGTGAGACCCGTACAGCAGCGGAGGAGGAAGCATGCGCCCGAGAAACAGGCGATCATCAAGGCGCAGATCACCAAGGGATAAGAGACTGGTCTTTTCAGACCGGTCCTATACCCAACGTGGCTAGCCAACGTCGTCCTGGTGCCGAAGACCACCGGCAAGTGGCGAATGTGCGTAGACTTCACCGATCTGAACAAGGCCACCCCCAAGGACTGCTATCCACTACCGAGCATCGACCAACTGGTTGACTCAACCTTGGGCAACGAGATACTCAGTTTCCTGGATGCCTATTCGGGTTATCATCAGATCCGAATGAACCCTGAAGATATCGAGAAGACCGCCTTCATCACTGACTATGGCGTGTACTACTACACCCGGATGCCCTTCGGATTGAAGAATGCTGGAGCCACATACCAGCGACTGGTCAACCATATGTTCGAGGGACAGTTAGGTCGGAACGTCGAGGCCTACATCGACGACATGCTCGTCAAGACCCCGAGGGCTCACGATCACCTCCCCGACCTGGCCGAGACTTTCGGCACCCTCATGAAGTACAGCATGAAGCTCAACCCCGCCAAGTGCACCTTTGGAGTAAGATCCGGAAAGTTCCTGGGTTTCCTGGTCACTCAGCGGGGGATCAAAGCAAACCCTGACAAGGTCCAGGCCATCCTGGACATGCGCCCGCCCACGTGCATTAAAGACGTCCAGCGTCTGACGGGGTGTGTCGCCGCTCTCAGTCGTTTCCTGTCCCGTGCGGCCGAACGATGCTTGCCCTTCTTCAAGCTAATGAGGGGGCCTAAAATAGCGTCTGCTACGTTCGCATGGGACGGGGAATGCCAGACAGCGTTCACCGAGCTCAAAGAGCTCCTAGCTTCACCCCCGGTGCTTTCCAAGCCCGTCGCGGGTGAGGTTTTGCTGCTCTATCTCTCGGCGACGCCATCAACGGTCAGCTCGGTCCTAGTCAGAAATGACTCGGGAATCGAGAGGCCGGTCTACTACATCAGCAAGGTACTCGGTGAGGCCGAGCGGAGGTACCCCGCAACCGAGAAACTCGTGCTAGCGTTGGTTACCTCCGCAAAGCGCCTCCGACCCTACTTCCAGGGGCATCCCATCACCGTGCTAACCGGCGAGCCACTAAAGAAGATTCTGGCCCACCCCGAGGCCTCGGGGCGACTTGTCAAATGGGCCATCATGCTCGGGGCATACGACATCTCGTATCGGCCACGATCAGCTATCAAGGGGCAAGCGCTCGCCGACTTCATCGCCGAGAGCACCGTTCCGGTCGAGGACAGGCCTCCGACAGCAACCGGGCCAACCTGGGAGCTGTTCGTCGATGGATCGTCCAACTCGGTCGGCAGCGGCGCAGGGATCCTCCTAAGGTCCCCCGAAGGAATAGAGTTGCAGTACGCCCTAAAGTTCAACTTTCCGGCGTCCAACAATGCTTCCGAGTACGAGGCCCTTATCTCGGGGGCCCGCATGGCCCGACGGTTGGGGGCTGAGCGAGTCAGGATCCACACCGACTCCCAGCTGGTCGCAAGCCAGGTCAGTGGCGAGTACGAAGCTCGGGAGGGACCTATGATCAAATACCTCCAGTTGGTCCGGAGCCTGGCCCAGCAGTTCGAGGAGTTCGAGGTAGTCCGAATAGCTCGGGAGCAAAACTCTCGGGCGGACGCCCTCTCCCGACTGGCCTCCTCCCTAGACCCGGAAGGTACACGATCGGTCCTCCTAGAAGAGCTAGAGCGCCCGAGCATAGACTCGGAGCTCCACGCCATTGACTCGGCCACTCCTGACGACTGGCGCTCCCCCTACCTGTCCTGGCTACGAGACTCCCAGGAACCCTCCCACTCTCGAGAAGCCCGCCGGATGAAGTACCAAGCTCGGCGCTTCGTCATCCTCGACAACGCCCTCTACCGAAGATCGTTCTCCGGGCCCCTTCTGAAGTGCCTCGGCCCCGACGAAGCGAGCCAAGCTATTGACGAGATTCATCGAGGCCTGTGCGGAGCACATTCAGGAGGTCGGTCGCTGGCCAGAATCCTGCTAAGGCAACGATACTGGTGGCCGACCCTCCAGCGCGACTGCACGGCTTACGTACAACATTGCGACCGTTGCCAGCGGTTCGACATTTGGTCCACCAGCCGGCCACGGAACTTGTCACCCTTACCGAGCCCTACCCTTTCGCTCGGTGGGGGATCGACATCCTTGGGCCATTCCCAAAGGCTCAATCCCAGAAGAAGTTCATCATCATCGCCATCGACTACTTCACCAAGTGGATCGAGGCTGAAGCAACAGCGAGGATCACCGAGACAGTCGTCTGGGGTTTCGTATGGAAATCGATCATTTGTCGCTTCGGCATCCCCCGAGTGATAGTGAGCGATAACGAGCGGCAATTCGACTCTCGATACTTCCGAGATAGATGTGCCGACCTAAATATCCGCAACCACTTCACTTCGGTCGCCCACCCTCAGGCCAACGGGCTGGTTGAAAATGCCAACAAGACCATCTTGAAAGGCATAAAAATCAGACTCGGCAAGGCTAAGGGTAGCTTGCTCGAGGAACTGCCTAGCATACTATGGTCGCACCGAACGACCCCCAGAACGGCAACCGGTGAGACCCCTTTTCAGCTGGTATATGGCACCGACGCCGTCGTTCCGTTAGAGATCGCCAATCCGTCTCTCCGAGTGATCAGCTTTTTGCCCGAGGTAAACGAGCAGAAGCTGCTCGAGAACCTCGACTTGGCAGACGAACTCCGAGAGATCGCGAACGTCCGAGCTACGGAGTACCAGCGCCGCCTCACTCGGTACTACAACGCCAGGGTCCAAGGCAGACAATTCCGACCAGGGGACTTCGTCCTCAGGAAGGCAGAAGCCTCTCGACCACTAGAGGCGGCGGGCAAGCTATCCCCCAACTGGGAAGGCCCCTACCGAGTGATCGAGACGCTCGGGAAAGGTGCGTACAAATTAGCCACAATGGAAGGGGAACCCATTCCCCGGACATGGAATGCAACCACACTACGCAGATTTTATTTCTGAATACTGTATCAACAAATTGGGTAGAATAAACCCCCTTATCTTTCGCATTCAGTCAAGATAACTATTGGTACATCAGAAAGGCAACTGCCAATACATTACATAGCAAAAAGCAAAAATCCCTCTAGCACCACAACAAACGGCCATCGCCCGGCCGACCCGGTCTTGACCTTCTCGCATCCAGCCACTGACTCTGCCTCGCGTAGAAACTGGCTCGGACAAGAGATGGTCGACCCAGTTGGCTCGGGTGGCCCGTGACAAAGGTGACAGAGGGACGGCAAGGAGAAGGCCACCTTTCACGCAAGGAAGGCTACCTTCCAAGTTGGCAACAACCTGGAAAAAGGGCACGCCGCGAAGGTCCCCTTTCTTCCAAACTGCCAACTCTTTGGAGGCGAACAGAAAGCGAGCAGCCCCCGAAGAGTGAAAGAAATGAAGAACAAAAGAGAGAGAAAGAGGCAGCGGACGGGGGTGAGGAAGGGACTGGAGCCGCCTCCCCCCCTCCCACGGAGGGGAATGGCGGCCGGCATCCCTAACTCCCCCGTCCACCCTCCATCTCGGCGTCCGCCCGGAAGCCTCGCCGGAGCCAAGAGGAGGCAAACGGCGTGCCCCCGCACGTCGAAGCCCTCTCCCGATCCGCGCGGCGACCGTCGGACCCGTCTCATGCACGCGCGGCGACCGTGGGATCCGACCGATATTCCAGGACAACGGGAACCGGCCGCTCCCCATCGTCTGCGGCGTCACCTTCTGAAGAGTCCTCCATGCTTCGATCGCGGCGGCGCAACGCAGAGCGAAAACGATGGAATGAGAGCAGACCGCCGGCGAGAGTCTTAAGTGTTAAGGAGGAAGGAGCACCCTTCGGTCCTTTTTATAGGCCAAGGGAGGCCACGCGCCTTAAATGACTCCCCCCCCCCTCAAAAAATACGCTACAGGACCTCCCCTGAAAGGTCACCTCAAATTCCTCGGTCCCCGCCCTAGCGGGATTCACGAAGCGTCTCGACTTTCCAAAGCATGGAAGAACTAAAGGACGCCCCACCAGAAGTCTCTCGAATCGGCATGCGAAAACGGTGCAGAAAATATCGGAACTTTCCAACTGCCCCCGATACGCCAGCCGAATCACAGCAAGGATAGCGATCAAATAAAGTAAGTCATTTATTGCCCCCCATAAAAACCCTCTTACAAAAGGAAAGACAAACAAAAAGAGGAAGGGGCAAAATAAAATAAAATACATCAGGCCTCGGGCCCACTTTGAAGCTCGGGAACCGCAGTAGGGGACGCGTCACCCCCGGTACCCTCGGCGACGGCCAGCCCGGACACTGACCTCGCCTGTGCGAGAACTGTCCCGGTCGCGAGCCCTCCCGAGGCCTCCGGAGCTGGTGACCCCGCAGGGGGCGACTCCTCCGGTGCTTCCTCGGCCGAAGATGAGGAGCTAGAATCCGACTCGTCCGAGTCATAACGCTGGTCATAGGGAAAATCAACTCCGGCCAGGTGCTCATTAGCATAGTTCATTGCCCGGCGATAGCCCTGCCTGAACCCCTTTCGAGCACCCCGGCAGAGCGCTACCTCGTAGTAGGGTAGGGCGGCTGCAATCAGATCGGCCGAGTAAGCTTCCGAGCCTTTATAGCGCTCGATCGCCTCCGCCTCGACCTGCCCGTCCCGAGCCCGCTCCGCCTCGGCCGCACGCTCTTCCGCCCTCGCCAGACGCTCCTCCAGCTCGGTCAACCTCCGCTCGTCCTCGGTCATCCGACCCTCCGCCCGGGCTCGGTCCGCCTCGGCCTCGGCGCGAAGGCGCTCCGCGTCCTCCGCCCGATCCTGCAGCTCGCCGCGCTCAAGCTCCCAGAGGCCATCCAGCTCGATGTGACGTTGACGCTCGTCTTCTAGACGTTTGCTCTTCCTCTCGAGCGATTCTTGGGCCCTTGTCAGCTGCTCGGCCAGTACCTCGGCTTCCCGTCGGCTCGACCGCGCCAACTCCCTGAATGCAAGGAACTCCCGCCGGAGCCCCTCATGCTCTCCCTCGAGCCGGGCCAGTTTCCCCTCGCATCCACCAAGGGTCCAGGCGAGCTTCGACCGCTCCGCCTCCGTCCGGGCGTGCGCCTCTGCCATCACGGCCGCTGTCCGAGCTATAACCAGGCCGCCCTCCATCAGGATGTCAAGGACCCCGGCAGGAGTGCTGCGCTTTTCTCCTCCCCTCGTCCTATCGGCGATCGACCGGCAGATCCGGTACAGATCACCCGAGACACCAAGCCTAACCAGAGCTTCCGGAAAAGGGGACCGCTCCACCCTGGGCGCCCCGCCAGAAGGCCCTGTTTGGGCAGCGAAGCCAATCACCCCGCGCGCCACTGTCGGTTGGGGCTGCGACGCCTCCCCGGGCGAACCCCCAACCTCAACCGATGCCGCGGGATCAACCGCACTAGAAGCTCCCGGCACTTGGGGTTGCGGCGCCCCCGCGGGTGAACCCCCGTCCGCGCCGACCACACCCTCGGTCCCGGCACCGGCCACACCGACAACGGCCCCCTCTGTTCCCACAGAGGGGAGAGCCGACTCATCACCTCCCTCTGCGGGGCCCCTGATCTCCTCGGCCCCCCCTCGCTCGGCGGATGGGAGAGCTAGCCCAGAAGGGTCGGCCCCATCCTGCCCCCGAGGGGGGAGCACCGCCGAGCCAGAGTCGCCCCCGACGGCGATAGGAAGACCGGCTTTCTTGGCCCTCTTCCTGGCCTTCGCGGCCTCCCGCAATTTCCCCACCAGGGGATCCTTGCGCTTCAGGCCGGTCGATCGAGAAGTCCCCTCGGGGGCCGCCCCCTTGCCCCTATCTCGGGCATGAGCGCGACCCGCCGAGACATCAGGTTCGTCGGCTGCCGAGTCTTCTCCCAGATCGATGACCTCAGCCGCCTCCTCCAGAGGCTCCCGCCTCACATCTACAACAAGAAGAAGCCCCGGTCAGGAGGAGGAAAAAGAGTTACCACCCCAGAAGAAGAGCTTCAAGAGCTGTACCTGACGACGTCAACCGCGAGAGAAGACACCGTTCGATGTTCTCCGGCGTCACCAGCTCCTCGGTCGATTGGCGATTCTCCAGCAGACGGGAAGCCTGCTGCTCCACGTGGGGAGGGAACTCCTCCTGGCGAGGGGGCATATTCGGGTGAAAATTGGGCGAGGTCCGGCATCTCCAGATCTCGTCCGTCGCCACCGCCTTCACCCAGAAGAATTGAGTCTTCCACCCCTTGTGCGAGGAGTCCTTCGCCGCAAGCGAGATGCAGCTCCTATTCCTCCGCGCCTGGATGAAGTAGAAGCCTTTCCCCGCCGACGGGTGTGCTTTCAACTCAAAAAAGAAGTCGAAGAGGTCCAAAGAAGGAAAAATGTCGTGCTGACGACAAAGAATCCCGAAGGCCGAAAGAAGAAGATATGAGTTGGCCACCAACTGAATAGGCGCCAACCGGAAAAAATTAAGAAGCTGCAGCACAGAAGGATCGAAAGGAAGACGAAATCCACTCTTCCAAGCCAGAAGGAAGGTGCAAAGGTGTTCATCGCGATCATCCAGACTCGTCTCGTAGGTTGGGACCCGAGGTTGGGACCCGAGGCACTGAAGGAACGGCGGTCGAGGCTTTGGCCGCCTCCGTCTTGCGTCGCTTCGTATCCCGCTGCTTGGCCGCCTTCGCGGCATCCATTGCTTTCTTCACGGGGGATTTCGCCCGGGGCCTCTTCGCGGCCTTGGGCAAAGGAGCCGTGGTCGGAGCCAGCGGCGCTGCTTCAAAATATGCAGGCTTCTTTACCAGCCGGAGGAGATTCCGGTATGTGGCCATCTGCGTGCTGTCGGGATGGTCTGCAAAGAAAAGAGGGGAAAGAACAAACATGCATATACCATTAGTACTTAACTCACCGCGAAAGCCGCAACGTTAAGGGACAAAATCGAAGAGCAAGAGGGAACTGAGTACCATGAGGGCCAGTGTACAGCCGCAGCGTGATCGGCCAGTAGCTCAGGGACGTCTCCTTGTCCCGACGTGCCGCCTCCCGAACTAGCCAGCAGACGTCCTCAATAGTTTGACACCGGTCCGTGAGGTTGGCCAGATCCGCGTGCTTCTTGGAAGAGAGGTGACAGAAAAGATTGAAGTGGTCCATGCCCCACCCATCAGCATAATAGTAAGGGACATGCAGGCGCTTGCCCAGGATGGAGGCCGTCACATCTTCTATCTTCATCCCATTCACCCGGAGGAGAACATAGAGCCATGTGGTATCCTTATAGTTCTCAGGCCACCTCTTCTCCCGCCTCATAAACGTGCGATGCGGGCAGGCCACGTCCCTCTCTGGGCGCCAGCTCTTGGCAGGAGTCCCCTCTTCCTCTATGGGGAATGGGTAGTTGATGAGCTCCAGACGGTCGCTCCCCACCCGGCACAAGTCCTGCAGCGTCTTCTCGTAGTCATCCTTAGCCACTGGGGGTAGCTCCACCTTCGGCGTCGGCCTCATGTCCCGGGCTTCCCGGCGAGCCATCAGATACGCTGCCACTTCCTTTTCCTGTCTGTTCTTGAGCCGAAGAAGATGATCCGGCTCAATATCAAGCACTGGCACTGGCTGCCGGCTAAAGAATCTCCTTTCGACGCCATCCCAAAAATCGGTCTTGTGCAACCGATAGAAAGCCGTCCGGGCATTCCACCACTTTATGTAATCTTGGGTCACTCGGGGAACACGACCCGGGGCCGGTACTCTGAAAGAGGCGGAGTCCGCTCGATGGAAGAAGTCCCACCAGCTTTTGGCGTGCTCGGCAACCGAACCTCCCCGGACATTCCGCGAGGGCAAGCCGAATTGCGCATGATAAGCAGGGATATGCTGATCATACCCAAAGTTGCGGCCGAATCGGAAGGGGTGGTACGGCTCCAGCAACACATTATCTCCCTTCCGGAACACCAACACGCTGGGGCGAATAGACAGCGCCCAATCCCTCAGCTCGGGCTCCAGCAACGGGCGAATTACATTTTCCTGGCTGATAGGGTGGACATACCTCTCCACCTGGTCATCCTTGCATTCCCTCTTATTGTTCACGAGGGGGCTTGAATGTGCGGCCAGCGTCCAGAAATGAATGGGGCCGGCTGCATCCCGGGGAACCGTAGTCAACCGGCCCCGGATATCATACATCCGCATGGAGGTAGAAGCCGGCTCTGCACTCGCGAACTCCAGCATCCTCGGTATCAGCCCCCAATCCTGGAGAACTCGCGGGGCAAACTCCGGAAACAGTGAACAAACCCACGCGTTGAAGAAGTGCAGTGGGCACACATACCGGGCCTGCCTGGGAAACTGATGGGTGCTGATATCTCCCAAGGCCTTGTAAATTAAGCAGAGGGTCGCCGGGCACAGGGACAGCTTGATACCCCATGCCATCTGACACGCCGGGTAGATGGCATCCGGCCGGATAACTATCTCATCGCCGTACGGCATGGCAAATGAGCATAGCCAGTACGTGAGATAGGTGGCGCAGTGGGTCTGGGGATCCAAACCCAT
The DNA here is from genome assembly GCA_022559845.1 of Amorphophallus konjac. Taxonomy (NCBI): domain Eukaryota; kingdom Viridiplantae; phylum Streptophyta; class Magnoliopsida; order Alismatales; family Araceae; genus Amorphophallus; species Amorphophallus konjac. The sequence goes on along the minus strand of CM040119.1, from coordinate 308,077,853 downwards.
CGGGTTAGGCCCGCTTCGACGCCCTCTAGACGGGATCTTCACGTCAAGCTTGGGCTTTGCACGCTTCTTGGGAGCCACGGCAGTACCGACGCAGGGGAATTCCTCGTACCGCTTCGGCCCGTCGAAGAAATACTCCAGCCACAGGGGCATGCGCACCCTCTTCCTGTCCCCACGGGCGGGCTGCTTCCCCTTGTGCGACAGCTGGTACAGCTCCCGGTACGCCTTCATCAGGTACCGGTATGAATACCCAGAGAATAATAGCCGTCCCCGTTAGTCTCGTCTTTGATTAGGTCCGGGAGGCATATTTCTTCATAAGGCTCCCCGTCAATGGGCAAGCCGCTCAGCTGGCTTAGGCTCCATAAATCCAGAGAAGTCTCGCCCTCCGCCGTGTAGAAGGTGTTAGTCGCTGCGCTGAACACCTCTATCATGCCGCAACAGAGGCCCTTGGAAATGGGAAAGCCATATCGGGAGGCGTATACGCTGTGATAAACGCCGACCCGGACCAGCAAAGGAGCATAGTTGAACAGCACATGCTCCGTGAACTCCACCGCCCTCTCCCGGAAGGTGTGGGAGTCCTGAAGCTTCAGCTCCCCGAACCAGCCCAGTGACAGATCATACTTGAATCTGATGGCCAAATAGTCCAAGATGAAGGGCTCTTCTCTGTAGCCCCACTTCAGGGGAGCCAAGAATAAGCCGAACCAAGGCGCCTCGTTGTGCACCTTCCCGGCAGATAAGTCCCATCTGGCCGGAGTAAACTGAGGCGCCCGCACCAGCTTGTCTTCAGCCGGCAGCACCCCTTCGATCCCCAGGACCGGCTTCCATTCCCGGGCTTCTCCCACCAGGTACATCGGAATACTCCGGGGAACGCTGTACAACAGGCTATCCCGGGCCTGCAGTATAGCCTGTTCAGCCTTCTTCACGACCCGGAAGTCTCGCCCTTCCCGCGAGCGAAAATGCTTCAGGAATCGAACCAGGTGTCTGTCCTTCGGGAAGTCCTTCCTGTACTCCCCGGTGACCCGGTCAAATGTGAAGCCGCTGTCAACTCTGGCAAGCCTCTGGAAATCCATGGTCTCCCCGTCGGACTCGGATGACCCGGCCAAAGCGGCTATTTCTGCGTGCTCTCGGTCTAGCTCCTCCACGTTGAGCCATGTAACTGTTGGCACCGGACCCCGTGGGATGAGGTCAGCACCGATAGCAGCAGCAGGGGCGGAAGAACCACTTGGGGCAGCCATTTGTCTGCAAAGATACACAAATAAGAAGGTCAGAATAAATCACGAGCAAAAGACTGCAAAGGGGCTTTACTACAAGTCAAATGAACAAAATACTGCCAATTTCTGACGAAATTTCGGCAGAGTTTCCCCTAGGCCAAAGGCGTAAGGGAAAACACGGGTGCGCGTCCACAAGGAGTGACGGCCCCAACAAAGCATGGTGGGCCCCAAGAGGCAACACCAGAAGTCCGCCGAGCAAAAGTCTTCTCCCCTTGGCTTAAAGCCTCTTCACCGGTACGCTGCTCAGTGCCTTCCCCGGCACACTCTGCAGCGGCCCTCACCGGCACAGCCCCCTTTCGTGTGCTCCCCGGTACGCCCTGACAACGGCTTCGCCGGCACAGCCCATCAAGGCTTCCCCGGCACACCCTGCAGTGCCTTCCCGGCACACCCCACGCAGGAGTTCGCCGGCACGCTCCCGGGCGCCCCGCGCGCCCTCACCGATACACCCCTTGGGTGCTTCCCAGGCACACCCACCAGGATTGTTCCCCGGTACGCTCCACAGGCGGCCTTCCCCGGCACGCTTAGTGCCCGCTTCACCGACACGGCCTAAGGCCTCTTCCCCGGTACGCTCCACAGGCGGCCTTCCCCGACACGCTTAGTGCCCGCTTCACCGACACGGCCTAAGGCCTCTTCACCGGCACGCATATGGGAAAACCCCCACGGCACGCCCATGGCGAGCCTTCCCCGGCACGCTCGGATGAGCCTTCCCCGACACGCTCCGACGGCCTCTCCCCGGTGCACCCTCACAGCCGCTCACCGGCGTCCACCCATGACGCTGGAGACGAAGGAGGGGAGCGAAGAGGAAGAGAGCAGGGGGGAGAAAGAGAAAGAAAAAAAGAAGAAGGGGGAGGGCCTTAGGGCTCCGTCGCCCTCCGAAGACAAAAGAAGGGCAAAGAGAGGAGAAGAAAGGGGGAAGAGAAGGGAGAAGAAAGAAAAAAAAAAGAGAAGAGAGGGGGGGGCCTTTGCGGCCGTCTCCTCACCACGACGACGGCGGCGGCGGTCGTTCCCGGAGAAGAAGGGGAAGAACGAAAGGGGGGAGGGCCTCCGTCCGTTTGGTTACCAGAGAGAAAGAAAAGAGAGGGAGGGGATGAATTCGAAACGGGGGTGGCCCGTTCGTGCCACCCCCTGCCCCTTTTATAGGTTCAAAAAAAAGAAAAAAAAGGAAAGGGGGGGAAATAAAAGGGAAATGAGAGGGACGAAAAGAGAAAAGGGAAAAGAGGGAATACGAATAAAAGGGGAGATAAAAAAAAGAAAAAAAAAGGAGAAAAAAAAGGAGAAAAAAAAAAGAAAAAAGAGAGAGGAGATAAAAAAAAGAGAAGAACAAAAAAAAGGAGAAAAGAAAGAAAGAAAAAGGGAGGGAAATTTGAGAGGAGATAAAAAAAAGAAAAAAAGGAAGGAAAAAAAAGAAAATAAGAAGAAAGGAAGGGATAAAAAAAAGGGGAAAGGAATAAAAGGAGAAAATAAAAGAAGGGGAAGCAAAAGATATGTAAAATATTAAATATATATATGTATATATATACCCATATATGTACACACATTCACGTGCTCATCCGCTCACATACGTGGAGGGGTAAGCCGGTAACGTCCAGTAACAAATGTCCCCGGGGAAAACATTCCATCCCCACAATCATGGTCATGTAGGCGTCCACCCGAGCAAAAACGACTTTATCCCTGCCGACCTGCCCTGGCCATGGCACCATTACCCCGCCAATGAACAAGCCCGTCCCTGGCACGTCGCCTCGGGCCTCAGCCACCCGCATCACACAATGTTGCCATCACGGGCCCTACGCCCGGATCGGCAGAACCTCTATCCTTGCGTTGGCATTAGTCCCTTGCCAACGAATAAGTCCCTTTCCGGCACAAGGCCCCGTGCCCTAGCCACCCGCATCACACAATGTTGCCATCACGCGCCCTACGCCCGGATCGGCAGAACCTCTATCCTTGCGTTGGCATTAGTCCCTTGCCAACGAATAAGTCCCTTTCCAGCGCAAGGCCCCGTGCCCTAGCCACCCACTCCGCACAATATGGCCATTGCGGACCCTACGTCCGAATCGGCACAGATTCTCCCGTTGCGCTGGCATTCTATTCTTGCCGACGAGTGAACCTTACCTTCCGGCGTAAGGCTTCGTGCCCCAGCCGACACTTGCGTATCACTCACTCAAAAAAAAATAAAATAAAATAAAATAAAATGGGGTTAAAAATAGAGATACCCCGCCGGACTTGCCTCTACATGGGGACAAGGGCAAAAAATGGCAACAACCCGGCTGTGGCGAAAACTCGAAAGGGCGCTACGGGCAAAATTGGGTACCCCGCCACGTGAAAACCCGAAAGGGCGCGCGGGCAAAAGCAAGAGGGGGCCGGTACCGGCGAAAATCAGAAAGGGCGCTTGTATCGGTAATGTGGTTCAAAAAAAAGGGAGAAAGAAAAAATAGAAGAGATCAACAAACCAAGTCAGCTCCCAACTCCCCGTTGGCACTGACAAAGAGACCAAAAGACAATAAACCATGCCGGCTCCCGACACTCTGTCGGCACTGGCGAAGAGACCAAGAGACAACAAAGCATGTCAGTTCCCGACATCCTGTCGGCACCGGCGAAGAGACCAAGAGACCAGGAGATCGACAAAGCATGTCAGTTCCCGGCATCCTGTCAGGACTGGCGAAGAGACCAAGAGACCAACAAAGCAGGTCAGTCCCCGGCATCCTGTCGGCACTGGCGAAGAGACTAAGAGACAACAAAGCATGTCAGTTCCCGGCATCCTGTCGGCACTGATGAAGAGACCAAGAAACAACAAGCCAGGTTAGCTCCCGACACTCTGTCGGCACTGACGAAGAGACCAAGAGACTAAGAGACAAAAAGCATGTCAGTTCTCGGCATCCTGTCGGCACTGACGAAGAGACGAAGAGACCAAGAGACTAAAAGACAACAAAGCATGTCAGCTCCCGGCATCCTGTCGGCACTGACGAAGAGACAAAGAGACCAAGAGACCAGGTCAGTTCCCGACACCCTGTCGGCACTGACGAAGAGACCAAGAGACCAAGAGATTAAGAGACAACAAAGCACGTCAGTTCCCGGCATCCTGTCGGCACTGACGAAGAGACCAAGAGACCAAGAGACTAAAAGACAACAAAGCATGTCAGCTCCCGGCATCCTGTCGGCACTGACGAAGAGACAAAGAGACCAAGAGACCAGGTCGGTTCCCGGCACCCCGTCGGCACTGACGAAGAGATAACACACTGCTTCAGCTCCCGGCATTCCGTCGGCGCTGATGAAGAGGCAAAGAGACCGACAAGCTACTTCAGTTCCCGGCACCCTGTCAGCACTAATGAAGAGGCTAAGAGACCAACATACTACTTTAGTTCCCGACGCCACGTCGATACTAATAAGGAGACCAGCGAACAAACCAGGTCGGCTCTCGACACCCCGTCGGCATCAACAAAGAGAGAAGAGACGAGGACACCCACGGACACCGCCTGGTTCATCCTTCGCCCGCGCTACCCGTGGGTGGGGGGCATTTGTGGACACCGAAAATCGCACATCTAAATGTCATGCTCGGCCCAGCATCGACAACGGTGCCGAGTAAAGAAACCCCGGAGAAATCAAGCATAAAAAGGGCCCCACAGCCCGTGGGCCTCGAAGAAAATCAAATGGGCCCCGGCTCATGCTCACAATGGGCTCAAAAGTGCCCACTTAGCCCTTCAGCGGCACGCCCTTCAGGCCGTTCAGCGGCACGCCCCCAGGTGGCTTCACCGGCACGCCCCCTTTGGGCGTTCAGCGGCACGCCCTTCAGGCCGTTCAGCGGCACGCCCTCGGCAAGCCCTTCAGCGGCACTCCCTGCAGGGGCCTCAGCGGCATGCCCTTCAGGCCGTTCAGCGGCACGCCCTCGGCAAGCCCCCCAGCGGCACGCCCTGCAGGGGCCTCAGCGGCATGCCCTGCAGGGGCCTCAGCGGCACGCCCTCGGCAAGCCCTTCAGCGGCACGACCTGCAGGGGCCTCAGCGGCACGCCCTTCAGGCCGTTCAGCGGCACGCCCTCAGCAGCCCTTCAGCGGCACGCCCTTCAGGCCGTTCAGCGGCACGCCCTTCTGGAGCTTCAACGGCACCCCGTTTTGGCTCCCCAGCGGCACGCCTTTGCAACCCGTCAATGGCACAGCGGTGAAGCTTTTCAACGGCAAAGACGTGAAGCCCATGCCCTACGCTTCCTTGGCGCGCAGTAAGCTGTCTGAGGTGGCAACCGCCCATTGGGCCACCTGAGCTACGCCCCACTGACAGCCAGGATGGAGCAGGTGAGCCACCATCATCACAACCAGCTTCCCGCCTTCGACGGTGGTGCTGGAAGTCACCGGCTGCCCAGAGTATAAAAGAGGCCCGTTTTCGACAGAAGAGGGGCATCAGAGACAGGGAAGAAGGAGATCCGAAAGGGGGAGACGGACAGACACACACACACACAGAGGAAAAGAGAGGAAGAAGAAGAGAAGAGGGAAGGAAAGAAGAAGAGCTCCGACGTGAGCCTACTCCGACGACCACCGTGAAGAGAGCAAGAGTAAGGGAGGGGGGAGAGAGCTAAATGTAATGGGGGAGAAGGGTTGGGGACAATGGCCGATGTCTTAGGCCCGGAAGTTTTCTTCCTTCTCTTATCCCATTCCTCCTGGCGTTCTTTGTCTTTCTTACTCTTGTCCATGGCCCCATTTGGGGAGTTTGCTTTTGCCATATGTATGAAGGGCCTCGCCCTCTTGATTCTCATGAATGAAAACCACCCTCTCTGGGTTTCTTTTCGATCTTCGATGTTTTATGCTAGGCTTTGCGGGCTTTTTGACGGACAATCCGTTCCTCCCTCTGTCTCCTCATTCCTCCGGCGTCTTTAGGGTCCTCCACGTCGATGTAGGTTTCCCCCCTCTGTTGGCCTTGGCTCCGTGAGCTCCTCACTCCCTTCTATGGCCATCTATCGTGTTCCCGAGCTTGAGGAGAAGGGGAGGTACCCTTCTTTCTTCCCAACCACTCAGTTACTAATAGGCCACTCCCGGCCTTGAAACCCCCTGTCTTGCTTCCTCTTTTCCTGAACAGCCACCAAGTCTCCCCCCCCAGTTGCTTGCAACCCTTTTAAGCCTCCCAGCGGTGCACCTTTCCGGCCCTTGGCCGGCACACCTTTCCAGCCTTCAGCGACACACCCAGATCAGCCTTCAGCGGCACACACCCAGATCTGCCTTCAACGGCACACACATGTCCAGCCTTCAACGGCACGCCCCATTGGCCTTGCCCTTCAGCGGTACGCCCTGTCCAGCCCTCAGCGACACGCCCTGTCCAGCCCTCAGCGGCACGCCCTGTCCAGCCCTCAGCGGCACACCCTGTCCAGCCCTCAGCGGCACACCCTGTTCAGCCCTCAGCGGCACACCCTTCAGTCCTTCAGTAGCTTACTCTTTGGCCAGTCCCAGTCCATGCCTCTTAGAGGCCCTCAGTCTGTCGTTCGTCTTCACGTTTTCCGGGGCTCTACAAAGGTGTTGCTCCCCCGGGGGCCCACCTCCAGTTGTCGGGTTCCGCCACTCCATGTGGGCGCGTTCCCTTTATCTCTCTTACGCCCTGGGTCAAGGGGAGATGCTGCCGAATTTTTGTCAAGAACTAATAAACAATTAAAAGAGGCACAAGGAGGCAATAAGCAAATAATCAACTAATGAAGCCTTCCAACTTATCAAATCGCTGCCGGCCTCCCGATGAGAATTGGACCGAGCTAGCTAACCGCCGGCCGCCCGAGCATCCGACCCGCAAGAAAAGAGATCGAACCAAACAAAGAGGACGAAACAAAGCAAGGGAGGAATTTTATATGAAACTACACAAGGGTTAAGATAAGAAGAAAAGAAAAGCCTTAAAACGAGTAATTAAAATTGGGTTAACCTCCATCACGCCCAGATCAGCCTTCAGCGGTACACACATGTTCAGCCTTCAGTGGCACTTCCCCCATAGCCTTCAGCGGTACGCCCCCTACAACCCCCAGCGGTACGCCCTCATTGGTCCTCAGCGGTACGTTCCCCTTTGACCTTCAGCGGCACACCCTTATTGGCCCTCAGCGGTACGCTCCCCCCAAAGCCTTCAGCGGCACACCCCTTCAGGCATTTAGCGGTACGCCCCTTTGCTGACCTTCAGCGGTACGCCCCCCCTGCTACCCTTCAGCGGTACGCCCCTACCTTCCCTTCGCCGGCACACTATATCTATATATGCATACAGCATGACACAGCGTTAATAGCGGCAAATAAATTAATAAAAAAATTGCACTAATCAAAGGACTCCGAATGCGTAATATTAATCATAATAAAGAGGCGGGAGGGATAATTAAAAATATATATATATAAATAACAAAGGAATGACAACAATAAGAATAATCATGAATAAAAGAGAAGAGAAATCATCCCGATCAAAGGCACGAGTAAACATTAAACCTCAGAGCGGAAATCCCAGAAGATACAACTAAGAGAGCCCCAGATAAAAGACGCTAATGTCCACACTGCAGCCCTCTCTCTCCCCGGGACCCGGGGCAAAAGGGAATAACAACGTCGCCCTTTCAGGTCGGGCCCGAGTCTTGGGAATTACTCCGTATGGCCAGGCTTTGACCTAACCTCGGGCCGACATCTTAATCGGACTGGATTTGTTTCCTCGTTCTGGATACCTTCCGAATCCTCATTAAAATTGCCGCATGCTCGGCAGACATTTGAAGGGATCTACCTCGGTTTTCTCATTGTGACGCTGCCACTGACTGGTGTCGGAATACAAATGGTCTACGAGTGGCCGACACGGCCGACAATTTATGGCCTTGATAAAACCTTCAGTGTGATCTACCCGTATCTCTCTCGCATAATTAGTATTACTCTTTTCGGCCGCGGGGCCCCTAATTTCGACAATTAATCAAGGGTATTCCCTCGTATGGGGGATGTAAATGACGTCGTGACCTTCATGGCGCGACGGGATTCGGTCCCGACACGAACCACACAATCGTCTGATGAAGTCAGATCGAGCGCACCATGGGCTCTTCGGAGCCCGAATAAATTGTCACCTCGGTGACTGGCACGCCCACGCACTCAATAAACGAACAAACCAAAAAGGGAGAACGACCCGGAGAAGCGAATTTTAGTGCGTCCACACCACCCCTTGTGCGAAGAATCCTTCGCCGCGAGCGAGATGCAGCTCCTGTTCCTTCGCGCCTGGATGAAGTAAAAACCTTTCCCAGCCGATGGATGTGCCTTCAACTCAAAGAAGAAGTGGAAAAGGTCCAGAGACGGGAAGATGCCGCGTTGATGGCACAAGATCCCAAAGGCAGAAAGAAGAAGATAGGAGTTGGCCACCAACTGGATAGGCGCCAACCAGAAAAAAGTGAGAAGCTGCAGTACGTAAGGATCGAAAGGAAGCTGAAATCCACTCTTCCAAGCCAAAAGGAATGTGCAAATGTGCCCATCGCGGTCGTCCAAACTCGTCTCATATGGAGTGGCGGCAGCGAAGCTATAGCGGAGAGGCAGACGGAAACGGTGCTCCAGCCTCCGCACCTCCGCTTCCCCCAACTCGCTACAGTTGGGGACGGGATCGCGCCTCAAGGGCACAAGCTCCGGACTCTGATCCGCCATCGGATCGGGAGAAGATCCCTCGTACGAGCTTGAAGACTCTGGGGGAGAAGGAAGCTGCCGGACCGCCTCCGCGGTTATCCTCGCCAACTCTTCAAACGCCGCCGCAAGGCTCCGCGTCTCCGCTGTGCTCTCACGGCGCATCAAGAAGCAAGGAAAGCCTAAAACCCTGGAAGTCGAGAACGATGAACAGCGCCCCCTATAAACCCCTTAGGGTGGCGGCGCGCCGTTCCGTGCTCCGAGAAAAAGGGGGGGCCCTTCGTTTCAAATCCGTCAGGATCATCATTACGGGCCTCGACGACCGCTATAAGCGGCTCCATAACGCCAACGGAATTCCACCCACCTGAGCCACGCCGGTCCGAAGCCTCGAAAAACTACTCATCAGAGCCTCCTTGGCTCGGGAGTAGGAGGGGGACAAGTGGAGAGGGGGATTTCCGCAGCCCACCACAAAGGCAGCCCAACAAGACCTACGAGGTCCAACCAGGCGAGCCCACCCAAGTGATAGCCCACAAGGCCAACTCAGGGAAGAAAAGCCCAATAAATAAAGACTCGAGGAACCAACTCTCCCCGGCGGCCTTCTAGGCTCGGAGGGCCCGAGACAACGGTCAGGTCGCATGGAAGGTCCGGTCTAAAGCCCACTCTCCGACCGAGAGAAAGAGGCTCCAGCCGACCTATCTGACCCCACCTTCGCCGGGCCATGCCTACCGCTCGGACACGAGCCGGCATCCCCGTAGCTCGGTAAGACCGCTTGATTATCTACAGGTGCGGTCGTTCAGAAGTCCTCCGCCAGCGGGAGAGTCATGGGAGCTGCCGAACTCCAAGGGGATAACGCCCCCACGATCCGGCCATGAAAGCCCCCGCTGAAGACGTAACTCCCGCCGGGAAGCCCTCAGCTCACCGGACTCTTAAAAGGCGACGCACTATTTAAGCCAGGGATACCCTCCGGAAGATGGTAAGATGAACTAGCCATTCACATACCCTAAGCTCCTGAGCACGATTCGCTTCACCCTTGGTGGAGAGGATTCTCGCGCATCAGCTCTCTCCTCCCCCCGTTATCGCTTCCACCATCGCTCTACTGACTTAACCATCGGAGGGTTTTTCCCCAGGGAGATCCCCTGGGCCCCCTGATACGTTTCCCTCTCTTGCAGATTCATCTTCTGGTGATCCACAGCCCGCTCAGGACTCAGCGCGAGATTCCGCCTCTTCAGAATCCTTAGCTCGCTAGGAGCATTTCTTATAGCTCATTCCGTTGATTAGCGCCTCGTAGTAAGCACGTTGCCCATTTGTTCATATTTGGGGTTTTGGCCATGTTCTTCGCGGTTGATCGATTTTAGGCGATGCATGTGCTAGATTAGCTGTTAATTTGTTGTATAGCATGCGTGGTTTGGCAGGTTACAGGTTATTTCGTCGTTACCCGGCGTTTTCAGCCGTCCGGGGGGGGCTTCGGTTTACAAACCATACCCGCCCGTAACCCAGGTGGAGTGACGGTCCTGCCAGGAACCGTCACTTGCCTGACGGTCCAAGATGGACGCGTCACTTCCCAAATAACGGCCTATCGAGGGGCGTCTTTTGGAGAGTAACGGTGGGAACCCCATCCGTTACTCGTTCGTGGTTTCCAGTTAGCCCGGTGAGGCGGTGAGCCCGGCGGTCTGTCGACCGGCCGTCGCTTCCGAGTGACGTGCCGAGACTGGGGCGTCGCTTCATCTGCTATCATTTTAGAACGCTGTTAGTTGATTTGAGCCTCGGGTGAAAGTAACGACGGAGTTCCCGCGCGTCGCTTAGAAGCAACGCATAGGACCCCCACCGTCACTCTCCCCTTCATGGCCTTTGGGTTTGGTACTCGGGAGGATGTAACGGCGGTGACCTACCGCGCCGCTTGGAAGCGACGCACAGGGCCCCTACCGTCACATTCCCCCCTGCACCTGTGAGTTGGAACTCGGGAGGGAGTAACGGCTGGAGACCAGCGCGTCACTCTTGATGTAACGCACCAGTCCCCGACCGTCACTTCCAATTAGCGCGTGGGCCTCTGACCGCCGCTTGCCCGTCAGTTTGGTTATGTTCCCAGCCCACTACTTATGCGTTCCGTTCTATACTCATGCCATATTCGCATTGTTTTAAGTGTTTAATGGCGTGTTTTATATACCAATAGAGTAACTTTTCTTTCCATGCAATGGAGCCACTGTTGTTGCCCTAAGGTCTGTTGAGTACCGACCCGCTTGAGGATGGCGGAGGGGTATGTTTCCCATTCACGGTTTGTAAGCTAGTTCCGTGGGCTCCCAGCCAATGGTAGCATCCTGCCAAGGGAGAAAACTAGTTAGAGGGCCTGGCTCAGGCTAGAGTCAGTGTGTGCACACGTGGTCGGAGACTGTGGACTGACACCGACGGGTGCCACTCCGACTGGTCACTTGGTTTGGTACTGTTTGCGCGCTTAGCTTGTCGCTTCGACGACTGCGAGTGCTTGAGACGTGTAAGCCGTCAGTGGACGCTTCTGGTTTCTGCTCCGGTGGTTGTCCGTCCTTGTTGCCTGGATTAGTCGCAGCTTCTTCTATTTGGTAGTTTTAGCTTAAATCGCTTGCATTTAATTAGTAGTGGCATGTGTTAGCTGTTATACCTGCTTAGATAGAGCTTACAACTTTCTTGTGATTAGATATTCATGCCAATGCCTGTGCATTTATTTAAATCCATGCTTTAATTGCTGTTATTTATGCATGTTCGCTTGTTTAGTGCGAGATAGGGATCCGCGTGACCCCTACTGAGTCTGGCTGTGACTCACCCTTCTCCTTTCAGATGAGCTACGCCCGACGTCTCCCGAAGTTTAGCGTGCTGTTTCGGGACCGTCCCTAGCTGCCAGCTGAGCACGAGCTGCCTTTTTGAGGCTTGTGTTGTACTTTTGTCGGGGTATACCCCGCGTAGCTGTACTTTGAGGACTAGTGTTTGTGACTCTGGACTAGATATATATATATCACTCTGGTTATTTTATTTTGCTTCCGCTCTTGCGTTTAAATCTTAATACTTAATTGTATTGCGCGCCCCAAATTCGCAATTAATTATGCATATTCCTCAGCTAACCCCCACTAACCCTTAAGGGGCCTCATCATCCTCTTGGGTGGCCTCCCCAGTTCTTGGTATCGGTATATCGATGTTATCGGTATATCGGTGTCCTGAACTCTGGGTCGTTACACCCGTCGTCTGCGGCGTCATCTTCTGAAGGGCCCTCCATGCTCCGATCGCGGCGGCGCAACGCAGAGCGAGGATGAGGAAATAAGAGCAGACCGCCGGCGAGAGTCCTAAGTGTTAAGAGGGAAGGAGCACCCTTCGGTCCTTTTTATAGGCCAAGGGAGGCCACGCACCTTAAATGACTCCCCCCTCGAAAACACGCTATAGGACCTCCCTTGGAAGGTCACCTCCAACTCCTCGGTCCCCCGCCCTAGCGGGATTCGCGAAGCGCCTCGACTTCCAGGGCATGGTGGAACGAAAGGACGCCCCGCCAGAAGCCTCCCGAATCGGCATGCGAAAACGGCGCAAGGAATATCGGCACTTTCCAACTACCCCCGATATGCCAGCCAAATCACGGCAAAGATAGCGATCAAACAAAGTAAGTCCTTTATTGCCTCCCATAAAGAAGTCCTCTTACAGAAGGAAAAACAGACAAAAAGGGGAAGGGGCAAAATAAAGCAAAATACATCAGGCCTCGGACCCACTTTGAAGCTCAGGAACAGCAGTAGGGGACGCGTCACCCCCGGTACCTTCGGTGACGGCCGGCCCGGACACTGACCTCGCCTGTGCGAGAACTGTCCCGGTCGTGAGCCCTCCCGGAGCCTCCGGAGTTGGTGACCCCGCTGGAGGTGACTCCTCCGGTTCTTCCCCGGCCGAAGATGAGGAGCTGGAAACTGACTCGTACGAGTCATAACTCTGGCCATAAGGAAAATCACCCCCGGCAAGGTGCTCATTGGCATAGCTCATCGCCCGGCGATAGCCCCGCCTGAATCCCTTTCGAGCACCCCGGCGGAGCGCTACCTCGTAGTAGGGTAGGGCAGCTTCAATCAGGTCGGCCGAGTAAGCTTTCGAGCCTTTGTAGCGCTTGATCGCCTCCGCCTCGACCTGCCCGTCCCGAGCCCGCTCCGCCTCAGCCGCACGCTCTTCCACCCTCTCCAGATGCTCCTCTAGCTAGGTCATCCTCCGCTCGGCTTCGATCATCCGACCCTCCGCCCGGGCTCGGTCCGCCTCGGCCTCAGTGCGAAGGCGCTCCGCGTCCTCCGCCCGATCCTGCAGCTCGGCACGCTCACGCTCCCAGAGGCCATCCAGCTCAATGTGACGTTGACGCTCGTCTTCTAGACATTTGCTCTTCCTCTCGAGCGATTCTTGGGCCCTTGCTAGCTGCTCGGCCAGCGCCTCGACTTCCCGTCGGCTCGACCGCGCCAACTCCCTGAATGCGAGGAACTCCCGACGGAGCCCCTCATGCTCCCCCTCGAGCCGGGCCAGTTTTCCCTCGCATCCACCAAGGGTCCAAGCAAGCCTCGACCGTTCCGCCTCCGTCCGGGCGTGCGCCTCCGCCATCACGGCCGCTGTCCGAGCTATGACCAGGTCTCCCTCCATCAGGACATCAAGGACCCCGGCGGGAGTGCTGCGCCTTTCTCCCCCCCTCGTCCTCTCGGCGATCGACCGGCAGAGCCGGTACAAGTCGCCCGAGATACCGAGCCTGACCAGAGGTTCCGGCAAAGGGGACTGCTCCACCCTGGGCACCCCGCCAGAAGACCCTGTTCGGGCAGCGAAGCTGACCGCCCCGCGCGCCACGGTCGGTTGGGGTTGCAACCCCTCTCCGGGCGAACCCCCACCCTCGACCGGCGCCGCGGGATCAACCGCACCAGAAACTGCCGGCACTTGGGGTTGCGACGCCCTCGCGGGCGAACCCCCATCCGCGTCAACCAATCCCTCGGTCCCAGCGCCGGCCACACCGGCACCGGCCCCCTCTGCCCCCACAGAGGGGAGAGCCGACCCATCACCTCCCTCTGCGGGGCCCCTGGTCTCCTCGGCCCCCTCTCGCCCGGCGGATGGGAGAGCCAGCCCGGAGGGGTCGGCCCCATCCTGCCCCCGAGGGGGGAGCGCCGCCGAGCCAGAATCACCCCCGACGGCGGTAGGAAAGCCGACTTTCTTGGCCCTTTTCCTGGCCTTCGCGGCCTCCCGCAACTTCCCCGCCAGGGGATCCTTGCGCTTCAGGCCGGTCGATCGAGAAGTCCCCTCGGGGGCCGCCCCCTTGCCCTTATCTCGGGCATGGACGCGACCCGCCGAGGCATCAGGCTCATCGGCTGTCGAGTCATCTCCCAGATCGATGACCTCAGCCGTCTCCTCCAGAGGTTCCCGCCTCACGTCTGCAACAAGAAGAAGCCCCGGTCAGGAGGAGGAAAAGAGCTACCACCCCCGAAAAAGAGCCTCAAGAGCTGTACCTGTCGACGTCAACCGCGAGAGAAGACACCGTTCGATGTTCTCCGGCGTCACCAGCTCCTCGATCGATTGACGGTTCTCCAGCAGACGGGCAGCCTGCTGCTCCACGTGGGGAGGGAACTCCTCCTGGCGAGGGGGCAGATTCGGGTGAAAGTTGGGCGAGGTCCGGCATCTCCAGATCTCGTCCGTCGCCACCGCCTTCACCCAGAAGAATTGGGTCTTCCACCCCTTGTGCGAGGAGTCCTTCGTCGCAAGCGAGATGCAGCTCCTATTCCTCCGCGCCTGGATGAAGTAGAAGCCTTTCCCCGCCGACGGGTGCGCTTTCAACTCAAAAAAGAAGTGGAAGAGGTCCAAAGAAGGAAAAATGTCGTGCTGACGACAAAGAATCCCTAAGGCCGAAAGAAGAAGATATGAGTTGGCCACCAACTGAATAGGCGCCAACCGGAAAAAATTAAGAAGCTGCAGCACAGAAGGATCGAAAGGAAGACGAAATCCACTCTTCCAAGCCAGAAGGAAGGTGCAAAGGTGCTCATCGCGATCATCCAGACTCGTCTCGTACGGAGTGGCGGCAACAAAGCTGTATCTAAGAGGCAGGCGGAAACGATGCTCCAGCCTCCGCACCTCCGCTTCCCCCAACTCACTACAGTTGGGGACGGGTTCCCGCCTCACCGGCACAAGCTCCGGGCTCTGATCCGCCATCAAGTTGAGAGAAGATCCCTCGTACGAGCTTGAAGACTCCGGGGGAGAGGGAAGTTGTCGGACCGCCTTCGCGGTTATCCTCGCTAACTCCTCGAACGCCGCCGCAAGGCTCCGCGTCTCCGTCGTGCTCTCACGACGCATCAAGAAGCAAGGAAAGCCTAAAACCCTGGAAGCCTAGAACGATGAACAGCGCCGCCTAAAGACCCCTGAGGGTGGCGGCGCGCCGTTCCGTGCTCTGAGAAAAAGGGGGGCCCCTTCGCTTCGAATCCGTCAGGATCATCATTACGGGCCTCGGCGACTGCTATAAGCGGCTCCATAACGCCAACGGAATTCCACCCACCTGAGCCACGCCGGTCCAAAGCCTCGAAAAACTACTCATCCGAGCCTCCTTGGCTCGGGAGTAGGAGGGGGACAAGTGGAGAGGGGGATTTCCGCAGCCCACCACAAAGGCAGCCCAACAAGACCCACAAGGTCCAACCAGGCGAGCCCACCCCAGTGATAGCCCACCGGGCCCACTTAGGGAAGAAAAGCCCAATAAATAAGACTCGAGGAACTAACTCTCCCCGGCGGCCTTCTAGGCTCGGAGGGCCCGAGACAACGGTCAGGTCCCAAGGAAGGTCCGGCCTAAAGCCCTCTCCCCGTCCTAGAGAGATAGGTTCCGGCCGACCTATCCGACCCCACCTTCGCCGGGCCATGCCTATCGCTCGGGCAAGAGCTAGCATCCCCGAAGCTCGGTAGGGCCGGTTGATTAATCCGCAGGTGCAGCCGTTCAGAGTCCTCCGCCAGCGGGAGAGTCAGGGGAGCCGCCGGACTCCAAGGGGATAATGTTCCCACGATCAGGCCATGAAAGCCCCCGTTAAAGACGTAACTCCCGCCGGGAACCCCTCAGCTTACAGGACTCCTGAAGGCGGCGCACTATTTAAACAAGGGATACCCTCCGGAAGAAGGTAAGATGAACAAGGCATTCACACACCCTAAGCTCCTGAGCACGACTCGCTTCACCCTTTGGTGGAGAGGATTCTCGCGCATCAGCTCTCTCCTCCCCCCATTATCGCTTCCACCATAGCTCCACTGACTTAGCCATCGGAGGGTTTTGCCCCAGGGAGATCCCCTGGGCCCTCTGATACGTTTCCCTCTCTTGCAGATTCATCTTCTGATGATCCACAGCCCGCTCAGGATCCAGCGCGAGATCTCGCCTCTTCAGGACCTAAAGACCTCACGGCATGTGTTCCCAGAGGTGCAACCCAATCTCATTATAGTTTGACCGGCTAATCCTAATATATTTTTACCTTTTAAGTGACGCTGTACAAGGGCACCTTATTTGGCATCTTACTCAAAAAAAGTTTTCAAAATAAATTGAATTGACTGGATTTTTTTTTAAAAAAAATAGACCTATCATTTATTTCAACTTGATCCAATTAAAACTCTTTTCCTCCAAAAATGGGCACATAGGTATGCACACACCTAAGTTGCATATGTTCTTGTTCACACTTGCTTTCCTCCTTTGGCCTCTTATCATAGACAAAAACAGGGGAGGAACTGATAGAAGTCTTTCCATCCCCTCCCTTAACCCATGGTCAACCTGTATGTGATCGGAGGTTAAATCATGGTCCACCAAGTGTCAACATATTTTAAAAATAATTTTTGATCAAAACATATAAATTTCTATTTTTTTAATATTTTAACTTAAATAATTTATTTTTATTTTAACAATTTTTTAAATCAAAGTAAATCAAATTGGTCTCCTAAAACAAATCAAAATGTGGTTGGATTTTTCTTTTTTTTTTTTGGTTTTGAAGAAAGTTTCAAACAGTTCTACTTAGAACCCAAAATCCTAACAATCTTGAGTAGATCAAATTCTCCGAGCAATAACTTAGGATTAATTAGCCATAATCTTCTTTCTCATAAACACATCAATTAAATTAAAATAAGAAAGTCACATCAAATTATGTTTGATTCAACGCTAATTTTTTTTACCCCTTGTTTTGATGTTATGCGAGTGTTGAGAATTCTTTGTAGAATTTAAATGTCATGAAATGAAGCAGAGTTCACCTTCACTATATTCTTTCACCTACATCCTAGAGGCCCTATTTGATTGTTACTCTATTTTTAAATTTTAAATTGACTTGTATTAGATTAACATGGTCTTTTTTGATAGCTGATAAGTAATAAATTAGTCCAAAAAATACACAAGAAGTGTATAGTTCACCTATTTATGAACCTTCTAAGTATTTTAAGATAGCTTACACTCTCTAGCAAACAAAGAATGGTTTAACTTTTACATAATTTAAATTATTTTGAAATAAACCATTAAACCCCAACCAGAGGGTAGTTGAGAGATCTGAACTTACTACTATCCCAAAGTCCATGTATTCGTGCACAGGTCAACTAAGAGATACAAACTTACTACTCTTCTGACGTCCATGTATATATGCAGTGACGAGAAAGAGTGTATATTATTTAAAACTATTTTTCACATATATATATATCGTCACTTTCAATTTTCTTTAATAAATTACTAAAATCTCTTTAAGATAGATAAAGAAGATGACAAAATATTACGTAGATATTTTGATGGAAGTTTGTCGCATGAACATATGTGATATGAAATTAATGCTAATAAAGCATTCATGTAAATATAAATGTAAGCTAATTTTTTATATAATTTTAATAGAAATGTATAAATAGCTTTGTTTCGAAGAGGGATGATCTGTGCCCGTATAGTTTATGGAGTTTTACGCTATCAAACATTGACGTGAAGTCCAACTGTTTGACTTCTGGCCCCGAAGGCTCTACGAGACTACTTTTGAAAAGACGATGGACTCCGGATTTTTCTCCATAACTCCTAGAGGGGGAAAAGAAATTAATTTTCACCTTTTTTTGGTGATTTTAAAAATATTATCTTTTTCACTTTCTCTCTCTAAATGTCATAGCCCATCTTTGTGAGAATTTGACGTATCTATGATATATGTGAAAATATTTTTGAGAGATGGAGATTTCAACAAAAATAATTTTAAATATAGTCTTATGGGGTGTTTGGTAACATGCCCACAGCAGTTTTATTTTAAAAATTCATATTTTTATATCAGCACACCAATGTTAGAGAAATTGAATGATTAAAAATCCCGTGAAATTAAATGAGATGAACTTTTACAAATTCGAGAGACGTTGATGTTGTGCCTATCATCTCTCTCAGCCAAAAATAGCCCAGATCAACCAGATAATATTTGCCTGCACGAAAGCAACTCATTGGGTTTGTAGAATGAATAGATAATGTCGAAAATTCTTACTAGAAGTCTAGGGAATGAACTCACCTGGAGGGACCTTAAATCCACCATGCTCTGTAGCGTGTCCCAATATCTTTTGGTCACCATCCGATCCTTCCCATCCCATAGAAAGGTACTGGAATTGTAAATCAAATGAGACAGCTGCCATGACATTTTGTTTCACTTGTTGTTTGCAATTTTGATAGCGTAGGTGCTTTGATCGCTCTACATTCGTAGGTATGTGGGTACCATCAATTGCCCCGAGTGCATCCTATACATCAATTATCAAGTACTTTTGTAATTAGAAACTTTGTCAACAAAGATAACATTCGGTCCGAATTCAGGTATGTTGGGTCTCCTCTGGAGTTGATCAGCAGCGTGAAGACTGTTATGCATTGATTGTGTTTTGAATGATATGTTTTAAATGATTGGCAACAATAGATTTGACTTTATTGACTATAGAGTTAGCTTTGTTGCCCTATATTGATCATGGTAATATTGTGCATTTTTGATGAATTGGTTATCTGTCAGACCTTTCCATAAAACATTTCTGCACACCTTGTTATTCTGAATATAAGGTCGGTACAAGTTTTGATGAGAGCATTTAAGGTCTGTGCACATCTTGCACTGACTTAAAAACGTCGGGACATGTCATTCCATTGGCTTAAATGGGTCTGTGCATACATGTTGCATATAGAGCCTGTGCATGAATGCACACAACATCGGTGCATTGTTTTTGCCTTGTGCACATAGGTTTGTGCATACATGTTAAACAAGGTCTGTGCATATTCGTTACTAGGCGTATAAAAAGTCTATGCATACTACGTTGTTTGGTACACAATGTCGGTGCACATTTTAGCTATCTGCATTCAACATCTGTGCATACCATGTTATTTGGCAGATAACGTAGGTGTATGGTTCAGTCTCTAGCATATAGAGTCCGTGCAGGTTTTGCATTCATGCATATAACGTCTGTGCATGTTTTAATATAGTCGATGCACGTTTGCTTGAGCACATAGTCTGTGCAGATTTTTGTTGTGAGCATACATAGTCAATGCAGTGTCTGCATTGAGCATAGAAGGTCGGTGCATTGCCAGTTGTTTTCTATGTAAGGTCTGTGCACATAACGTCGGTGCACGTTTGCATCGTTAAGTATGCGTAAGGTCTGTGCAAGGTTGCAGTGTGCATAAATAAAGTCTATGCACATAACGTCGGTGCACCTTTGCATTGTTAAGTATGCATAAGGTCTGTGCAAGGTTGCAGTGTGCATGAATAGGGTCTGTGTAGGTTTTGCCTTGCACATACATGGTCTGTGCACGTTTGCATATATGCATAATAAGGTCTGTGCACATTTCTCATTTGCACATCATAGGTCTGTGCACACTGTGACTCTAACGCTACAAGGTCTGTGCATGCCTTCCCACATATTGTCGGAGATTTCAAAAATTAAAATTCACAATGATTGCGTTATCAAAAATAATCTTTGATTTTGTTTGTGATTATCTCATCTCAAAAATTTTAGTCATATTTCAAATAAATAATTTTAGAGATAAAGAACCAGTGCAATGCACCACTTGGAAAAGAAAAAGCAATAGAAAAGTAAGATTAAGGAAAAAATCATGACAAATGTAAACTCTTAACATTTTCCATGTTTTTAAAAATTAACAATATCTAGTCCCTTTATCAATTTTCCGTTAACTGTGTAAATGCTAGCACAAAATCCTCACAATATGTGATTGGGAAAAGAAGAAAATATTGAGAATTTTACAAAACTTTACTTGGGAGTGGAAAGTAACTGATAGATACCTACCTAATTACGGGAATCAGTAGATAGGTGAGGTATTGTTTGGATTGGACCCATTTGAATTATAAAAAAAATAATTTAACAAGTTGGATAAAATATCTTAATGCTAATTAGGATTTTTAAAAATAATTAATTTATTTTGATGAAAAGTTAGACTCAACTATTCGGCTTCGCCTAAAATAGTCACAATAATTATTTAAAGATAAAAAATATATAAAAATAGACATATACTACTTGAGCATTTATTAATTAGCCTGGGATTTTCTCTTCGACTTCCAAAGCGCCTCGATTGCCTGCGCGCCAAGGCACCGCTTCCGTTCCCCGTGCTCGCCTGCTCTCTCTGGCTCTCTCCCGGCTTCTTCTCCGTCGCGTCGCGTTGGGTGCTCTTCCCCACCACCGCCACTAGCCCGCTTTTCGCCAGTCCAGAGGTGACGGCTGTTCGGAGTCCTCCCATCTAATCTGATTTCCGACGCTTCGAATGCCTCTCCGTTGCAGCGGGTGCACTTCTCCACCACCAGTACCACCACCCACCCACCCCTCTTTTCCCCCTCCCCTGTCCTTGCAGGGGAACGCCTAGATAAGACGAAGCGGTAAGCACTGCCTCTCTCTTCTCGCATTCTTCTCCAGTATTCTCTCTATTTCCGTTGTTCATGGGCGGCCACTAACCTTCTTGGGCTCTTCTCTTTATAGTAGAGGTATGTGCTAGTTGAGGGTGAGGAGACTGTGTAAACCCTTTTTTTTAACTTTTAAGGAGTTATGTTTGATGAAAAATTTCCCCTTTTTTGGTTGACCCTCACCAAGTTGTTGTTTTATTATTCTTGAATATAAGTTGTGGTGGTCCCGGTTTGTTTCTCTCGGAGCTGAGATTGCTTCTTCGTTCTAAGGTTCTGCTTTGAGGCAGTGTTTGTTATGCACTGAACAACTTCTGTTGTTAAAAGTTGTATGTTATTCTGCTACGATGAATCTTCTTCTTCACCTTCTCAATTTTCACTCATGCCCTTCTGTGCTGCACTCCTGAGCAGAGCTGCATGATGTTTTCCTGCATCACCGCCTTAAAAATATGTTGATATTGGTTGCGTTGCGGCTACAGAGAGACTGTTATAAGAAACTCATCAACTTCGCTATCCAGTGAACAGGGCAATGGCATTCATTAGAAAGTATGTTTGGATGTCAAGCCAGCTGCATGAATTGATGATTCCTTTTATTTTAACCTATTTAGACACTTTCGTCATTTTTTTGTCTTGGAGAAATATGTTAATCGCCCCTGCGAACGCTGATCATGCATGTTTTCATATTGCATCATTTACTTGTATGGAAAGTCGATACAAAAGCACATAATTGGATGCATTTGCACAGACTAGGAGTTGTCATTTGCACAGACTAGAATAACGCCAAGCATTTATTTTGTTTTCCAGAATAAACAAAAAGGGTAGCTTGCTTCTATGTTAACCATGGAGAATTATACGAGGCTCGTTGAAGCGCTTGAGGTCGTCATTCATGAATCCCTGACACCCAATCCTTTAATTAAGAATGCTTGGGGGGGACTATAGAAATTATACTAAACTCTAAATTTTAGTTGCATTTGTATATGTACTTGAAATGTTTGTGCAGAAAGCGAAAGAATCTGCCTTTCAGATGAGGCGTCAATTAGAAGAGCAATTCAATGCTAAGCAGACTCTAGAGTTGGAAATGGAACAGTTAAAAGGAAAGGTAATACAAATGGTAGGTGAAAAAGACGTGGAATTAAAAAAATTGCGTGATGAATTGGAGGAGAAGATAGAAGAGCTGGAAGACGTCGAGGCACTTAATACCACGCTTTTAGTGAAAGAAAGGAGGAGTAACGACGAGGTTCAGGAAGCACGCAAAGCACTGATCGGTGTATGGCATTTTTTCCTGTCGTGTCTATCTGATTTTGAAGATACCATACGTGTAACAATGTAGCACTATATCATTTCCTTCATATTATTTTCAATTATCTAGTCTTGAAATCCTCTCATCATATAGGGTTTAAGCTGTGAACCCCTGAAATGCCATGGCCAAGCTCTGATTGGACTTAGAAGAATGGGCAGCCTCGATGAGAAGGCAATTTGGAACGCTTGCAGGAAGAGATTTGCTGACTACGAGGCAGATATTGAAGTCGCGAAATTTTGTGTTGATTTGCATGATAAATTACGTAATTCACTTTGGCATCCTTTTAAAATAGTCTGCAAACATCAGGAAGCTGAGGTGATGCTCTATTTTTCACATATGTAATTGTATCGTTTCCATGTCTTATAAAAAAATTGTAATGACTGATAATGGAAATTGTAAATTGGGTATTTCAACTGAATGTGCATCTTGCTTCCTACAGCATTCATATTTTCATTTGCTGGTCACGGTTTAAACTTCAAACAAGCTAATGAGTTGGAGTTATTGTTAAAATTGGGTTATCTCTGCTGCTGAACATAGTCCTGGCTTCAGACTCTTCCTACATTATCAGTCAATTTCTTGAGATTTCTATTTATAATCAATTATGGGTCTTCACTCAACCAGTCTTTTGTTTGCTAATTATTTATATCGGTCATGTAATTACAATTGCCTAAGTTAAATAAGATTTCAATATCCAGCCGACTTTTCAATATCGGACCAAGTATCGTGCAGGTGATGATGCAGGTAATAGATGAGGACGATGAGAAGCTGGTAATGTTAAAGGCTGAATGGGGTGACGAGGTGTACAAGGCTGTCACTGTAGCCTTAATGGAGATGAACGAGTACAACCCAAGTGGCGGGTTTCCAGTCCCGGAGCTTTGGAACTTTAAAGAAGGCAGAAAAGCGACGGTCGTAGAGGTCATCCAATATCTCTTGAAGAAACAGGGAACTCATAAATGCAGGCACGATATATAGTTGTTTTGGTTCAGTCAACTTTTAACTCTATATTAGTAGTTGTTTGGCTATCTATCAGTATATATACTTAAAATCCCTAGGCACTTGTAATGTAGACTTTCGTGTCACATCTTGCAGTGATATGTTTAAGTTTGTGCTTTCCTTTTGTTTGTGCAATCAGTCTAACTTGTGCTAACCCGTCGACACCTTAAAACAAAATGGTGGCCCAAACAATGAATTTTACCTCGCGATTCAGCTCAAACAGGAATGAGATCGAAGAGAACTCTCCATAAATAGTTGCGAAATATTTACAAGGTTTCGCCTGGGCAAAGTCAAGTCAGGCAAGCCCCAACGACTAGACGGCAACACAATTCGGCAGTCGAAATCGCCTAAAAATTGTCGTACGGTAGTGGTTTTATACAAGAAAAGTGATACAGCATCGGTTTCGAGATTGAAGAAAATGTCTCAAAGATAGCCACCAAAATATTTTCTGATCTCTTTGGAGCAGGGTCAGGTTGAGTAAGTTTCAAAGATTTGATAGCAGCATAATTTGACTGTCGGAGTAGTCAGAAAGTCGTGATATGGCAACATCTCTTTCTTAGAGAATGATACGGTAGCGACTCTTTCTAAAGAAACGATACGCAGTGGTCGATAGAATATCCACTCGTCGCAAAGAATTATGAGTTCGACTTGGTGTTGGTCTTTGTTTAAATAGGTGATGGTCTTATGGTGTTCATCCGGTGAGCTTGATCAAAATGTCTTAGCAATCTTTAATAGTCGAATGCTTGTTGTTGGAGAGCGAATGTGTATGATTTTATGCGACTCACAGGGTGTTTGATGAAATATTCATGAGTATCTATACGACGGTGACAGTCTAGCATCGTTTTATGTCATAATTTAAGATATTTTAATATCTAATTTTTTTATAATTATCAAAAATATATTTTTTTTGGGTTCACCAGTTTTCGCGAGAGTTTAGTCGCTCTTTCTTCACAAGTAAATCTCAAGGGTGTGTTACGGGATCTACGTAACATTTTGCTATTCCTATAATAATAAGTTAGTCCAAAAAATACACTAGAAATGTGTATTTCGCTTATTTACTAACTTTCTAAGTATTTTAGGATAGCTTACACTTTCTAGCAAACAAAGAATAATTTAACTTTTACATAATTTAAATTGTTTTGAAATAAACCATTAAACCTCAGTCAGAAAGTAGTTGAGAGATCGAAACTTATTGCTGTCCCAAGGTCCATGTATTTGTGCAGTGCCGGGAAAGAGTACCTATTTTTAGACTAGTTTTCTTTTTTACACACACACACAGATAATATATACAGATCGAATCGGCCGGTCCGATCGTGAATCGGTCCAGAAATTGGTTCGATTAAGATCAGTCCGGTCTAATGTTAAAGAACTGGACGAACCGCGGTTCGATCGGTGAATCGGTCAGATCCGATTAACCTTTAAAATAAAAAATATATATAAAAATATTGATATATTTAAAATTATATTTATGTGTGAATAAATTTATCATTTTATTATTTATCATTTTATTTTAAATATATTTAAAGTTTAAAAGTTTAAATGAACATAGATGCCAGTTGTCAAAAGTGAAGACCAATGAAACATTACAAAATTTTAAGATCAATTTATTTAACCATGTTATTATTATTATTTACTTGTATAGTTATATAATCATGACTAATAATTATAGATATATATTTTTTATTTTGATCATTATATCTTATTTCTTTTTATCTTGGGATATAAAATTAAGTCGAACTATATATTAATAAAATTGAGTCGAACTATGTATCAATATTATGATGATGTCACGGTTCAAACCGGTTCGATTGAACGGTCCAACCGATTCGAACCGAATCAACTTATTGATTGATTAAAGTACTGATTCGGTTCAAATAACATTGATATATATATATATATATATATCTCATCACTTTCACTTTGCTTTAACAAATTACTAAAATCTCTTTTAGAGAGATAAATAAGATGACAGAATATTATGTAGATATTTTGATGGACGTTTGTCACGTGAACACATGTGATATGAAATTCATGTGAAAAAAGTATACATGTAAATATAAATGTAAGCTAGTTTTTTATATAATTTTTAATGTTACAACTTTATTTTTAAAGTTATTTTTACTTTAAAAAATTAGGTTAAGTCAATTTTTAACTTAAATTTAAAAATGATAAAATTGACACTCTCTGTTTGACAGCAATGCCATAATTTTTAAACTTTGCGTAGACTTGTTTGGCAGACAACTCTCCATTACTTTTTTTTTAAATATAAAGTGACAATAACAATTGAATACATATTGCTATAATTTGTAATAGAAAAAAATAACTATTAAATAATATTTAGAATATGATGTTTAAAAAAAATTACAATCATCATGATCTATGTGTCCTATTTACATAATCTTCTCACATTTCTAATACAATTTTATTCTGAAATTATTTATCAAGATGACATTGTGAATGTGACGACGTTAAACGATGTTGTTCTTCAAATTTGATTCTTTCTTGATGTCTTCGCTCTATTTCTCTATCGATATCTGTACCATATTCTCTTTCAATTTGTATCTAAGTTTCATCTTTTACTCCTGTATAATTACGAATAAAATTATGTAAAGTACGTCTAACAAATTTATTATTAACAAAATCAACTATTAGATATCAAATTTTAGCCAAGAAAAACAATGAATATGCAACGCATATATAACATATTTAACAAAATTGGTCAGAATAAAAAAAATGACCCGAAGATTGGATGATATTTTATTTTTATTCAACTCCCTGGTGCCTCCTTTGTAACAAAGGAGTTTTTTTGAGTGAATAGGTTTTCCGACGGTGGATGTGTTGGAAAAAGGGAGCGGGGAAGGGGGGGGGGGTGCCGGCATCATCTACGGAGGAGGGGCAGCGAGGAAGGGAGTTCTCAGATTTGGCTTCTGAGAATCCATCCGAAGTAGCATCCAATCTCAGCGGGGAAGCGGGGATGTGTTCCTTATGTTGTTGCAGTTTAATTGGGATGGCCATTTGGTGGTCTGGTGTTCTGCAACGGGATGGAGTCAAGTCCACGCCATAAGAGGGGAGGGAGATGGAAAGAGGCACCGGTGGCGCATCGGACAGGCGCAGGAAGAGGGGAGGGAATGAGACGGACGGACGACAAATAGAAGAACTAGTGAAATGCACCCCTTAGAAAAGAAAAAGAAATAGAAGAGCAAGATTAAGGAAAAAAATCTAGCCAATGTAAATTCTTAATATTTTCATGTTTTTAAGAATTAACAATATCTAATCTCTTTATCAACTTTTCTTTAACGATGTAAATGCTATCACAAAATCCTCACAACATGTGATTGGGAAAAGAAGAAAATATTGAGAATTTTACAAAAACTTTACCCGGGAGAGGGGACGCTTAAACTTTACTCGGGAGTGAAAAGCAACGGACCTACATAATTATCGGAGTCCGTGGATAGAGGTGAATATTGTTGGAATTGGACGCCTTTGATAACCAGTGATTTAACTCGATGAATTATCAAAAAAATTGATTTAATAAGATGGATAAAATATTTTGAGGTTAATTTAAAATTTTAAAATAATTTATTTTATTAAAAAACTAGACTCAACTGTCCGACTTCGACTATAAATAGTCACAATATTTTTCTAAAGATAAAAAATAAATAAAAATGGACATATGCTAATTGAGCATTAACTAATTGCCGACTTCCAAAGCGCTTCGATTGCCCCTCCGTAACCAAGGCACCTCTGACTCTCTCCGGACTTCTTCGACTAAAATAATCACAGTAATTATTAAAGATATAAAATATATAAAAATAGACATATATTAATTGAACACTTATTAATTAACCTAGGGTTTTCTGTTCGACTTCCAAACATGGTTTGACGGATCGGGCCGGGTCAGCCTGACCCGCACGACCCGCCCCGACCCAGGCGCCCAGCGGGTCGGGCGGGGCGTGGGTCGTGGTCGGGTCGGACTGGCCCGCACCGACCCGTCCGTCCCGCCACGTACCAGACGGGTCCGTGGACGGGACGGGCTGGTACGTGCGGGACGGCCCGCTCATGCCGATCAGGCCATTTAACGGGCCGACGGGGGACGTTCCAGCCAGGCCGTGGCTAGTTGGGCGGTGAGCGGCGGTGGACGACGGCGACCGGCGAGCGACGGTGGACGGTGATCGGAGGTAAGTCCTCCTCCTTTGAATTTTTTTTCAAATTAAATAAAGGGTTGCCGGTTGGGGGGCCGGGCGGCGGTGGGGCTGCGAGTGGGAGGGCGTAGGAGGTGGTGGAGGGGGGGGGGCCACCGGCGCTGGAGGAAGGGGGCGGCGCTGGGGCTGGGCGTGGGACGGCGGGAGGGCGGAGGAGGTGGCGGAGGGGGGGCACCGGCGGTGGTGGGGCTAGGGCAGGGGCGGCCAGGGCGGTCCAGGGCCGGCGGTGGGGGACGACGGTGGTGGGGCTGGGCCAGGGGCGGTGGTGGGGCTTCACAGCGGCGGCGGCCAGGGGCGGTCGTGGGGCTGGCAGCAACGGCGGCCAGGGGCGGTGGTGGAGCTGGGGGAGGGGGGTGGGGCAGGGGCGGTGGTGGGGCTTCACGGCGGCGGCGGCCAGGGGAGGTGGTGGGGCTGGCAGCAGCGGGGCCAGGGGCGGTGGTGGGGGTGGGGGAGGGGGACGGTGGGGGTGGGGCAGGGGCCGGCCTGGGGCGGCGGTGGTGGGGGTGGGGCAGGGGCGGCCAGGGGCGATGGAGGGGGGGAGAGAAAATAAAAAATAATTTATTTTTTATATTTTTCTTATTTTAAAAAATGTAAGAATAAAATTTATCAGATTGTTCAAAATTATTTATGATATATTATTTAATTCATGTTGTAGAAATAATATAATATTTTTAATTCATGTTGTATAAATACTTTTTTTGATGTATTATTTAATTAATGTTGTAGAAATAATATAAATATTATTAAATTAATGTTGTAGAAATAATTTTTTTGATGTATTATTTAATTCGTGTTTAATTATTAAATTTAATTGAGATGTATTAAATTTAAAATTTAGTCTTGCATGTTGTAGAATTAATGATATTATTTTCATTATTAATTGTAGACGTAAAATAATGTAATACTGTATTTTTGAAAAAAAATTAGATATTTTTTTTAATTTAATTATATATGTAGTGATAAATATTTTACACAAAAAATAAAGTTAATATTTATAATTTAAATTAATTAGAGATGTTTTGAATTTAAATATAAATTTATTGATAAATATTTTACAAATGATTTTAAAGTTAATTTAGATGTATAATGTAATTTAATTAGAGATGTTTATAATTTAAATATATAATTAGTGATAAATATTTTATAAATAATTTTAAAGTTAATTTAGATGTATTAAATAAAAAAGTATTCTTATATGCATGTTTTAGAAATAATGATATTATTTTGAACTAAATTATATTGAGATGTATTAAATATTGAATTTAGTCTTGCATGTTGTAGAAATAATGATATTATTTTCATTCTTAGTTGTAGAGATAAAAAATTATATTTTTTTATTTTTGAAAAAAATCATACATGATTTATTTGTAAACTATATTCACTAGCTCTACGTAAAAAATAATTTAGTATCAAATTAAGATATTTTTAATGTATATTTTATATTTCTTAAATTTAGTGAGATTTATAATTTATATTTCTTAAATTTAGGAGATACAGTTAAGTATTATATGGCTCCTAAGGAACGACCAAATGACATTGGATGGTCACATAGAGTTATGTTGGATGGCAACCGTAGGTGTTAGCGTTGTAACTATTGTAAAATAGAACACCGGGGAGGAGGGGTGTCTCAGTTGAAGAAGCATTTGGCAGGAGGAGCCGGTACATGATACTCTGAGGTTACTGGGTGTACCCATGTGCCTAGAGATGTGAAACTTGCAATGGCCAGGCACCTGCGGGAGAAGAGAGCTGAGATGCAAGAAAAGGAAAGAAGGAAGAAAAGAGATCAAGCGGCAGTGAGCGGAAGAGCAAGCGTCGGCAACGAGGAGGAATGTGCATGGACACCCAGTGACGAAGACCAACAAGCACGTACTAAGCAGGCTAATGTGTATGTCACGGTGAATGATCCATACGAAGCCGAGTTTCGTGAGGCAGTACGTCAGAGCAGGGAAGAGTCAGGACATCCCGAGGAGACGAGAGTCCGAAGTCACGAGACGGCGAGGACTGGACCATCAGGGAGTGGTGGTTCATCTACGACTCGACAACCATGGGGCATAAGGAGTTTCTTGACTGCTGACTCGGGTTCACAAAGAAAAAGGACACAATCGATCAACATTGAAGATGTGGAGCCCGGTGCACTATCCCGAGAGCATGGCAAGCAAACGAGGATGGACGATGCATATGGCCAGAAGGTGCCTAAATGGAAACTTGGTCAGGCCATTGTAAAATGGTGACACCACGCGGGTCTGCCTTTCAATGTAACCAATAGCCCTTACTACAAGCCAATGTTTCAGGAAGAACATGTCCTTGGGTTACACGTGCAGCCACCTACAGCGAGAGAGTTGACCGACGTTTATCTTGATGAACAAGTTGCTGAGATCAAGAGTTACATTGACTCATTCAAACAGAAATGGACAAAGTATGGAGTCACACTGATGTGTGATGGATGGTCAGGTACCACAAAATCTAGTCTGATCAACTTCCTTGTTTATTGTGATAGACATGTTTTCTTTCACAAATCAGTGGATACGTCTGGTCAAATTCACAGTTACCAATATATTTTGTCATTGATGGAACAAGTGGTGACTGAGATTGGGGAAGAGTACATTGTACAAGTGGTGACTGACAATGGGTCGAACTATAAGAAGGCTGGGGAGGAGCTAATGAGGAGCAGACGACACATTTTTTGGACCCCCTGTGCAGCACACTGTGTAGATCTGATGCTGAAGGAGATTGTGCAGCTTCGTGTTGTCAAATCTGTGGTCGAGGTGACACAAAAAATCACGAAATATATCTACAACCACACACTTGTACTGGCTTGGATGAGAGAGCATTGTGGCGGCGAACTGTTGAGGCCTGGCATCACACGATTTGCCACCAACTACATCACATTGCAGAGCCTTCTGAAGCATAAGGATGGGTTGAAGCAAATGTTTAGAGGTGAGACCTGGTTGAGTTCCTCTTTTGTTGCTTCACGTGAAGGAGGAGAGGTCGAGGGGATTGTCAACACCTCGAATTTTTGGGAGAGAGTGAAGGTATTAGTGTCATTGATAGAGCCACTATATGAGGTACTGCGATGTGTGGATGGGGATAGAGTACCAACCATGGAGTTGGTGTACAGCAAAATTGAAGCTGCCAAGCGGAAGATCCTTGCAATGTCCAAAAAATATGGACCCACCATCTTAGAGATTGTGGAGGACAAATGAGACAGACAAATGAGCCGCGATCTTCACATGACAGGCAAACAATTACATTCTTGTCCAATAAATGAAATGTGATCTTCAGCTGGTACTAATATGTAATTCATTATCTTGCGATTGCAGCGTACTATCTACATCCGACATTCCAATATGCTCGGGGCCTTGCCTATGACGATACTTTGATAGAATCGGTCAACATTGTGGTAGACCGATTATCTGTCACCCCAATCGATGCTGCTGATGCGTTGAATGAGGTATACTTAGATATTTTACCACTGAGATTATGAAATAAAACATACACTTAATATTTTTCGATAATGCAGATGAAAATATTTAGAGAGGCAATTGGTTCATTTGCGACACCTAATGCCATGGCTAGTCGTGACAGACTCGATCCAGGTAATGTGTCTTCACAATATACATTCTATAGCAAAACATGTAATTTTTACATCTAACTATTATATTGTACGTGATCTGCCTTAATCACAGCTGAGTGGTGGCTAAATTACTGCACAAGTGCACCTGTATTAAGGAAGATCGCAATGAGAGTTCTATCGCAAACATCCTCGTCGAGTGGGTGTGAGCGGAATTGGTCGACGTTCTCCTTCTTACATACTAAGCTGAGGAATAGGCTAACACACCGTAGGCTAGACAAAATTGTGTATGTTCATTACAACATGAGGCTAAAGGTTCGGCATGTGTAGATGGATACATGGAGAGGAGAGGGAGAATATGACCCAACGGATGTTGTGTACTTGCGAGACGATGATGACCCTATGGTAGCATGGGTTGCAAGAGCCACAACCGAGTGTGGTGAGGCAGAATTGGACGAGGAGGCTGAAGAACCAGGCGAGACACCACGGCCTAATACTTTTCTCGCATCAGCTGTATAAGAGGCAGTGGGAGAGGGAGATGACATCCATGTGCAGTTGGGTGGTGACGAGTCAGCAACGGGACGTGATGATGAAGTTAATTTAGATGAAGACCTCGTCATTGGGGGTGGAGACACATTGTATGCGTACGATGATACAGCATGGGAGCGATTGATGCAACCTCCATCAATTGAGCGTCAAGAGCCACCTCATGTGAATTAATACATGAAAATCGAATCGTAAATTTCATTAGATAGCGTAGTCATATATTGATGTAAGAAATATATTACAGGTCGGTCCGACAAATGACAACATTGCGGGAGAACAGTGGTCCCGAGTTGCTGCACCGCGGCATTCAATATCTGCGGAACCTAGAAGGTTATCCACTTCAAGAGAGGCTAGGGGGAGTTCCTCATTTAGAGAGGTGAAATTATATTATCATTTCTATATTTATATATTGTATTTCATTGGTAATTGAATATATTATTCATTCAATTATGTAGTCTTCGATAGCATCGAAACAACAATCTCAGTCTGCTGCACCACGACGCTCAACATCTAAGGCACCCAGTCAGTCGTCTCAGGTATACGTACAGACTTACACAGTAGAAAGTAAGTTGAAAAATTATCTAACCAGGCTTCTGCCTCTCAGGCATCTAGAGGGACACAACATGCAGCAGGTAAGTCGCCCCCTGCTCCACAAAAGAAAAAATCATCATGGACCACATTATTCAGCAGCAAGAAGGACAAGGGACTACCATTAAATCCGATCGATATTGCAGACATGGAGACATTAGATCCCAATGCAGATGATGACACTCCCGAGCCCTCTGTTGAGCCCCACATCAGTGGGAGTCATGACTCCGATGATGATAGTACACCGACAGGGTGGTCAACGGAGTCGTCGTGAGGATACTAATGCTGGTGACAGAGAGTACAGTAGTGGTCATAGTAGAGGTCGTGGGGGCCGTCAACATGCCGCATGGACAGAGGAGCAGCACTTCACACATGCCACGTAAGATGAGGACCACGGTGCTCCACCGGTAGGGACGAGGCGGGCAGCTGATCATTGGGATCCCTACTATGGAAGTTCGGTTGCAGACAATACCAGCTATCAAGGCATGTTGTGTGATTTTGAGAGGATGAGCACACATGACTCCCAGGGATCTGGAAGCTCATATGGACGGTCATGGCCGCAGCAGCCGATGTATCATGGCGACTCAGATAGCAGTAGTTCATTTTTCCCATCGTATCCATATCCTTATGCCGCAGCTGCGCCAGTAGAGGTCGTGTACGCACAAGGTTCACAGCAGTATGAATACTACGTACGCATGTACTGGGAGAACTATTCAGGTTCAATGCGCTATGAAGACTATCTGTCCTATCTGCGGAACACTTTTAATGTCAGATTGTTTGGAGATGGGCACTGGCCCAATTTGGGTCCATACTCTTAATGAGTATGTATCATTTGGTTATATTTATAACTAACTAATAATTAATTATAAATTTCTTCATATCTTGAGTTCGATACTTATCATTGAAATTACTAATGTAAACTTTTACATCATTTGCAGGTCATCATGGACGGACGGCGTCACCCTGCGTGGGAGCATGGATACTCTATTGAGGGTGATGGACATGTGCACTGTAGATACTGCGAACATCGCGTCACCGGCATACACAGGTTTGCGGAGCACCTTGCGAGAGTGGGACGCGATGTTCGTGCATGCGACCGAGTTCTGGGAGATGTCCGACATTCCTTTCGGACACAGTTACAGGATAGATACAGTTCTCGTAGCACACCCAGGACATCTTCTTCTACCTCCCGGGTACCCCCACCACGAGCACAGGGCAGAGCAGGATCTTCCTCCACGTCCATAGTTCGAGCAGCACCAGTACCAGCACTAGTCGCACATGATAGAATTGAAGCTATAGATGTAGTGATGACTTTTTTTACAAATTTTCATGTACCCTCCACCGCAGCACACGACCCATTATTTGTGCAGATTGTTATATATTTTCAGTCCCACTCACATGTACCTCCACCCACTATGATAGAGTTAGATTATACGGGTGATCAGTCTCATGTATCTGATGATGAGTTTTGGGATTCAGGCTTCACTGATGACGAGGATTATTGAGTTTTGGGATTCGGGCTTCACAGATGAGGAGGATGAGTGAGTTTTGGGATTCGGGCTTCACAAATGAGGAGGATGAGTGAGTTTTTATATTTTATACTTCATGAATGAATGTGATTATTATGTCACTATTTACTGTAACATATTTAGTAATTTAAATAAATTTTTTATGTATTATATATAATATGATGTTTAATTAAGCGATGTAATATGTTATTTTTATATAATTAATTATGTGTAATTTAGTATGGATCTATTATCATAAAAAAATTGTACATTCTAATATTTTTAAATATATATAACATTTAATCTTTAAATAAAATTTTATTAAAAATTTTAAAAAAAATAAAAAATCACGCGCCGAGAGCCCGAGAGGACGGACCGGGTCGTTGTGCGACCCGGCCGACCCGACCCGTCCCGCGCCCGGGTCGACCGGGTCGGCAAACCCTGCTTCCAAACCGCTTCGATTGCCCTCCGCAGCCAAGGCACCGCTTCCGTTCCCCGTGCTCGCTTGCTCTCTCTAGGCTTCTTCTCTATCACGTCGCGTTGGGTGCTCTTCCCCACCACCGCCACTAGCCCGCTTTTCCCCTGCCCCCGTTAATGTCTGGGACAGAGGTGACGAGTGTTTGGAGTCCTCGTATGTAATCTGATGCCCGACGCTTCGATTGCCTCACCGTTGCAGCAGGTGTACTCTACCACCAATACCACCACCCACCCCTCTTTCCCCCGCCTCCATTAATCGCCGGGCCCTGTCCTTGTAGGGGAACGCCTAGATAAGACGAAGCGGTAAACACCGCCTCTCTCTTCTCGCATTCTTCTCCAGTGTTCCGTCAATTTTTGTTGTTCTCAGACGACCACTAACCTTCTTGGGCTCTTCTTCCCTTTAGTAGAGGTATGATATTGGTTGTATTTGCCAAAGCTCAGAGTTGAGGATGAGAAGAAAATGCCAGTTGTATTTGCATTGGCTAATTTGTGATAAACTTCATCTAAGATTGTGTAAACTGCTTTTCTTCTTCTTTTTTTACCTCAGTTTGATGTTTTGCCAAAGCTTTATCATCGCCGAGGCGTCAATTTCATGTTTACCTCACCTGAATCATTGATCTGTGGTACTTTTAAGGAATTATATCTGATGAAAAAATTCCCCTTTCTGTTGACCCACACCAAGTTGTTTTATTATTCTTGAATATAAGTTGTGGTGGTACCGGTTTGTTTCTCGAGGAGTTGAGATTTCTTCTTCGTTCTAATTTTTTGCGTTGAGGCAGTGTTTTGTATGTACTGAAACAACTTCTATTGTTAAAAATTGTATGTTATTCTGCTACGATGCATCTTTGACGTGGCGGCGATGTGGAAATGGATCAACGGTAACTCCGGGACGCGAACAGGACGGGAACGGATAGGTTGCTACCTCACGCAGCTCGGCCTCACGTCGGACGGTCTCACACCGGGCGACACACTCAAATCTCACAAATGGAGAGAAGAGGGAAGGGAATAGCACAAGACAAATCACTTCTTTCATTCATATGGTTCATATCTCGCAACACACCCTTGCCCCCTATTTATAGGGAAGGCCCATTACACACATACCTTCACAATTTCTCTTATTTACATATCTATCATAGCCTAATAAAACAAAGCCCACCAACCAATATTTGACTTGGACCCTAATAAAATATAATTCTTTGACTTGGTAAAAATAAAATAAGGTAGGGTGGTTTAATAATACAAATACCACCGTACACACAGATACGCAAATACGTATAAATACGTATTCAGGATGTCGGGTCTTCAATCGAGTCTCCGAGCCATAAGCTAGGTGCAGTGGCGGTGCGGCGTCGGCTCCGAGCATTGGGCCCGGGAGTGGGTCCGGTGTCCCCACCAACCCTCCCGGGGCGGTTGGAACTCGACTCCGTCGAGTAAGGGGGAACACGGCTGTGGTAGTACTCCAGCAGATCTGGATCGAGGCGCTGGAGATCTTCCCGACTGATCCAGGAATCATCTAATGGTGGACGATCTCGCCAGCGGATAAGGTAGCGCTGGTACACCGGGCTCTGTGTAGTGGTCACCTGCTCATCCAGTATCCTCTCAATGTGTTCGCGCGGTACTCTCGAGGCTGCGGGACGTACAGGGGTCGGCTCACTCTCAATGGGAGGAGAAGGCTCGAAAGGGTCACTAGGAATCGATGTGGGTTCCTTGTAGGCCACTAGGTCTGCCACATTAAAAGTCGAGCTAATCCCATATTCGGGAGGTAAGTCAACAACATACGCATTGGAGCCAATCTTCCGCAGAATTGGGAAGAGACCATCACTACGGGCTTGCCACTTCTTAATGGCTCCCGAAGGGAGTCGTTCGGGTCGAACCCGTACCATAACCATGTCACCTTCTTGGAATTCATGGTGACGCCTATGCGAATCAGCCAATTTTTTATAAGTCTCATTACTGAGGTTGATTTGCTTGCTAATTGACTCATGCAAACTCTTGACATGCTGTGCAAACTCCTCAGCTGACTTGGACATCCTAGACTCGAGGGGAAGGGGAATGAGATCCACATGTTTCCTAGGTTTGTATCCATGCACGACCTCAAATGGACTCATACGTATGGACCAATTGATGGAGCTGTTGTATGTAAATTCGGCTCTGGGCAACAGAAGATCCCAAGTGCCGGAATGTTCCCCTACAAGACACCTCAAAAGGTTTCCTAAACTCCTATTGACAACCTCTGTTTGCCCATCGGTTTGTGGGTGATAGGCAGTGGAGAATTTGAGTTTGGTGCCAACTAGGTGCCAAAGTGTCTTCCAGAAGTAACTAGTGAACCGGACATCTCGGTCAGATATGATGGTTTGGGGGAGACCATGCAGACGCACGACTTCATCAAAGAATAGGTGCGCTACTCTAGATGCATCAGATGTTTTGGAACATGCAAGGAAGTGGGCCATCTTAGAGAACCTATCAACGACAACAAAGATGGAATCATGCTTGTGAGCAGTGCGAGGTAAACCAAGGATAAAATCCATGATCACATCAACTCATGGTCGATCAGGAACGGGGAGAGGAGTGTAGAGACCAGTGTTCTGTTTGACCTGTTTGGCCATTGTGCATGTCCTACACTGGGCTACAATCTTGGTCACATCTTTCTTTAGGTCAGGCCAATAGAAGTGCTCCTCCACAGAGGTCTTGTTGCGGCCAAAGTGACCAGTAAGACCTCCATCATGCATTTCCCAAATCAGGAAGTCCCGAACAGAAGTTCTCGAGACACAAAGTTGCTGCCCTCGAAATAGAAAATCATCTTGGAGTAGATAGTCAGAAAAGACTGTCGAGGGTCCAGCGGACAGAGCAGAGTAAGCAGGGTTAAAATCAGGACACTCTCCATAGAGTTCCTTCATGCGGTCGAATCCGGTGACCTCTACCCGAATAGTGGAAAGAAGGGAGACCCTTCGACTCAAGGCGTCGGCCACCTTATTTTCCTTTCCAGCCTTATGTTGCCTTATGTTTTAGGACAAATGTGAAAGACTGCAGGAATTCTACCCACCGACTATGCCTCGGGTTCAAGCCCTTCTGAGAGCTAAGGAATTTTAAAGTCTCATGATCCGAGTATAAGACAAACTCTTGGGGTAAGAGATAGTGTCTCCAGTGTTTGAGGGCTTGGACCACGGCATAAAACTCCTTATCATAGGTGGAGTAACGAAGCTTTGCATCAGAAAACTTCTCGCTAAAATAGGCCACAGGGTGGCTCTCATGGATAAGCACTCCTCATATTTCTACGCCAGAGGCATCACAGGATATCTCGAAGACTTTGGAAAAGTCTGGCAGGCGGAGGACAGGAGCTTTGGTCATGAGTTTCTTTATGGCATGAAAAGCCTGGGAGGCGGCTTTGGTCCACTCAAAATTCCCTTTACTGATGCAATCCGTAATGGGTGCCATAATGGTACTAAAGTCCTGAATGAAGCGTCTGTAGAAAGTGGCTAGCCCGTGGAAACTTCGAAACGTCATGGACGTTCTGGGGCTCAGGCCAGTCTACTAAAGCTTGGACCTTGGATTGGTCCATAGACACTCCTTGACTAGACACCACAAATCCTAGGACAGTGACCCGGTCTGTCATGAATTCACACTTCTTTAGGTTGGTAAACAAGGTTTCTCTCCTCAAAGTCTCGCAGACTTCCCTCAAATGATGGATGTGGTCCTGAGGGTTGTGACTATAGATGAGAATGTCGTCGAAATAGGCGACAACAAAGCGACCAATGAGTGCCGAAGGACTTCTGTCATAAGCCTCATGAAAGTGCTAGGGGCATTGGATAGCCCAAATGGCATGACGAGCCACTCGTACAGACCTTCTTTAGTTTTGAAGGCTGTTTTCCACTCATCCCCTGGTCGAATCCTGACCTGGTGGTAGCCACTTTTCAAATCAATATTGGAGAAGATGGTGGCTCCACTCATCATGTCAAGCATGTCATCAAGACGGGGAATGGGAAATCTGTACTTGATAGTGATTTTGTTGATGGCGCGGCTGTCAACACACATCCGCCAAGTGCCATCCTTCTTGGGTGTGAGCAAGGCAGGGACAGCACATGGGCTCTTGCTCACCCTGAGGGAACCCTTTTGGACAAGGTCCTCGACAATCCTTTGGAGCTCAGCATGCTCCTTGGGGTTCATGCGATAATGGGGAAGGTTGGGTAGGGTGGACCCAGGGACAAGATCAATGGCGTGTTGTACATCACGCATGGGAGGGAGTTGTGAGGGTAAGTCCTCAGGGAAGATGTCCTGGAAGTCCTGCAGGATTGCTTGGACTTCAGGAGGGATATAGACTCGGGACTCCTCGGGGGTGATGGTGACAACAACAGCCCAGATAGGGGCACCTTCGGCAACCTCCCTATTCAGCTCACGGACACCTATGAAGTTAAGGCGTCTAACCGAGTCATAACCAACCTTAGGGGCCTTGGGAACAGGTGTGATAGGTGCAGGAGGAGAGGGAATGAGAAGTTTCCCATCAGTGGGAGTCCGAGGACTCTCTTGAACCTTTGGGGTTCCAGTGGGGGTGGAGGTGGAACTCTTTCCCGGGGTCACCTTTGGGGGTGCCGGATACAGCTGTATCTTCTTCCCATTGTGTGAGAAGGAACACTGATTGGACCGACCGAATGTGGTAAGGTCCACGTCATAGATCCATGGTCGTCCTAGGATGATGCTACCAACCTTCATTGGCACTACATCACATAAGATTTGTCCTTCGTAGGACTGAAATTGGATAGGAATGACACATGTAGTGGTGACTGGGATAGATGTGTCGTCAACCCAAGCCACGTTGTACGGCCTCGGATGAGGATGGGTAGGTAGACCTAGACGGGAGATAAAGTCTGAAGAGACTGCATTGATACAGCTCCCGTTGTCAAAAATCACCTTGCAGGGTTGGGATTTTACCATAATGTATGTTTGGAAAATGGACGTTCGACGCCAGTCCTCCTCCTGGGGGTGGGTTAGGATGCAGCGAACTACACCTAGTCTTCCCTGGTTTGAACTTTCTGCAATTTCTCCCACTTGCATGTACTCGACATCCGTTCCATCATATCCTGCATCCAGTTCCTCAAATTGGGCGATGAGGTCAGGATCGACCTCATACCTCTCAATGAATTCTCCTTCCTGAGGTGGAAGTTCCACAGGCTGGGGGTCGGTGATGACCAAGGCTCGGGTGGGACAGTTGGAGGTAATATGCCCTAGGTTATGGCACCTAAAGTAGCGAACTCCCGAGACAGGGGCTGGTTGGGAGGTGCTAGGGATGACTCCCTTTCCCTTGTCATCTTTCCTATCAGTTGGCGGAGTGTACTCCAGCCTGGGCACAGCAGCGGGTGCAGGTAAGGGGTTCCGTGGGAAAGGAGCAGTAGGGGCAACGGTCCTAAGTGGGGTAGCAGTAGGGACGTAGGAGGTGGAGGAGCCAGCTCTCTCAGTATAGCGGATTATGGGGTTTCGGGGTTCAGGTTGGCGGTAGATGGGAACCCAAGGTGGGACCACCCCTTTGAAACCTCTCAACATCTCGTGCAACCTAGTAGGCATGCTCGAGGGTGTTAACCTGCCGCAAGAATAATTCCCACTGAATACTCTCGTGTAGGCCATGTGGACGCACTTTCCGTTAAACTGTTGTTCCGGTTCGTCTGTTGATTTTATTAAGTGCGTGGGCGTGCCAGTCACCGGAGTGACAATTTATTCGGGCTCCGGAGAGCCCATGGTGCGCTCGATCTGACTTCGTCAGACGATTGTGTGGTTCGTGTCGGGACCGAATCCCGTCGCGCCATGAAGGTCACGACGTCATTTACATCCCTCATACGAGGGAATACCCTTGATTAATTGCCGAAATTAGAGGCCCCGCGGCCGAAAGGAGTAACACTAATTATACGAGAGAGATAGGGATGGGTCACACTGAAAGTTGTATTAAGGCCATAAACTGTCGGCCGTGTCGGCCACTCGTAGACCTTTTGTATTCGGACACAAGTCCGTGGCAGCACCACAATGAGAAAATCGAGGTAGATCCCTTCAAATGTCTGCCGAGCATGCGGCAATTTTAAATGGAGGTTCGGAAGGTATCCGGAACGAGAAAACAAATCCGGTCCGATTAGGATGTCGGCCCGAGGTTAGATCAAAGCCCGGCCATATCGGGGGAATTCCCGAGACTCGGGCTCGACCTAAAGGGGCAGCGCTGTTGTTCCTTTTGCCCCAGGTCCCGGGGAGAGAGCGGGCTGCGGCGTGAGTCTTGATGTCTTTTGTTTGGGGTTTTCTTAGTTATATCTTCTGGGATTTCTGATTTGATGTTTACTATTTATTCGTGCCTTTGTCCGGGATGATTTCTCTTCTTCTATGCATGATTATTCTTATCATTATCATTTGTTTGTTATTTATTATTTTTTATTACCCCTCCCACCTCTTTTATTGTGATTAATATTACGCATTCGGAGTTCTTTAGTTAACGTCATTTTTATTGATTTATTTGCTATTGTTGATGCCCTTATCGTGATGTATATATGCATGCATGTAGTGTGCCGGCGAAGGAGAGACGGGAGGGTACCGCTGGGTATTGGGTGTACCGCTGGGTGGCGAAGGGGTGTACCGGTGAGGGCTGCAAAGGGCGTACCGCTGGAGGCCAAAGG
Organism: Amorphophallus konjac; assembly: GCA_022559845.1. Classification (NCBI taxonomy): domain Eukaryota; kingdom Viridiplantae; phylum Streptophyta; class Magnoliopsida; order Alismatales; family Araceae; genus Amorphophallus; species Amorphophallus konjac. The sequence continues at coordinate 308,037,336 of CM040119.1, read as the reverse complement.
GGCGTACCGCTGGAGAGTGTGTCGGTGAAGGAGGGGGAGTGATATAAAGTCTATACGTTCCCCAGGCTCGAAGTCTATACGTTGCCAAGCCCAAAGTCCGTACACTGGAGCAGAGTGGAGCAAAGTCTACGCGTTGCAATTTGGGGTCTGTACGTCGACTGGCCCGGAGTCTGTACACTGGCCAAGTCTATACATCGGAGTGTGAAGTCTATACACTGCCCAAGTCTATACGCTGGATAAGTCTATACATTGGGGGTGTGAAGTCTATACACTGCCTAAGTCTATACACTGGCCATCATGAAGTCTGTACGTTGGGATATGAAGTCTATACGCTGGATGCTCAAAGTCTATACATTGCCCAGCATAAAGTCTGTACGTCGGTGTGTGAAGTCTATACACTACCCAAAGTCTATACACTGGTTATCATGAAGTCTGTACGTTGGCTGGCTCAAGTCTATACGCTGGATAAGTCTATACATTGGAGTGTGAAGTCTATACACTGCCCAAGTCTATACACTGGCCACCATGAAGTCTGTACGTTGGCCAAGTCTATACAGTGGCTGAGGGTGTACCGGCGAAGGGAAGGGGTGTACCGCTGAAAGGGCCAGGAGGAGTGTGCCGCTGGGGGGGCTCAGGGGGAGTGTGCCGCTGAAGGGTTGAAAGGGGGAGTGTACCGCTGAAGGGTTGAAAGGGGTGTACCGCTGAAGGCCAAGGGAGCGTGCCGCTGAAGGCCAATGAGGGCGTGCCGCTGAGGGCCAAAGGGGCGTACCGCTGAAGGTCAATGGGGCGTGAAGGCGGAGGCTCGATCAGTTTTTTGATTATTTGTTTTAAGGCTTTTCTTTTCTTCTTATCTTAACTTTCGTGTGGTTTTATATAAAACTCCTCCCGTGTTTTGTTCTCTTTGTTCGGTTCGATCTCTTTTCTTGTGGGTCGGAGGCTCGGGCTGCCGGGTGATTAGTTAGCTCGGTTCAGTTCTCGTCGTGATGCCGGCGGTGGTTTGATGAGTTGGAAGGTTTCGTCAGTTATCTTGCTTGTTTGTTGCCTCCTTTTGCCTCTTTTAATTGTTTATTAGTTTCTCACAAAAATTCGGCAACATTTCCCCTTGACCCGGGGCGTAAGGGAGATACAGGGAACGCGCCCACATGATGTGGCGGAACCCGACAACTGGAGGTGGGCCCCCGGGGGGGGCAACACCTTTATAGAGACTCGGAAAACGCGAAGGAGAACGGCAGACCGAAGACATCTAAGGAACCTGGACTGGGACTGGACAAGGAGTAAGCTGAGGGACTGAAGGGCGTGCCGCTGAGGGCTGAACAGGGGGTGTGCCGCTGAGGGCTGAACAGGGGGTGTGCCGCTGAAGGCTGAACAGGGTGTGCCGTTGGAGGCTGAACAGGGTGTGTCGTTGAAGGCCAAGGGTGGGCGCACCGCTGAAGGCTGATCTGGGCGTGCCGCTGAGGGCTGATCTGGGCGTGCCGCTGAGGGCTGGAAAGGTGTGCCGGCCAAAGGCCGGAAAGGTGCACCGCTGAGAGGCTTAAAAGGGGTGTTAGCAACTGGGGGGTACTTGGTGGCTGTTCAGGAAAAGAGGAATAAAGATGGGGGGATTTCAAGGCCGGGAGTGGCCCATTAGTAACTGGGTGGTTGGGAGGAAAGAAGGGTACCTCCCCTTCTCCTCAAGTTCGGGAACACGGTAGATGGCCATAGAAGGGAATGAGTGAGGAGCTTACGGAGCCAAGGCCAACAGAAGGGGGAAACCTACATCGACGTGGAGGACCCTAAAGACGCCGGAGGAATAAGGAGACAGAGGGAGGAACGGATTGTCCGTCAAAAAAAAGCCCGCAAAGCCTAGCCTAAAACATCGAAGATCGAAAAGAAACCCGGAGAGGGTGGTTTTCATTCATGAGAATCAAGAGGGCGAGGCCCTTCATACATATGGCAAAAGCAAACTCCCCAAATGGGGCCATGGACAAGAGTAAGAAAGACCAAGAACGCCAGGAGGAATGGGATACAAGAGGGAAGAAGACATCCGGGCCTAAGACTTCGGCCGCTATCCCCAACCCTTTCCCCCAATACAACAAGCTCTCTCTCTCTTACTCTTGTTTCTTCCCGGTGGCCGTCGGACGGAGCTCAGGCCGGGAGGGCCTCTTCTTCTCTTCTTTCTCCGGTGTGTGTTGTGTGTCTCCCCGTCTGTCTCCGTGCGTCTGCCTCCTCCTTCGCCCTCCTTCTTCTTCCGTTCTCCTCTTCCTCTCTCTCTCCCCATCTCCTTTCTCTGTGGAAGACGGGCGTCTTTTATACCCTGAGCAGCGGGGAGCCCTCGAGCATGGCTGTCGAGGGCGGGAAGCAGCCCGTGATGATGGGGTTTGACTCCCCTCCGTCCTGGCTGTCAGTGGGGTAGCCTGCGTGGCCCAACGATCGGCTGCCACCTCAGACGGCTCCACTGCGCGCCAAGGATGCGTAGGGCGTGGGCCTCACGTCGCCCGTTGAAAGAACTTCACCGCTGTGCCGCTGAAGAGCCAAAAAGGCCTGCCGCTGAAGCCTTTGTAGGTTGTACCGCTGAAGACCCCTTTGGGCGTGCCGTTGAAGGCCCCAAAGGCCGTACCGCTGAAGCCTCAAAGGGCTGTGCCGCTGAAGGGCCTGCAGGACATGCCGCTGAAGCCCCTGCAGGGCGTGCCGTTGAACACCCAGAGGGGGCGTGCCGGTGAAGCCACTTGGGGGCGTACCGTTGAAGGTCCCCCCCTTGGGGTGTGCCGGTGAACCCCCACAGGGGTGTGCCGGCGAAGGCCGCGGCAGGGTGTGCCGCTGAAGGCTTTCCAGGGCGTGCCGCTGGAGGCCCTTGGGGGTGTGCCGGTGAACCCACCCGGGGGCGTGCCGCTGAGCCCCAGGGAGTGTGCCGCTGAACACCCAAAGGGGTGTGCCGGTGAACCCACCTGGGGCATGCCGCTGAGCAGCCTTGGGCTGTGCCGCTGAGCACCCAAGGGGGTGTGCCGGTGAACCCACCTGGGGGCGTACCGTTGAACAGCCTTGGGCAGTGCTGCTGAGCAACCTTGGGCTGTGCCGCTGAGCACCCCCGGGGGGGGGGGGGGTGTGTATTTGGGGCCCGTTCTGAGCCCGTCGCGGACACGAGTCATGGCCCGTTTGATTTCCTTTGGGGCCCACGGACTGTGGGGCCTTTTGTGCTTGATTTCTCCGGGGTTTCTTCACTCGGCGCCGTTGTTGATGCTGGGCCGAACATGACACTTGGATGTGCAATTTTCGGTGTCCACAGGCCAGCCCTAAACCGTGAGAGGGTGACAGAGGCATCCTCCATGATTCGACTTCGAAGGAAGAAGTCATCAAATTTGACGATATACTCGTCCACGGACTTTCCATCTTGGGTGAGTTTCTGCCATTGGTCTAAAAGACGCTGATGGTAGGAAGGTGGCATGTACTTCTCAATCAGTTTCTCCTTCATTTCTTCTCACGTGGTTATGGGCTCCTCTCGTCTCCTTGCTAGAAAATTCTCAACATTACACCAGTAGGTTTTGACTTTACCCAGGAGTTTCATTTTGGCTAACCTCACCCTTGAAGCAGGGGTCATGCGGCGATGCCAATCAAAATATTGGTCCATCCCGGTCTCCCAATCAAGGTATGTAGCAGGGTTGAGGGACCCATCAAAACTCGGAGCGTCAATCTTGACGTTCCGTAGGATGATATCCTCATCATCGTGGTCTCTCTCTCGAGGCACACGGGCCTCTTGCTCTCTACCTTGGGGAGCCTGATTTTGGCGGGCTTGCTCTCTTTCCTCTCTAGGATTGGCTACGGGATTGCCGTGGCCATTCACTCTTCCTTCCTCTCCCTTCAGTCGATCCTCTAAGGCTCGGATCCTCTTATCGAGTTCCGTCCGTAGTTGGCCTATGGATTCTTCAAAGTGGGCCACGAGATTGTGCTCGAGCTGGACTAGCATAGCAGTCACGCTCTCTTGATCCATGGGTAGCGTTGAGGGGCGCTCTAGACGGTCGGATGAATTCCTAGACCAACGCAACATGCACGACCTTGGACCTAAATGATGTAGTCCTGGGACCGATAATTAGCAAGCTATAGACCCGAATTTTGTTGGCTAATTGACAAAGGGTCAATTCTTTTTGAGAAGGGACCGGTCAGGGAGAGTTACTCGCCCGTAGGCGAAGTAGTTGTGGAACTACCTCCTGACAATTAGGGTGCCCTAATGTGACAGTCTGGGGCCTTAAGGATAGGTGCAAGCAAGCTCTCGTTTTCCGTCTACAGCGATGCACTCAGGAGACTGGCTGTATGGATCGGGCTCTCTCTAACTTCGCGCGGCAATTGAAAAGATACTAAATGAGTAAGTGAGGGGAGCACGTACCTAACTAGACTGAAAAGTCTAACTCCGACCGGAGACGAAGGCGAGCGGGGATGTGCGTGCCCGCATGGTGTCGACGAAGCATTACGGTTACAATGAATTCACTCCACGCAGGGAGGATTTAATTTATTACAAAAAAAATTTCCCGCGCAGGGGAACAAATTAATCCACTTTCTCCGTGCCGGGAGACTTTTGGGCACTCACACTCCGTAAATTACGGACTGTGTGTCGACGACCGGGTGACTCGACCGTCGGTTGAGCCGTAATTACAGACTCGGGTGCCACAAGAAACAATTCAAACAATTGATATATATATATATATATATATATATATATATATATAGCACACACTTTTTTTTAACTTTCAACCCCTTTTTTTCATACCTTTTTTTTCAACCACTCTTCGTGACTTTGCAAACTCCTTTTGTTTTTTTCCTTTTTTTTTCAAACCACTTTTTCTTCTTTTTAAACTTTACCACTTTTTTTTTAAACCCGTTGTGCTTCTTACGCGGTGGGTGGGCAGCCGACGACGCGGTGGAACGGGTGCACGGGCACCGCTGGGCCGGCGCACAGGCGCGGCGGCGCACGCAGAGGCGGGCTCACGCGAACGCGGAGGCGGGTGCACGGTGCGAGCTGCCAGCGGGCACGCGGCGGGGATTGGCGTGGGGGGGGGGGGGGCAGGCGGGTGCAGGGCGCCTGCGGATGCAGGCGGGCGCAGGCTTGGGTGCGGCCGGGTGCAGGGCAGGAGGCCGGGAGCAGCCGGGTGCGGGGCGCGGGCCTGTGCTGGGCGGTTGCGGCCGTGGGGCGAGCGCGCTGGGGCGCCTGTGTGGGTGACGCGTGGAGGGCACGGAGGGGCGGCAGCTGCCGCTGGCCGGCCGGGCGGGCACGGCGGTGGGCGGCCGGTGTGTGCAGCCGGGCACTGGGGCACGGCGACGGGTGGTCGCGGGGAGCAGATCGATGCGGCTGTGGTTTTGAAGGGGGGGGGCACGGGCGACGATGTTGCCCCCCTGCGAACCCCTTTTTTTTCAGTTTCCTCTGATGCGCAGAAGAAGAGAGAGAGAGAGAGTACAAAGAGAGAACTGAGAGAGAGAAACAGAGAGAGAGAGAGATCGGGAGAGAGAAATAGTGGGAGAGAGAGAGATCGGGAGAGAGAAACAGTGAGAGAGAGTTACAGAGAGATGAAATAAAGAGAGAAAATCAGATTTTTTTCTAATTTTTTTCTCTATATATTTTTTTTCTTCTCTCAATCAACAAGTAAAATTCAACTATTCTTTTCTTTTCTCTTTTCTCTATTTTTTTCACTTCTAGCAATCGAGAGAGAGAAGGACCGACGACGGGGATGTCGGGGCCGACAGAGGCGCCGTGTTGGGCTCTGATACCAGATCTGACGCGGCGGCGACGTGGAAATGGATCGACGGTAACTCCGGGACGCGAATAGGACGTGAACGGATAGGTTACTACCTCACGCAGCTCGGCCTCACGCCGGACGGTCTCACACCGGGCGACACACTCAAATCTCACAAATAGAGAGAAGAGGAAAGGGAATAGCACAAGACAAATCACTTCTTTCATTCATATGGTTCATATCTCGTAACACACCCTTGCCCCCTATTTATAGGGAAGGCCCATTACACACATACCTTCACAATTTTCCTTATTTGCATATCCATCCTAGCCTAATAAAACAAAGCCCTCCAACCAATATTTGACTTGGACCCCAATAAAATATAATTCTTTGACTTGATAAAAATAAAATAAGATAGGGTGGTTTAATAATACAAATATCACCGTACACACAGATACACAAATACGTATAAATACGTATTCAGGATGTCGGGTCTTCAATCGAGTCTCCGAGCCATAAGCTCGGTGCAGTGGCGGTGCGGCGTCGGCTCCGAGCATTGGGCCTGAGAGTGGGCCCGGTGTCCCCACCAATCTTCTTCTTCACCTTCTCAATTCCCACTCATCTCTGACATCTTACCTTCTGTGCTGCACTCCTGAGCTGAGCTGCATGATGTTTTTCTGCATCACCGCCTTAAACTATTTTGATATTGGTTACGCTGCTAGAGAGACTGTTATAAGAAACTCATCAACTTTGCTATCCAGTGAACAGGACAATGGCATTCATTAGAAAGTATGTTTGGATGTCAAGCCAGCTGCATGAATTGATGATTCCTTTTTTTTTACCTATTTAAACACTAGTCATTTTTATGTCTTGGAGAAATATGTTAATCGCCCCTGCGAACGCTGATCATGCATGTTTTCATATTGCATCATTTATTCATATGGAAACTCATACAAAAGTACATAATCGAATGCATTTGCACTGACTAGGAGTTGTCTTTCCACATAGCCATCATCTGCCAATCCATATAGATATATAATCTCGTATCAGACACTTGTACAGAATAACGCCAAGCATTTATTTTGATTGCCTGAATAAACAAAAATGGTAGCTTGCTTCTTTGTTAACCATGGAGTATAACGGAGCCATCAAGAATTATAGGAGGCTGGTTGAGGCGCTTGAGGTCGTCATTCATGTATCTCTGACACCCAATCCTTTAATTAAGAATGTTTGGGGGGGCTATAGAAACTAAACCAAACTCTAAATTTTCGTTGAATTTGTATATGTACATGAAATGCTTGTGCAGAAAGCGAAAGAATCTGCCTTTCAGATGAGGCGTCAATCAGAAGAGCTATTCAATGCGATGCAGACTCTAGAGTTGGAAATCAAACAGTTAAAAGGAGAGCTAATACAAATGGTAGGTGAAAAAGTCATGGAAGTTAAAAAATTGCGTGATGAATTGGAGAAGATAGAAGAGCTGGAGCACATGGAGGAACTCAATACCATTCTTATAGGGAAAGAAAGGAAGAGCGATGACGAGGTTCAGGAAGCTCGCAAAGCACTGGTAGGTGTATGGCATTCTTTTCTGTCGTGTCTCTCTGATTTTGAAGGTACCATACGTATAACAATGTAGCACCATATAATTTCCTTCGTGTTATTTTCAAGTATCTAGTCTTAATGTCCTCTCATCATATAGGTTTTAAGCTGTGAACCCCTGAAATGCGAAGGGCAAACTCTGATTGGAGTTAGAAGAATGGGCAGCCTCGATGAGAAGGCAATTCAGAATGCTTTCAGGAAAAGATTTGCTGAAGATGAGGCAGAATTCAAAGTCGCAGAATTTTGTGCTGATTGGCAACAGGAATTATGTAACCCAAATTGGCACCTTTTAAAATAGTCTGCAAACGTCAGGAATTTGAGGTGAAGCTCAATTTTTCACATATGTAATTGTATCGTTTCCATGTATAATAAAAAAATTGTAATGTCTGATAATGGAAATTGTAAATTGGGTATCTCCGCTGAATGTGCATCTTGCTTCCTACAGCATGCATATTTTCATTTGCTGGTCACAGTTTAAACTTTAAACAAGCTAATGAGTTGGAGTTATTATTAAAATTGGGTTATCTCTGTTGCTGAACATAGTCCTGGCTTCAGACTCTTCCTACATTATCAGTCAATTTCTTGAGATTTCTATTTATAATCAATTATGGCTCTTCACGTAACCAGTCTTTTGTTTGTTAATTATTTATCTCAGTCATGTAATTACAATTGCCTAAGTTAAATTAGATTTCAATATCCAACAGACTTGTCATTCATCTATTGAAGACCAAGTATCGTGCAGGTGATGATGCAGGTAATAGATGAGGACGATGGGAAGCTGGTAATGTTAAAGGCTGAATGGGGTGACGAGGTGTACAAGGCTGTCACTGTAGCCTTAATGGAGATGAACGAGTACAACCCAAGTGGCGGGTTTCCAGTCCCGGAGCTTCGGAACTTTATAAAGAAGAAAGAAAAGTGACCGCCGTGGAGGTCATCCAATATCTCTTGAAGAAAAAGAGAAATCATAAATGCAGGCACGATATGTAGTTGTTTTGGTTCAGTCAACTTTCAACTCTATATTATTAGTTGTTTGGGCTATTTATCACGATATATACTTCAAACCCATAGGCACTTGTAATGTGGACTTTTTTGTGTCACATCTTTGAGTGATATGTTTTAAGTTTGTGCTTTTCTCTTGTTTGTGCAATCAGCCTAACTTGTGCTAACGCATTAATTTTCTAGCTTTATAAGCCTTTGCCAATGCACAAGTCAAGTCAGTTTTTTAATAACCAAATGCACTTATGAGAACTCAACATTTTGTTTGCGGTATGTAGTTGCAAGTCATTTACTCTTTTCCCATTAGCATAGCATGGAATAAGAGTTTTTATTTGTTCATTCACTTATGTGTGTATATGAGTTTATTAGTACTGGATCATGCTGGAATTTCCTTTTCAATGGAAGCCATACCATTTCAAGTAAATAATTGGGTACTGTGTGTGAGATTCATGCAAGAAGAGGTAACTTGGATCTTCATTTTACTTAATTTTGTTACATAATTGGTTACTTCTGGCTGGTCCGCAGCGGTTAACCATGAATTGGAGCAGAAAATACTGTATTTCTCTGGTTATCTCTATTCAGAGTGTGAAACATTTGGCATGGATAGTATGAATGCTGGCATGTCATTAGAAGGGACATTTGTTTGATATTGTTTTTGACTTTTTTCAATAATTAAGGAAGAGTTAAGCATTGGTAAACTCGGGCAACTTAACCCATCATACTTTGTGTCTATTTAATGTCATGCTTTCTTTTCGAAGTGGATTAATTTCTTCCTTCTCGTGGAGGTTCTGCCCATGTTTAAGTCAATATATTATTGTCTAAATTTTTATTATTCATCATTATTTATCGGTCAGTTGTTTGATCTATCATAAATAAATAAATGTAAGAGGTAAATGAAGATTAATTCTTCATGATATATTAGTATATATTGACTCAATTTAAACACAAAGATTGAGTAAATCTAGATTCACTCTTTTTACAATGTATTTTAACCGTGATTGATCAAACGTCTCAAATTTTCTTCTATAATCATTCATCTATAATAAAAAAGTAATAGAATTTAACAAAATTTAAATTTAACATGTAAATTATTACATCATTCATCTCAAAGAAGTAAATTATTTTTTATTGATAAAATTAATAAAATTTAACATGTAGTTTAACTTGAAGTATTTTTTGTGTTCTCGATCAACGACTAATGAGTTTTAAGATGTATTAAAGTATTTTGTCATCAACATTTGCATTGATATAATCGAGGGTCGAGGAAATAATTAATATTTGTGTATAATTAATTAAATATAAATTATAAATTAATTTAAAAATATATATTTTTTTCATCAGTTCAATTAATTACTCACCGATTACATGTAATTTATGGTGTAATATGTATATCATCTGTTGTTAATAATTTTTCATCCCTTTTCATACTCTCTTGGAAGGGATTTTTATAAGTTTAACTTGGCACAGTTCATGATATCGTAGAGGTATCTCATATCATTCTTGTCATCGTCGTTCGTCATTCTTAAGATTTTCACAAGGGGTGTGATTATTTTTATATAACGTGAGACTTTGTCTCGAAATTTGTTATTTTCCACAATGTGGCACATATCTAAATAATTTATTTGTGCATCAATATTATATTTGTCTATATAATCTCGCATGGAATTTTGATACGTGAAAGACTTGAGATCATTTTTACATCTGTGCAAGGATTCTAAAGAAATGAAATTTAAAACAAATCTTGTTGGTTCTGCATAGATGATATATGGACCTTCACTTACTTGTTCTCTGAACATGTTCAAGATCGTAGATGGTCATAAATGTATTGAGGGATATTTTGTGCCTTCTCAATTATCTTCTTCACATTTTTGTCCTTCTCAATGTTTTCAAATATCAAGTTCAGATAATGTGCTACACATATGAGTTAATATAAATGCTTGCATTTTTTCATCGATTTCCTCCTACAGCGTTGTAATTGACTTCATTATCAGTGACTATTTGCATAACATATTTTTCTCCAATTTATTCTATCATCTCATCCATCAAATGAAATAAATAATTGACATTCTTTTCGTAATTTGATGCATCAACTGATTTCACAAAGATTGTACTTTCGATGTAATAAATCAGAAAGTTGATCATGGACTTTTTCGTAGTACCAGTCTAGTTATCACACATAATGGTACATCTTCTCTCTATCCAGATATGTTTGAAGCTTTCAACCCACTGATGAAACTCCTCAACCCCTCCCTCAAGGCCATGCCCGTATATGTCTCGACGTGCCGGGGCCTTGAAACCAAGGCCAGCATCTACTATGGCATCAAACATAGTCTGTCAATATTCTGATTCAGTTGCATGTGCAAGCACACCTGCATAGAAAAATTATTTGTAAATATTTTTAAATGTATGCCCCGTAGTTTCAACTGAATTTTTGACATCTCTCAATGCCTGCTTGATTTTTAGCTATGTAGCACTATACCTTCTGTGCATATAGCTGTCTATGGAGTCTACTCTCTGCGGGACTGCACCGTTTGCACCAGTGTCAGGACGAAGTGTTACACCAACTGTACTGGAGTAGGTCCCTGATCCTATCGATACTTGTCCCTTCATTCAAGCCGTACATTCGCATTCTACTACTTCAGTGTGGACGCACTTTTCGATCATTAATAATTTGCTGGTTTGTTGTTCTGTTCGTTTATTGGATTATTAGGTTTATTAAGTGCGTGGGCGTGTCAGTCACAAAGTGACAATTTATTCGGGCTCCGAAGAGCCACGGGTGCGCTCGATCTGACTCCGTCAGGAGATTGTGTGGTTCGGGTCGGGACCGAATCTTGCTGTGACATGAAGGTCACGACGTCATTTACATCCCCCATACGAGGGAATACCCTTGATTAGTTACCGGAATTAAGGGCCCTGCGGCCTAAATGAAATAACACTAATTACAAAAGGATAGGGGAGAATAAATCACACTAGGAGCCCGCATCGGGGTGCAGACATTCGGATATGTCGGTCACTCGCGGACCATTTCATGTCTCGACGAGGGTCCAAAACGAGGGTGCGGTGAAAATCGAGAAAAACCCGTTCAAATGTCTACCGAGTTCACGGTAATTTTGATAATGGGTCGGAAAGGATCCGACCGGGAAGCGGGTCTGATTTGATTAGGATGTCGGCTCAAGGCAATGTCGAACCATGGCCAGGTTGGGATGATTCTCAAGGTCCGGACCCGACCTGCGAAGGCAGCGTTGCTCTTCCTTTTACACTGGGTCACGGGGAGAGATGAGGCCAAAGAATGGATTTCACCATTTTTTGTTATCTGGATTTTAATTATATTTTTTTGTTGCTTATCTCTTTTTCTACACATTTTTTGGGTGATTTGGCTATTTTTCTTCTATTTATTGCACATGTTTCCCTTTCCTTTTATTTGTTTATTACATATATATATATATATATTTGTTTCTTTTATTACATCTTCTACACGTATATTTTTTTGGTTTGTTTTAATCATTATTACTATCATGTTTCTTTTATTTGCCCTTAGGGTGTATGTGGAGGAATGGGCCATCAGGAAGTTGGGAGGAGGTCTGTGCAGCTAGGGGCAGGGTCAGTGCAGGTGGGGAACGAGGTCCGTGCAACTGGGAATCAGGTCGGTGCAGCCCGAGGCTGGGTCTTTGCAATCGGAGATTAAGTCTGTGCAAGAGGGGGATGAGGTTGGTACATAAGGGAATTGAGTCGGTGCAATCGGGAGCTAAGTCTGTGCAGATTAGTCTAGGCAAAGGAGAAGTCAATGCCAGTTTGGGAGTGTGCCGGCAAAGGTGGGTGAGAGGCTGGGTAGAGTGTGCCGGGGAGACGCCGAGGGGTGTGCCGGGTTGGGCTTGGATGGGTGTGCCGGGCTGGGGCTGAGCTAGGCTGTGCCGGAGAGGGCTTGAGCTGGGGTGTGCCGGGTGAGGGCCTAGCCAGGTTGTACCGGACCAAGGGGAGCTAGGGTGCACCGGGGAGGACACAGCGAAGGTGTGTCGGCCAGGGCTGCAGCTGGGGTGTGCCGGATGGGCTTGGGATGGTGTGCCCGGCAGAGTTCACAGGGGAGTGCACCGGGCTAAGTTTGGCCAGGGTGTGCCGGGCAAGGAGGCCAGAGTGTGCCGAGCTAAGGTTGGCTAGGGTGTGCCGGGATAGAGTCTATGAGGGATTCTCTCTTCTATTTCTCTCAAGACTTCTCTTCTCTTCTCTTTTCTTAGTTTGACGTAACGCATGTGAGCCCTTTCCTTTCTTCCTCTTTTTGGTTTCTTCCCCTTCTTTCTTGTTTGTATGACCAATGTTCAAGCTCCCGTGATTAATGTTCGGTCCGGTTCCATTCATGTTGTCTGCAATTCTTTTATCTTAGTTGAAGCATCTTGTCGTTATTCATTCCATTTGTTTGTTGCTTCCTTTTGTCTTTTAACATGTTATTGTTTCTAACAAAAAATCGGAAGCATCTCCCTCTGACCCGGATGGTAAGGGGAGTAAAGAGGAACGCGCCCACAAGGAGTGACAGAACCCGACAATTTGAGGTGTGTGCCAGGGGCAGCATCATCTTTGATAAAACTTCGGAAAACCTGGGAGAACCAACGAATGGGAGACACTTCTAAGACTGGCTGGGGGTGTACCGGGTGAGAAGGGGTGACCGGTGTGCCGGTCAAGAAGGTTAAAGGGGTGTGTCGGGTTGGCTGGCACAAGGGTGTGTCAGGCTGGCCGGACCAGGAAGTGTGCCGGGCAGGGATGGCCAGGCAGTGTGCCGGGCTAGGAGAGGAAAGAGTGCACCGGGGGAGAGGAGGTTAAAGGGGGTTGTGCCGGACTAGGCCCGGATGGGGGCTGTGCTAGGTGGAGAGGTTGGGAGCGTGCCGGGAAGGAGCTGGGGAGGCTGTACCAGTGAAAAGGGGTAGAGGGTCTGGGATGGTCAGGAGGATGGAGGTGAAGGGAAGGAATGGGCGAGGGAGGGATTGAGTTGGCCAGCCCAAGGGGGACTCCAATTAGGAAGGAGAGGGGGTTGCAGAGGTATTGAAGGATGGGGGCATTGGACCTGGGTGTTCAAGGAGGAAAGGAAGGGCATCTCCCTTTAGGCGAATGAATAAGAGTGGGGGTCAGAGGCCCCATGAAGAAGCCATGGCGAGGGGAGGATCTACGCAGGGCTCCACCGGCATCAGACCACCTAATGAGGTGTTGCAATGAGGCATTGCCCTACGAGTTTGCCAAACCGATCTCATAGGAGGAAACCATTGATGTGAAAAGTAAAACCACCGGAGAAAAGGGGGAAGAAGTAAATGACCACACACGTGGCAGAGGGAGCCAACGGGAGCAACGGGAAGCCCAAAGAGGGGAAGACTTTATTCATAAAAAGGGTAGACATGGTTGACCGTAGCATTGCGGGGTACATTCAAATTAAACTAAAGAAAGAGGGGAGAAGAAGAAGAACGCGAAGGTGGTAAAGGAAGATGAAATGGGGGGAGAGTTGGGGGTCGAGCAGGGGTGACGGCTCCCTGCTCTTCCCCCACTCCCTGCTACATCAACAACTCTCCCTCCCTCTCTCTCTCTTCTTATCTTACTCTCTCTTTCAGTGGCCGTCGGAGAGCCTCCAACACCGGAGCCTTCTTCCTCCTCTTCCCTCTTCTCTCTGCGTATGTGTCTTCTGTGTGTGGGTCTTCTGTCTGTCTATCTCTATGTATGTCTCTTCTTCCTTCTGTCTGTGTTCCCCGTGGAGAGGGGGCTTATATATATCCTCAGCGGCGGGAGCTTCCGAAGACAGGAACGATTACACGGGCATTGAATAGGCGTTGACCTCTCCCATCCTTGATTGCAGGGGATAACCATCGTGCCTTCAGGAGGGAGTGACAGCTTAGCTAGCCCCGATGCGCGCCAATGGATCGTAGGGCATGGCGTTAGATTTGATTTGCCGATCGCACCGCAGGAGGGCTGGAACGCTGTGCCGGTTGAAGACCGTAGAGCCGTGCCGCTGGAGGGCCCAAAAACTGTGCCGCTGGGGGGTTGGACAGCTGTGCCGCTGAAGGGCAACCTGGGCGTGCCGCTGAGAGGGCAGCCCAGGCGTGCCGCTGAAGACGTCGCAGGGGTGTGCCGCTGAGGCACTTCAAGGGCGTGCCGGGTAGGGCACGAGGAGGGTGTGCCACTGGGCATGCCCCCAAAGGGGTGTGCCGTATTAAGGCACCTGGAGCGTGTCGTTGGGGGTAGCTGTGGACACCAAAAAAAATTACACACCCAGATATCCTACTCGGCCCAGCACCTACAACGGCACCAAGTGAAGAAGCCCCGGTGAGACCGGTCATCCGGACTCCCCAAATATGCACACTGCCGCGAAGCCGTCCCCGGAGTCACGACAGCCAAGAGAAACCAACCCCCGGAAAGCTCACAATCCGTGGCCCCCGAAGAAAACCAAACGAGCCATAACTCGTGCTCAAGACGGGCCCAAGTCAGCCCCAGCGTCACACCCAAGCCCCAGCGGTACACCCCCCCCAGGGGGTCTTCAGCGGCACACCCCCCAGGGGGGGGGGGTCTTCAGGGGCACACCCCCAGGGGGGGTCTTCAGCGGTACACCCCCCAGGGGGGGTCTTCAGCGGCACACCCCCCCAAGGGGGGGTCTTCAGCGGCACGCTCCTCAGGGTCTTCAACGGCACGCTGTTTGCCCCCTTCAGCGGCACGCTTGGGCAACCTCCAGCGACACGCCTTTTGCCCTCTTCAACAACACGCTTACAGTGTCTTACAGCGACACACTTCTTAAGCCCGCCAGCGGCACAACGTGAAGGCTTTTCAACGGCCAAACGACGTGACGCCCATACCCTACGTATCCTTGGCGCGCAGTGAGCTATCTGAGGTGTCGATCAGAGATTGGGCCACGCAAGCTATTCCTCTGACAGCCAGGACGGGGGAAGTCAAACCCCATGATCACTAGCCGCTTCCCGCCTCCGACTGCCGTGCTCGAGGGCTCCCGCTGTTGGGAGTATAAAACCACTCCCGTTCCGGCAAAGAAAAAATAAGAAGGAGAGGAGGAGAAGGAGACGACCAGACGACGCCACCTACTAGAAGAAGAAGAAAGAGAGAGAAGAGAAGGGAGAAGGCTCCGGCGTGGAGTCTTCCGACGACCACCAAGCAGCGAAGAGAGAGTAAGAGAAAGAGAGAGAGAGGGAGGGTCTGTGTAGCAGTGAGAGTGGGGAAGGGCAGAGGAGCCGTCGCCTCTGCCCGACCCCAGCTTCCCTCCTATTTCCTCTCCATGTTCTTCCTTTTCTTCTTCTCCCCTCTTCTGTGGCTTCGGCCTTGATGTATACCGCAATGTGTATGGCCGGTCACTGTCATTTCTCTTTATGAATGAAAGTCTCTGGCCCTTCTTTTGGGTCTCTTCTGGCCTCTCTCGATCTATCCCACTGCATGTGGTGTGTTGTTCATTTTCTCCACTTCTCCGGCGTCTTTGGATTCTCCGTAGCCATGTGATTCCTCCCGTATGATCCTTGGCCTCATGGGCTCTTTGCCCCCCCCCCCCCCCTTTTTATGGCCATCAGTTGTGCCCATCTGCTTGAAGGGAGAGAGACCCTCCATCTCCTCCTGAACACCCAGCTACCAGTAACCCACCTTTGGCCTTCAACCCTCCTTCTCTTCCTGAACACCCAGCTACCAGTAGCCCACCCTTGGTTTTCATCCCTCGACACGGCCTTAACGGCCTTTGCCGGCACGCCTTTGGCCCTCTGTCCCCGGTATGGCTTTAAGAGCCTTCACCGGTACGCCCTCAACTTCCCTTCGCCGGTGCGCCCCTTGGCATCGTTCACTGGCACAGCCCAACTGTGGCGCTTCCCCGGCACGCCTTGGGCAACCTTCGCCGGCACGCCCCAGGGGGGGCCTTTGCCGGCACGGCCCCAGCGGCCTTCCCCGGCACACCCTTGACCCTCCTTCACCGGCACCCCCTAGTGAGTCACAGGGAGGCCTTCAACCCCGTTGCTTTCAGCCTTTCCGAGGTTTTATCAAAGGTGTTGCCGCCCTCGGGCGCCCACCTCCAGTTGTCTGGTTCTGCCACTCTATGTGGGCGCGTTCCCTGTATCTCCCTTACGCTCGGGACAAGGGGAGGTGCTGCCGAATTTTTGTCAGAAAATAACAAGACGTTAAAAGGCAAAAGGAAGCAACAAACGAACAATCAATGATAAAATTTTCCAACTAAGCAACCCACTGCCGGTGACATGAGGACCAAACCGACTAACAACATGGCAGACCGAACGTTTGACTTGCGAAAAGGGGCTGAACAGAATAAAGAAAAGGAAAATTTTATATAAGACTATATGAAAATTAAAAAAGGGGGAAGAAAAGAAAAGCCTTAAAAACAAATAATAGAGGAGTGAACCTTCAGCGGCACGCCTGTTCCAACCTTCACCGGCACACTCCCACCACCATACTCCTCCACCGGTACACCTCCTTTGGGCCTCCACCGGTACGCCTTCACACCCCTCTTCAGCGGTACACACACCTTTCTCCACCTCCAGCGGTACACCTTTCTCCACCTCTAGCGACACACACTCACCCCCACCTGCCTCCAGCGGCACGCCCTTGGCCCTCAGCGGCACGCTCCCCTGGCCCTCAGCGGCACACTCCCTTGGCTCTCAGCGGCACGCTCCCCTGGCCCTCAGCGGCACACTCCCTTGGCTCTCAGCGGCACGCTCCCCTGGCCCTCAGCGGCACACTCCCTTGGCTCTCAGCGGCACGCTCCCCTGGCCCTCAGCGGCACACTCCCTTGGCTCTCAGCGGCACGCTCCCCTGGCCCTCAGCGACACACTCCCTTGACCCAGCGGTACACCAGAAATAATGATAATAATAAAGATAATAAGCTAAAAGAAAACATAATAAATAAACAAATAATGATACAAAAAATAAAATAATGATAATAACAGCAAACTCAAAAGAAGAGGGAGAAATAATAACAAATAATAATGATAATAATAATAACAAATTCAAAAAATGAATAAGTAAATAAGAATAATAAAGAAATAAGTAATAATAATAATAATAATAAGCTTAATAATAATAATAATAATAAATAGATAAATAAACGATAAATAAACGATAACAAAAATGAATGAATAATAATAACAAACTCAATAAGAATGATAAATAAATAAATGATAACCAAAATAAATAATAATAACAAACTTAACGAAACACGACAAGCAAATGAATGATAATAAAACGAACAAACAATAAAAACAAACCTAACAATAACAATAATGAATGAATAAATCACGAGAAAAAATAAATAAATAGTAATAACGAACTCATTCAAAGATATACATAAATCAACAAATAATAATGGTAAAATTCTAAATAATAATAAAACGATGAGATCCGCTTCGCAGCCTCGTTCTCCTCGAGACCCGGTATAAAGGGAATATTGACGCCGCCCCTCCAAGTCGGATTCGGACCTTGGGAGCCATCCTGATACGGTCATAACCCGACATTGCTTTGGGCCGATAGCCCATCAAATCGGACGCTTTCCCGTTGGGATTCGTTCCCGCTCTTTCATTGAGATTGCCGTGAACTTCGCATACATTTGAACGGCTTTGTCTCCGTTTACGTCGCACCTTCGATACGGACCTTTGTCCGAACATAAAATGGTCCGTGAGCGACCAACAAGATCTGAACAAAACGAGATAACTTTTGTCATCCCTAGACCCCTTTCATGGAAATATCAATAAGACCTCCGTGGGCCACGCTTAGACCTCGGGTCCGTCCCAATCGTGGTCGCCGTTCGGCTCATATCCTCGGTTTACAGCTTGCTTCCTTCGAACATGTTTTGGTTTTGGAATCTAGTCCCGGGACTCTTCCCCGTTGCCCTCCGGCACTGGGAACATTAATGATGCCCACGCAAGCCCCGTTTGGACCGCGAGAGGCGCCCCCGGTATGGTCCCGACTCGATCTCGCACCTGGCCAATAAATTCGCTAGTTTCCTGCTACACTAATCGAGATTTAACCGAATGTTTTCAGTGTCTCGGAATAATGTATTTGCCGTATCACAGCATACATATGTTCCAGGTCCTCCTGCAACGATTATGATACTCTCAAGCCGGACACCCGTCTGAATATTAAACTGTGTCCCGAATGACCGACACGTTTCGAACGTCCGCTTCCCTAGACACAGGGCTTTTCAGCCGATTCAAGGGATATTCCCTCGTTGCCCCTTGGCACCGGAAATATTAATGACGCTCATGCAAGTCTTGTTTCGACCGCGGGGGGCCCACCGCAGTATGGTCGCAGCTTGCTCTTGCACCGGGCCAACAGATTTACTGGTTTTTGACCGCTCCAACCGAGACTCAGCTGAACGTTTTCTGCTCTTCCGAACAATAAATTTGCCGTACCTCGGCATACATGCGTTCCGGTTTTCCCGTGACAACCGCGATTTTCTCGAGCCGGACATTTGTCCGAACATTAAATGGTCAGTACACGACCGACATGATCGCGAATGTTTTCTTCTTACCCTCATACGGGGGTTTCGATGCTTCCTAATAGACCTTTCGTGTAATTAATTTCTTGGCCATGAGGCCCTGAATCTCGGCGATTAATCAAGGGTGTTCCCTAGTATGGGGGATGTAAATGACGCCTTGACCTTTATGGCGCGACGGGTTTTGATCCCGACACGAACTACACAATCGTCTGACGAAGTCAGATCGAGCGCACCATGGGCTCTTCGGGGCCCAAATAAATTGTCACTTCGGTGACTGGCACGCCCATGCACTTAATAGACGAACCACCTGAACAAGTGAATTTTAGTGCGTCCACAGCAGCAAGGGGGGCGTGCCGCCGGGGCAGACTTGAGCCCGTTGTGAGCACGAGTTGCGGTCCATTTGATTTTTTTCGGGGCCCATGGATTGTGAGCCTCCCGGGGGTTGATTCTTCTTCACTGTTGTGCTTCCAAAGATGGCTTCACGGCAGTGTGTGTATATTCAGAGAGTTTGGATGACCAGGCTCTCCAGGGATTTATTCGCTTGATGTTGCTGTTGATGTGAAGCCGGACAGGACATATGGGCGTGCAATTTTACACGTCCACATTCGATCAATTGTATATCTAAATCCTCATTGCCTTCATCATCATCATCATCCGTCCTTCCCCTTCTACTTACTCTGCTTGAAATCTCCTCACAAATTTTAGCTTGATCTTCAGCCCTTCGTTGCATCTTGTCTTTTTTACCCAAAAGATATTGTCGTATTTCCTCTGCCACCCGTCGGGGACATATATCGTATTACTTGACCTCTCCTCTTATCCCTGTCAAATACTACTTTCCTTTAGTAATTCCACCATATATCCCCTTATCATAATAATTACATTTGAGTTTTTTTTCTTCCAGTATCAACTAAAGTGATGTGGGTCAACCCCAGATCACCCTACCCTTACTGCTCCTGACCTTGTTCACATCTACTCGTAATGCTATATTAAACCAGTCGATGACAAATGGTTGTAAGTACAATGAAAAAAAATACAATGAAGTATAATTGAGTTTCAAATTATGTTGAATTAAGATAATTAGATAAATAATCCTATTTCTAACCACTAATTAAGGTCACATTTGGAGATTTTACCTAATTATCTTGGGTTTTTTGCATGAAAACCATTGTTAAATGGGAATTTCCAAAAAAATCATTCCTGCAAATGTATTAACATACATATCATTGTGTAAATCTGAATTGTGCAAAAATGACATATGTATTTACAGATATATCACTTATTTTTGTCAAAAACTTACAAAAAATCACGCTTAAATGGCATTTATGCACTATTTAAATTAACTTAGTGATATGCATGCTAATGCATTTCTAGGAATGGTTTTTTTTTGCAAATTCACTTCTAACAATGGTTTTCATGCAAAACTCCAAATTATCTTTCATTTAATATAAATAGCATCATGATACCACCTTAAATCATTCAATGTAACTTAATTGAACTTTAATTGATACTAAATTTACCTAATTAGATAAAATCTCTAAATTTAAATTACTAATTAGGTCTTGTAGCGGCAGGAAAAAGGTTCCTATGCCACGTACCACCTTCTCTATTTGTTTGTTGGGGAAATCGTCTCGCGCCCGTGGAGGCCTGCAAACACCAAGAAATCACAAGGGCGTCAGAAGGAGTCCCGGGTGTTACCCTAGGGGACAACCCTCCGATGCTGAAGTTAGCAGCGGATTAATAAGGAATAGAAGACAGTAAGCGAGAGAGAGAGAGATCGTCGTAGGAGGCTGAGGATCCGTGTAGATCCTCCCGGCAAGTGCTCACCGCTCCCAATGCCCGCTCGGTAAGTGCACACTGGGTGGTCGGGTCACCGGAGGAGGGGGCCTCCCTCTCTTGTAGACTGGAGTGGCCTTGTTCTCTCTAATCCGTTGCTCTATTCCCTTGAGTAGCAGTTTAGCGGAATCATCCACCGTCCGTGTCTTCTCTGTCGTTCTCCCTTTTATAGAGGTTGTCCTGGAGCGAGGGGCCTTATCCCTTGAGAGGGAAGGGCCTCCATAATGGAGTAACATTTCCCCGCTACATCGGCGGGAGTTTCCCGTTGGGGGGCGATCGCCTCGGAGCCGGCCGGTCCCCGGGCGAGTCTTACGGCGCTCATGGGGCATGCTCGCCTGTTATGGGGTCAAGGCCATCGTCGTAGGGGCAACGGTCGGTCATCGGAGAGTTTTTCGGCGGGGACTGCGCTTTTCCTTGCTTTAGAATCCAATGCTGAGTCGAATTGGGCCGCTACTTGGCGGGCCGTATATGCCGGTCGTCTCTTGGGCATGCTTATCGAGACCACTCTGGCATGGGCCTGTCGTTACTGGGCCTCATGTGGGCTAGACTAGATTTACCCTCCTCACTTCCCCCCTACTCTCAGTTGCCGAGCACTCTGCATAGGGCTGAGAGTTGTCCAAGAGAGGGTTTTCTGGAGTGTGAGATCTGAAGTTGATTTCCTCATACACCGGGAGTTGGTGGCTTCGAGAGCCTACTTGGCGCGCAAGGCACCTCTGACTGTGGCAGAAGCCACGTTGGTAATCATGACTCCGAGTCTTGTCTCGTTTTGGGAGCGTGGGCTCCGAACGAGCGTCTGGCCTTGGTAGTCGTATCATCGTAGTAGCAGGCGTCTTTTCGCCTACTTCCCTCGGGGATGGTGCTCGATTCGTCATGGATGGTTATATGAACTACCTGTGTGATCTCCTCGCAGACTCCATCCACGACTCGCTAGTTCTCGTGCTTCATCGTAGGCGTGTTCTTCCCCCATCGGTGAGGATTTTCTTCAACCCTCGGGTCCCCTATTTCTTGTAGTCATGCCTCCACGTAGGAGAAACCTTCGCGTCAGTCCCTCTTCTTCTGAAGAGATGTCTTCTAACAGAGGGGGTGCGCCGAGCACCTCAGGTGCGGGTGCCAGCCGGCCTAGTTCGCCACAGCTGATAGCTTATAGGGTGGTCCATGGGCTGTGGGAATCTTTTTAGATTCCCCCCAAGGTCGACATCATCTTCCCGACCGTCGATGAAGGATTGCTGAGCCTTCCTCCGGGAGGGATCATGGTCCCCGTTGCTTCCTTCCAAGCTAGTTTTAATCTGCCGATTCATCCGTTTGTCGATTCCGTCCTTCACCATTATGGAAGGCATCCTGGGGAGATAACCCCAAACTCTTACTTAATCCTATGCGGGTTTGTCTACGCCTGCCGGTGAGCGTCAGTAGAGCCCACTGTCTCCCTCTTCCACCAATGCTACCACATTCAGAGTTGTTCGTCCGACACATCCTTCTCCTATTTCAAGGCTCGCACTGGTCGGGACCTTATTCGTGTTTCCTCGACTGCGGCGAACCTTAAGGGCTGGTCGCAGCGGTACGTGTACCTCATCCAGTCGAGAGACTACAACCCGACCGCTAGTTGGATGCCCAAAGGATCCCGTCCCCTCTGGGCTGATCGGGCACCCCCCCTTCAGGCTGAGGAGCGCCGAAAGTTGAAAGCCATTCTTTGGTATCCTCTCGTTGATGCAGATTTCGTTCTGACTCCGGTGCTGCTTCGGGAGCTGGGGTTGAGTCCACCCCTGCCACAGGGTACCGGCGCCGTTCTTCCGTCAAGTTGTGCTGGAGATGGGCGGTGCTTGACCGATGCTTGTATTGTTCTCAAGTGCTTTCGAGGTTGCAAGGTGGAGCTATGAGGTTGTCTGGCTACCGCGGCTCACTCTTCGCCCTGTGGACCACGTCGCGCCGAGGGCCGGCCAGGTGACGGTTGTGGCCCCCCAGGCCAAGGCCGCGTTTGCTCCAGGGAGGCTGCAATATCTGATCCCGGCCGGCGTTCCTCTGGTGCATTCTTCGGACGCACCTTCGGCTAGTGAAGGGCCGAATTCACCGAGGGGCTCCTCTGTAGCAACGGCTAGTGCTGTTGGCGAAGAGTCCTCCATCGCTGGAGACTGCCGTACCCCCTTGACGGAGAAAGACCTGGCAGCGTTGTATAACCAGCGTCGTCCGAAGAAGAGAGGAAGGACTTCCACCCCGGTTCAGAGCCGCGTTCTTCCTCCTCCGCCATCTGAGGCTCGGGTACAGCCGCCAGTTGATGAGCCGGCCGACGCCCCTCCCGCGCCGGTCCCCGTGGAACGGGGGCATGACAGGGGCAAGGCTCCTATTGTCAATGAGGCCGCCTTCCCCCCATTCGTCAGAGGTCCCTCGGGGTGGTTGATCCGCGCCTCCCGAGGACTTGACCTCTGGACTAGCCGGGATCGCAACAATCGTCGATCTCATAGGGAGGAGTGTGCAATGGTTCGAGCACACCCGTGAGTTTGTCCCCGGGGCCGAGTCTAAGTTGACGGTCGTGGCCGTGAGGAGCTCATGCTTGGTCGTCAGTGCCTTCGGTTTGTGGAGGCATCACTTCTAGGGCCTCGCTCGGATGCTGGAATCCAGCCAGGCCCGCCAGGCGGGGCTCGAGGAGCGCTTGAAGGGGGCTGAGGCTGCCGGCACCGCACTTCACGAGCAGCTCACCCATCAAGGGCTAGCCCTCGCTAGTATGGAACGTGACCGGGACTTCTTCCAGGGATGGGCTGAGGTGGCCAGCAAGCGTGTGGTCAAATTGGGGGTAGAGGTCCAGGCCATGGAGGCTTGCGCCCAGGAGGCCGAGGTAGAGCTCGCCCGGCTGTGCTCATCGATGTTCGCCGTTGGCAAGGAAGCCGTGGAGCGCTTCCATTCCTCTTCGGCCTATCGGGACGAACTGACCGAGGTGGCGTTGGAGTTCTATGGACCGGCATGCGATCGTGGCTTCCAGGAGGGGTGGAGTGTCGCTGTCAGAGCTACAGCCGAAACCCTTGGGTCCTCGGTTCCACCTGTCCTTTCGCCCCCGACACCCTACGGCCCGGAGGCCGACGATGACGGGGAGGAGCTTGACGCTGAGGGGGCTGATGCCGAGGAGTTGGTGCCGAGCGTGGGCGGGCGAGCACTTGCCGATGTCTCGAAGGGCGGCAACCAAGTGGTGGACCTGGACATGGACTTGCCTCTCGCTGGAACCGTCGCCGCACGTGAGCCCAGTGATCCTAGGGCACGTGATGATGTAACGGGGGTAAACGCTTAGGAGGGTGCCCTTGTTTGTTTCTTTAGTTTCCTTTCGTTCCTACCTAGGTGGCAGCCTTCCTTTGTATGCACTTCATTCTTGGAATGGAAAGCTTTCCTTGGAATTCCCCCCGCGTACTTTCCCCCCCTCTCTGATCGGTTACAGGATCCTCTAGGGATACGAAGCGACGTTTGAGAGGGGGACTCTGAACTGGCGCGACCTTTCAGGATTTCGCTGCTTCAATTTCCGTGAATTTGAAAGGCGGTGGGAGTCTGCACTCTTCTGGGAGCTTCGCGCCTTCTTATAAATAGTGGCTTCTGTGGTAACCTCACGGTCATCTTCGAACTAACGAGCTTTGAGGGTAGTTTCTTTTTAGGATGTCATCGGACAAGTCCAGTACCTCGTCGGACGATTGTGCTTCGCAGGCTCCTCGTCAGCCCCTGATCCTTTGTAGGGTGCCTCCGCCGACTCTGTGGCGGCCGTGGCCAAAACCAGGAGGAAGTGGCCCCGTCTCTCATGAGTATAGGATCAGGTACCTGGATGGTTGGCGGGAAACCTTGGATAAGGTTAACCGCTTGTATGCTGGCAGGGGGGTTCTGCTCCTTGAGCCGGACAGGTTCCGTCCCTGAAGGGACGGGGAATCTCCTTGTACTCACCCCTGGTGCTAGCAGATGAGGCTTCTTTCTCACTCCCCCTTGTCTTCCCGACGCATAACTGTTTCGCTCTGAATCGCAGGCATGCGACGAGATGTTCTCCGTTGCTGGAGCATCTTCCTTTCGGCGGGAAGGGGTGTATGAGGGCGTAGAAGCTGTCTTCCCTTCTTCCACTCGGCAAGTGTGGGACGACATCTTCTCCTGGGCCGAGGGGAGCGCTTCTTCGCTCGAAGGTTGTTGCAGGCGGAGCGGTATAAGTTTCCTGCCAGCTTGCAGGCACGGCCGGTACGCTGCGCCAGCCTTCATACTCATTTCTTCTGTTCCCTCCTCCTCGTTGTCTTCTTAACTTTTTGTCACATGGCTGCGACCGCTTTGTTCCATGCTTGCAGGTGTGCGACAAGAAAACCTCTCCATTCAAGGAGAGCGCCGGGGGCGGTCGGGGTATCGACGTCTTGTCCGCCAGTTTGGAGGCACGGCCGGCGTGCTGGGATGGCTTTCGTAATGTGTTGGCCTCGTAGCTCCACTGCCCCTCGTGAAACGGAGGTGTGTGGGCTTGCTGGTTTCCTGGTGCAGGCCTCTTCGCCAGTGGCGTCCCTGTCGGTCTCCTTCCACAAAACAAAAGGGATGCTAGGTGTGCTCCTAGCACGGCGGGTTCATCCCTCTTCTCTGGCATAGGTGGCTTCCTCTGTTGGTCCGCTTCATCAAAACAAGCAGGTCGAGGGAAAATCGTCTCTTCCTGCTATGAGAGGCCGAGGAAGGGATCGAGTGTGTCTGCATGATGGCTATGCTGGGGTAGCGTGCTTGTACTCTGGCAGCTTTGTATTTTCGACTAAGGGATAACGACTCTTGTTCTCTAGCAACTTTGTATTTTGACTAAGAAATAAAAATTTCTTTGGTGTGTGTTCATATCAGTATGTACCTCTTGATGGGGGCTTCTTGCATGACGTGTTTCCAGTCGCCTTTCTGCGTGTGTATCCTTGCCATGCTCGTGTCTTCCATTTGCTTGCTGCCGGCGTTTTCAAGTAGAGCGGTGCTCGCCTTTAGGGAACCCTTAGGCTACCTTCTCATTGTCGAGGGGAGCGGTGCTCGCCTCTAGGGAAACCCTTAGGCTACCTTCTCATTTTGGAGGGGAGCAGTGCTCGCCTCTAGGAAAACCCTTAGGCTACCTTTTTATTTTCGAGGGGAGCAGTGCTCGCCTCTAGGGAAACCCTTAGGCTACCTTTTCATTTTTGAGGGGAGTGGTGCTCGCCTCTAGGAAAACCCTTAGGGTAACCTTCTCATTTTCGAGGGGAGCAGTGCTCGCCTCTAGGGAAACCCTTAGGCTACCTTTTCATTTTTGAGGGGAGTGGTGCTCGCCTCTAGGAAAACCCTTAGGGCAACCTTCTCGTTTTCGAGGGGAGCAGTGCTCGCCTCTAGGAAAGCCTTAGGCTACCTTGGCCACATGGCTTAGTGGAGTACAGCTGGTGACGATTTACTTAAAGAATTTTCTGAGGTTTACCGAGTTGCACGTCCTGGGTACCTCTCCCCCCCAAGCGTCGCCAGCCTGTACGCTCCTTTACTGAGTACTTCGGACACCCTGTTTGGGCCTTCCCAATTAGGTGCGAGCTTTCCTGTGGCGCCCCTTGGGTCAGCTACGCTTGCTCGCCGTAAGACCAAGTCTCCGGGGAAGAAGTGGCGTTCTTTGACTCGGGTGTTGTAGTATTGAGCCAGACGCTGCTGATATGCTGCGAGCATTACCTGTGCGCCTGCCCTTTCTTCTTCGAGCAGGTCTAGGTTTTCTCACATCGCTCGATTATTTCTGGCTTCGTCGAAGTGTCCCACTCGTAACGATGGGTTATGTAATGACCTGAGAATCCGATTACCGGGAGAGACCTGATAATCCGAGACTCGAACCGCCGCCCACGAGTCGGGAGGGCTCGGAAGGGCTAAAAGAAGTGTGGAGGCACAAAGAAATAGGAAATAAAATAGGACAATTCAATAATTAACAGAAATAAATAAACAACTACTACAACAATAGAGTCCAGTTCAATAGAAAGTACAGTCTAAAAGTAAAAACGTACCACATGCCGAGTGAACACTCGGCCCGATGAGCTGGCAACTAAGAACCTCTGAACAACAACCTCGAACCTCGAAGAAGAACCGCCACACATGAAAAGCAGGGGTGAGCCTCCTGTCACTGGCCCAATAGGGATCCCGCGGAACCCCAACTGAGAACAACGGCGGCACGAAAAGCTGTAACTACAAGAGCAACAGTAACAGCATGAACAGTAAACCCAGTGGCCGGTCGAAACTCGGCACTACAGCTACTCCTACTGTACCGGTCAAGCAGAAAGAGAAGTCCCGATCTCACAGTCGGGAACTGGACCACACTAGCACCACTTACAGAAGTAAAAACCCACGGCAACCCCTCCGTAGAGGCCTGTCTCCCAGGACACGACCAACCTGGACACGCTGTCCAAGGTGTAATCTCGACCGTCCGGTCGCGAGTACCGCACAGCAAGATGCAACCTCGGTAAAGCTACTAGCACTAGTCTCACGGCACGAGAACCGACACATGCGCCACGGTGACACACCCGGAACTCATCGGTCAACACGACCAAAAACCCGAAGGTCGAAGTCACAAAGATTGACTGACAGTCTGTCACTTCCGACTCGACAGGAGTACCTCCTACAAGAAGCACATTCGGTAGCATCCCCTGACGACTTACACCGCACCGCAGGTGAACTGCCTAACGTGGTAGCGCCTACCAGAGGCACGGACACCGCACAAGTAAACACAAAGCAAGTGACTAGCTGGGGTCATGCCCGTCAGCGTGGGTCCAACCGCCCCCAACTATGTGTGCACACACAGACCATGCGTCCTAGGTCTGGCCTCTAATTGGTTTTCCCCGGGAGCCTAACTCTGGCTACCGACGAGGGGCCCGACGGAAACCAGTCTAAAAACTATCCTCAAGGTAGCCTCTCCACCACTCCCTGGTGGGTCCACTCGCGTGCAGGTAGGCTACGACTAGTAGAGGGTCACTGATGGAGTAGACTCTCAAGGCAACGGAAAGCCACGTCCGAACCCGGTGAAGTACGGGGACTACCCCACGTCCCAGCACCATCGCACGGTGACCACGGTCGGAGAAGAAACGAGACTCATAGTCCACGGGCCACACACTCGGCCACGCAGAAAGCGCAGAAGCACGATTCCCAGGGCAGCACACAAGCCGCCACGCCGATTCCCCATCCCAGGGAAAGCGGGAAACCTCCATCCCCAGGCCGGATAACTGGACTCGCAGTCCAAGGCCAAACACATGGCCCAGCGGGAATCACCTTCCAAAGAAACTCACAACATGCGGGGGAGACCCCACCGCACACACACCGATACACGGTGACTCGATTAAGCATAACATAAAAGCCCGGAACACGAGGAGTCACCCAGACTCTCAAACCCACATGCATCCTAAACGGGGTAACACGGTCCTCCTTACACCCTCAAGACACGGACACAGAACCTTCGGGGTGTCTGGGACATCCAAGAGACCGCAAGTCGACCACTGGGTCGCAACCGGGTCGACTAGGGACCTACACAATGTGAAACGATCGCGGCAAGCACAAAGAACCACTTCGGCGTAACACAGTGTCTGGCGGTCTACCTTTGGGCCGTCACAGCTGTAACGGTCCAAGGCTAGACCGTCACAGCACTCTAACGGTCTAACACAGGAGCGTTACGCGAGAGGGGCAACACCTGCTGTGACGCACCCATCCTAAGGCGTCACAGTCTCTAACGGACCAAGCCTGGTGTGTTAGAAGACAGAACAAAATAGGTTGTGACGCACACCCCTCGGGGCGTCATAGGCTCTGACGGTCCTACCCAGGCACGTCAGAAGAATGGGCTTCGTCAGCTCTAACGCTCCCATTCAGGGGCGTCACAGTGCTGTGACGGTCCTACCCAGGCGCGTCAGAGACTCGTGACCCCAACGGTCCGAAAACCCGAAAACGGACATAGCAGTCGAACCCAGGCGCGTCACACCCTCTGGAGGTTTATCGTGGGACCGTCAGAGCGACCGACGCCCTGCCGACAAACAGGACCCTGTGACGCACCCTCCTTGGCGCGTCACAGCACGTAACGCACCCACCTTGGGGCGTTACAGACTGTGACGGTCACTGGAAGGACCGTCACACCATCCTGAGAACGCTACGGCGGGAAATGACCCAAAAATCATCCCGCGCCCCCATACCTCCATGGGAGAGGGGGAAAACAAGCGGGAAGCCCCCAAATAGCCCCTAACATGCATCTATGGCCTCGGATCGGCCAAAAACGCGATGGATCGGCGGATCAACTCACAACCCCAAAAATATGGATTTTTCTCAAAAATCCCAAATACGACCGCTCGGCTCACCACGGCCTACAAAACTTGCGGGAAAGGGAATGCATGAGCTGGGGGTCCATCTCCCTACCTCCACCGAAGAAACGACGCGCCGTGGATGCCGATCTACGAAGAAAACGCCGTGAAACCCTCGCCGTTCCACGAACCTGCGGCGGAGCTTCCACGCGCTACCGGCCCTCGATCCTCGACCCGTTCCCCGTTCCTCGCCTTCCGCCATCGTCGCCTTGCCCTCCTCCGCCACCATCGGCCGCCCTGGGAGAGGGGGAGAGAAAGAGATGAGAGAGAGTGAGAAAGAGAGAATGAGAGGGGGAGAGAGAAAAGGGTTAATATATAGAAAAATCTAAAAATTACAGAAATTCAAAAAATTACGAAAAATTACCTCCGCGATCCTCGGGAAGAGCACAACGCGGTGGTAACGTCTCGGAGTCGGAGAACGCCACGGTTTACCCTGCATATAGTTTCAAAGACACATCAGGGAAAAACATGTGTAATGCACAAAATACACTCCGAGACCCACTAAAATGATCCGAAAAAAATCCGTGACATTACAGCCCTCCCCCCTTAAAGGAATTTCATCCTCGAAATTCAGGGCTAGCACCAAGAATCACCTCATGCATGGCAAGCTGAAAGCGAGACATATCACTGTGCCAACTTTGCCAGATCCCAGAAAAAAAACTTCGATAGAGCCCAGATCCAGTCCGAAAAGGAACATCATAGGAACGACCACCAAAGGTCTCACTTACACACGGCTCTCACCGTTCACGATGCACAACCAACAGCATCTTCTGTCTGTGAAAAGAGCATCCACTGGTCGCCAGATACACGTCAACGGGAAACCTCCACCGGCCCAACGGGCACGATCCAACTCATGACAGGCCATCCGCTGACTCACACACAGACAATTACCACATCTCGAGCTACACTCCTCTCGGACGCCGCGTTCGATCTCGATTATCACGCCAACTCGACCATCTCAGGGGAGCACGATGAAACCAAATGACAAGATCCTGGTGTCTTTAGTCATCACCTCACTAGACTCAGACTGATAGGGGAACCATCCCACGCTGGTCACCAAACCAGGGATAACCATGGCGACACCAACGTCCCATTAAGGACCACCAATCCGACACCAATCTCACTGCAACCTGGTCACCAACGCTACAGCCAATGCATACGGGTCCCCAGACAATACGCATCTCACCGTGGTCGACTACGAGACTAGCCTTACCAGTCACTCGCAGCTACCAACCGGAACCCAAAATCTCTCAGAGATCACTTCCTCAAAACACGATCTCAACCGAGGACACAACCTCCGATACAAGTTGGGCACCAAGCCACCGACTCTGACCAACACGTCCTCGACCTCCGTCAGGTGACATCCTCAACAACCCCATCCGGGTCCAACACTGACACCTGACACGGCTTCCATCACATGAACATGGTACTCATGCAGCGCACTAGCCAGCACATTCCCCAACACTCCATCCTGCCAGTGCCAAGAATCACGATACCTCGAGTAACGGCACGGCAACAACACGTTTCACATCGAGGAACCAATCCTCCGATGCTCAACGCAACCTCAGGAAATCCGCTCGTAGCAACCAACGCTACGATCCTGAACCTGTGGGTTACGGGCCCACCAGGCTTCCGCTGCGCACTCTGATCCACATGCAAGGCCACAAATTCTCGGAAACACCGCCCGACCGGCACTCGTCCTTCCGAAAAAGTGCCAACACCCTCACACAAGAAAATTGGGCACAACCCTCGCAGGCAACCGCCTTGCCAAAACACGGAACTCATCTCGCACGGACTTCATGGCACACGAAGGCCAACCAATCTGAACACACAATGCAAGACGACGAACCTAGCCAAACACAATTCCCTCCAACCAAAGGGGAAACCAAACGCACTTCCGACCAACGAAAAACTCCACACCCGACCTGACCTCGGATCTTGCGCACACTGGGAACAGCACCTTCCAGCACCAAGAAAACCATCACCACGTTAGGTCAGCGCCTCCAACACACTCGATGAGTGTCACGTCGGACCACAATCACAACATCTCTCGGTGCACAACTGCTGCAATTCCTCGAACTACAACTCACCACGCCAAGAGCCGCAACATGAGCCATAATCGACAATCGTCAACGCTCATCCTCGAGTTCCGAAACCACCACGGAACCTTCACATCTCAAACCAATTCCAAGGCGAACACAACCCATTCGCACGCAAGAGCACAGGAGCAAGACTTATTGGGACACCACAGTCCAATCCTGCCTCGAAATCCACAAAAATAACTGGGACTGACACGTCATTTCTGACGCCACATAGCATGACAAAAATGTCAGGCTCGACGAAACAACAGCTCACCGAGAAGATCCTCCGCTCACCCGAGCACACTTCTCGATCAGAACACTAGCTCTGCAACCTCAAACCATGACCTCAGCGCCTCAGGGGCTGGATAAACATTGATCTGGAGTGGCCCAAAACCGACAGCAGCTCTCTCAGAGCACGCTCACGGCCACTTAACCACGAACAATCCGCACCAGCCACCTAACCTTGCGACAAATACCTCGAACACATCACCGCAGCAATGCACCTACCGGTAACCTCTGCCCAATGCAGCACAACTGGGGTCACCACCGATGAGGGATAAAGCCCTCGACCTCGATCCTCAAACCCCAGGCCGGCACGAAAGCCGCGAACAGCAACCACCTTCTCAGCGCCGCACGGCACACTCAAGCGAGAAACAAAACGAAAAACAAGCACAAAACCCTAAGCCAGCTGCCGACTGTACTGGACCTTATGGACTATGATCACTGCAATATCTCGAATTCCTATGTATGTCCACAACCACCGCTCTGATACCAGCTGTAACGACCCGAGAATCTGATTACCGGGAGAGACCTGATAATCCGAGACTCGAACCGCCGCCCACGAGCCGGGAGGGCTCGGAAGGGCTAAAAAGAGTGTGGAGGCACAAAGAAATAGGAAATAAAGTAGGACAATTCAACAATTAACAGAAATAAATAAACAACTACTACAACAACAGAGTCCAGTCCAACAGAAAGTACAGTCTAAAATAGTAAAAATGTACCACATGACGAGTGAACACTCATCCCGGCGAGCTGGTAACTAAGAACCTCTAAACAGCAACCTCGAACCTCGAGGAAGAACCGCCACACCTGAAAAGCAGGGGTGAGTCTCCTGTCACTGGCCCAGTAGGGATCTCGTGGAACCCCAACTGAGAACAATAGCGGCATGGAAAGCTGTAACTACAAGAGCAATAGTAACAGCAGGAACAGTAAACCCGGTGGCCGGTCGAAACTCGGCACTACAGCTACTCCAACTGTACCGGTCAAGCAGAAAGAGAAGTCCCGATCTCACTGTCGGGAACTGGACCACACTAGCACCACTTACAGAAGTAAAAACCCATGGCAACCCCGCCGTAGAGGCCTGTCTCCCAGGACACGGCCAACCTGGACACGCTGTCCAAAGTGCAACCCCGACCATCCAATCGCGGGTACCGCACAACAAGACACAACCTCGGTAAAGCTACTAGCACTAGTCTCACGGCACGAGAACCGACACACGTGCCACGGTGAAACACCCGGAACTCATCGGTTAACACGACCAAAAATTCGAAGGTCGAAGTCACAAAGACTGACTGATAGTCTGTCACTTCCGACTCGACAGGAGTACCTCCCACAAGATGCACAGTCGGTAGCGTCCCCTAACGACTTACACCGCACCGCAGGTGAACTACTTAACGTGGTAGCGCATACCAGAGGCATGGACACCGCACAAGTAACCACAAAGCAAGTGACTAGCTGGGGTCACGCCCGTCAGCATGGCTCCAACCGCCCCCAACCACGTGTGCACACACAGACCATGGGTCCTAGGTCTGGCCTCTAACTGGTTTTCCCCTGGAGCCGGACTCTGGCTATCGACGAGGGGCCCGACGGAAACCAGTCTAAAAATCATCCTCAGGGTCGCCTCTCCACCACTCCCTGGTGGGTCCACTCACATGCAGGCATGCTACGACCAGTGGAGGGTCACTGAAGGAGTAGACTCTCAAGTCAATAGAAAGCCACGTCCGAACTCGACGAAGTACGGGGACTACCCCACGTCCCAGCACCGTCGCACGGTGACTACGGTCGGAGAAGAAACGGGACTCACAATCCATGGGCCACACACTCGGCCACGCAGAAAGCGCAGAAGCACGATTCCCAGGGCAGCACACAAGTCGCCACGTTGATTCCCCATCCCAGGGAAAGCGGGAAATCTCCAGCCCCAGGCCGGATAATTGGACTCACAGTCCAAGGCCAAACACATGACATGCGGGGGAGACCCCACCGCACACACATCGATACACGGTGACTCGATTAAGCGTAACACAAAAGCCCGGAACACGAGGAGTCACCCGGACTCTCAATCCCACGGGCATGCTAAACGGGGTAACACGGTCCTCCCGACACCCTCAAGACACGGACACAGAACCTTCGGGGTGTCTGGGATACCCAAGAGACCACAAGTCGACCACAGGGTCGCAACCGGGTCGACTAGGGACCTAGACAACGTGAAACGATCGCGGCAAGCACGAAAAATCACTTCGGCGCAACACAGTGCCTGGCGGTCTACCTTTGGGCTGTCACAGATGTAACAGTCCAAGGCTAGACCGTCACAGCACTCTAACGGACCAACACAGGAGCGTTACGCGAGAGGGGCTACACCGACTGTGACGCACCCTTCCTGGGGCGTCACAGTCTCTAACGGACCAAGCCTGGTGCGTTAGAAGACCGAATGAAACAGGTTGTGACGCACACCCCTCGGGGTGTCACAGCCTCTAACGGTCCTACCCAGGCACGTTAGAAGAATGGGCTGCGTCAGCTCTAACGCTCCCATTCAGGGGCGTCACAGTGCTCTAACGGTCCTACCTAGGAGCGTCAGAGACTCGTGACCCCAACGGTCCGAAAACAAGAAAACGGCCGTAGCGGTCGAACCCAGGCGCGTCACACCCTCTGGCGGTTTATCGTGGGACCGTCAGAGCGACCGACGCCCTGCCGACAAACAGGACCATGTTACGCACCATCCTTGGCGCGTCACAGCACGTAACGCGCCCACCCTGGGGCGTTACAGACTGTGACGGTCACTGGAAGGACCGTCACACCGTCCCGAGAATGCTACGGCGGGAAACAACCCAAAAATCATCCCGCGCCCCCATACCTCCACGGGAGAGGGGGAAAACAAGGGTGAAGCCCCCAAATAGCCCCTAGCATGCATCTATGGCCTCGGATCGGCCAAAAACGCGATGGATCGGCGGATCGACTCACAACCCCAAAAACATGGATTTTTCCCAAAAATCCCAAATACGCCCGCTCGGCTCACCACGGCATACAAAACTTACGGGAAAGGGAATGCATGAGCTGGGGGTCCATCTCCCTACCTCCACCAAAGAAATGACATGCCGTGGATGTCGATCCTTGAAGAAAATGCTGTGAAACCCTCGTCGTTCCACGAACCCGAGGCCGAGCTTCCACGCGCCACCGGCCCTCAATCCTCGACCCGTTCCCCGTTCCTCGCCTCCCGCCATCGCCGCCTCGCCCTCCTCCGCCACCGTCGGCCGCTCGGGGAGAGGGGGAGAGAAAGAGATGAGAGAGAGTGAGAAAGAGAGAATGAGAGGGGGAGAGAGAAAAGGGTTAATATATAGAAAAATCCAAAAATTACAGAAATTTAGAAAATTATAAAAAATTACCTCCGCGATCCTCGGGAAGAGCACAATGTTGTGGTAATGTCCCAGAGTCGGAGAACGCCACGGTTCGTCCTGCACAGAGTTCCGAAGACGCATCAGGGAAAAAATATGTGTAAAGCACAAAATACACTCCGAGACCCACTAAAATGATCCGAAAAAAATCCGAGGCATTACAGGTTATATATCTCTTTCGGTATTACCGCCTCAGCACCATAAGCAATATGGAAAGGTGTCTCCCCAGTGGCAGCTCTAGCGGTGGTCCGGTGGGCCCATAGGATGCTTGGAATGGAGTCTATCCATGAGTCGCCTGCTTGGTCCTGCCGGGTTTTGATGCCGTGGAGGAGCGTTCTGTTGGCATTTTTCACCAACCCGTTAGCCTGGGGATGTCCCACCGAAGTGTAGTGGTTCCAGATCCCCAACTCCGAGCACCTTTCCTGGAAGATAGTGCTCGCAAACTGTCTGCCGTTGTCGGTCGTGAGAACTCTTGAGATCCCAAACCGGCAGATAATGCTTTGTAGTACAAATTTCCACGTGGCTTCGCTCGTAATCTTCCCCAGCGGTTCAGCCTCGACCCATTTAGTGAAGTAGTCGATGGCGACTATGAGGAGCTTCTTCCTTCATTGTGCTTCGGGGAAGGGGCCTAATATGTCCACCCCCCACCGAGCAAATGGGCGAGGCTCCATCAGGGCGTGGAGTTGTGTAGCCGGCTGGTGGTGTAGGTGAGAAAATTTCTGACACTGAGGGCACTTCTGAACATAGTCGAGGCAGTCTCGCTACAAGGTGGGCCACCAGTATCCTTGTCGAATCAAGGTCCGTGCTAGTGCTCGTCCTTCTATGTGACTCCCGCAAAGGTCCCTCGTGGACTTCCCGGATGGCCTGCCCGGCTTCCGTAGGAAACAGGCACTTTAACAATCGAGTGGAGAGGGACCGACGATAAAATTGTCCGTCCACCATGGTGAAATGAGCCGCGCGTGCTCGCGTGCGCCGGGCTTCTGCGCGGTCGCTCGGTAATTGCTGTCGTACGAGGAAGTCCATGAGAGGATCCATCCAAGAAGGTTCATAGTCGATGGCGTTTACCTGGGGCGTCGATTCCTTGATGCTTGGTGCCGATAGTTCCTCCACAAGGATCGACCTCGAGTTGGAAACTATGGTTGCGGATACCAGTCGAGATAGGGCGTCTGCTCGGACGTTCTCCTCTCGTGAGATGTGGACCATCTCGAAGTGGGTGAACTCGCCTGCCGCCGCCTTGGCCTTCTCCAGGTACCTCATCATGAAGGGGTCACGGGCCTTGAACTCTGCTTTGACTTGGTTGGCGATGAGCATAGAATCACTGTAGGCACGTACGCTGGATGCCCCCAAGTGTTTTGCCATGCACAGCCCAGAGAGGAGTGCCTCATATTCGCCACATTGTTTGTGGTCGGGAAATTGAAGCGCAGGGCGTACTGGAGCTCCAACCCTTCTGGCGAGAGTAAGACCAACCCTGCTCCGCTGCCCGCGGCGCAGGATGATTCGTCGACGTATAACTCCCATGTGGGCCCCGAAGATTGCTCAGGCACATCCTCGGCGGGTATGGTGCATTCGGCGACGAAGTCGGTGAGGGCTTGGGCTTTCATTGCTGTCCTCGGGCGAAACTTGATATTGAACTCTCCCAGCTCGATAGCCCACTTGACCAGCCTCCCTGAAGCGTCAGGGTTCTGGAGGATTTGTCGTAGTGGCTGGTCGGTGAGGACAACGATTGGGTGAGCCAAGAAATACGGTCGCAGCTTGCGAGTGGCCGTAACGAGTGCGAGGGCGAACTTCTCAGTTTGCAAATACCGGAACTCCGACCCGTGCAGTGCTCGGCTAACGTAGTAGACGGGCCTCATAACTCTGGCTTCTTCTCGTGTGAGCACGGCGCTCATAGTGCTGGGCGTCACGGACATGTATAGGAGGAGCTGTTCTCCCCTTTCAGGTTTGGCGAGGATAGGAGGGGTCGCCTGATAGCACTTCAACTCTTCAAACGCCTATGCACTCTTGGTCCTAGTCAATCCATCCCTTCTTTTCTGGTGCCAGATTGGCTCGCTTTATTTGCCGGAAGAAGGGGAGGCACCGCTCCGCGGCTCGGGATAGGAACCGCGCCAGGGCGGCGACGCGCCCGGTGAGGCACTGTACATCCCTCACTCGTCCTGGTCGCTTCATCTCCAGCACTGCTCGGATTTGGTCGGGGTTGGCCTTGATTCCTCGGTGAGTAACGAGGAAACCCAGGAACTTCCCCGACCATACTCCGAATGCACATTTAGCAAGGTTGAGTTTCATATTGTACCTTCTGAGCGCGGCGAAGGTCTCCGCCAGGTCTCCCAAGTGCTCGGCGACTTGGAGACTTTTTACGAGCATGTCGTCGATATAGACCTCCATGTTGCAGCCGATCTGCGAGTTGAACATATGGTTGACGAGGCGTTGATATGTGGCTCCAGCGCTCTTCAGCCCGAACGGCATACGAGTGTAGTAGTATAGGCCGTGGTCGGTGACGAGAGCGGTCTTGTCCTAGTCGGGCTTGTGCATGCTGATTTGATGGTACCCGAAATAGGCATCCAAGAAGCTTAGCATTTCATGCCTGGCCGTAGCGTCGACCAGCTGGTCAATCCGTGGCATAGGGAAGCTATCCTTGGGCGTAGCCTTGTTGAGGTCGGTGTAGTCCATGCACATCCGCCACTTGCCGTTGCTCTTGGGAACCAGGATCACGTTAGCCACCCAGTCTGGATACAGGGTGGGACGGAGTAGCCCCGATCGCAGCTTTTCGCCCATCTGTTCCCTGATGATAGCATGTCGCTCGGGGTTACAGAGCCTTCGGGGTCTTTGTATCGGGAGACAGGCGGGATCCAACCTAAGTTGGTGCGTGATGACCTCTAGAGGTATCCCAGGGAGCTCATCTTTGGACCACGCGAATACGTCTTGGTTAGCCGCCAGGAAGTCCGCGTATGCTTGCTTGCCGTCCTCGGCTAGGGCAACGCCGATCCTCAGTGTTCTACTGGGATCGTCCCCCACTTGGATGAGGTAGAGGTCCTCGATCGACGTGCTTGTGCCTAGGCCCGGGTCTTCGATCCTCGCCTTCTTCTCTGGTGGTACCTCTTCGAGACGTCGATCGCGTGTGGAGATAAGGTAGCACCTTCTGGACTCCCTCTGATCTCCTCGGACTTCCCCCACTCTTTGAGGGGTGGGGAACTTGAGCTTTTGATGATAAGAGGAGGGGACACCCCGAAGCGTGCCGAGGATCCCCCGCCCGATGATAGCATTGTACTTTATCATTGTACGGACTACAGTGAAGTCGGCGAGGAAGGTTACCTCCTTTGGTGCGGAATCGGGAGCGAGATGCGCCCTTCCGGGTGGACCGTAGTGCCGGAAAACCCGTATAATGGCGTGTGCAAAGGCGCGAGTCGGGTCAAATCCACACCCATAAGTACAAGACAGTCGTATGCTATAACATCGGGTCCACTTCCATTATCCACTAAAATGCGATGCACGGTACATTGGTTGATGGTGGTCGAAACCACAAGTGCATCAGAATGGGGAGTGGCTACGCCGTCATGGTCATCCTCAGAGAAGATGATAGGGTCTCCAAGGTGCCCCGGGGCGGTGTCCTCCTGTCGAGTGTCGTCGCCTTGCTCCACAGCGTGAATGGCCATCGCATATCACCACCGTCGGCTGGCGCTATCTCCCCCTACTGCCGGTCCTTCGGAGATCATCATGATCTCTCTCCCGTTGGGCCGGTTGTCGATCGGCGGAGGTGTCTTCTGTCGCCTCTCCGCAGCTTTGGCGAGAAACTTGTCGAGAAGCCTGATAGTCACAAACCTGTCGTTGAAAAGCCGTGCTACAATTTCAAAATATTCGCACTCACTCACTTCTAAAGATTGAAAAATCAAGTATAGTGGTAAGTGGAGTCGATCCCACGAGGAGGAAATAACATTTTGGAACAAGTTGGAAAAATATCATTATACTTTGAAAAGTCGAGTTTTGAGTGAGATTAATCTAAGGAAAAATAAATTGCATGAAAATAAACTCACTAAAGAAGATGAGAGGGGTAAAGAAAAGAACTTAGAAGAGATAGAAAGAGGAACTAAGACAACCACAATTTACAAAGATGAACTTTTATTAAGATGGAAGTGAAAAGTACACTCTAAGAAAATGAAAAATTACAACTCATAAAATAAAGAAAAGGGGAAAGAATATAGCTAAGATGAAGATCGCTGTGGAAAGAGGTGAATGAAGAAGCCGTCGTCGTCCACGTCACGAGCCTTGGAACGTCGCCCGCCTTGATGTGTACGCCGACGTACAAGGAGAGTGGTGAAGGACACAATGAAGAGTGCAAGAGCAGAAAATGAACCGAAGGGGGAGAAATCGACGACCTAAGATGTGAGAGGGAGAGGGACAGTGAAAAATTGTCAAAAGAAGGACTCCCCTTCTCCTCCTTGTCATGGGCTCTTTATAGGGAAAGTTGGGTCAATGGAGGGTGGAGATTGTATCAAAAGGAGATAGATGGCTGAAATTTAAGTAGAAGATGATGTATGGAGAAAATAAAAAGGAGGTGGGCACCCCATTTCTTGGACTTTGGACACCCCATTTCTCAAGACTCATCATGTCTCTCCTTTATTTCAAACTTTGAATTTAATTTTTCCTCCAACCAAAATATGTGTTTCTTTTCCTCAATTTTAAACTTTTAAAATTTCTTCTCTCTCCAACCAAAATATGTGCTTTTGACTTGGTCAAAGTGGTGATGACAATTTTACCCCCGACCTTCGGTGTCCTGCACACATATAATTAGGATTTAATCCATAAAAATTATCATAATGTGCACATGAATCACAATTGCTCGTAATTATGCAATGGAGAATTAATGTTCATGACTCTCAACTCCATTTTATTAAATAAAATTGTTAAATTAATTAATTTACGTGAAAGATCTAATCCACATGCGAAGTTGAGATTAACGATAGATCATGCATAATTACTTAATTATATGCACATAAAATGGTGTACATGCGATGAATTGTCATAGATAATAGACGCTTATCACACCCCCCAACTTACTCATTGTTAGTCCCTTAGCAATACAAATAAATAAAAATTTAGGACTAATAAGAGTTTGTAAAATTCATACTCTCATATCTAGCTCTCCCTTCATAGAATCAACCAAAGATTAGGAATCTGGAATCATTAATGCACACTAGTCTTATGTAGGAACTTAATAGTACATGATTAAGAATTCAAATCAAAGTTCAATAGCAGTTGTGCATGTGTAACTACCAAATCCACAGCTTCGACAATTGCATCCCCCATTTGCTATTCCAAATAAATACCTTTCAACCATGCATCTCTTAATCAGAGCATTAAGCATACTAGCTTTTTATCTACCTTATTGCTTCGTCCCTTAGGGATCTTTTTTTATTTTATTTTTCTACACACATGAAGTTGACTACCCTTCACTGTTTAACGCGAACCTCGAGGCAAGTCCGGTTTCGCAAATGAAGGTTCCCATATCCTTTTGACGTGAACCTCAACACGTCTTAGGTGAAGTAGGCACGGTTACTCAAATTCGGAACATTTTTCATGGTGTTTTCTTTTCTCAATTTTTATTTCAAGTGTGCTTTGGCACTAATTTTTGATAGATAACTTGGAAGAAATCTTATAAAAGATCTCTTCTTTACGAAGTGCAGAATGTCAGGCAACATACCAAAAATAGCAGAAGGCTTGTCCGATCATGTTTCATTAGCGTGCAAGTGATTTTCATTTTTCTAAAGTGCATATGAACTTTAAAGAGATTCTTAGATCAATTTTCCATGGCTAGATTAAATAAATTTTCCATCATCATTCTCCCAGTCTTTTCTATTCAAGAATTACTTTCAATAGAAGCATGAATCATGAAACTCCAAATAGATTTTATTTTTTTTCTATTTTAAAAAAATGAGGTTGTATAAATGAATGCAACATGTGCAATGGCATGATTTCCGTCCCCCCAACTTAAATGACATTGTCCTCAATGGCATGAACAATATGAAATAATAGAACAATATAGATAGGAAATATGTGAAAGAACGGGACAACCTGACGGAAGTGAACGTCGATGGACATCCTTGCTGGATTGAAAGGCGGTACTTGGCTTTGAAGATTTGGATAACAGAGCAAGCAATCTTCTCTCCCCCAACTTATCTTTTATTCACACCTGTAAAAAAAAAACACAAGAAACACTTGGGTTGTCTCCTAAGAAGTCATTTATTAGCATACGAAAATCATAAAAATTATGGGTTACCTCCCAAGAAGCGCTAAGTTTAACGTCTTCGGCCAGACGCAGGTAAGCTCTATAACCAACAAGTTGATTTTAAAATGAGCCACCAGAGCATTTTATCCTTGTCAAAATTTTCTTTTTCATGCCCTGAGAGAAACAACTGTAACTGGTGAGTATAAGGGCAGAGCATATATCGGGGTGAAGACATTGCAAAAGGACCACCCTGATCAGAGAATGGAGGAGGAACATTGATAAAAGTATGTCATCAATTATGAAATATTCCTCCTGAATGTCTGAAGAATGTGTGAATGAATTAATGCAGACCTTATCATCTCTCAAATAATTATTTTCCACCTCAATTTTGAGAATTTCATGAATGTTATTGAGGTGATAATAGATTGGAGGGTGACGGGTTCCCATAAATTGATCAATGTCAGGGAGATTATCAATATCAAGAGTCAAAGAAACATGCTCCTTAACATAATGGTCGTGAGAGTCAATGGGATCTGCCAACTTGACTAGAGCAAAATCAGACCAATCGACTAGAAGAATGTCAAAAGAATTACTGTGGTCATGAATTGGTAAAAGTTCTACTCTTTCCTCCAGATTGAAATTATCATGTGGCACACTCAATTCATTCAATTCCTCATTAACACCAACTTCATTGCTCAAATAAATGTTCAATTCTTGTTCCATCTTCACCTCTTCTTCCTTCCCATCTTCAAAGGGAATTTCAGTAAATTCGGGGAAAGACATTTGATCATCGATTTAAGATTCATTATTTTTCGCCTCTTCCTATAACTTGAGATCATCCACCTCTCTAGCATTCTCCTCACAAGAATAATCAAGCACAAGCTCCTCAAATTCAATTTTAGGAGGGGGAATATGATCATTCATTTGTTCATCACCTTCTTTTATTTCTTTTCCAGTAAATTCTTCAATCCCCTCAAATTTTGTAGGTTCCTCATTCAAATTTTCCTGACAAGATCTCTCCATAATTCCTTCATCTTTTGAGTCACAGCGGATCTGAATGTTATGATAATGGGAATTCAAAGATTGATCGTAGTCAGTATCAAGAATTTGATGAGTAAGAGTGGGTCCATAGTAATCAAAGAATTGATCTCCCTCTATATTTTTGACTTCCTTGATAAGCCTATTAGTTTGCTCTTAGAGGGATTGACTTTGGAGAATTAACTGATTGGATTGATCATCTGGGTTATCATCTGAGGGTGAAAGAGATGAATAGCAAGGAGAAGAATGATTTGTATATTGGGCTGCATCATAATAGTCATTAGAGTTTGGGGCCCAAATTTGATTTTCATTTTTATCTTGTTCTCCCCCCAACTTAGACTCCTCATTATTCTCCTTGACCATTACAAATTGAGATTCATTATCTTCCCTCCAATTTTTCTGATATGACTGCTCCATGTTATCCTCATCATCAAAAATTATTTGAGAGTTGTTGAATTGATAATTGATAGATGGATCATTCAATGTGATATTATAATAGTAATCAGGAAATGGATTTTCAAGGTTTTCCGTGGGGAGGCTAGCATGTTGGTCTATTTCAAGCTCTCTATCAAGTTGGTCAAGCTGGACTTGGATAATTTGGCTCTGAGCTTTAAGGGACTGCTGATTGGTCAAGATGAGTTGAGTCATTTGGTTAAACCTATTCTCCTTATCAAACTTTGGAGGACCTAAATAGGTTGGGTGGCACTCAGACTGTGGTGAGTAACAATCAGAATAGAAGTCAGTCTGGTGCTGAGGTAGTGGGGAGTAGATGGGTTGTCCTTGGGAATGGGCTTGATTGTAAGGATCATTGGAATATGAAGCCCAATCTGAAAAGTGTAAGTTTGAAGGATTTTGCATGGGGCCTTGGTAATGTGCCCAAGAAGATGATTGTTGGTTTTCCTACCTAGGATATGGATTTGTGTGAGATAAAGAGGTGGAAAAATTCGATGATAATTGATAAGGTTCCTGGGTGAAATATGAATTGTTAACCCCATTGTGGAAGAGTGAAGGAGTTTGATGATAATGAACAAATGAAGGATTTGAATTCAAATAGTCTGTATGGTTGAACATGAAAGAATCTGTTAATGGGCCTGAACAAAAGTGGATATGACAATGTAAAAGGCCCAAGAAAAAGGGATAATTTTTTATTTTTTTTATTTTTTTATTATGATTTTTTTGTTATATTTTACAGAAAAAAATTTTTATTTTTATTTTATTTTTTTATTTTTTTTACATACACAAACAAGTTGACACACAATTTACCTAATGGCCTGGATGTGACCTAGACCTACAAATAGGGTTTCACAAAATAACTAAAGTGTAACTTAAGTTCACCCTCAATATTTTCACCGGCCAGATAAGGGGTGGGGTAGTGGGAGGCTCCCCCTACTTTCGTAGGGACCTCAAACCACAATCCCGCTTAAGGCGTTTGCAGTCCGACCATCTTGCCTTAGGCACTGGTTTCCACAAGAGGGTAAACTCAAATCGTACTAAAATCACAGTGTGATCCAAGGGCCAATGTCTACTGACTTTTATTTAAAGCTTAGGTCATGCAAAGGTGCAAGGGAAAATGTGATTTGTGGGATAAGGAAGGGTGATGAAATCCCCACCTTATGTTATTTAGAAGTGTTACCCTTAGAATATTTTGAAATGAAATGCACACCATAATTTCAAACAAGGGGTTCTTATGCAATATGCATGTTAGAATATGATAAGTAGAACGCACCTTGTCCCTCATAATCTCCAAAATGCAATGACAGAAATTAAATAAAAAGGAAAAATCTTATGTTAAATGATGCATGACCTAGAACATGGATGGTGTGGTTTCTACTATTGAATGAAATCTATTATTTTTGGTACAAGTGATTTGTTCTTTTTTTTAGTTAATGAAACTATCTAACCAGCACAATTTTATTTTTTTTGTTTTGATTTTGTTTTAAATTTTTTAATAAGAGATGAATATAAGAAGTTATAAATAATAAAATGACACAGACGTGTAAATTTATTACAAAATGAAGCCTAAAATTATATTTTTATATGTTTTGATTTTTATAGATTTTTTTGAAGATTTTTCAGAAATCGAAAAAATAGAACATGTTCCTATGTTTCAGCCCTTTAGCGACGCTTGACTGCTATAGTTCCAGTCTTTCAGCGACGCTTCATTTTCTGGGAATTTCAGGTCTGATTTTTCTCTTTCTTTAATTTTTTGATTTTTTTCTTTTTCCTGTAAAAAAAAAATAGAAAAATTAATATACAAATATATATATATCAAACACAAGAATATCTAACTATGAAAAATAATTTCCTCCCCGGCAACGACGCCAAAAATTGATAGCCACAAACCCGTCGTTGAAAAGCCGTGCTACAATTTCAAAATATTCGCACTCACTCACTTTTAAAGATTGGAAAATCAAGTATAGTGATAAGTGGAGTCGATCCCACGAGGAGGAAATAACATTTTGGAACAAGTTGAAAAAATATCCTTATACTTTGAAAAGTTGAGTTTTGAGTGAGATTAATGTAAGGAAAAATAAATTGCATGAAAATAAACTCACTAAAGAAGATGAGAGGGGTAAAGAAAAGAACTTAGAAGAGATAGAAAAAGGAACTTAGACAACCACAATTTACAAAGATGAACTTTTATTAAGATGGAAGTGAAAAGTACACTATGAAAATTGAAAATTACAACTCATAAAATAAAGAAAAGGGGAAAGAATATAGTCAAGATGAAGACGAAGATCGACGAGGAAAGAGGTGAATGAAGAAGCCGTCGTCGTCCACGTCACGAGCCTTGGAACGTCGCCCGCCTTGATGTGTACGCCGCCGTACAAGGAGAGTTGTGAATGACACAATAAAGAGTGCAAGAGCAGAAAATGAACCGAAATAAAGAGTGCAAGAGCAGAAAATGAACCGAAGGGGGAGAAATCGACGACCTAAGATGTGAGAGGGAGAGGGAGAGTGAAAAATTGCCAAAAGAAGGACTCCCCTTCTTCTCCTTGTCATGGGCTATTTATAGGGAAAGTTGGGTCAATGGAGGGTGAAGATTGTATCGAAAGGAGATGGATGGTTGAAATTTAAGTAGAA
Organism: Amorphophallus konjac; assembly: GCA_022559845.1. Taxonomy (NCBI): domain Eukaryota; kingdom Viridiplantae; phylum Streptophyta; class Magnoliopsida; order Alismatales; family Araceae; genus Amorphophallus; species Amorphophallus konjac. Next base: position 307,992,368 of record CM040119.1, on the reverse strand, counting down.
GATGATGTATGGAGAAAATAAAAAGGAGGTGGGCACTCCCTTTGTTGGACTTTGGACACCCCCTTTCCCAAGGCTCATCATGTCTCTCCTTTATTTTAAACTTTGAATTCAATTTTCCCTCCAACCAAAATATGTGTTTCTTTTCCTCAATTTTAAACTTTTGAAATTTCTTTTCTCTCCAACCAAAATATGTTCTTTTGACTTGGTCAAAGCGGCGATGACAGTTTTGCCTCCGGCTTCTTTTGCAATTACCTTTGGTGTCCTGCACACATATAATTACGATTTAATCCATAAAAATTATCATAATGTGCACATGAATCACAATTGCGCGTAACTATGCAATGGAGAATTAATGTTCATGACTCTCAACTACATTTTATTAAATAAAATTGTTAAATTAATTAATTTACGTGAAATGTCCAATCTACATGCGAAGTTGAGATTAACGATAGATCATGCATAATTACTTAATCATATGCACATAAAATGGTGTACATGCGATGGATTGTCATATATAATAGACGCTTATCAAAGCCCTTTGCGAACGAGGTCCTCGATCGCATCTCTTAAGTTGATACAGTCGGCGGTGTCGTGTCCATGGTCGCGGTGGTAGTGGCAAAATTTCTTCTTGTTCCTTGAGTTGGGATCTGACTTCATCCGGGGGAGGCCACTTAAGGAATAGCTCCTCGCGGATTTCCATCAGGATCTGGTCGGGCGGGGCCGTTAGGGGTGTGTAGTGGCGGTAACCACCCCTTTCCTTCTCGGAGCGATCACGTCGGTCCCCATCGCGTCGCTCTCGCTTACTCCGACCCTCTCGTGGTGGGTCGACGGATCTCTTCCGGTCGGACTGATCGGTTTCGACCGCATGGCGTAGGGCCGCAATGTTCTCCTCGCAGCGCGCTTGTTTTTGGGCTAGCGTGAGGAGATCGGGAAGGGTCGTTGGGGCTTCGACTCCGAGCGCGCGCCGGAGGATGTGGTCTCGTGTCCCCTGAGTGAGTGTTGTGGTTGCAATGCCGACGTCGAGCTGGGGAATGCGGAGTGCCTTTGTGCGGAAGTGAGAGACGAAGTCCCACAACGTCTCTTCTTTTCCCTGCCTGAGGGAGAGCAGGGTCACTGCAGACTTTGCCACCTTTCGGCAGCCGATAAAGTTCTCCTTGAACAGCTTCTTGAGCTGTTGAAAGGAGGAGATGGTCCAGGCCGGTAGGGACTCAAACCATGCCCGGGCATTCTCACGGAGGGTCGTTACGAACACCAGGCACTTCACGGTATCCGAGGCCCGGTGAAACACCAAATGGGACTCGAAGCTGTGTAGGTGATCGGCTAGATCAGTGGTGCCATCGTAGGAGGTGAACGACGACAGCTGGAGCTTCGGCAGGATAGGGGCTTCCATGATCTCCCTAGAGAAGGGAGCGTGGAAGTCCAGGTCATCGTTGATGAGGCCACGGTTCTTGGCGACTAGGAGGACGTCGTCCAGATATCGGGCTTTATCCTCTATCTTGTCGAACCGTTGGAGCCGATGGTCCATCTCTGGGTTAGAGTGGAGCGGGCTGCCTACCTTTGGCGCAGGTACACTGCGTGACCGTCGGGTACTTGTGCTCGAAACCTGGGATGCCTCCCGCACTTGGCGGGTGTTCTCCCCTGCTTGGCCTCTCTCGCCTTCCCGTCGTTCGGGTAGGGCACACAGGGGCCTCATCCTCTGGTCACGGAGCTCTCGGCAGAACTCTGCCAGGGCTCGGACCTCTTGTCGGAGGTCGTCTAGGTCACATGGGGTGACCTCCTATCGGGGGTGTGTGGAAGAAGCTTCCTGCGATTCCCAACGGGAGTTGGGTCCCTGGTGGGAGCCACGCCCCCGGTTGCTGGCGTTGCGGAGGCTTCCACGGGGCGCCATAGCTTTTTGCTCGAACTTCCCACAGACGGCCCCAAGAAGTGTAGTGGCAGGAAAAAGGTTCCTATGCCACGTACCACCTTCTGTATTTGTTTGTTGGGGAAATCGTCTCGCCCCCGTGGAGGCCTGTAAACACCAAGAAACTACAAGGGCGTTAGAAGGAGTCCCGGATGTTACCCTAGGGGACAGCCCTCCGATGCTTAAGTCAGCAACGGATTAATAAGGAATAGAAGACAGTAAGCGAGAGAGAGAGATCGTCGTAGGAGGCTGAGGAGCCGTGTAGATCCTCCCGGCGAGTGCTCGCCGCTCCCAGTGCCCGCTCGTTGAATGCACACTGGGTGGTCGGGTCGCTGGAGGAGGGGGCCTCCTTCTCTTGTAGACTGGAGTGCCCTTGTTCTCTCTAATCCGTAGCTCTATTCCCTTGAGTAGCAGTTTAGCGGAATCATCCACCGTCTGTGTCTTCTCTGTCGTTCTCCCTTTTATAGGGGTTGTCTTGGAGCGAGGGGCCTTATCCCTTGAGAGGGAAGGGCCTCCATAGTGGAATAACGTTTCCCCGCTACATCGACGGGAGTTTCCCGTTGGGGGGCAATCGCCTTGGAGCCGGCCGGTCCCCGGGCGAGTCTTACGGCGCTCATGGGGCGTGCTCGCCTGTTATGGGGTCAAGGCCGTCGTCGTAGGGGCAACGGTCGGTCGTCAGAGAGTTTTCCGGTGGGGACTGCGCTTTCCCTTGTTGTAGAATCCAATGCCGAGTCGAATTGGGCCGCTACTTGGCGGGCCGTATATGCCGATCGTCTCTTGGGCACGCTTATCGAGACCGCTTTGACATTGGCCTATCGTTACTGGACCTCATGTGTGCTAGACCGGATTTACCCTCCTCAGGTCTTAATTTAGGGATTTACCCTAATTATCTAGCGTATAATACAATTAGTAGCATGTGCCCATCCTAAAGTATTTAATAAAGTTTAATTAAGTTTCAGTTAACACAAAATCTCAAATATAAATTGTTAATTAGACCTTAATATGGGGATTTATCCTAATTACTTTCATGTAATATAACTAGCAGTATGCTCTCACCCTAAAGTATTCAATGAAGTTTAATTAAGTATCAATTGACGTTAAATTTACCTAATTAGGTAAAAATTTTAAATTTAAATCACTAATTAGACCATAATTTGAAGATTTACTATAATTAACATATAAAAATTAAAATATTATATATAACCTTAGTTACAACAAGAAAACTATCTAATAAAAAAATATAAAACTTACAAGATCTCTGAGGAATCTTCAACCCAATGATATGAACGACGATGGCGACGGTGGCGGTGACAGCTACTCACTCTAAACAGCAAGAAACGGTGGTAGCGGCACCGACGAGATCTTCTCTCGACAACAAAACTTCCTCCCAAGCTCCCCATACCGCTCCTCCACCTTCCCTGGCGGTAACAGCCCCTCAGATATGAGATCTGATAGGTCTGGTAGACCTGAAGTCCCACTAAGAGGGGAGTTCGCGTCCGATTTCGCCCGATTTCAGACGTATCCAGTCGAAACACCCGAAAGTGGGGCGAAATCGAATCTAGTTTCGCCTGAAATAATAAAATAATATATATTTTAAAATTTCGGACATGTTACAGTGAACATATTCGATTTCGGATCGTCCAAGTCTTAAACCCATATATTTTGGCTAAAACGTATCAGTTTCGGTCAAAACTGTCATCTTTGATCGTCTCTCTCTCTCAAAAATCATCCACGTATGAAATCCCATGAGTTGTTGGTTCATTTGGTATCGTTTAAATATTGTTGAGAATTTTAATGATTGAAATTCACACTGATTGCGTTATCAAAAATAATCTTAGATTTTGTTTGTGATTATCTTATCTCAAAAATTTTAGTCAGTATTTCAAATAAGTAATTTTAGAGATAAAGAACGAGTGAAATGCACTTACAAAAGAAAAAGAAATAGAAGAACAAGATTATGGAAAAAAACCTAGCCAATGTAAACTCTTAACATTTCCATGTTTTTAAAAATTAACAATATCTAATATCTTTATCAATTTTTCTTTAACGGTGTAAATGCTTGCAAAAAATCTTCACAATATGTGATTGAAAAAAGAAGAAAATATTGAGAATTTTACACAACTTTACTAGGGAGAGGGGACGCTTAAACTTTACTTGGGAGTGAAAAGAAACAGACCTACATAATTATCGGAGTCCGTAGATAGAGGTGAATATTGTTTGGATTGGACCTCTTTGATAACCAGTGATTTAACTCGATGAATTGCCAAAAAAATGGTTTAACAATATGGATAAAATATCTTAGGATTAATTTAGATTTTAAAAATAATTTATTTTATCAAAAAATTAGACTCAATTATTTGATTTTAACTCAAGGTTTATAATATCAATCCGATACGTTACATACTACACGTACCGACTCGTACCGGTCATAGACCGATATAGTGGACGCGTGATACATAATCGGTATAATATTTATATATATTTTAAAATTATATATTTTATGTTTAATAAATTCTGACAGTTAAATTAGTTGGGACATATCTTTATTTATATTGACTCGGGTTCTAACCGCAGTAGTTGTATATATTTTTTTATATTTTTAATTTATTTTTATTAAAAAGATCAAAATAAAAATTGATTGTGAGATTCAAATTTTAAATCTCATATTTATATATTTCTCTAACTAACTAACTTATAATTAATTTTAACACATAATTTATTATAATAAATATTTATTATATAATTAACACATTATGATATTATTCGATATAATATCATAATATATTATATTAATAAAATATCGATACGATCGATACGATTAAATTGTAAAATTTTATTTTAATTTAAATAATTATAATATTTTTTAAAAATAAAAAAATAAAAATAGACATATGTTAATTGAGCATTAATTAATTGACCTGAAAATTTCTGTTCGACTTCCAAAGCGCATTGATTGCCCTCCGCAGCCAAGTTACCGCTTCCGTTCCCCGTGCTCGCTTGCTCCCCCTGGGCTTCCTCTCCGTCCCGTCGCGTTGGTTGCTCTCCCCCACCACCGCCACCAGCCGGCTTTTCGCCAGCCCCTATTAACGTCTGGGACAGAGGTGACGGCTGTTCGGGGAGTCCTCCCATCTAATCTGATTTCTGACGCTTCGATTGCCTCACCGTTGCAGCGGGTGTACTCCACCACCAATACCACCACCCACCCCTCTTTCCCCCGCCTCCATTAGTCGACGGGCCCTGTACTTGCAAGGGAACGCCTTTATAAGACGAAGCGGTAAGCACCGCTTCTCTGTTCTCGCATTCTTCTCCAGTATTCCCTCTATTTCGGTTGTCCTCGGACGACCACTAACCTTCTTGGGCTCTTCTTCCCTTTAGTAGAGGTATGATATTGGTTGTATTTGCCAAAGCTCAGAGTTGAGGATGAGAAGAAAATGCTAGTTGTCTTTGCATTGACTAATGTATGATAAACTTCATCTATAAGACTGTGTAAACCCTTTTTTTTACCTCAGTTTGATGTTTTGCCAAAGCTTTACCATCACCGCGGCGTCAATTTGAATCATTAATCTGTTGTACTTTTAAGGAGTTATATCTGACGAAAAAATTCCCCTTTCTGTTGACGCTCACCAAGTTGTTGTTTTATTATTTTTGAATATAAGTTGTGGTGGTACCTGTTTGTTTCTCCAGGAGTTGAGATTGCTTCGGCAGTGTTTTGTATGTACTGAAACAACTTCTGTTGTTAAAAATTGTATGTTATTCTGCTACGATGCATCTTCTTCTTCACCTTCTCAATTCTCACTCATCTCTGACATCTTACCTTCTGTGCTGTACTCCTGAGCTGATCTGCATGATGTTTTTCTGCATCACCGACTTAAACTATTTTGATATTGGTTGCGCTGCTTGAGAGACTGTTATAAGAAACTCATAAACTTTTCTATCCAGTGAACAGGACAATGGCATTCATTAGAAAGTATGTTTGGATGTCAAGCCAGCTGCAAGAATTGATGATTCTTTTTTTTTTACCTATTTAAACACTTTCGTCATTTTTATGTCTTGGAGAAATATGTTAATCGCTTCTGCAAACGCTGATCATGCATGTTTTCATATTGCATCATTTATTCGTATGGAAAGTCAATACAAAAGCACATAATTGGATGCATTTGCACCGACTAGGAGCTGTCATTCCACATATTCATCATCTGCCAATCCATATAGATATATAATCTCGTATCAGACACTTGTGCAGAATAACGCCGAGCATTTATTTTGTTTTCCAGAATAAACAAAAAGGGTTGCTTGCTTCTATGTTAAAACCATGGAGCATGACGAAGCCATCAAGAATTATAGGAGGCTGGTTGCAGCGCTTGAGGTCGCCATTCATTAATCCCTGGCACCCAATTTTATAATTAAGAATGTTGCGGGGGGGGGGGGCGGCTATAGAAACTGTACTAAACTCTAAATTTTAGTTGAATTTTTATATGTACATGAAATGTTTCTGCAGAAAGCGAAAGAATCTGCCTTTCAGACGATGCGTCAATTAGAAGAGCAACTCAATGCTATGCAGACTCTAGAGTTGGAAATGGAACAGTTAAAAGGAAAGCTAATACAAATGGTAGGTGAAAAAGACATTGAAGTTAACAAATTGCGTGATGAATTGGAGGAGAAGATAGTAGAGCTGGAGTACATGGAGGAACTTAATATGGACCTTTCAGTGGCAGAAAGGAAGAGCCACGACGAGTTTCGGGAAGTTCGCAAAGCACTGATAGGTGTATGGCATTCTTTTCTGTCGTGTCTCTCTGATTTTGAAGATACCATACGTATAACACTGTAGCACTATATCATTTCCGTCATATTATTTTTCAAGTTTTTAGTCTGAAAATCCTCTCATCATATAGATTTTAAGCTGTGAACCCCTGAAATGCGAGGGCCAAACTATGATTGGACATAAAAGAATGGTCAGCATCGATTGTGGACGATTTTGGAAAGCTTGCAGGGAAGCATTTGCCGAAGATGAGGCATAATTCAAAGTCGACAAATTTTGTGCTGATTGGCAACAGGAATGGAGAGATCATCGAGTACAACCCAATTGGTCGGTATCCGGTCCCGGAGCTTTGGAACTTAAACGAAGAAAGAAAAGCGACAGTCGGTGAGGTCATCCAATATCTCTTGAAGAAATAGGGAACTCAAATGCAGGCGATAGGAATATCTGTAGAAAACGAACCTTTTGGTTTAGGCAGTTTTTTTAACTCCATATTGTTAGTTGTTTGGCTATCTGTCAGGATATATACTTAAAACCCCTAGGCACTTGTAATGTAGACTTTTGTGTCACATCCTTGAGTGATATGTTTATGTTTGTGCTGCTGCATCATACCGGAATTTCCTTTTGAAGCAGAGCCATAACATTTGAAGTAAAAGATGGGGTCTTGTTTGTGAGGTTCATGCTATAGAAACTGTACTAAACTCTAAATTTTAGTTGAATTTTTATATGTACATGAAATGTTTCTGCAGAAAGCGAAAGAATCTGCCTTTCAGACGATGCGTCAATTAGAAGAGCAACTCAATGCTATGCAGACTCTAGAGTTGGAAATGGAACAGTTAAAAGGAAAGCTAATACAAATGGTAGGTGAAAAAGACATTGAAGTTAACAAATTGCGTGATGAATTGGAGGAGAAGATAGTAGAGCTGGAGTACATGGAGGAACTTAATATGGACCTTTCAGTGGCAGAAAGGAAGAGCCACGACGAGTTTCGGGAAGTTCGCAAAGCACTGATAGGTGTATGGCATTCTTTTCTGTCGTGTCTCTCTGATTTTGAAGATACCATACGTATAACACTGTAGCACTATATCATTTCCGTCATATTATTTTTCAAGTTTTTAGTCTGAAAATCCTCTCATCATATAGGTTTTAAGCTGTGAACCCCTGAAATGCGAGGGCCAAACTATGATTGGACATAAAAGAATGGTCAGCATCGATTGTGGACGATTTTGGAAAGCTTGCAGGGAAGCATTTGCCGAAGATGAGGCATAATTCAAAGTCGACAAATTTTGTGCTGATTGGCAACAGGAATGGAGAGATCATCGAGTACAACCCAATTGGTCGGTATCCGGTCCCGGAGCTTTGGAACTTAAACGAAGAAAGAAAAGCGACAGTCGGTGAGGTCATCCAATATCTCTTGAAGAAATAGGGAACTCAAATGCAGGCGATAGGAATATCTGTAGAAAACGAACCTTTTGGTTTAGGCAGTTTTTTTAACTCCATATTGTTAGTTGTTTGGCTATCTGTCAGGATATATACTTAAAACCCCTAGGCACTTGTAATGTAGACTTTTGTGTCACATCCTTGAGTGATATGTTTATGTTTGTGCTGCTGCATCATACCGGAATTTCCTTTTGAAGCAGAGCCATAACATTTGAAGTAAAAGATGGGGTCTTGTTTGTGAGGTTCATGCTATAGAAACTGTACTAAACTCTAAATTTTAGTTGAATTTTTATATGTACATGAAATGTTTCTGCAGAAAGCGAAAGAATCTGCCTTTCAGACGATGCGTCAATTAGAAGAGCAACTCAATGCTATGCAGACTCTAGAGTTGGAAATGGAACAGTTAAAAGGAAAGCTAATACAAATGGTAGGTGAAAAAGACATTGAAGTTAACAAATTGCGTGATGAATTGGAGGAGAAGATAGTAGAGCTGGAGTACATGGAGGAACTTAATATGGACCTTTCAGTGGCAGAAAGGAAGAGCCACGACGAGTTTCGGGAAGTTCGCAAAGCACTGATAGGTGTATGGCATTCTTTTCTGTCGTGTCTCTCTGATTTTGAAGATACCATACGTATAACACTGTAGCACTATATCATTTCCGTCATATTATTTTTCAAGTTTTTAGTCTGAAAATCCTCTCATCATATAGGTTTTAAGCTGTGAACCCCTGAAATGCGAGGGCCAAACTATGATCGGACATAAAAGAATGGTCAGCATCGATTGTGGACGATTTTGGAAAGCTTGCAGGGAAGCATTTGCCGAAGATGAGGCATAATTCAAAGTCGACAAATTTTGTGCTGATTGGCAACAGGAATGGAGAGATCATCGAGTACAACCCAATTGGTCGGTATCCGGTCCCGGAGCTTTGGAACTTAAACGAAGAAAGAAAAGCGACAGTCGGTGAGGTCATCCAATATCTCTTGAAGAAATAGGGAACTCAAATGCAGGCGATAGGAATATCTGTAGAAAACGAACCTTTTGGTTTAGGCAGTTTTTTTAACTCCATATTGTTAGTTGTTTGGCTATCTGTCAGGATATATACTTAAAACCCCTAGGCACTTGTAATGTAGACTTTTGTGTCACATCCTTGAGTGATATGTTTATGTTTGTGCTGCTGCATCATACCGGAATTTCCTTTTGAAGCAGAGCCATAACATTTGAAGTAAAAGATGGGGTCTTGTTTGTGAGGTTCATGCTATAGAAACTGTACTAAACTCTAAATTTTAGTTGAATTTTTATATGTACATGAAATGTTTCTGCAGAAAGCGAAAGAATCTGCCTTTCAGACGATGCGTCAATTAGAAGAGCAACTCAATGCTATGCAGACTCTAGAGTTGGAAATGGAACAGTTAAAAGGAAAGCTAATACAAATGGTAGGTGAAAAAGACATTGAAGTTAACAAATTGCGTGATGAATTGGAGGAGAAGATAGTAGAGCTGGAGTACATGGAGGAACTTAATATGGACCTTTCAGTGGCAGAAAGGAAGAGCCACGACGAGTTTCGGGAAGTTCGCAAAGCACTGATAGGTGTATGGCATTCTTTTCTGTCGTGTCTCTCTGATTTTGAAGATACCATACGTATAACACTGTAGCACTATATCATTTCCGTCATATTATTTTTCAAGTTTTTAGTCTGAAAATCCTCTCATCATATAGGTTTTAAGCTGTGAACCCCTGAAATGCGAGGGCCAAACTATGATCGGACATAAAAGAATGGTCAGCATCGATTGTGGACGATTTTGGAAAGCTTGCAGGGAAGCATTTGCCGAAGATGAGGCATAATTCAAAGTCGACAAATTTTGTGCTGATTGGCAACAGGAATGGAGAGATCATCGAGTACAACCCAATTGGTCGGTATCCGGTCCCGGAGCTTTGGAACTTAAACGAAGAAAGAAAAGCGACAGTCGGTGAGGTCATCCAATATCTCTTGAAGAAATAGGGAACTCAAATGCAGGCGATAGGAATATCTGTAGAAAACGAACTTTTTGGTTTAGGCAGTTTTTTTAACTCCATATTGTTAGTTGTTTGGCTATCTGTCAGGATATATACTTAAAACCCCTAGGCACTTGTAATGTAGACTTTTGTGTCACATCCTTGAGTGATATGTTTATGTTTGTGCTGCTGCATCATACCGGAATTTCCTTTTGAAGCAGAGCCATAACATTTGAAGTAAAAGATGGGGTCTTGTTTGTGAGGTTCATGCTATAGAAACTGTACTAAACTCTAAATTTTAGTTGAATTTTTATATGTACATGAAATGTTTCTGCAGAAAGCGAAAGAATCTGCCTTTCAGACGATGCGTCAATTAGAAGAGCAACTCAATGCTATGCAGACTCTAGAGTTGGAAATGGAACAGTTAAAAGGAAAGCTAATACAAATGGTAGGTGAAAAAGACATTGAAGTTAACAAATTGCGTGATGAATTGGAGGAGAAGATAGTAGAGCTGGAGTACATGGAGGAACTTAATATGGACCTTTCAGTGGCAGAAAGGAAGAGCCACGACGAGTTTCGGGAAGTTCGCAAAGCACTGATAGGTGTATGGCATTCTTTTCTGTCGTGTCTCTCTGATTTTGAAGATACCATACGTATAACACTGTAGCACTATATCATTTCCGTCATATTATTTTTCAAGTTTTTAGTCTGAAAATCCTCTCATCATATAGGTTTTAAGCTGTGAACCCCTGAAATGCGAGGGCCAAACTATGATCGGACATAAAAGAATGGTCAGCATCGATTGTGGACGATTTTGGAAAGCTTGCAGGGAAGCATTTGCCGAAGATGAGGCATAATTCAAAGTCGACAAATTTTGTGCTGATTGGCAACAGGAATGGAGAGATCATCGAGTACAACCCAATTGGTCGGTATCCGGTCCCGGAGCTTTGGAACTTAAACGAAGAAAGAAAAGCGACAGTCGGTGAGGTCATCCAATATCTCTTGAAGAAATAGGGAACTCAAATGCAGGCGATAGGAATATCTGTAGAAAACGAACCTTTTGGTTTAGGCAGTTTTTTTAACTCCATATTGTTAGTTGTTTGGCTATCTGTCAGGATATATACTTAAAACCCCTAGGCACTTGTAATGTAGACTTTTGTGTCACATCCTTGAGTGATATGTTTATGTTTGTGCTGCTGCATCATACCGGAATTTCCTTTTGAAGCAGAGCCATAACATTTGAAGTAAAAGATGGGGTCTTGTTTGTGAGGTTCATGCTATAGAAACTGTACTAAACTCTAAATTTTAGTTGAATTTTTATATGTACATGAAATGTTTCTGCAGAAAGCGAAAGAATCTGCCTTTCAGACGATGCGTCAATTAGAAGAGCAACTCAATGCTATGCAGACTCTAGAGTTGGAAATGGAACAGTTAAAAGGAAAGCTAATACAAATGGTAGGTGAAAAAGACATTGAAGTTAACAAATTGCGTGATGAATTGGAGGAGAAGATAGTAGAGCTGGAGTACATGGAGGAACTTAATATGGACCTTGCAGTGGCAGAAAGGAAGAGCCACGACGAGTTTCGGGAAGTTCGCAAAGCACTGATAGGTGTATGGCATTCTTTTCTGTCGTGTCTCTCTGATTTTGAAGATACCATACGTATAACACTGTAGCACTATATCATTTCCGTCATATTATTTTTCAAGTTTTTAGTCTGAAAATCCTCTCATCATATAGGTTTTAAGCTGTGAACCCCTGAAATGCGAGGGCCAAACTATGATTGGACATAAAAGAATGGTCAGCATCGATTGTGGACGATTTTGGAAAGCTTGCAGGGAAGCATTTGCCGAAGATGAGGCATAATTCAAAGTCGACAAATTTTGTGCTGATTGGCAACAGGAATGGAGAGATCATCGAGTACAACCCAATTGGTCGGTATCCGGTCCCGGAGCTTTGGAACTTAAACGAAGAAAGAAAAGCGACAGTCGGTGAGGTCATCCAATATCTCTTGAAGAAATAGGGAACTCAAATGCAGGCGATAGGAATATCTGTAGAAAACGAACCTTTTGGTTTAGGCAGTTTTTTTAACTCCATATTGTTAGTTGTTTGGCTATCTGTCAGGATATATACTTAAAACCCCTAGGCACTTGTAATGTAGACTTTTGTGTCACATCCTTGAGTGATATGTTTATGTTTGTGCTGCTGCATCATACCGGAATTTCCTTTTGAAGCAGAGCCATAACATTTGAAGTAAAAGATGGGGTCTTGTTTGTGAGGTTCATGCTATAGAAACTGTACTAAACTCTAAATTTTAGTTGAATTTTTATATGTACATGAAATGTTTCTGCAGAAAGCGAAAGAATCTGCCTTTCAGACGATGCGTCAATTAGAAGAGCAACTCAATGCTATGCAGACTCTAGAGTTGGAAATGGAACAGTTAAAAGGAAAGCTAATACAAATGGTAGGTGAAAAAGACATTGAAGTTAACAAATTGCGTGATGAATTGGAGGAGAAGATAGTAGAGCTGGAGTACATGGAGGAACTTAATATGGACCTTTCAGTGGCAGAAAGGAAGAGCCACGACGAGTTTCGGGAAGTTCGCAAAGCACTGATAGGTGTATGGCATTCTTTTCTGTCGTGTCTCTCTGATTTTGAAGATACCATACGTATAACACTGTAGCACTATATCATTTCCGTCATATTATTTTTCAAGTTTTTAGTCTGAAAATCCTCTCATCATATAGGTTTTAAGCTGTGAACCCCTGAAATGCGAGGGCCAAACTATGATCGGACATAAAAGAATGGTCAGCATCGATTGTGGACGATTTTGGAAAGCTTGCAGGGAAGCATTTGCCGAAGATGAGGCATAATTCAAAGTCGACAAATTTTGTGCTGATTGGCAACAGGAATGGAGAGATCATCGAGTACAACCCAATTGGTCGGTATCCGGTCCCGGAGCTTTGGAACTTAAACGAAGAAAGAAAAGCGACAGTCGGTGAGGTCATCCAATATCTCTTGAAGAAATAGGGAACTCAAATGCAGGCGATAGGAATATCTGTAGAAAACGAACCTTTTGGTTTAGGCAGTTTTTTTAACTCCATATTGTTAGTTGTTTGGCTATCTGTCAGGATATATACTTAAAACCCCTAGGCACTTGTAATGTAGACTTTTGTGTCACATCCTTGAGTGATATGTTTATGTTTGTGCTGCTGCATCATACCGGAATTTCCTTTTGAAGCAGAGCCATAACATTTGAAGTAAAAGATGGGGTCTTGTTTGTGAGGTTCATGCTATAGAAACTGTACTAAACTCTAAATTTTAGTTGAATTTTTATATGTACATGAAATGTTTCTGCAGAAAGCGAAAGAATCTGCCTTTCAGACGATGCGTCAATTAGAAGAGCAACTCAATGCTATGCAGACTCTAGAGTTGGAAATGGAACAGTTAAAAGGAAAGCTAATACAAATGGTAGGTGAAAAAGACATTGAAGTTAACAAATTGCGTGATGAATTGGAGGAGAAGATAGTAGAGCTGGAGTACATGGAGGAACTTAATATGGACCTTTCAGTGGCAGAAAGGAAGAGCCACGACGAGTTTCGGGAAGTTCGCAAAGCACTGATAGGTGTATGGCATTCTTTTCTGTCGTGTCTCTCTGATTTTGAAGATACCATACGTATAACACTGTAGCACTATATCATTTCCGTCATATTATTTTTCAAGTTTTTAGTCTGAAAATCCTCTCATCATATAGGTTTTAAGCTGTGAACCCCTGAAATGCGAGGGCCAAACTATGATCGGACATAAAAGAATGGTCAGCATCGATTGTGGACGATTTTGGAAAGCTTGCAGGGAAGCATTTGCCGAAGATGAGGCATAATTCAAAGTCGACAAATTTTGTGCTGATTGGCAACAGGAATGGAGAGATCATCGAGTACAACCCAATTGGTCGGTATCCGGTCCCGGAGCTTTGGAACTTAAACGAAGAAAGAAAAGCGACAGTCGGTGAGGTCATCCAATATCTCTTGAAGAAATAGGGAACTCAAATGCAGGCGATAGGAATATCTGTAGAAAACGAACCTTTTGGTTTAGGCAGTTTTTTTAACTCCATATTGTTAGTTGTTTGGCTATCTGTCAGGATATATACTTAAAACCCCTAGGCACTTGTAATGTAGACTTTTGTGTCACATCCTTGAGTGATATGTTTATGTTTGTGCTGCTGCATCATACCGGAATTTCCTTTTGAAGCAGAGCCATAACATTTGAAGTAAAAGATGGGGTCTTGTTTGTGAGGTTCATGCTATAGAAACTGTACTAAACTCTAAATTTTAGTTGAATTTTTATATGTACATGAAATGTTTCTGCAGAAAGCGAAAGAATCTGCCTTTCAGACGATGCGTCAATTAGAAGAGCAACTCAATGCTATGCAGACTCTAGAGTTGGAAATGGAACAGTTAAAAGGAAAGCTAATACAAATGGTAGGTGAAAAAGACATTGAAGTTAACAAATTGCGTGATGAATTGGAGGAGAAGATAGTAGAGCTGGAGTACATGGAGGAACTTAATATGGACCTTGCAGTGGCAGAAAGGAAGAGCCACGACGAGTTTCGGGAAGTTCGCAAAGCACTGATAGGTGTATGGCATTCTTTTCTGTCGTGTCTCTCTGATTTTGAAGATACCATACGTATAACACTGTAGCACTATATCATTTCCGTCATATTATTTTTCAAGTTTTTAGTCTGAAAATCCTCTCATCATATAGGTTTTAAGCTGTGAACCCCTGAAATGCGAGGGCCAAACTATGATCGGACATAAAAGAATGGTCAGCATCGATTGTGGACGATTTTGGAAAGCTTGCAGGGAAGCATTTGCCGAAGATGAGGCATAATTCAAAGTCGACAAATTTTGTGCTGACTGGCAACAGGAATGGAGAGATCATCGAGTACAACCCAATTGGTCGGTATCCGGTCCCGGAGCTTTGGAACTTAAACGAAGAAAGAAAAGCGACAGTCGGTGAGGTCATCCAATATCTCTTGAAGAAATAGGGGAACTCAAATGCAGGCGATAGGAATATCTGTAGAAAACGAACCTTTTGGTTTAGGCAGTTTTTTAACTCCATATTGTTAGTTGTTTGGCTATCTGTCAGGATATATACTTAAAACCCCTAGGCACTTGTAATGTAGACTTTTGTGTCACATCCTTGAGTGATATGTTTATGTTTGTGCTGCTGCATCATACCGGAATTTCCTTTTGAAGCAGAGCCATAACATTTGAAGTAAAAGATGGGGTCTTGTTTGTGAGGTTCATGCTATAGAAACTGTACTAAACTCTAAATTTTAGTTGAATTTTTATATGTACATGAAATGTTTCTGCAGAAAGCGAAAGAATCTGCCTTTCAGACGATGCGTCAATTAGAAGAGCAACTCAATGCTATGCAGACTCTAGAGTTGGAAATGGAACAGTTAAAAGGAAAGCTAATACAAATGGTAGGTGAAAAAGACATTGAAGTTAACAAATTGCGTGATGAATTGGAGGAGAAGATAGTAGAGCTGGAGTACATGGAGGAACTTAATATGGACCTTTCAGTGGCAGAAAGGAAGAGCCACGACGAGTTTCGGGAAGTTCGCAAAGCACTGATAGGTGTATGGCATTCTTTTCTGTCGTGTCTCTCTGATTTTGAAGATACCATACGTATAACACTGTAGCACTATATCATTTCCGTCATATTATTTTTCAAGTTTTTAGTCTGAAAATCCTCTCATCATATAGGTTTTAAGCTGTGAACCCCTGAAATGCGAGGGCCAAACTATGATCGGACATAAAAGAATGGTCAGCATCGATTGTGGACGATTTTGGAAAGCTTGCAGGGAAGCATTTGCCGAAGATGAGGCATAATTCAAAGTCGACAAATTTTGTGCTGATTGGCAACAGGAATGGAGAGATCATCGAGTACAACCCAATTGGTCGGTATCCGGTCCCGGAGCTTTGGAACTTAAACGAAGAAAGAAAAGCGACAGTCGGTGAGGTCATCCAATATCTCTTGAAGAAATAGGGGAACTCAAATGCAGGCGATAGGAATATCTGTAGAAAACGAACCTTTTGGTTTAGGCAGTTTTTTAACTCCATATTGTTAGTTGTTTGGCTATCTGTCAGGATATATACTTAAAACCCCTAGGCACTTGTAATGTAGACTTTTGTGTCACATCCTTGAGTGATATGTTTATGTTTGTGCTGCTGCATCATACCGGAATTTCCTTTTGAAGCAGAGCCATAACATTTGAAGTAAAAGATGGGGTCTTGTTTGTGAGGTTCATGCTATAGAAACTGTACTAAACTCTAAATTTTAGTTGAATTTTTATATGTACATGAAATGTTTCTGCAGAAAGCGAAAGAATCTGCCTTTCAGACGATGCGTCAATTAGAAGAGCAACTCAATGCTATGCAGACTCTAGAGTTGGAAATGGAACAGTTAAAAGGAAAGCTAATACAAATGGTAGGTGAAAAAGACATTGAAGTTAACAAATTGCGTGATGAATTGGAGGAGAAGATAGTAGAGCTGGAGTACATGGAGGAACTTAATATGGACCTTTCAGTGGCAGAAAGGAAGAGCCACGACGAGTTTCGGGAAGTTCGCAAAGCACTGATAGGTGTATGGCATTCTTTTCTGTCGTGTCTCTCTGATTTTGAAGATACCATACGTATAACACTGTAGCACTATATCATTTCCGTCATATTATTTTTCAAGTTTTTAGTCTGAAAATCCTCTCATCATATAGGTTTTAAGCTGTGAACCCCTGAAATGCGAGGGCCAAACTATGATCGGACATAAAAGAATGGTCAGCATCGATTGTGGACGATTTTGGAAAGCTTGCAGGGAAGCATTTGCCGAAGATGAGGCATAATTCAAAGTCGACAAATTTTGTGCTGACTGGCAACAGGAATGGAGAGATCATCGAGTACAACCCAATTGGTCGGTATCCGGTCCCGGAGCTTTGGAACTTAAACGAAGAAAGAAAAGCGACAGTCGGTGAGGTCATCCAATATCTCTTGAAGAAATAGGGGAACTCAAATGCAGGCGATAGGAATATCTGTAGAAAACGAACCTTTTGGTTTAGGCAGTTTTTTTAACTCCATATTGTTAGTTGTTTGGCTATCTGTCAGGATATATACTTAAAACCCCTAGGCACTTGTAATGTAGACTTTTGTGTCACATCCTTGAGTGATATGTTTATGTTTGTGCTGCTGCATCATACCGGAATTTCCTTTTGAAGCAGAGCCATAACATTTGAAGTAAAAGATGGGGTCTTGTTTGTGAGGTTCATGCTATAGAAACTGTACTAAACTCTAAATTTTAGTTGAATTTTTATATGTACATGAAATGTTTCTGCAGAAAGCGAAAGAATCTGCCTTTCAGACGATGCGTCAATTAGAAGAGCAACTCAATGCTATGCAGACTCTAGAGTTGGAAATGGAACAGTTAAAAGGAAAGCTAATACAAATGGTAGGTGAAAAAGACATTGAAGTTAACAAATTGCGTGATGAATTGGAGGAGAAGATAGTAGAGCTGGAGTACATGGAGGAACTTAATATGGACCTTTCAGTGGCAGAAAGGAAGAGCCACGACGAGTTTCGGGAAGTTCGCAAAGCACTGATAGGTGTATGGCATTCTTTTCTGTCGTGTCTCTCTGATTTTGAAGATACCATACGTATAACACTGTAGCACTATATCATTTCCGTCATATTATTTTTCAAGTTTTTAGTCTGAAAATCCTCTCATCATATAGGTTTTAAGCTGTGAACCCCTGAAATGCGAGGGCCAAACTATGATCGGACATAAAAGAATGGTCAGCATCGATTGTGGACGATTTTGGAAAGCTTGCAGGGAAGCATTTGCCGAAGATGAGGCATAATTCAAAGTCGACAAATTTTGTGCTGACTGGCAACAGGAATGGAGAGATCATCGAGTACAACCCAATTGGTCGGTATCCGGTCCCGGAGCTTTGGAACTTAAACGAAGAAAGAAAAGCGACAGTCGGTGAGGTCATCCAATATCTCTTGAAGAAATAGGGGAACTCAAATGCAGGCGATAGGAATATCTGTAGAAAACGAACCTTTTGGTTTAGGCAGTTTTTTAACTCCATATTGTTAGTTGTTTGGCTATCTGTCAGGATATATACTTAAAACCCCTAGGCACTTGTAATGTAGACTTTTGTGTCACATCCTTGAGTGATATGTTTATGTTTGTGCTGCTGCATCATACCGGAATTTCCTTTTGAAGCAGAGCCATAACATTTGAAGTAAAAGATGGGGTCTTGTTTGTGAGGTTCATGCTATAGAAACTGTACTAAACTCTAAATTTTAGTTGAATTTTTATATGTACATGAAATGTTTCTGCAGAAAGCGAAAGAATCTGCCTTTCAGACGATGCGTCAATTAGAAGAGCAACTCAATGCTATGCAGACTCTAGAGTTGGAAATGGAACAGTTAAAAGGAAAGCTAATACAAATGGTAGGTGAAAAAGACATTGAAGTTAACAAATTGCGTGATGAATTGGAGGAGAAGATAGTAGAGCTGGAGTACATGGAGGAACTTAATATGGACCTTTCAGTGGCAGAAAGGAAGAGCCACGACGAGTTTCGGGAAGTTCGCAAAGCACTGATAGGTGTATGGCATTCTTTTCTGTCGTGTCTCTCTGATTTTGAAGATACCATACGTATAACACTGTAGCACTATATCATTTCCGTCATATTATTTTTCAAGTTTTTAGTCTGAAAATCCTCTCATCATATAGGTTTTAAGCTGTGAACCCCTGAAATGCGAGGGCCAAACTATGATCGGACATAAAAGAATGGTCAGCATCGATTGTGGACGATTTTGGAAAGCTTGCAGGGAAGCATTTGCCGAAGTTGAGGCATAATTCAAAGTCGACAAATTTTGTGCTGATTGGCAACAGGAATGGAGAGATCATCGAGTACAACCCAATTGGTCGGTATCCGGTCCCGGAGCTTTGGAACTTAAACGAAGAAAGAAAAGCGACAGTCGGTGAGGTCATCCAATATCTCTTGAAGAAATAGGGAACTCAAATGCAGGCGATAGGAATATCTGTAGAAAACGAACCTTTTGGTTTAGGCAGTTTTTTAACTCCATATTGTTAGTTGTTTGGCTATCTGTCAGGATATATACTTAAAACCCCTAGGCACTTGTAATGTAGACTTTTGTGTCACATCCTTGAGTGATATGTTTATGTTTGTGCTGCTGCATCATACCGGAATTTCCTTTTGAAGCAGAGCCATAACATTTGAAGTAAAAGATGGCCTGATTTTGATCGAATAAGGCAGAATGCGGATTCGAGTGGGAGAGCTCAAATACGCTACCTCCGCTCGGGTAGAGCAGAGCAGGACAACGAGAATAAATGAGAAATGCTATTGTGTCACTCTATTCCAAGAGTGGGACGTCACTTTTTGTGGTTTAGATGAAACACACGCTTTGAGAAGTTGATTTCGAGTTCAATGTTATTAAGCTGGAGAGCATCTCCAAAAATATGCTTCATCTCAACTATCTAATATTCACATCAGATAATTGAGACGAAGACTGGCATGTCAATGACATTTTTGACGGGAGAGGTGTCGCGTCAAGGTTCGATGTATCGATCATATTACACGTATCAATTTTTTATTAGTACAATATAATTATATCACTGTATATTATAATTGTATTATTGTCGTATCATCTGAGAGTTAGGTCCGTTTAATATCGGGATAAATTTTGAGGAGAATAGATATAAGTCATTCTGAGTTAATTTATTCTTATTCTTATTCTCGTGTATGTTTGATATACGAAAAAATAAGTATGAGAATATTTTTATTATTCGTTTGATAAAAATTGGGGATACAAATGAGAATAGATGTTGAAAAATTATCCTATTATCCTTCTTATCTCGAGTTAAAACACACGATGTTATTTTTTGTTTGGATGAGATTAGAAGATTTAAAGTAATTTTTTTAGTGAAAAGATTTACTTAATTAGATTTTACAATTATGATTACGACTAATAAAGATTTTAAAATAGATTTTAATAGATAATCTTTATTAATATTAATAAAAATATTATAAAATTAATTTTGTTAATTCTACTCACCCCTCCCTGCTCTCTCACGTCACTCTCCATGTCTCTCCTCCCGTCTCTCTCATGTTACTCTCCCTCTCGCTCACACACACACATTAATGTTGATTGTCATATGTAAACATTTAAATATTAATTAGTATTGATATAAAAAATTCTCAAAAATTATTAAATTGATTTGGACACACTAAAATTTATTTAAAAAATTATTTGTGGAGTCTTTAAAAAATTATTCACAGACAACTATCAGATAAGTGTGACAAATAGATATATAAGGGTAAAAAATAAGTCTGATAGGGGTGACAAATGGATGTATAATGGTGAAAAATATCTGATAGGAGTGACAAATGGAGACATAAGGCAGACATCTATCAGATAAGGGTGACAAATGACTACATAAGGGTGAAAACTGTCTAATAGGGGTGACAAATGGATGTATAAGACAGACAACTATCAGATAAGGGTGACAAATGGATGCATGAGGGTGAAAAGTATCTAATAAGGGTGACAAATGGATGCATAAAATAGACAACTATTAGATAAATGTGACAAATGACTACATAAGGGTGAAAAATGTTTGATAGGGATGACAAATAGATGCATAAGTCAGACAACTTTCAGATAAGGGTGACAAATAGATGCATAAGGGTGAAAAATATCTGATAGAGATGACAAATAGATGCATAAGATAGATAACTATCAGATAAGGGTGATAAATGGATGCATAAGGGTGAAAAATGTCTGATAGGGGTGACAAATGGAGACATAAGGCAGACAACTATCAGATAATAGTGTCAAATGGATGTATAAGGGTGAAAAATGTCTAATAGGGATGACAAATAGAGACATAAGGCAGATATCTATCAGATAAGGGTGACAAATGTCTGATAAAGGTGACAAATAGATGCATAAGGCAGACAACTATCAAATAAGGGTGACAAATAGCTGCATAAGAGTGAAAAATATCTTATAGGGGTGACAAATGGAGACATAATGTAGACATCTATCAGATAAGGGTGACAAATAGATACATAAGAGTGAAAAATGTCTGATAGAGATGACAAATGGATGCATAAGGCAGGCAACTATCAGATAAGGGTGACAAATGACTACATAAGGGGGAAAAATGTCTGATAGGAGTGACAAATGGATGCATAAGGCAGGTAATTATCAGATAAGGGAGAAAAATGGATACATAAGAGTGAAAAATATCTGATAGGGGTGAAAAATGGAGACATAAGATAGACATCTATCAGATAAGGGTGACAAATGACTACATAAGGGTGAAAAATATCTGATAGGGGTGACAAATGGATACATAAGGCAAACAACTATTAGATAAGGGTGACAAATAGTTATATAAGGGTGAAAAATGTATGATAGACGCGACAAATGGATGTATAAGGCAGACAACTATCAGATAAGGGTGATAAATGGATGCATAAGGGTGAAAAATATCTGATAAGGGTGACAAATGGATACATAAGGCAGACAACTATCAGATAAGGGTGACAAATAGATGCATGAGAGTTAAAATTATCTGATAGGGGTGATAAATAGATGCATAAGGTAGACAACTATCAGATAAGGGTGACAAATAACTACATAAGGGTGAAAAATGTCTGATAGAGGTGACAAATGGATGCATAAGGCAGACAACTATCAGATAATGGTGACAAATTGACTCTTCCCTCCTTCAACTTTCTTTTCAGCTTTTTTTCTGCTTTCTCGTACGGTTCTGATTTAAACATTAGAGGGTTGTCTCCTGGGAGAGTCCCCTGAGATCTCTCTCAAGACTTCTTCTGATGTTCTTTCTATTGGTTACAAATTTTCCCAGGATAACTGACTACTTTTTTCCGTTAAATAAATCTCAAAAGTATAGTACGAGATGAAAGAGACATTTTAGTCTCTACAAATAACATAAGAATACAGAGTTTTTATGTGATTTGAAGATGAATCTCCTACATTCACGGGTGCATTGAGTTCCCAAATATTCTAAAAATTACAATTACGAGAAATATTAGTTCTTTTATATCAAAGAGATTAGAGCATCTCTCAAGGTCAATCTATGATGTGAAAGTGAGTCATAAGAAGTTCAGACTCCGCACACTGCTCCACTATATAAACAACCATTATATAATTCAACATTTTATCGATGCCATCTACCACTCATCGTACCCTAAACTTCTCGCGGACAATGCAAGAGTGGCAATGAGTTCTAAATATAGCATCATCTTCGACGAGAAGGGCCGCTCTCGCATCATAGAATCACAGTCGCCTTGTTTCTTTTCATAGTGAGGAGGGTAAATTCGGCCTGGCCCATATCTGGCCCGGTAATGATAAACCCAATCCGGCCCAGCTTCTGCAGCGCACCCAAGAGGTGCTCAGCGGCCACGGCCCATCAAGGTATGGCCCACTACAGTTCAACATCAGATTCGACAGCTAACGTAGGAAGACTACGGCCCAGGCGCGACGACCGCCGGAGAACCCTCCGACAACCGACCGTTTTCCCCTATGACGTCGGTCTCGACCCCATAACGAGCGAGCACGTCCCACGAGCGCCATAAGACTCGTCCAGGGACCCGCTGACGATGGGATAATCACCTTCCAACGGGAAGGTCCCGCCATTATTGCGGGAAACATTACTCCACTACCTATATCTTTCCCTGTTAAGGACAACCCCTTATAAAAGGGGCATCGACAGAGAAGAGAAACACGGTGGATCATTATGCCAAAACGCTACCCGAGAGCACAGAAAGACTGGCCTGCTATCAAGGTCACGACTAGAGAGAGAAGCCCTCCTAAACGACCTTACCATCCAGCGAGCACTCTCCGAGTGAACATTGGGAGCGGCGAGCACTCATCTAGAGGATGTACAGTGTAATATCCTGGATCTTTTGGATCCTTCTTCCTGAGTCTCGGACCTGGTTTTGAGGAGTGTCCGGCTCCGCTGTGTTCGAAATTTCATTTTGGGCATCTTTCTTGTTCGGATCGGCTCGATCCGTGGTGGTTTCGGACGCCCGGAGTGTGTTCGCGACTTTTCCGTATGTGTTTTCCGATTTCCGCGCGTGGGTTTCGACAAATCCTTCGGAATCTCGTTGCGGGTGAATTGGGTCGTTCACCTAGGCGAGTGTGGTGCCGTTGCGATCGGTGCGTTCCGAGGATCGCGGAAACATGATTTTCTATTTTTCGGTATTTTTGTGAAAAAATTAGATTTTCTATTTAAATCCATTTTCTTTTCTTTTTCCTTCTTCTTCTTCCTTTCTTCTTCTTCCTCTCTCACGACCGTGGCCGATCTCTCTCTCTCTCTCTCTCTCTCTCTCCCGTTCGAGCGCGATGACCTTCGCTTCGGTGCGATGGCGCGAGGATCTGGGTGACGACGAGGCGATCATGCGGGCGTGCGGCAAGCGTGGGAAGGTGAGGTTCTAACAGCGTTCTTCGGGTGATCGAGCTCGGATCGACGCGTCTCGTCGCGAACCGGAGGTAGGGTGACGTTCCCTAGCCTCTTGTCGTCCTTTTCCATGAGTTTCAGCTCGAGACGAGGTCGAGAGGGGTCATTTTAGCACCGGGAAGGATCGTTCATGCCGCGGGGAGAGTTCGTCCGATCCGCCGTTTTGAGCCCCGGCTCCGTGGTTTAAGGGCGTAGGAGCGTGCTAGGGGGCTTGAGGGTTCTTCTCCCATCGTTTCCCCCTTCGTAGGGCTTGTTTTGGGGCCAAAAAGGGCGATTCCAGCGAGGTTTGCCGTTTTCGCGCTGGTGAGCGATGTGCGGTCGAACTAGGGACCGCACAACTCTTGTGCGGCCCCGTTATGGCCGTCCATCGACTCAGCGGGCTGTGGCTCGGCATGCAGTGGACTTGTACGGTCTATCGTGGGACCGCATGTCCTTAGGTGCGGCCCCAAGGCGACCGCCCAACCCTGGGTTTTTGACCGTTGGTTATTACCATTATGCAATGCATTGGGGTGTGCGGCCAGGAGCTGACCGCATAACCCTTCGTGCGGCCAGGTGTGGGCCGTACCTCTACCACTGTGTGCGGTTGTGGACACCGAAAATCGCACGCCCACGATATCCCACTCGGCCCAGCATCAACAACGGCATCGAGTGAAGCAGCCCGGGAGAGACAGATCATTTAGATTCCCCGAAGATGAACACTGCCGTGAAGCCGTCTCCAGGAGTCACGACAGTGAAGAGGAATCAACCACCGAGAGACCCACGAGTCACGGGCCTCGAAGAGATCAAACGGGCTGCAACCCGCGGCCCAAAACTGTCCAGGTTAGCCTCAGCGGCACACCCCCAGGGGTGTTCAGCGGCACACCCCCAGGGGTGTTCAGCGGTACACCCCCCCTGGGGTCTTCAGCGGCACAGCCCCCAGGGGTGTTCAGCGGGGGTGTTCAGCGGCACACCCCCAGGGGTGTTCAGCGGTACCCCCCCTGGGTCTTCAGCGGCACACCCCACAGGGGTGTTCAGCGGTACACCCCCTGGGGTGTTCAGCGGCACGCCCCAGTGGTGTCCAGCGGCACGCTGCTTTAGGCTCCCCACAGCACGCTTTAGCAGCGTTCAACGGTACGCCCTTTTAGACCCCCGGCGGCACACTTATTCAGCCCACCAGCGGCACAACGTTAAGCCTTTTCAACGGCTAAACGACGTGGTGCCCATGCCCTACGCGTCCTTGGCGCGCAGTGAGCTCCCTGAGGTGTCAGCCAATGGTTGGGCCACGCGGGCTACTCCCTTGGCAGCCAGGACAGGGGGAGTCAAACCCCATCATCACGAGCCACTTCCCGCCTCCGACGGCCGTGCTCAAAGGCTCCCGCTGCTGGGAGTATAAAGGCACTCCCATTCCAGAAAAGAGAGGGAGGGACGGAGAAGGAGAGGCTGGAGAGGAACACACACACAGACAGAGGGAGAGAGATACGCAAGAGAGGAAGAGAAGAGGAGGGAGAAGAAGAAGGGCTCCGGCGTGAGTCTCCTCCGACGGCCACCGGGCAGAAGAGAGAGTAAGAAAGAAGGAGGGCTGAACGTAACAGGGGAAGGTGCGGGGGAACGAGTAGTGGACGCTTGTCCCCGCTTCAATCCCCAACACTTTCCCTTCCGTGGTTTTCCCTGTTTTCTTCCTCCCTTCATCTTGTATTTTGGTTTTCTTCCTTGCCCGTAGCCTTAACTCGGGCGTGCTCGGCAATGTACATGGATGGCTACGGCCCCTTGCTCCCCATGAATGAAAATCACCCTCCTTGGGTTTCTCTGTTATCTTTGTTGGTTTACGCCAGTTTTTCACGGTGTGTGACGTGTTGTCCGTTTTCCCTCCATCTCTCTATTTCTCCGGTGCTTTTGGGGCCTCCATGTCAACATGATCGCTCCCGTATGATCCTTGGCCTTTCGGGTTCTTTGCCCTCCCCTATGGCCAGCAGCTATGCCAACCTGCCTGAGGGGAGGAAAACCCTCCTTCTCTCCTAGAACACCTAGCCGCCAGCAGTCTATCCCTGGGCTTTCCTCTACCGGTACGCACCTCTTGGCCCTCAGCGGCACACCCCGTTGGCCCTTGGTCGGTACACCCTTTTGGCCCTCAGCTGCATACCTTTTAGGCCCTCAGCGGCACACTTTCTGGCCCCCAGCGGTACACCTCCCCTTGGTGCTTCAGCGGTACACCCTTAGCCGCCAACCCCCAGCCCATTCTGTCTAGTATTAGAGGTCTTCCGTTCACGGTTTTCTCCGGATTTTCCGAGGTTTCACAAAGGTGTTGCTGCCTCCGGGCGCCCACCTCCAGTTGTTGGGTTCCGCCACTCCATGTGGGTGCGTTCCCTGTACCTCCCTTACGCTCGGGTAGAGGGGAGGTGCTGCCGAATTTTCGTCAGAAAATAAAAAAAATGTTAAAAAGGCAAGAGGAAGCAACAAACGCATGGAACGATTAATGTTGGAACCTTCCAATTAATTAAGCCGCAGCCGGCACCATGACGAGAACCGGACTAATTAACAACCTGGCAGCCCGAACGTCCGATCTGCGAGAAGAGGCCGAACGGAATAAAGCAAGGAAAAGGAGAAGCTTATATAAAACTACATAGAAATTAAGAAAGGAAGAAAAGAAAAGCCTTAAAACAAATAACAGAAGAGTGGGCCTTCACCTCCACCCTTGTTCCAACCTTCACCGTTACACTCCCACCACCCTCCGTTTTATCCTTCAGCGGTACACCCCTTTCAACCCCCAGCGGTACGCCCCTTTTGGCCTCCAGCGGTACACCCTCATCACCCCCCCCCCCCAGCGGTACACCCTCATCATCCCCCTTAACGTTTCCAACCCCAAACCACCTTCAGCGGTACGCCCTTCCCAACCTCCAACGGCACACTCCAGAGAGCCTTCAGCGGTACACCCTGCCCATCTTCAGCGGCACACTCTAACGGCCCTTCAACGACACAACCTCCTGGCCCTTTCAGCGGCACACTCCTTCCCATTGCCTCTCCCTCATCACCCCCAGCGGTACACCCTCATCCACCATCTCAGTGGAACCCAATGTATAGACTTGGCAGATTGACGCACAAACACAGCAACAAGCAATGTATAGACTTCATGCTGCAACGTACAGACTTTGTGCTGCAGCGTACAGATTTTGGGTTGACCAATATATAGACTTCATGCTGCAACGTACAGACTTTGTGCTGCAGCGTACAGACTTTGGGCCAGCCAATGTATAGACATCATGCTGCGACGTACAGACTTTGTGCTGCAGTGTACAGACTTTGGGCCAGCCAATGTATAGACTTCATGCTGCAGCGTACAGACTTTGTGCTGCAGCGTACAGACTTTGGGCCAGCCACTGTATAGACTTCATGCTGCAACGTACAGACTTTGTGCTGCGGTGTACAGACTTTGGGCCAGCCGATGTATAGACTTCATGCTTTGTGCTGCAGTGTACAGACTTTGGGCCAGCCAATGTATAGACTTCACGCGGCGACGTTCAGACTTTATGCTGCAGCGTACAGACTTTGGGATGGGCGATGTACAAACTTCATGTTGGTATGTGCAGATTTCATACTGCAATGTATAGACTTTATGCCGCAGTGTATAGACTTCGTGGCCAATGTACAGACTTCATGTCGCAACGCGCAGACTTTGAGCTGGAATGTACAGACTTTAAGATGTAATGTATAGACTTTGAGCAGCCAATGTACAGACTTTGAGCTGCAGTCAATAGGTAATGTACGGACTTTGAGCTGAAGGATGTACAGACTCTGGCCTGGCCGATGTACAGATTTTGGGCTGGCCGATGTACGGACTCTGAGCTGCAATGTATAGACTCTGAGTTGCAGCCGATGAACAATGTATAGACTTAGAGTTGCCCAGTGTGTAGACTTTGAGCTGCAGCCAATGAACGATGTATAGACTTTGAGTTGCCCAGTGCATAGACTTGGAACTGCAGCCAAAGGGCAATGTATAGACTTTGAATTGGCCAACGTACAGACTTTGAGTAGCCAATGTGTAGACTTCGAGCTGCAGTCAATAGGCAACGTACATACTTTGAGCTGAAGGATGTATAGACTTGATATGCTGGTTGAATAGACAATGTACAAACTTTGGGGTTGATGAATGTACAGACTTTATGTTATCCCCCCTTTTTCTTCGCCGATGCACTCTCCAGGCTCCCCCCCCAGCGGTACACTGCCTTAAAGCTTCCACCGGTACACCCTCCTTAAGCCCTTCAGCGGCACACAGCTCCAGCCCTTCGCCGGCACACCTCTGCCCTCCTTCGCCGGTACACCACCTTTGGCCCTTCAGCGGCACCCATCCCCAGCCCTTCGCCGGCACACTCTTCTGCCCACCTTCCTTCAGCGGTGCACCCTTTTTTTAGCCCCTCTTTCAACCCACCAAGGGTCAACTCTCCCCCCCAAAAAAATATAATAAATATATACATATATATAATACATGAATACACACATATATATACATATAGGCATCTAATGGCAACACCGACAAACTAATAAAAGTCATGATGAATAAATAAACCTGAATATATCCGTATAAAAGAAAAATTGATGACGAATGAAATGAGTGGCAATAATAATAATAATAATAATAAAGGGCAATAATGGCAGTGAGCAAGACGAGGGAGATCACCCGGAACAGATGCGGAAAAAGGAATAAGCAACGGGGTGATAAGAACAATAATGATAAAACATTGTAAGGTATTAATAATTCTACATTGCAGCCCCCTCTCTCCGTGACTCGACGCAGAAGGAACAGTGATGCCGCCCTCTCAGGTTGGGCCCGAGTCTTGGGAATCATTCTGATATGGCCAGGCCCCGACCTGGTCTCGGGCCGACATTCCAATCAAGACCGGATTCATTTCTCGCTCCGGATCCCTTTCGAGCCATCATTAAAATCGCTGTGCATGCGGTAGACATTTGGACGGATTCGCCCCGATTTTCCGTCGCGTTTCCATCACGGACCCGTGTCCGAATATGAAAAGGTCCACGAGTGACCGACATGGCCAGTGGCTCGCATCCTAATGCGTACTTTGGTGTGATTTTCTCTTGTCTCTTTCTCGCGCAATTAGTATTATTCTTTTCGGTCGCAGGGCCCCTAATTTCGGCAATTAATCAAGGGTATTCCCTCGTATGGGGGATGTAAATGACGTCGCGACCTTTACGGCACGACGGGATCTGGTCCCGACACGAACCACACAATCGTCTGACTAAGTCAGGTCGAGCGCACCATGGGCTCCTCGGGGCCCGAATAAATTGTCACTTCGGTGACTGGCACGCCCACGCACTTAATAAACCAACCAACGTCCCGACGAGGATCCGTCGAGCGAAAAGTGCGTCCACAGCGGTCAGGTCCCGACCGCTCAACTCTTGAACGACCAATCCTTAGCCGCTCTTCCCTAGTGCGGCTAAGGACTAGCCGTTCAGGTTTTATACCGTTGGGAGTTGTGCGGCCAGGAGCTGGACGCACATCTTTTGAACGGGCCCCTGTTGGCCGTTCTTCTGTCCGTTTGGGCCCAGGTTAGAATGGTCCCATGCTGGCCGTTTATACCCTGGTGCGGTCCCTGTGTGACCGCACATCCCTGAGCGGTCCAGTGTGGACCGTTCAAGGGGATGGGTCGTGTCGACGAGTCTCTCGTTGTACTGAGCGGTACCGAGAGATGTCGTTGTCGACTTGTGTCACCGTGCGACGGTTTTTGTGCGAGGGGTGTTGTTGGCACTCAAAATATGATCCCTGGCGACCAAGCCGCAAAGACGAATGATACGGCCCACTGAAGCACAGAAGCCGATGAAAATCAACTTATCGAGGGTCCCTCGAGCTGACGAAGCCCCAAGCCACCTTGAAGGGAACACCGGGGACCTCACCTCAGGAGAGTCAAAGTCAACCCGCAACCAATCGGCAGTGCGATCAAGCCTGCCCAATGATCCGGCATCGACTCTGTCATGCCACTACCCCACATCCGACGTCCGATCAAGGACGACGGTCTACCTTATGATTCTCCGAAAGAGGAAGAATGCCCTCGGCCATCCACAACAAGGGGCCGGAGGTTCTGTCAGCAAGAAGATCCCGATCACCCGACACGGGTTCAGCTTCTCGCCCTAGTGAGCCCATTAGCGGCCGATGGATCACCGTTCAAGGCGGAATTACCCAGGATGCAATGCCATCCTGCAAGGAAGCTTCGGACACAGGTCCGTCTTGATGAGAGGCACCAATCACAGTGCCGAAAGTCGTACCGACGGGACACCCGTGTGTCCGGACCGGAAGCACACGAAGTTCTGATCAAGGCCGTTCGTCGCGTCAAGAGCTTCGTCAACACCCCGTCAAGGCTCCCCGAGAGCCAGTACGAGAGGAACAGTCAACTGGAGTCTCCGGAACCATCCCCGGACCCACTGGCCTGGCCGTGCCTGGCAAACAGGTTAAAACGGCGCCGCTTAAAACGGCGCCGTCAAACCGGCGCGCAAAGATCAAATGGGGGCCTTCCCCGGCGCCGTCTATCCGGCGCGCAAAGACCAAATAGGGGCCTTCCCCGGCGCCGTCAACCCGGCGCGCTTCCTGGGGCGCCGTTTTAACCCAAGGCTATATATAGCCTGTCGAGAAGAAGATCAAGAGAGATCCGATCGGGAGAGGAGGCGGATTTTTAAAAAAAAAGGGAGAAACTCAATAGAAAGAAAGAGAGCCAATCGTCCGAGAGCGAGAAGTCTTGGGGGAGAAGAAAGGGTTTCCGCTGAGGGCCGCCCCGACCCTTCCCGGTCTGTTCGCTCGAAGCCCTCCGCAGTCGGAGAAGAGGAGTTAGTTCCGATACTCTGCTTTGGAGAAGAAGTTTAGGTGGGTTTCGTGATTTGCTTCCGACGATTCTCTCCGTTTTTTTTTATCTTCTGATGCAATGTAAATGGAGCGGGCAGGGCAATGATACGAGCCCTTTCCTCCTTCATCATTTATTTCCTCCCTTTTTTTTTCCTCGGAAAGCCCCTGCGCGGGTATGACGCCGTAGCATCCTGGGCGATGATATGAGCCTACGATGCCCTGTTTCTTCTAACTTTATTTACCCGTCTTATTTCCGGCTTGAATGCCGACTGTGAGATGCGGACCATTTGTAATGAACCCTTTGGGCATTTGCCCTTTCTATATCTGAATAAAATCACCAGTGTCTATCTGCATATTCGAGGAGTCGTTGCCATATACTGGATCGAGGTTTCTTTCCGCGGTTTCTCTGATGCACACGCCCTGATGATTCCAAGGGCAACAGTGATATCACCCTCTCCCCAAGGGTTTTCTTCTCGCATCTATTTTTATTCCGTGGAGGGTCATTGGCCAGAGGAAGGCACCTCGATGCTCCTCTGGTCAGAACCACGGGACCTTCTCCCATCGCTCTCCTTCTGTTCCCAGTCATGAATGGAGGGGGATGGGGGTATCCCCATAATAAAAACGCAATGCCTGTAGGTATTATTATCTTTCTGTTCGTTATTCCGAGCGCTCAATGGCATGCCCTCCCCCGGTTGTGGAAAGCCACAAGCCAACAAGCTACTGTCTATGCTGACAGGCTAACCCCGATATCAACATAATCCCCCTTGCTAACTAGTCAACCGGCGGGTTTATTACGCGCATAGGCCAATTAACTCCCTTCTACCGAATGCATCCTGTCTTGTCTTATTCATGACGATTTTCTCGAAGAATTTGTCCGACGGGGAGAGGGGACATTCCCCCATGAATCACCAGGGGATCACGGGGTCATACCCCTTCGTGGTATGTATCCTCATGGTCCGTTCGGTGAATATAAACAGGGGCTTTGGCCCAACAATAAATCCACTATCCTCAATGGCATTGTGGTGGCCACGGGTTGGAAACCTCTCACAGGCTAGTCCTCAAGGGCTTCTCCTCCCTATTGGCTGTCCCTTCCGATCATGATTTGGCTATGAGTCGAGTGCCCCTCGTAGGCTAGCCCTCGGGGTTTACCTTCTCTTATTGGTCACTTCGTCTGATCACCTTTCAACCCACGGAATGATGGTGCCCCTCGTAGGCTAGCCCTCGGGGTTTCCTATCCGTTCGGGTCTGCCGGCCGCCGTGCGCCACCCGGCTTTTAGGGGTGTACTCCGCCACGTGAGTACTCCCTGCGTCTCCCCGACAATCCTTTGGGATGGGGAGATGCTGCCGAAATTTCGGCTCGAACGAGTTAAGCTCGGAACAATCGCCTCACGCGAGCCCATGACTCGGCACCGATTCCGATGAATAATCAACTTAATAAAATTCTCAAAACCATCCAAAATCTTAATAAATCTATGAATAAACCAACGAGGCCCCTGCCTCCTTGAAATCGGGCTAATTCAGCGCGTTCATGCGCGATCACGCTTTAAAACGGCGCGCCCTTCCCGGCGCGGTCTTCCCGGCGCGGCCTTCCCGGCGCGCCCTTTCCGGCGCGCCCTATCCGGCGCGCCCTTTCCGGCGCGCCCTTCCCGGCGCGCCCCAGCTCCCCACGCCGTTTTAACGGCCTGCCCCTTTACCTACGGTTATGGCGCCGTTTTAAGCTTTTTACCTACGTTTCAGGGCGCCGTTTCAAGCGTTTTGATCCCTGTCTTCGCATGCACTGCACCGGTTTCGTTCCGAATCGTGTCGTCGCATCATTCTAACCCCTTTCCCACTTATGGGATGATTTCTTATGCTAATCACAGAGGGGTGCAAGTCCTTCAACTAATAATCATCATGTAGTTCCCTTTTCCGGCTTCGACAGCCCGATATCTCGGCAATTAATCAAAGGTGTTCCCTCCTCGTGGGGGATGTAATTAACGCCATAGCCTTTATGGTATGGCGGACTGCTGGTCCCGACCGAACCTCACATTCGCCCTACATGGGTCAGGATGAGCGCATCATAAATCGTCACGCATGTGACTGGCACGCCCGCGTCGTCAATCAGTCAGTTGACTACAAGTCAGTCAATTGGTCGATCGACCCGCGAAATAAATGAATGAAAAATACCAACGAAAAGGAGCGAAGGAAAAGACGGTCGAAACAGTCTGGCACGCCCGGTGGGACCAGTGTCACCTTTCATCTCTTTGCCGAGATATTCGGGCTTCGAAGCCCTTTCAAAGACTACTGATTGTTTTCCTGTCTATCTTTTCAGTGCAAACAATGACGACTCATGGAATAGCTGGCGTCGACTTCGACCAATCGATAGTCGCCGGACACGCGCAAGGGTACCTGGCGGTGCCCATGGAATTTGGTAGCTTTCCTCCTGCTGTGGGCTTCCCCAACTTCTTGGGGTTGGCCTTTGTCGACATGCTGGAAGTCGAGGCAATGGAACCCGTCAAGGAACATGTGAAGGAAATGGAGCCTCTGAAGGCCCCCTGCCGCGGTGATTCGCTCAAGAACCCGGTTCCGGCCGCTAGCTGCCTGGTGCACCACCTGGTACGGGTGATGCATCCCACTGATATCAACAAGCCCCCTGGAGGACGTCAGCGTCGCCAGGCTCGCAAGAACACTGCCGTGATCACCGGAACTGTCTCTCAGTCCGGAAAATCAATGCTGGTGGGAGGTATGCGTGTCTTCCTCAACGGGCGCACGGCACGGGTGACCCCAGATCGCGTCATCCCAAACGTCCCTGTCTACAACAACTATCAAGCTCTCGCTGGAAGGAGGGCAGAAAGAGAAGAAGCCGGCCACCATGGCCAAGAAAACCCGGCGCTCAGGCCGAGGAAATTCAAACAGGTGTGGGTTCCCAAGCGGACCCGACCTGCCTACCATCCAACACCCACCCGCCATCGTCCTATGAACGACGAGGCGAGAGCGAGAAGAGAAAGGGGCTTGTCCCTGATGAATGAAGAAGAGGTGGTTGCGGATCCTCCGCGTCACAGAAGTTTTCGGGCTATGGCCCGTCAAGCCAACGTCCCTGCCACGGGGCGAAGGTTCCAACAGCCAGGTGACAGAGCTCGACTGGCCTACATTCCTCCTGCTGGAGGTCGACCACTCTCCCCCATGCTACATCAAGAACGGGGTCAAGAAGAAATGGCCTGCCTGGTCAGAAGCTATTTCCGAGGATTGGGTAACACCTCACTCGGACAGCAGCGGCTGATGCAGACAGTCGCCACTGAAGAAAATTACTGCCCATCAACGGCAGATGAAGAAGAAATAGAGGATATAATAAGGATGTCGTCGGTCGATGACAACGGACACAATGACGGCTCTGAGATCAAAGCCGATGAAGCCTTCCCCGAGCGGGAAGAAAGAAGAAGAATTTCTGTGTTCGAGAGGCTGACCTTCCCGCAACAAGCAAGGCGGAGGGTCCATCGACAAAGAAGGAGGATGCAGGTTTTCACTTGCAACATGGCTGGCGTGTCCAGCCGATATGGGAAGCTTCCTGAAAACTCCCAAGAACTGGCTCAGTTGGCCGTACGGCCGGGACCAGCTACCCGCAGGACAGAAGCAGCAAGAGGGCTTCTGACAGCGATGAAAGAGAAACAGCCCCAGTCATACCTCCACTGGGATGACAAAGCCCCCGTCTTGACCGCTAATGTGGTAACGACGGAAGAAGAAGACGACGTACTCCTCGATATCCTGCCCGAGGGTACGTCCGGGGAAACGACAGAAGGTGTCCCCACCACTATAGACCCATCAGTCTTGATGCTGCTGCAAAGATATCAACGGGAAATAGATTCCCTGAAGAAACAGCTGATGGAGAAAACTGAACACTCATCAGCCTCCAAACCACCCGAAGTCCAAGGTGAATCATCCCGGGGAGCGGCTCGTCGAGACGACCCTCCACCACTTTGCACACTACCCCAGCCGTCAGAGCCAACTGTGACGACAGCACAACAGCGGCCACCACAGCCTCAGTCGCTGCTGCCTCCGGTGCTTCCTCAGGTGCACCCAACACCCCCGCTGCTGCATCCTCCACAGGCGACCACCCTGGTCACCCCGTACCTGCAGCCAGCACACTTCTATCCGGAGCCAGTCGACCCCACGGTCGTGAGCCGGATGATGGTGGAGAGGATGATCGAGCTGAAGCTCGCAGAGAAGAGCGAAGGCGACTACGTCGCATTCGATGCCTACCGGGTGCCCTACCCGCAACACCATGCGGCTAAGCGACTTCCCCCGGGAGTCAACAAGCCGCCCAAATTTGACAAATTCAACGGGAAAGGTTCCCCAAAAGAACATATTGCATATTATATGACCGTTATGGGTGATCTGTCCACCGACGAGTCATATCTGCTGAAGTTCTTCGGGTCCTCGCTGACGGGGCTCGCATTTGAATGGTACTCCAGCCTCTCGGCCGGGTCAATCAATGACTGGTCAGATATGCAGAGGAAATTCAGGGAAAGATTCCATGTCACAGAGAGGGAGGTCACAGTGGCCGAACTCTATTCGACAAAACAAAGGGCAGATGAGACCGCCCTTGACTACATCAAGAGGTGGAGGAACCTCGGAATGAGATGTAAGCGGCCCCCGCATCAGGAGGACGCTGTGCAAATATGTAAGCAAAATCTCAGGAGGGAGGTCTTGGAAAAAATGATCGGGATGGAAATACGGTCGTTCGACCGGCTGAATAATGTGGTGGCCGAGGTAGAGGCTTTTCTAGCCAAGCCCGTCCCACCGTCAGCTACCAGCACAGCCCAGAAAGGCAAGGCGGCGGAACGGCGCCCCACACCTAAAGAAGCGAATGCGCTTGATATCAAGGCGTTCGAACAACAGAAGGAGAAAGGCAAGAAAGCGGCTCCCCCGCAACCTGCGAAAGCTCCAGATGACAAAGAAGGTCCTTCGTTGAGGGACAAAATGAAGAAGGCTTATTCCTTTCCTAAGGATAAGACCCGAATCCTATTTGACTGGGTAACAGAATACAGTATGGTCACTCTGCCTGAGCCAAGAAGACCAGAGGACCTCAAAAGAAGAGACAGTCCAAGATTCTGCCCCTATCACCAGATGCTGGGACATTCAATCGAAGACTGTTATGTTTTCAAAGACATCATTGAAGGGATGGTGAAGAAAAATGAGATAGAGCTGGGAGAGTACAAAGTAGACCCTCCTCAGCCACATGAAGCTCCTCCCCGAAGAGCAGCAGTCAACATGATCTCCCTCTACCAGGCGTTACCTGAGGAGATCTCTGAAGCAAGCACACGGAGCACCTACGAAATCCATTTCCTGGAGCCCGTGAAGGAACAGCAGGGGTGGCAGCAAGTCCCTGTGAAGCACAATAAGAAGAGGGCACCCTGCCCGAAAGAGGGGGCACTTATCCGTGGCGTCACGCCCCGGCCTGCTCCGCCAGTGATAGCGCCTACGTGGATTACTCCATCTGCAGCTATCAGAATACATGCACCCAACAGAAGGAGACAGACTCCCCTGCCAGTGGTCAAGGAAACCAACCCCGGGGTCCTTCGACTGCAACACCTGATTGAAGGGCTAGATGAATATGTACAGCCCGAATTGAAACCCCTGCTCGTACGGGACTACGTCCCATGGCAGGAGCTGGAGCAACTCTCACTCAAGCAGACGGAGGAAGCTGAAGCAGCACCCCCTGAAGCGAGCAGTCTATTCTGGGGGCAGGTGCCCGCAGAAGCAAAAAGGAAAAAGAAGCAAAAGAAGAAGAAAAGAAAGGCCGTTGGCGCCAATAAAGCACAGGTTGTCTCCTGTAATACACTATCAGCCCTCTTCAACCTACCCGGGGAAGAGGAAGAAGAAGAAATATGCTTTACACCCCACACTGGGGAAAGCAAGGTCGAGGCCGCCACTGCTGCACATGCCACGCGGTCAGGCCGAAAATGGGGGCGCCAACCCCCACCAAATCACAATATTGTGTTCAGAGGGGAACAACCCTACAAGACACCTCCGCCGGAGGTCAAGGGAGTTCAAATCCCTCCTCCGTCAGGTCTATACAGCAAGACTGGGGGCAAGATAGTCCCTCCATTCTTGAATTCGTGAAGATGTCAAAGGGGAAGCAGCCTTGTCAAGACGCCAACCCTACACCCGGGGTCAATCACCCTCGGCCAGTGCAATCTACTGAGGATGCAAATGCAGATGGGGCTTGCCCTGCAGCAACCAATAAAGAAGACTCGACAGTCGGTGCCAGTCGAGAGGGTGCCGAGTCCGAGGAAGATGAAGCAGGTCCGTCTGGACCCACAAATCAAAACCTTCCTAAGCCCAGATGGGTTGAGGAGATGAAGCTCTCCAATGTCCGGGCTGGAAGCCGAATAATGAAGCTGCTCAAGAAGCTCCCTGCTCGTTTTACGATCTGGGAAATTCTCTCTTTGAGTGAAGAAACTAGACAGGCAATCATCACTGCTCTGCAGACGCCTGCCCAGTTTGAAACCTGCATAGCTGAGGCTATACCAGAAGCCAGTATGACCTTCTCTCCAGAAGACATGCTACTGCCTACGGCCAGTCACAACAGGCCGCTATATATGAAAGGGCACCTGAATGGAAGAGAACTGAACCGGATTCTGGTCGATCCTGGCGCAGCAGTCAACATCCTGCCATATAGAATATACGAGAGGTACCACTTCAATGTGCATCTCGAAAAGGCCGGGGATATGCGTATCGCGGGCTTCAACCAGAAATGTGAAGTATCTATGGGGGTGGCAGAATTCACACTGACTCTGGCAGATTTCACTACAACGGTGCAGTTTCACGTCATTGACTCTCGCACCTCCTACAAAGCACTGCTCGGCCGCCCATGGCTGCATGAAGACTTGGTGGTGCCCTCCACGCTCCACCAATGCATCAAATACAGCCTCCAGGGGAAGGAGGAAAGGATATTTGCTGACATCCACCCATTCGAGGTGTTTGAGTGTCACTTGGCGGACGCCAATCTGTATACGGGGTCTCCCCGGAAGACTTCTAAAACTGAAGCCCCCGTAGGGGCATCGAAGAATAGATCGGGTGACGGTTGGTATCCACCACCGCCGCGCGGATATGTCAAGCCGAAGGTGGTCTCCCACATCACGGCTTCTGGGAATGCCGGCAGGGTGACACCCCCAGCATTATACCCCAAAGCTAAGGAAGTGCATGTTGACCGACAACACGACCGCATCGGAGTCCCGGCCGGCCTCACCAAGCCAGTCTCCGGCCTCGATGGTCCCACCGTCGAACCTTTCAAAGCTTGGGAAGTGGCACAGGAAGATGGGCACAGCAGCTTATTCTATACAGCTGAGGAGCATCCTACTCAGGAAGACACGGATTGCAGCCTCCCTGAAGATCTAGCCAACCCACGGGTTCCTGTGCAGGGCCTGGCATTCACCACTGATCGGACGGCCAGGATGTTTCAAAAGCAACACATCCCTCCCGATCAGCCTCAAAAACGCAAGGAAGCTTTCCAGAAGATGTGGTATCCTGTAAATCTGGACAAAGAAATGAGACGTGTCTCTCAACACCCGGGTCTGGGTTTCACCCTGGAAGACTACTATTACAGTGGGCGGTACGAGGTGGACACCATCTCCACCTTCTATCCAACTGAAGACAGCCCCCTGGGGGCAACCTTTGATGAATATCCGGCGGAAGCCGAACATGCTGAATTAACCATATCCGAGAATCAACAAATGGAGACCTTGATCTCATGCCGATGCTGGGAGCAGGTCCATCCTGAAGGAGCGGCCTTTCAGGCCGAATTTGATACAGCTAGCAGCAGCGGAGCCGAAGATGCTCAAGGAGCAGAAGTCTCTCCCTCCGCATGGGTCATGCTAATGACGACTTCAACACCCTTTCTGACAGTCAACAGAGCCTCGGTTTACTCCAATCAAGGGGAGCCGGCTACCAGAAAAGAAAAAGCCACTTCTGTGGAAGACACAACTGTCCCAGAAGGCGAGACTCCCTCAACTCCTGCTACCAACCCAATAGGCTGTCCGAGTCCGGCGGCAAATAACTGCTGGCCTGTCATGGCTGCAACCTCACCTACAAGCACTGAAGCTGTCCTCTCGCCCTCGGGAGCTGCACCGGCAATGGATCTTCTAATAGAACAATCCGCCCAGCCGCTAGCACAAGAGATCAAGAGACCCCATGAAGCTCTGGCGGTGTCTGACGAGGAAGTCGAAGTACTCGACCCTCAAGATGGTATTCCAGACTTCGTCGACCTCCAGCCGGCACCTCCGGAAATAGAAGACGGAGGCCAAGCCACAGTCGATGAACTAATAGAAGTCAACCTGGGAAATGAGAAGGACCCTAGGACTACCTTCCTCAGTGCCCAACTGTCCCCAGAAGAACGGGAGCTATACATCCAGCTGCTGCTAGAATACCGGGATTGCTTCGCCTGGACTTATAAAGAGATGCCAGGTCTAAACCCTGCTGTCTCACAACATGAGCTAACAATCAGTCCCGAAGCCGATCCGGTGAAACAACCACCGCGGCGTATGAGGCCAGAGCTCATCACCCGAATCTGTGCTGAAGTTGACAAGCTCATTGATGTGGGATTTGTTGAAGAAAATCAGTACACCACCTGGCTGGCAAATATCGTCCCTGTGAAGAAGAAGAATGGACAGATCCGGATTTGTGTTGACTTCCGGGATCTAAATAAAGCTTGCCCTAAAGATGACTTCCCGGTGCCAATAACCGAGGTAATGATCGATGCTACAACCGGCCATGAAGCCCTGTCATTCATGGATGGGTCGTCCGGCTACAATCAGATTTGGATTGCGGAGCATGACCGAATCCATACTGCTTTCCGAACTCCTAAAGGCATTTATCATTACAAGAGAATGCCGTTCGGATTAAAGAATGCTGGCGCAACCTATCAGCGCGCAATGACTAAAATCTTTGATGAATTGCTCTACCACAAGGTCGAGTGCTACATAGATGACCTGGTGGTCAAAACCAGAAGAAAAGAAGATCACCTGCAAGACCTCCGGATTGTTTTTCAGAGGCTGAGGCAGCATGAGCTAAAAATGAATCCTATGAAATGTGCGTTCGGAGTGTCGAGCGGAAAATTCTTGGGCTTCATCGTCCGACATCGGGGAATCGAGATAGACCCCGCAAAGATCAGGGCGATTCAGGGGTTACCTCCACCAAGGAACATCTCCGAGCTGAGGTCACTACAAGGCCGCTTGGCTTATATCCGGCGGTTCATTTCCAATTTGTCAGGGCGATGCCAGCCTTTTCACAAGTTGATGATGAAAGATGTTCCCTTCTATTGGGATGAAGATTGCCAGACAGCCTTTGACAAACTAAAGGATTATCTGAAGACTCCTCCAGTATTAGGCGCACCGGTGAAAGGACGGCCGTTGATGCTGTATATAGCAGCTACACACAACTCTCTGGGGGCAATGCTAGCCCAGAATAATGAAGAAGGGAAAGAGCAAGCCCTCTATTACCTCAGTCGGAGACTGGTCAGAACTGAAGAAAAATACACTTATATTGAGAAGATTTGCTTGGCACTAGTCTTCGCAGTTAAGAAACTCCGACACTATATGTTGTCGCATGAAATCAGCTTGGTATCCAAGGAGGATCCCCTGAAATATATCATGTCCCAGCCAGCACTCAGAGGCCGTCTGGGCAAATGGGCGGTGATCCTTATGGAGTTTGATATCTCCTACGTCCCGCGCAAGGCCATTAAAGGTCAAGCTATCGCAGACTTCTTTGCTGCGCATCCGGTACCCGGAAACTACCCGTGGGAACCAGAACTCCCCGAAGATGAAACTTTGGAAGCCGCTCAAGTACAGCCTTCCCCGTGGCAGCTATATTTTGATGGCGCTTCTAGAATTGACATCTCTGCCACTGGATCGGTCAGAGTCAGAGCAGGGGCAGGCATAGTCCTGAAATCCCCAGAAGGAGAAGTGGTGCATACATCCTGCTCCATAAATAAACCATGCACCAACAATGAAGCAGAATATGAAGCCCTGATAATCGGGTTACAAATTGCTCTGTCCAGGGGAATTCAGATGCTGGAAGCATTTGGAGACTCCATGCTAGTTATAAAACAGCTGGAAGGAGAGTTTGAAGTGCGAAAACAAGAACTCATCCCCTATCACCAGTTGGCAACTTGCCTGATGTCAAGATTTTACTTCATCAGCATCAAGCACATCAAGCGAGGCCAAAATGCTCAGGCGGACGCCCTCGCTAAGCTGGCTAGTTCGTTGGCAGTCCCGCCAGACATAAGCCTGAATATAACAGTAATCAACTGCCGACAGGTCCCCAGTGTAACAGAGGATCTGACCGACGAATGGGAGATAGAAGTAGCAGTCGCTGAAAGGGTCCAGCAACCCGATTGGCGGGAACATCTTCTACGCTGGTTTCAACACCAGCAACTTCCAAAAGAAAAAGAACAGAGAATGAAGCTCCTAAGGATCAAGGATTCTTACGAGATGAGAAGCGGAACTTTGTTCCGGATTATGGCAGACGCCCGAAGGAAAATCCTACTCCGTTGCTTGTCGTCAGCAGAAGCGGAACAAGTAATGCAAGAAGTTCATGCAGGGTCAGCCGGGGCGCACCAGGCCGGTCCGAAAATGAAGATAGAAATAAAGAAATTGGGCTATTATTGGCCCACTATATTCAATGACTGCTGCAGGTTTGCCAAAGCCTGTCAGAAATGTCAAGAACATGCCAATGTGGCGAGGAGACCTCCAGTGCCGCTGCATCCCACTCTACCAAGTTGGCCGTTTGCTCAGTGGGGCACGGACGTGGTGGGGCCACTACCAGCATCTTCATCAGGGTGCAAATACATCTTAGCAGCTACAGACTACTTTTCCAGATGGGCAGAGGCAGTAGCACTAAGAGATGTGACGGGAGAACTAGTTGCAAGGTTCTTCCGACAAAATGTAATATTCCGGTTCGGGATTCCCAGCCGAATCATCTCTGATAATGGCAGCCATTTCAGAAATCAGAAGATTTATCGGCTAGCCGACAAATACAAAATTGACTGGAGGACATCGTCCCCCTACAACCCTCAAGCCAATGGATTAGCAGAAGCCTTTAACAAGACTTTATGCACGTTGCTGGCAAAGACTGTCAAGTCTAATAAGAAAGATTGGGAAGAAAGGATGTACGAGGCACTTTGGGCCTATCGTACCGTCTATAAAACCCC
Organism: Amorphophallus konjac; assembly: GCA_022559845.1. NCBI lineage: Eukaryota > Viridiplantae > Streptophyta > Magnoliopsida > Alismatales > Araceae > Amorphophallus > Amorphophallus konjac. The sequence goes on along the minus strand of CM040119.1, from coordinate 307,950,698 downwards.
AACCGGCTGTTCACCTTTCTCCCTCGTCTATGGGTCGGAAGCTGTGGTGCCGATCGAACTTGAGGTGCCTTCATTGCGAGTTGCCATCCAGCACGGACTAGTCAGTGGTGAGCAAAACAATGCAGAAAGAAGACTGGAAGAGCTCGCTGAGCTCGAAGGAAAACGCCTCCTAGCGCAACAAAACATCCAACTCTATCAAGCTCGAATGGCCCGCGCTTTTGACAAGTTAGTCAAGGGTCGAGAGTTCAAGAAAGGAGACCTGGTAATGGTCAAAAGAAGAGAAGTAATGGCCTCTAACCCCAAAGGGAAGTTGGTCGAAAACTGGGTCGGACCGTATATCGTCCGCCGAGTATATGAAGGAGGAGCCTACGTCCTTGTAGACCACAAAGGAGTCATCCAGTTCTCTCCCCTCAATGGAAAACATATTAAGCTGTATCACGCAGCGCAACCAACCCTCCCCGAGTGATCGGACGGAGCTACCCTTTTCCTTGATTAGCGGCATTCCGCCCTAATCAAGCTACCTTTCCTTGGTTAATGGCATTCCGCCCTAATCAAGCTACCTTTCCTTGGTTAGCGGCATTCCGCCCTAATCAAATTACCCTTTATCTTGGTTAGTGGCACTCCGCCCTAATCAAGCTACCCTGTCTCGGTCAGTGGCATTCCGCCCTAATCGAGCTACCCTTTATCTTGGTTAGCGGCACTCCGCCCTAATCAAGCTACTTTATCTTGGTTAGCGGCATTCCGCCCTAATCGAGCTACACTTTTCCTTGGTTAGCGGCACTCCGCCCTAATCGAGCTACCTCATCTTGGTTAGTGGCATTCCGCCCTAACCGAGCTACCCTTTCCTTGATTAGCGGCATTCCGCCCTGATCAAGCTACCTTTCCTTGGTTAACGGCATTCCGCCTTAATCAAGCTACCTTTCCTCGGTTAGCGGCACTCCGCCCTAATCGAGCTACACTTTTCCTTGGTTAGTGGCACTCCGCCCTAATCGAGCTACCCTATCTTGGTTAGTGGCACTCCGCCCTAATCAAGCTACCCTGTCTCGGTCAGTGGCATTCCGCCCTAATCGAGCTATCCTTTATCTTGGTTAGCGGCACTCCGCCCTAATCGAGCTACACTTTTCCTTGGTTAGTGGCACTCCGCCCTAATCGAGCTACCCTATCTTGGTTAGTGGCACTCCGCCCTAATCAAGCTACCCTGTCTCGGTCAGTGGCATTCCGCCCTAATCGAGCTATCCTTTATCTTGGTTAGCGGCACTCCGCCCTAATCAAGCTACCCTATCTTGGTTAGCGGCATTCCGCCCTAATCGAGCTACACTTTTCCTTGGTTAGCGGCACTCCGCCCTAATCGAGCTACCTCATCTTGGTTAGTGGCATTCCGCCCTAACCGAGCTACCCTTTCCTTGATTAGCGGCATTCCGCCCTGATCAAGCTACCTTTCCTTGGTTAACGGCATTCCGCCTTAATCAAGCTACCTTTCCTCGGTTAGCGGCACTCCGCCCTAATCGAGCTACACTTTTCCTTGGTTAGTGGCACTCCGCCCTAATCGAGCTACCCTATCTTGGGTAGTGGCATTCCGCTCTAATCGAGCTACCCTTTCCTTGATTAGCGGCATTCCGCCCTGATCAAGCTACCTTTCCTTGGTTAACGGCATTCCGCCTTAATCAAGCTACCTTTCCTCGGTTAGCGGCACTCCGCCCTAATCGAGCTACACTTTTCCTTGGTCAGTGGCACTCCGCCCTAATCGAGCTACCCTATCTTGGGTAGTGGCATTCCGCTCTAATCGAGCTACCTTTCTTTATCTTGGTTAGTGGCATTCCGCCCTAATCGAGCTACACTTTTTCTTGGTTAGTGGCACTCCGCCCTAATCGAGCTACCCTATCTTGGGTAGTGGCATTCCGCTCTAATCGAGCTACCTTTCTTTATCTTGGTTAGTGGCATTCCGCCCTAATCGAGCTACCCTTTATCTTGGTTAAGTGGCATTCCGCCCTAATCAAGCTATCCCTGCCCTTGGTCAGCGGCATTCCGTCCTGATCGAGCTACGTTTTCCTTGGTTAGCGACACTCCGTCCTGATCAAGCTATCCTTCTTTGGCTCTCATTCCGAATAAAAAAAAAATAATAAAAATAAATAAATAAATAAATAATAAAAATAATAATAATAAATAAAATAAAAATGGGGTTAAAAAAAATATAGAGATACCCCGCCAGACTTGCTCCTCTATCGGGACGAGTGCAAAAATGGCTATAACCCAGCTGTGGCGAAAACCCGAAAGGGCGTCGCAGGCAAAATCGGGTACCCCGTCACGTGAAAACCCGAAAGGGCGCGTGGGCAAAAGCAAGAGGGGGCTGGCTTCGGCGAAAACCCGAAAGGGCGCTTGAGTCAGTAAAGTGATAACTTCCAAATCCCTCTCCTATTCTCCACCTAACAAACTCCGAGAGGGACAATCATCAAAGTCTCGCCGGTAATCCGTGAACAAACCATTTTCGACCCTCGTCATCATCGGCGAGATCGGTCGATCTCTACCCTCAACTTGGACCCTACGTCCCTGTTGACAACCCCATCCTTGTTTTGGCAATATCTCATGTCGACGAACAAACCCGTGGTCGACCCTCGTCATCATCGGCGAGATCGGTCGATCTTCATCTTTGACTCGGATCTTACATCCTTGTTAACAAACCATATCCTTTGCTTCGACATCTAGCCAGTGTCGACGAAATGAACTAAAATCCGAGCCTTGTCATCATCAACAAGGCCGATCAACACTCTCGCGGTCCAGCTCTTCTGCACCTCGAACTCAAAAAATAATAAAATAAAAAAAGGGGTTAAAAATAGAGATACCCCGCCAGACTTGCTCCTCTATCGGGACGAGTGCAAAAATGGCTATAACCCAGCTGGGGCGAAAACCCGAAAGGGCGTCGCAGGCAAAATCGGGTACCCCGCCACGTGAAAACCCGAAAGGGCGCGTGGGCAAAAGCAAGAGGGGGCTGGTCTCGGTGAAAACCCGAAAGGGCACTTAGGCCGGTAATGTGAATAAAAAAAAAATGATGAATAGTGATGAACCATCCTCCATCCGAAAGGCCACTTTCAAGGTCGTGACGAGGATCTTCATCCGATATCCCACTTATACACGTCCAGTGTCTACCCCTTTCGACCCTTGTCACCATCGGCAAGATCGGTCACTACCCTATCCGGTTTTTGTCACCATCGGCAAGACCGTCTACCCTTTCGACCCTTGTCACCATCGACAAGATCGGTCACTACCCTATCCGGTTTTTGTCACCATCGGCAAGACCGTCTACCCTTTCGACCCTTGTCACCATCGGCAAGATCGGTCACTACCCTATCCGGTTTTTGTCACCATCGGCAAGACCGTCTACCCTTTCGACCCTTGTCACCATCGGCAAGATCGGTCACTACCCTATCCGGTTTTTGTCATCATCGGCAATACCGTCTACCCTTTTCGACCCTTGTCATCATCGGCAAGATCGGTCGCTACCTATAACGGTTTTTGTCATCATCGGCAAGACCGTCTACCTTTTCGACCCTTGTCATCATCGGCAAGATCGGTCGCTACCTATAACGGTTTTTGTCATCATCGGCAAGACCGTCTACCCTTTTCGACCCTTGTCATCATCGGCAAGATCGGTCACTACCCTATCCGGTTTTTGTCACCATCGGCGAGACCGTCTACCCTTTCGACCCTTGTCACCATCGGCAAGATCGGTCACTACCCTATCCGGTTCTTGTCACCATCGGCAAGACCGTCTACCCCTTTCGACCCTTGTCACCATCGGCAAGATCGGTCGCTGCCTATAACGGTTTTTGCCATCATCGGCAAGACCGTCTACCCTTTTCGACCCTTGTCATCATCGGCAAGATCGGTCGCTACCTACCCGGTTCTTGTCACCATCGGCAAGACCATCTACCCTTTTCGACCCTTGTCATCATCGGCAAGATCGGTCGCTACCCTCCTGGTTTTTGTCATCATCGGCAAGACCATCTACCCTTTTCGACCCTTGCCACCATCGGCAAGATCAGTCGCTTTCCCCCCAAACCTGGCAAAGGCCCTGTCCCAGGAACGGCTACACCGCGGTGGAGCGAACACCTCATCCCTTCCCTGAAGGCGTGAGCGCTCTCCTGCATTATTGACACTCGTTCCCGGGTTCAGGTGATTAGCCGAAAGAAAGAAAAGACGAAAAGAAGTCGTGGTCAAGACTACAAAGAGAAACGCTTCCATTTAATGAAAGTGGAGAATACATTCTTTTGCCCAGGGCATCCCCCAGGGTACATAAACTCCAAAGACAAAAAAAAAAGGAACAGAGCTTCCAAAAGGAAAGGAAACAAAAAGCAAAGGGAAACCAAGACTACGGCAGAGGACGCCGGAAGATGTCCCCTAGTTCCAAAAGGCCCAGCGAGGGGTACTGGGTCAATTCCTCCAGACGAGTCTCGGTGGCTGTCAGCTGCAATAACCTCTCGTCGAGTGAAGCAAGTCGTCCTTCAGCCAGGTCGGCCTCCTCTGTCGTCTGGACTTCTAGGCGCTCGCCTTCCCGCAGCTCGGCCTCGGCCTTAGCTAGTTCCGCACGCAATTCATCTATCCGTGCCCTGAGGAGCAGCTGACGTTCCGAGATATTCTCAGCGGCGTCCCTCAGCTGTCCCACCGTCACCTTCAGTGAACTGACGGTAGTGCGGCAATCTGCCCTCTCCAACTTCACAGCAGCGAGCTGATCGGAAACCTCCCGGCTCAGGAAATCCCGCCTGTTGGCGTGCTTCAGCAGCATTACAACCCGCGGAGTCCAATCATCCATGGGGCAGCCGAATGCTAAAAGCGGTCGGGAGAGATGGTCCACCAAGCTCCTCAGCTGCACATAGGTCAGGTCCGGAGAAGCTAACATGGCTCGCTGGAGATTATCCAGGGACTGCCATACCATGTCACCAGAAAATTGTAGGCCTAATGGCGAAGTCTCGGGGAGCTGAAAGTCTACCCTGCTATCTATCTCGGCCCAAATGTCATCGGCCACCCCGAGGGACGACGACGGCATAGTCTGCACGACGCCTACACCCGGCCCGATTATTGCAGCAGTAGCAGCTAAAGGGGCCTCCATGGTGACAATTTCCTTGCCCGCCCATCGGGGTGAGGCTACAGCACCTGCATCGGCAACGGAAGGCGCTTGCTCCTCTTGAGTAGTCTTACCGGCCGCCGAAGGAGGAGAGCCCTCTACGACCGACAAGGTCTGAATAACATCGGCCTCGTCTGTAATAATTTCTCCTGCTTCTATATCCGGAGGACCACTTGGCAACGGCAATGATTTTGCACCGATCGCCAAGGTTTGAACCCTTGCAACCTCGGTCGGAGCGCTAACTTCGACGGTCACGCCAGGCTCCTGTGAGACCGCTGCAGCAGCATAGGTCCGTGGAAGCCGCAGGGCAATGGGCCGTACAATAGGCGGGAAGGCTGACTGACCCACATCCGTGCCAGGAAGGGGTATGCGGATCATTATAGCTGGCGGTATCACCTCAACCTGCATTCCATGTATATACATCAGCCAGCTGGCTTGAAAATTAAAAGAAGTGCTGCAAGTGGGAATCAGAAAGCTCCATACCTCGACTGGCACTATATTTAGGCCTCCTAAGGTGGCCTCTGAAGATTCAGGCCCCTCTCCTGCAATCGGGTATGATGGCCCGTGCTCGGCTCCCAATAGCCTCGGAGGGCTAAACGTCGGCAGGTCGCTCTCATAAGTTGATGAAGCCCCGGCGTCCTCAGTCTCGGTGTCAACCATGGGGAACCCCTCGTCATCGGCCGAGCCGCCGCCATAATCAACCTGTTCAGAAGAGGATGACTCCTCTGCTTGTTCTCGAACCTCAAGTACCTGAGCGGGAACTAGGCTGCCAGGGGAGGGCCCTCTAACCAGAGCCTCCTCAGCGATCTCTGTCTCGGGAGCACCCGTTGGCGGAATATCTAGGGGCTGGTCCCTTGGAAGCCCTTGCTCTCCAATGACGACCTCTACCAAGGCGCCAACCTCAGGGAGCAGTGTGGGCCGAATGTCGACTGGAGTCAAAGGACAATAAACGGTCAAGACTTGACTAAAAATACAACATGTCGCTGAGCTCTATAGGCGAGCTGCAAATTACCTTCTGTTTCTCGATGAGGTGTCGGTGAAGGTAAGTCGCCTTCAACAGAGGTCAAGGGGACTTCCCTCTCCCCGGCGGCAGCTCCGGTTGCCGCCTCCAACCCAACAACGGCAGGGACAGTGCCGGCAGCTACTGAAAAGAAAGATGGTCAGCCCAGGCGGCCGAAACAAGCAAATAAGCCATGCAAGAATAAGAAGTCACCTTCGCCTTCAGGCCCTTGTGTCCGGGCAGCTTCAAATTCAGAAAATGACGGAACTCGTGGAAGGGGAGCCGTGGACCCTTCCTCAGCGACCTTCCTCCGACGTGCCCGAGTAGCACGGGAGTCTGCCCTCTTGGCTTTCTTAGCCCTGCTAATGGCCTCCTTGACCTGAGACCTGGTCCGCTTCCGCGAGTCCCCAGGGGGTAATGGCGTCGTGGTCGGAGTCGGCTCTGGAATGTTGAAGTATGAAGGCTTCTCCGCCTTAGATATCAGCTCCCTACAGTGTCGAGTCGCTCCCGCAGAAAGGCGGGCTGCCAAAAAAAAAAAACAACACATGAGTAAGAAGATGCACACTGAATATAGGAGAAGCAACTCCAGGGCTGAAGAAGAAAACAAGCATTACCTGGCATCCCCGTATATCGAGGACTGAGTGGCCAGTAAAGCAATACTGGCGCCTTGTCCCGGGAAGCCGCCTCGCGGATCAGCCAGCATACGTCACCAATTGTTTCACTTTTCTCCGTCAGTTGGGCCAAATCTTCATGGCCGCAGGAGGACAAGTGATGATATAAGCTCAAGTGGTCGAATCCCCAGCCGTCGACATACTTGAAGGATATTTGAAGCTGATGGTTCCGAATGGCTTCTAATGGACTGTCAACTGAAAGCCCATGAGAATGAAGTAGGGCGAATATCCAGGGGGTGGTGGTGTACAAGTCAGCCCGCCTGTTTTCCCTCCCGATGAAGGTCCGATAAGGATGAAAATGGTCAATCTCCGGGCGCCAGCTCGCCACAGTAGGAAGAGGTTCTTCCACTGGAAGGGGAATTGTCTGAAGAGCAACCCGGTCACTGCTGACCCGACACAATCCCCAGAGGGTCTTCACATAGTCATCCTTCCTGATTTCAGGCATCTTCGGGTCGGACTTGGATGACTTGCCCTTCACAGCTTTCCTGGCCTCTATATATGCCGTCACCTCGGCATTGGACCAGGACTTCAGCTTCTTCAGATATGCGGGATCAATGTCCAGAATGGGCTCCCGCTGGGAATCTAGAAAGCGGCGTTCGGCAACGTGCCAGCAGTCTTTCCGGGAATTCCGATAAAAACCTGTTCGTGCATTCCACCACTTGATGAAGTCTGGAGTCACTCGGGGAAGACGAGCCGGGGTTGGCACCCTGAATGATACATCCTCCCGGCGATGAAAGTAATCCCACCATGTGCGGGCTTCCTCTGTAGTCGTCTGACCGGCCCGGTGCCTGTTTGGAAGATTGAACTGGGCCGCAGAAGAGGGAATTTGTTGGTCATACCCAAAATTCCGACTGAAGCGGAAAGGATAATACGGCTCCAGCCACAGCAAGCCGCTCTTTCTAAAAACAAGAACACTCGGGCGGATAGACAATGCCCAATCAACCAGTTCCGGTTCCAGGATGGGCCTTGTGCTCTTGCGCCCAGTCAACTCATGAATGAACTCCTCTATCTCAAACAATCGGCACTGCCGCATCCTGTTTACCAGAGGACTAGAGCTGGCAGCCAAGCTCCAGAAATGAAGAACTCCCGGGGAATCTACTGGAACTGTAGTCAACTTCCCCCCGATGGCAAAAAGCTGATCCGCCAGTGAGGAGGCTTCAGCACTAGCAAATTCAATCATCCGCGGCAGCGGGCGATCTGACTGCATTGACCGGGGAGCCGCTTCCGGGAATAGGGTACAGACCCAAGCATTAAAGAAGTGGAGGGGACCAACTATCCTCGAATTCCGGGGAATACGTGATTTGTGCAAATCCCCCAACATTTTGTATATGAGGCATAAAGCCACGGGGCACAGGGACAGCTTCGTCCCCCAAGCCATCAAACAGGCGGGGTAAATCGCCTCCGGCCTAATCACCGTCTCATCTCCTTGGGGAAGGGCGAATGAACAAAGCCAATATGTCAAATACGCAGCACAATGTGTAACTGCGTCAACTCCCGTGGGATTCGGGCCGGCCTGTCGCCCTCTCCCTGAGATAGCAGGATATGTTGCTTGGCGCCGAGCCCTCTTCTTCCGCACCACCACTGTCGGAACCACTGTGGGGAAGTCCTCATAGTGCTGTTCCCCACCAAAGAAATATTGAAGCCACGTGCCCATCCGCACGCGCCTCTTTTCGCCGGGCTTTCGCGCTTCCCTCGAGTCAAGTGTCAGGCGCAGCAGGGTGCGATACGCCTTCATCAGATAACGATAGGCGAAGCCCGTGAAGTAGTTGCCTTCACCATCTGTCTGGTCCTTCAGCCAATCTGCGAAGCAAACTTCTTCATACGGCTCTCCATCTATCGGCAGGCCGCTCAGCTGAGAAAGGCTCCATAAATCCAATGAAGTTTCACCTTCTGCGGTGTAGAAAGTATTGTACTCTGGGCAGAAGACTTCAATCATCCCGCAGCATAGGCCTCGGGAGATCGGGTATCTATACCGGGAAGCGTATACACTCTGATAAATTCCGGCGTGCACCAAGATGGGGGCGTATTGCCGCAACACAAAGTCAGTGAATTCAACCGCTCCCGGTCTGAAGGCGTGAGCATCGGTGGCTTTGAGCTCTCCAAACCACCCCACTGAAATTTGATGTTTGAACCGGACCGCCAAGCAGTCCAAAAGAAAAGGCTCATCTCGATATCCCCAATGGAGCGGTGCGAGGAACAGACCATATATGGGTTTCTCCCTGTCAACACGGCCGGCGGTCTCATTCCAGCGAGCTGGTGTGTATTGCGGTGCCCTCGTCAGCATCCCGGCTTCGGGAGATAATTCCTGCACTCCGAGCACGGCCCCCCATTTCCTGGGTTCCCCGGGGATGTACATGGGCATACCATATGTGACTGACTCAGTCAGGCTGTCCCGCTCCGCCAGCAGCGCTCCTTCAGCTCGGCGGACCAGGATTAAATCACGCTTCCCACCGAGGTTGAAGCGCTCGAGAAACGCCATCAGGTGCTTGTCTTTGGGGTGATCCCGTCTGATATTGCCCCCTCGGTCATATCTGAATTGGTTGCCGTCGAGGATCAACAAATGGCCGGTGTCGACTGTGTCGGTTTCTGAGTCCGAAGACTCAGCCACCACGGCTACACGTCGGAGCCCCCGATCAAGGGAATGGACGTTCCCCCATGTCACGGCGACCCGAGATACAGAGGAAGAAGAGCCGGAAGCCATGTTATCTGCAGAACAGCACCCGGAAAAGAACAAACAAAAGTCAGAAATTAGTGAATCGAAATAATATTTCTGACGAAATTTCGGCAGCATCTCCTCAGCTCGAGGGTTTGCCAAAAAGAGAGCGGAAGCCGTCCACGAAGGGAGCAGCCCCTAAAAGCAGCCATAGGCATTAAGCCAGAGCCGAATGGGACACCCGAGGGATCTAGCTCCGAGGACAAGTCCTACGAGAAGCCTCCCGGGGCCCGAAGAATGGGTTCAAAACCCAAAGAACAGCAACACTCAACTCACCCGCTCACAGGCGAAATCGCCCGAACCCGGGACTCACTCGGCGTCGCGAGAGGTGGAGAGAGGAATGAGGAGAGAGAAAAAAATATTGCAAATGAAGACTGAAGAAGAAAAATGGAGAAGAGAGCCTTTTATAGGCCCCCCCTCTCATCTCGTTAAAACGGCGCGCCCTGGAGCGCGCCGTTTTGAGCAAATGGCGCGCCGGGGAGGGCGCGCCGTTTTAACTCCAGAAAGGGGTAGGGCGCGCCGTAAAGGCCGCGCCGTTTTAACCCCGAAGGCCCAGGGCGCGCCGTAAAGGCCGCGCCGTTTTAACGTTCGAAGCAAAGGCCGCGCCGTTTTAAGCAACGCCGTCAGGCTTCCCGCCTCGTCCGACGGGCATCCGGAGCCAGAATTGAGCGCCGTTCGAGCTCTCGTCATCACACGAAGCTCATCCGTAGGCACTGCTGCACTCCTGCCTCGCTTGCACCACCCACGTCTGGGGGGCATTTGTTGGCACTCAAAATATGATCCCTGGCGACCAAGCCGCAAAGACGAATGATACGGCCCACTGAAGCACAGAAGCCGATGAAAATCAACTTATCGAGGGTCCCTCGAGCTGACGAAGCCCCAAGCCACCTTGAAGGGAACACCGGGGACCTCACCTCAGGAGAGTCAAAGTCAACCCGCAACCAATCGGCAGTGCGATCAAGCCTGCCCAATGATCCGGCATCGACTCTGTCATGCCACTACCCCACATCCGACGTCCGATCAAGGACGACGGTCTACCTTATGATTCTCCGAAAGAGGAAGAATGCCCTCGGCCATCCACAACAAGGGGCCGGAGGTTCTGTCAGCAAGAAGATCCCGATCACCCGACACGGGTTCAGCTTCTCGCCCTAGTGAGCCCATTAGCGGCCGATGGATCACCGTTCAAGGCGGAATTACCCAGGATGCAATGCCATCCTGCAAGGAAGCTTCGGACACAGGTCCGTCTTGATGAGAGGCACCAATCACAGTGCCGAAAGTCGTACCGACGGGACACCCGTGTGTCCGGACCGGAAGCACACGAAGTTCTGATCAAGGCCGTTCGTCGCGTCAAGAGCTTCGTCAACACCCCGTCAAGGCTCCCCGAGAGCCAGTACGAGAGGAACAGTCAACTGGAGTCTCCGGAACCATCCCCGGACCCACTGGCCTGGCCGTGCCTGGCAAACAGGTTAAAACGGCGCCGCTTAAAACGGCGCCGTCAAACCGGCGCGCAAAGATCAAATGGGGGCCTTCCCCGGCGCCGTCTATCCGGCGCGCAAAGACCAAATAGGGGCCTTCCCCGGCGCCGTCAACCCGGCGCGCTTCCTGGGGCGCCGTTTTAACCCAAGGCTATATATAGCCTGTCGAGAAGAAGATCAAGAGAGATCCGATCGGGAGAGGAGGCGGATTTTAAAAAAAAAAGGGAGAAACTCAATAGAAAGAAAGAGAGCCAATCGTCCGAGAGCGAGAAGTCTTGGGGGAGAAGAAAGGGCTTCCGCTGAGGGCCGCCCCGACCCTTCCCGGTCTGTTCGCTCGAAGCCCTCCGCAGTCGGAGAAGAGGAGTTAGTTCCGATACTCTGCTTTGGAGAAGAAGTTTAGGTGGGTTTCGTGATTTGCTTCCGACGATTCTCTCCGTTTTTTTTTATCTTCTGATGCAATGTAAATGGAGCGGGCAGGGCAATGATACGAGCCCTTTCCTCCTTCATCATTTATTTCCTCCCTTTTTTTTTCCTCGGAAAGCCCCTGCGCGGGTATGACGCCGTAGCATCCTGGGCGATGATATGAGCCTACGATGCCCTGTTTCTTCTAACTTTATTTACCCGTCTTATTTCCGGCTTGAATGCCGACTGTGAGATGCGGACCATTTGTAATGAACCCTTTGGGCATTTGCCCTTTCTATATCTGAATAAAATCACCAGTGTCTATCTGCATATTCGAGGAGTCGTTGCCATATACTGGATCGAGGTTTCTTTCCGCGGTTTCTCTGATGCACACGCCCTGATGATTCCAAGGGCAACAGTGATATCACCCTCTCCCCAAGGGTTTTCTTCTCGCATCTATTTTTATTCCGTGGAGGGTCATTGGCCAGAGGAAGGCACCTCGATGCTCCTCTGGTCAGAACCACGGGACCTTCTCCCATCGCTCTCCTTCTGTTCCCAGTCATGAATGGAGGGGGATGGGGGTATCCCCATAATAAAAACGCAATGCCTGTAGGTATTATTATCTTTCTGTTCGTTATTCCGAGTGCTCAATGGCATGCCCTCCCCCGGTTGTGGAAAGCCACAAGCCAACAAGCTACTGTCTATGCTGACAGGCTAACCCCGATATCAACATAATCCCCCTTGCTAACTAGTCAACCGGCGGGTTTATTACGCGCATAGGCCAATTAACTCCCTTCTACCGAATACATCCTGTCTTGTCTTATTCATGACGATTTTCTCGAAGAATTTGTCCGACGGGGAGAGGGGACATTCCCCCATGAATCACCAGGGGATCACGGGGTCATACCCCTTCGTGGTATGTATCCTCATGGTCCGTTCGGTGAATATAAACAGGGGCTTTGGCCCAACAATAAATCCACTATCCTCAATGGCATTGTGGTGGCCACGGGTTGGAAACCTCTCACAGGCTAGTCCTCAAGGGCTTCTCCTCCCTATTGGCTGTCCCTTCCGATCATGATTTGGCTATGAGTCGAGTGCCCCTCGTAGGCTAGCCCTCGGGGTTTACCTTCTCTTATTGGTCACTTCGTCTGATCACCTTTCAACCCACGGAATGATGGTGCCCCTCGTAGGCTAGCCCTCGGGGTTTCCTATCCGTTCGGGTCTGCCGGCCGCCGTGCGCCACCCGGCTTTTAGGGGTGTACTCCGCCACGTGAGTACTCCCTGCGTCTCCCCGACAATCCTTTGGGATGGGGAGATGCTGCCGAAATTTCGGCTCGAACGAGTTAAGCTCGGAACAATCGCCTCACGCGAGCCCATGACTCGGCACCGATTCCGATGAATAATCAACTTAATAAAATTCTCAAAACCATCCAAAATCTTAATAAATCTATGAATAAACCAACGAGGCCCCTGCCTCCTTGAAATCGGGCTAATTCAGCGCGTTCATGCGCGATCACGCTTTAAAACGGCGCGCCCTTCCCGGCGCGGTCTTCCCGGCGCGGCCTTCCCGGCGCGCCCTTTCCGGCGCGCCCTATCCGGCGCGCCCTTTCCGGCGCGCCCTTCCCGGCGCGCCCCAGCTCCCCACGCCGTTTTTAACGGCCTGCCCCTTTACCTACGGTTATGGCGCCGTTTTAAGCTTTTTACCTACGTTTCAGGGCGCCGTTTCAAGCGTTTTGATCCCTGTCTTCGCATGCACTGCACCGGTTTCGTTCCGAATCGTGTCGTCGCATCATTCTAACCCCTTTCCCACTTATGGGATGATTTCTTATGCTAATCACAGAGGGGTGCAAGTCCTTCAACTAATAATCATCATGTAGTTCCCTTTTCCGGCTTCGACAGCCCGATATCTCGGCAATTAATCAAAGGTGTTCCCTCCTCGTGGGGGATGTAATTAACGCCATAGCCTTTATGGTATGGCGGACTGCTGGTCCCGACCGAACCTCACATTCGCCCTACATGGGTCAGGATGAGCGCATCATAAATCGTCACGCATGTGACTGGCACGCCCGCGTCGTCAATCAGTCAGTTGACTACAAGTCAGTCAATTGGTCGATCGACCCGCGAAATAAATGAATGAAAAATACCAACGAAAAGGAGCGAAGGAAAAGACGGTCGAAACAGGTGTCCCTTGTACCATCCGATTTTGACATTGTTTTCCGTTGACTTGACAGTCTACTCCTTCAGTGACCCTCCACTAGTCGTAGCCTTCTTACACACGTGTGGTCCCACCAGGGAGTGGTGGAGAGGCTACCCTGAGGACGGTTTTTAGACTGGTTTCCGTCAGGCCCCTCGTCGTTAGCCAGAGTCTGGCTACAGGGGAAAACCAGTTAGAGGGCCAGACCTAGGACGCATGGTCTGTGTGTGCACACATGGTTGGGGGCAGTTGGACACACGCTGACGAGCGTGACCCGAGCTAGTCACTTGGTTGTGGTACTTGTACGGTGTCCGTGCCTCTGGTAGGCACTACCACGTTAGGCAGTTCACCTGCGGTGCGGTGTAAGTCATCAGGGGACGCTACCGGCTATGCTTCTAGTGGGAGGTACTCCTGTCGAGTCGGGAGTGACAGAGTGTCAGTCGTCGCGACTTCGACCTTCGGGTTTGTCGTGGTGTTGACCATTGGGTTTCGGTCGTTTCGCCGTGGTGTGTGTGTCGGCTTGCGTACCGTGAGACCGGTGTTTTGTAGATGGCAGGGCTTCCTTTCTGAGGTACTCGCTTACTGCTAGCGTAGCGGTTTCCCCATTTGCGAGGTAGGGTTCGAGTGATCCCTACTGAGTCTTGTTCCGAGACTCATTCCCTGCATGTTTTCACCATGTTTCAGGCAAGGCGCGGTTCAGGGGAGTTCGTCTGAGGCTCAACTTGGTTCAGGTGCCCAGCGTTAGTGCCAGATGTCAGAGCCGGGGTATGTCCCGTGTAGCTGTACTTTCTTTTCTTGTCTCTGTACTAGTTGTGGACTACTGTTGTTATTTTATTGTTATATTATAGACCATGTAAAATGTTAATTTATTTTCTACTTAATTATATAACTGTTTAATTTCTTTAATTACTTGTGATACTTGTGTAGTTTCCACACCATCTTTCTAACCCTTCCGAGTCCTCAGACTCGTGGGTGGCGGTGCGAGTCTCGGGTTATCGGGCCTTCCCGGTAACCGGATTCTCGGGTCGTTACAGCTGGTATCAGAGCATGGTTGTGGAATTATACGAGAATCGTAGGTAATTGTAGTGGTCCACTAGTCCACAGTGATGATGTACAGTTGACGCTGGCATCGGGCATCGTGTGTTTTCCTAATCTTGCTGTTCAGTGTTTTCTGTCTTTTGCTTCAGGTGCGAGTATGGCGTCGAGGCCGGCGAATCGCTCTCAGCAGGGGCAGTCGACTGGAGTTCAGGGGATCTAGCAGGAGGATCAGCAGGAGTAGGAGGAGCAGAGTGCCACCTGCGGCCACCGAGGCAATGGATACTGCGAGATTTCCGGGGGCCGATGATTTCTTCCGTGGCATGTACCAGCTTATCTCGCAGCAGTTCGGCGGAGAGGCTGGTAAGGGCTCGTCGACCAGGGGTGGGCCAGGCCGACTGGTGGGGACACCACCGGGTCCACTACCGGGCCCACTACTCGGAGCTGACGTCGCACCCCCCCGACTGCACCGAGCTTATGGCTCGGAGATCCTTCCTGAAGACTCGGCTTATGGCTACGGTAGTATATTGCGTATTGAGTATATGTATTTGTGTGTATGTATACATGTATTCCTACATGTATTTTTTTCTTTCGTCTTATTAGGTTAGTCATAGTCAAATAACATGTGTGTAATTTTTGTATTTTATTTGATTAAAACCCACAAGTCAAAGTGAGGTGGGTGGATTTTGTTTTGTTAGGCTATGGTATAAACACAATTAGTATAAGTGTGAGGGTATTATTGCGATGGCTTTCTTTCCTATATAAGGAGGCCAAAGGGATGTGTTACGTATGAATGTTGTTATATGAATGAAAGCTTGTTTGTGTGAGAGCTCTTTCCTCTTGCATTTCCCTTCCCTCTTTCTCCTTGGGAGTTTGAGTGTCGCCCGGTGTGAGACCGTCCGGCGTGAAGCCGAGCTGTGTGAGATAGCAAGTTATCCGTTCCCGTCCTATTCGTGATATCAGAGTGCCGTCGATCCATTTCCACGTCGCCGCTGCGTCAGATTTGGTATCAGAGCCTAATACGGCGTCAACGACGACCCCGACGTCCCCGACGTCATCTCCCTTTCTCCCTCTAGGTTGCTAGAGTGAAAAAAAAAGAAAAAGAAAGAAAAGGAAAAAAAGGAAGGAGAGAAGCAGAATAAAAAAAATATAGATTGAGGAGGTTGAAAAAAATAGAGAGAAAAATTTTTTTAGCAAAAGAGAGAGAGAGAGAGAAAATCCCTGTGTTTTGTTTTCCCCTCTCCCTCTCATATTCTCTCTCCCGTGTACTCTCTCTCTCTCTCTCACGAGCTTCTCTCTCTCTTCCCTTCTCTCTCCCGCTTTTTTCTCTCTCTCCCGTGAATCTCTCTCTCTCTATCTCTCTCTCTCGGTTGATGGAAAGGTTTTAAATTTTTTTTTTCAGTTCGCAGGGGCCGGGCATCGTCACCCGTGCCCCTTTCAAATTCCCCTCTGGCCGCAACGGCCAGAGCCCCCCACCGCGCCGCTTGGCCCGCCCCTGCGCCCCGCGCCCGGCCTCCATGCATCGCTCCCGCCCGAGCACCGGCCTGCGCGAGCCCACCTGCGCGAGCCCGCCTGCGCGCCCTGAGCACACCCGGCGTGCGCCCGCACCGAGCCCGCGCCCGCACCACTCCCGGCCAGCTTCCACGCGCCCGAGCTCCTCACCCGAGCGGCCAGCGCCCTCCCGCGCCCGCGCCCGCCTACACCCGGGGCCGCGCCGCCCCGCCCACAGGCGCCGGTCTCCCGGGCCCTCCCCGCGTTTTGGCCGCCGCGTTGGCTGACCAACTCCGCCCACCACCAAGGCTGACCGCCGGCTTCCTGCACCACCAACCGCGTCAGCCACCACCAACTAAAGTGTTTGAAAAGTCAGAAAAGAGTTGAAAAAAAGTGTGAAAAGAAAAAAAAGGTGAAGTGTTGAAAAAAAAGGTTAAAAAGAAAAGTCAAAAAAGAGGTTTTGAAAATAAGTTAAATATATATAATATATATATTTGAGATATATATAATCTTATATATATATATATATATTATTATATATCTGTTTAACTTATTATTTCTTGTGGCACCCGAGTCCATTATTACGGCTCGACCCGAGTCTGAGTCGCCCGGATGCCGACGGAAGATCCGTAGCTTACGGAACATGCATACGCGAGAATCTCCCTGCACGGAGAAAATTTTAGATTGATTTGTTCCCCTACGCGGGAAATTTTAAGTGGTCTTGTAATAATTCAATCCTCCTTGTGCGGAGTGAATTCTTTGTAACCAGTCAAGCTTCATCGACGCCGTGCGGGCACGCACGTCCCCGCTCGCCTTCGTCTCCGGTCGGAGTTAGGCTTTTCAGTCTAGCTAGGTACGTGCTCCCCTCACTTACTCGTTTAGTATCTTTTCAATTGCCGTGCGAAGTGAGAGAGAGCCCGATCCATGCAGCCAATCTCCTGAGTGCATCGCTGTGGACGGAAAGCGAGAGCTTGTATGTACCCATCCTTAGGCCCTAGACTGTCCCATTAGAGCACCCTAATTGTCAGGAGGTAGTTCTACAACTACTTCACCTACGGGCGAGCAACTCTTCCTGACCGGTCCCTTCAAATTGGACCTTTTCCTATTAACCAACAATTCGGATCTATAGCTTGCTAATTATCGGTCCCAGGACTGCATCATTTAGGTCCGAGGTCGTGCATGCCACGTTGGTCTAGGAATTCATCCGGCCGTCTAGAGCGCCCGTCAATGCTACCCATGGATCAAGAGAGCGTGACTGCTATGCTAGTCCAGCTCGAGCACAATCTCGTGGCCCACTTTGAAGAATCCATAGGCCAACTACGGACGGAACTCGATAAGAGGATCCGAGCCTTAGAGGATCGACTGAAGGGAGAGGAAGGAAGAGTGAATGGCCACGGCAATCCCGTAGCCAATCCAAAGGAGGAAAGAGAGCAGGTCCGCCCGAATCAGGGTCCCCAAGGTAGAGAGCAAGAGGCCCGTGCGCCTCGAGAGAGAGACCACGACGATGAGGATATCATCCTACGGAACGTCAAGATTGACGCTCCGAGTTTTGATGGGTCTCTCAACCCCGCTACATATCTTGATTGGGAGACCGGGATGGACCAATATTTTGATTGACATCGCTGCATGACCCCTGCCAAAAGGGTGAGATTTGCCAAAATGAAACTCCTCAGTCAAGTTAAAACTTACTGGTGTAACGTTGAAAATCTCCTAGCCAGGAGACGGGAGGAGCCTATTAGCACGTGGGAAGAAATGAATGAGAAATTGAAGGAGAAGTATCTGTCACCTTCCTACCATCAACATCTTTTAGACCAATGGCAGAAACTCACCCAAGATGGAAAGTCTGTGGACGAGTACATCATCAAATTTGATGACTTCTTCCTTCGGAGTTGAGTCATGGAGGATGGCTCCGTCACCCTCTCTCGGTTTAGGGCTGGCCTATACGAGAGTATTCAGTGGGAATTATTCTTGCGGGAGGTTAACACCCTCGAGCATGCCTACCAGGTTGCACGAGATGTTGAGAGGTTTCAAAGGGTGGTTCCACCTCGGGTTCCCATCTACCGCCAACCTGAATCCCAAAACCCCATAGTCCGCTATACTGGGAGAGCTGGCCCCTCCACCTCCTACGTCCCTACTGCTACCCCACTTAGGGCCGTTGCCCCCACTGCTCCTTTCCCACGGAACCCCTTACCTGCACCCGCTGCTGTGCCTAGGCTGGAGTATACTCCACCAGTTGAGAGGAGAGATGACAAGGGAAAGGGAGTCATCCCTAGCACCTCCCAACCAGTTCCTGTCTCGGGAGTCCGCTGCTTTAGGTGTCACAACCTAGGGCATATTGTCACCAATTGCCCCACCCGAGCCTTGGTCATCACCGACCCTCAACATGTGGAGCTTCCACCTCGGGAAGAAGAACCCCTTGAGAGATATGAGCCTGACCCTGATCTCATTGCCCAGTTTGAGGAATTAGATACGGGATTTGATAGCACACATGTCGAGTACATGCAAGTGGGAGATATCGTTGAAAGTTTTAGCCATGGACGATTGGGTGTAGTTCGTTGCATCCTAGCTCACCCCCAGGAGGACGACTGATGCCGAACCTCCATCTTTCAAACCTACATCATGCTCAAGTCTCAACCCTGCAAGGTGATCTTTGACAACGGGAGCTGTATCAATGCAGTCTCTTCAGACTTTGTCTCCTGTCTAGGTCTACCTACACACCCTCATCCGAGACCATACAACGTGGCTTAGGTTGACGACACGTCTATCCCAGTCACCACTACATGTGTCATTCCCATCCAGTTCCAGTCCTACCAAGGACAAATCATATGCGATGTAGTGCCTATGAAGGTCGGGAGCATCATCCTAGGATGGCCATGGATCTACAATGTAGACCTTACTACATTCGGTCGGTCAAATCAGTGTTCACTCTCCCATAATGGGAAGAGGATTCAATTGCTCCTAACACCCCCAAAGGTGGCCACAGGAAAGAGTCCTACCTCTACACCCGCTGCATCCCCCAAAATTCAGGAGAATACCCCAACCCCCACCAAAGGGAAGCTTCCCATTCCCTCCTCTCCTACACCTGTCATATCCATCCCTAAGGCCCCTAAGGTTGACCATGACCCGATTAGGCGCCTTAACTTCATAGGTGTTCGTGAGATGAATAGAGAGGTTGCCGAGGGTGCCCCTGTTTGGACTGTTGTCATCACCATTACCCCTGAGGAGTCCCAGGTCTCCGTCCCACCTGAAGTCTAGGCAATCCTGCAGGACTTCCAAGACATCTTCCCGGAATACTTGCCTTCAACACTCCCTCCCATATGTGATGTTCAACACGCCATTGATCTTATCCCTGGGTCCACCCTACCCAACCTTCCCCACTACAGATTAAACCCCAGAGAGCATGCTGAGCTCCAACGAATTATTGAGGACCTTATCCAAAAGGGCTTCCTCAGGGTGAGCAAGAGTCCATGTGCTGTTCCTGCCTTGCTCACACCAAAGAAAGATGGCACCTGGCGGATGTGTGTTGACAGCCGCGCCATCAATAAGATCACTGTCAAGTATAGATTTCCCATTCCTCGTCTTGATGACATGCTTGCCATGATGAGTGGAGCCACCATCTTTTCCAAGATTGACTTGAAAAGTGGCTACCACCAGGTCCGGATTCGACCAGGGGACGAGTGGAAGACAACCTTCAAAACCAAAGAAGGTCTGTATGAGTGGTTTGTCATGCCGTTTGGGCTATCCAATGCCCCAGCACATTCATGCGACTTATGATGGAAGTCCTCCGCCCTCTCATCGGTCGCTTTGTTGTCGTCTACTTTGACGACATTCTCATCTATAGTCACAACCCTCAAGACCACATCCACCATTTGAGGGAAGTTTGCGAGACTTTGAGGAAAGAAACCCTGTACGCCAATCTCAAGAAACATAAATTCATGACAGACCGGGTTACTTTTCTCAGATTTATGGTTTCAAGTCATGGAGTGTCTGTGGACCAATCCAAGGTCCGAGTCATAGTAGATTAGCTAGAGCCCCAGAATATCCATGACGTTCGAAGTTTCCATGGGCTAGCCACCTTCTACAGACGCTTCATTCAGGGTTTTAGCACCATTATGGCACCCATTACGGATTGTGTCTGTAAGGGGAATTTTGAGTGGACCAAAGCCGCCTCCCAGGCTTTTCGTGCCATAAAGGAGCTCACGACTAAAGCCCCTGTCCTCCGCCTGCCAGACTTTTCAAAAGTCTTTGAGATTTCCTGTGATGCATCTGGCGTAGGTATAGGTGGAGTGCTTAGTCAAGAGAGTCACCCTGTGGCTTATTTCAGTGAGAAGCTTTCTGATGCAAAGCTTCGTTACTCCACCTATGATAAGGAGTTCTATGCCATGGTCCAAGAACTCAAACACTGGAGACACTATCTCTTATCACAAGAGTTTGTCTTATATTCGGACCACGAGGCTCTGAAATTCCTTAGCTCTCAGAAGGGCTTAAACCCTAGGCATGGTCGGTGGGTAGAATTCCTCCAGTCTTTCACATTTGTCCTAAAACATAAGGCTGGAAAGGGAAAAAAGGTGGCCGACGCCTTGAGTCGAAGGGTCTCCCTTCTTTCCACTGTTCGGGTAGAGGTCACGGGATTTGACCGCATAAAGGAACTCTATGGAGAGTGTCCTGATTTTGGCCCTGCCTACTCTGCTATGTCTGCTGGATCCTCGACAGCATTTGCTGACTATCTACTCCAGGATGGTTTTCTGTTTCGAGGGCAGCAACTCTGTGTCCCGAGGACTTCTGTTCGGGACTTTCTAGTCTAGAAAATGCATGCTGGAGGTCTTGCTGGTCACTTTGGCCGCAACAAGACCATCCATTCTATGGAGGAGCACTTTTATTGGCCTGGCCTGAAGAAAGATGTGACCAAGATTGTAGCCAAGTGTAGGACATGCACGATGGCTAAACAGGTCAGACAGAACACTGGTCTCTACACTCCTCTCCCCGTTCCTGATCGACCATGGGTTGATGTGAGTATGGAATTTATCCTTGGTTTACCTCGCACTGCTCACAAGCATAATTCCATCTTTGTTGTTGTTGATAGGTTCTCTAAGATGGCCCACTTCATTGCATGTTCCAAAACATCTGATGCATCTAGAGTAGCCCATTTATTCTTTGATGAACTCGTGCGTCTGCATGGTCTCCCCCAAACCATAGTGTTTGACCGAGATGTCCGGTTCACTAGCTATTTTTGGAAGACACTTTGGCACCTAGTTGGCACCAAACTGAAGTTTTCCACTGCCTATCACCCCCAAACTGATGGGCAAACCGAGGTCGTCAATAGGAGTTTAGGGAATCTGTTGAGGTGTCTCATCGGGGATCACCCCGGCACTTGGGACCTTCTTTTGCCCAGAGTCGAATTTACATACAACAGTTCGGTCAATCGGTCCATAGGTATGCGTCCATTTGAGGTCGTGCATGGATACAAACCTAGGAAACCTGTGGATCTCATTCCCCTTCCCCTCGAGTCTAGGATATCCAAGTCAGCTGAGGAGTTTGCGCAGCATGTCACGAGTCTGCATGAGTCAATTAGCAAGTAAATCAACCTCAGTAATGAGACTTATAAAAAATTAGCTGATTCGCATCGGCGTCACCATGAATTCCAAGAAGGTGACATGGTTATGGTACGGGTTCGACCCGAACGACTCCCTTCGGGAGCCCTTAAGAAGTTGCAAGCCCGTAGTGATAGACCATTCCCAATTCTGCGGAAGATTGGCTCTAATGCGTATGTTGTGGACTTACCTCCCGAGTATGGGATTAGCTCGACTTTTAATGTGACAGATCTAGTGGCCTACAAAGAACCCACAGCGATTCCTAGTGACCCTTTCGAGCCTTCTCCTCCCATTGAGAGTGAGCCCACCCCTGTGCGTCCCACAGCCTCGAGAGTTCCGCGCGAGCACATTGAGAGGATACTGGATGAGCAGGTGACCACTACACGGAGCAGGGTGTACCAGCGCTACCTTATCCGCTGGCGGGACCGTCCACCTTTTGATGATTCCTGGATCAGCTGGGAAGATCTCCAGCGCCTCGATCCAGATCTGCTGGAGCTCTACCACAGCAGTGTTCCCCCTTACTCGACGGAGTCAAGTTCCAGCCGTCCCGGGAGGGTTGGTGGGGACACCACCGGGTCCACTACCGAGCCCACTACTCGGAGCCGACGCCGCACCGCCCCGACTGCACCGAGCTTATGGCTCGGAGATCCTTCCTGAAGACTCGGCTTATGGCTACGGTAGTATATTGCGTATTGAGAGTATGTATTTGTGTGTATGTATACACGTATTCCTACATGTATTTTTTTCTTTCGTCTTATTAGGCTAGTCATAGTCAAATAACATGTGTGTAATTTTTGTATTTTATTTGATTAAAACCCACAAGTCAAAGTGAGGTGGGTGGGTTTTGTTTTGTTAGGATAGGGTATAAACACAATTAGTATAAGTGTGAGGGTATTATTGCTATGGCTTTCTTTCCTATATATGGAGGCCAAAGGGATGTGTTACGTATGAATGTGGTTATATGAATGAAAGCTTGTTTGTGTGAGAGCTCTTTCCTCTTACATTTCCCTTCCCTCTTTCTCCTTAGGAGTTTGAGTGTCGCCCGGTGTGAAACCGTCCGGCGTGAGGCCGAGTTGTGTGAGATAGCAAGTTATCCGTTCCTGTCCTGTTCGTGATATCGGAGTGCCATCGATCCATTTCCACGTCACCGCCGCGTCACCGAGCAGTGAGGGATTTCATGCAGTTTCATCCCCCTTACTATGGCGGTCAGCCAGACCCTGATGTGGCTCGTGATTGGCTCGACGAGATGGAGCGGGTGTTCTGTTCCGCAAGGTGTGCTGCAGAGGACATGGTGATATTGGCCTACAACTAGTTGCAGGGTACGGCTCGAGCGTGGTGGTCTTCTGAGTGGAAGACGTCTTTTCAATCGCGCGCCCTTGAGCAGATTGTGTGTAGTGACTTTGTTGGCGCTTTTGAGCGTATGTACTGTCCCGAGTACATTGCTACGCAACGGATGCGTGAGTTCTTGGAGCTGGTTTAGGGCGACATGTCCGTATTGCAGTACAAGGCCTGATTTATTAAGCTGGGTCAGTTTGCACCTTATATCATGAAGCATGAGAGGGTGAAGATGGCATAGTTCGTTCAGGGCTTGAGGCAGGAGCTGAGGCACCATTTGATCGCGAATGCTGCCACCGATTTGGAGACAGCGTCTTGCGTTGCGGCTTCCTTGGAGATGGATATGCAGAGGACTCGAGGACCGATTAGCCAGGGGCAGACCTTGTCAGGTCGCAGTCAGCAGTCGGCTACCCAGCAGCAGTGTTCTTTCCAGCATGCGTTGGGTGGTTCAGGAGCGCCGTCACCGACAGCGTAAGTGACAGGATCCGTATCTTTCGGTTCGAAGGTCAAGAAGTTCCTCGGGAAGGGTTTCCGGAGGAAGAAGAAGGGAGGCCGTGAGCAGCAGGCATCGACAGGCAGTGTACAACGGCCGATTCCTTTTCAGCGGTAGGGATCAGTGGGTGGATCACGAGGACCGTGTCCACGGTGTAGTGAGTTCCATCCGGGCAGGCAGTGCACGATGCCGGTCGTCTGTTTCCATTGTGACCAACCAGGGCACATGGCATGTGACTGTCCTCAGAGGCAGTAGCAGCAGCAGTTTCCTCTGCAGCAGCAAGTTCCCCAGCAGCAGAGACTGCAGCAGCGGCAGCAGGGACAGTATCCGCCGCTACCCAGGTCAGCCAGTGTGGGAGGCAGGCAGAGAGCTCGAGGCCAGATCACGCACATGACCAGGGCAGAGGCAATGGCGTCGCAGCTCGTGGAAGGTACTGTTCAGATTTTGGGTTGTGCGGCTCGGGTTTTGTTTGATTCTGGCGCGTCTCATTCGTTTATTTCGGAGGATTTCGCGTTGAGTATTGAGGAGCCAGTGAGCCAGTTGTCCTGCGATTTAGTAGTGGAGTTGCCTTCGGGTGATTTTATGATCACCCCATATTATTTCGATGAGGTTCCAGTGTGGGTGGAAGGACGGAGTTTTCCAACTAGGCTCTACGCATTGCCGCTTCAGGACTTTGATGTGATTTTGGGCATGGATTGGCTCGAGGCACATCATGCGTTGGTGGATTGTGGCTCGAAGAGAGTTTACTTTCGGCGACTTCGTGGACCCACCTTCTATTTCTAAGGTATCAGGTCTTCCTCTTCCTACTTTTTTATTTCTGCAATTCGAGTTCGTCGTTTGCTTGATGCAGGTTGTCAGGGTTTTCTCGCTTCTGTGGTCTTGGTAGACCAGCCGTGTCCGGATGTCGAGGACATCCCGGTGGTGTGCGAGTTTTCTGATATATTTCTGGAGGGCTTACCTGGTTTGCCTCCCCAGCGGGAGATCGATTTCGTTATCGAGGTTGTGCCGGGTACAGGACCTTTGGCGAAGGCTCCCTACCGTATGGCCCCCGCTGAGTTGAGGGAGTTACGGGCGTAGTTGCAAGAATTACTGGCCAAGGGGTATATTCATCCTACCTTTTCCCCTTGGGGTGCGCCAGTGTTGTTCGTGAAGAAGAAGGACGGTAGCTTGCGGTTGTGCATTGACTACCGGCAGCTGAATGAAGTGACCATTAAGAACAAGTATCCGTTGCCACGGATCGATGATTTGTTTGACCAGCTTCAGTCTGCTCGAGTATTCTCACGGATTAATTTGCGGTCCGGTTACTATCAGCTAAGGATTCGCGAGTCCGATGTAGAGAAGACTGCGTTCAGTACGAGGTACGGGCATTATGAGTTTCTGGTGATGCCGTTTGGGCTCACCAATGCCCCCGTAGCCTTCATGGATTTGATGCAGATGGTGTTTCGTCCGTACTTGGACCAGTTCGTGGTTGTATGCGTGGACGACATCCTTGTTTATTCGCAGTCTGCCGAGGAGCACGCGTACCATTTGGGTGTGGTGCTGCAGACGCTGCGAGATCACCCGTTGTATGCGAAGCTCAGTAAGTGCGAGTTCTGGCTTCGTGAGGTGCACTTTTTGGGGCACGTGATTTCTGGTGATGGTATTTCCATGGACACCATCAAGGTCGAGGCAGTAATGCAGTGGCCGAGATCGGGGTCTGTAACGGAGATCCGAAGTTTCTTGGGGTTTGCGGGTTATTATCGTCGGTTTATACAGGATTTTTCTCGCATTGCGGCCCTGATGACCAGACTTACACGGAAGGATGTGCCTTTTGTCTGGACTGATGAGTGTGAGCAGAGTTTCAGGGAACTGAAGAGTTTGCTCATCTCGGCTCCGGTGTTGGTTTTACCTTCTGGATCGGGAGGTTTTGTGGTGTGTACAGATGCTTCCGGCGTCAGATTGGGTGCTGTGTTGATGTAGCATGGTAGAGTGGTAGCTTATGCATCTCGGCAGCTAAAACCCCACGAGGAGAACTACCCTACCAATGACCTTGAGTTGGCGGCCGTGATCTTCGCATTGAAGATCTGGAGGCATTATCTGTACGGTGAGAAGTTCGAGGTGTTCACTGACCATCAGAGTTTGAGGTATGTGTTCACGCAGAGGGACCTTAACCTCAGGCAGAGGCATTGGATGGAGTATATGAAGGATTATGACTTCACCCTGTCGTATAAGCCAGGAAGGATGAATGTCGTTGCCGATGCCCTGAGTCGGAAGGTCGCGATCAGTGCCTTGATGTTGAGGAAGTGGAGGCTCTAGGAACAAGTGCCTGAGGTATCCTTCAGGCTCAAGATTCCCCAAGAGCCAGGGTTAGCAGTGCTAGCGAGTCTGACTGTCACGCCTGCTATCCGCCGTCAGGTGACAGAGGCTCAGCATGCGGACCCCGAGTTGGCCCAGATTCTGGCTATGGCTGATGTGGAACTCGGCGAGGACGGTGCTGCGAGATTTCGTGGCAGGCTGTATATCCCAGTGGAGGAGCAGGTTCGTCGTGCGGTGTTGCGTGAGACTCATGGGAGTAGGTACACCGTACACCCGGGTGCGACGAAGATGTATCGGAACTTGCAGAGGCAGTTCTGGTGGCCTGGCATGAAGAGAGACGTGACCGAGTTCATGGCCAGGTGCCTGACCTGTCAGCAGGTGAAGGCGGAGCATCAACGACCGGGAGATACTCTCCAGCCCTTGGATGTTCCCGCGTGAAAATGGGACAATGTGACCACAGATTTTGTGGTGGGATTACGGAGGACTCCGAGCGGGCAGGATAGTATTTGGTTGCTGGTGGATCGGCTGACGAAGGTGACGCGGTTGCTACCGGTCAAAGTCAGCTGGAGCGTGTCCAAGTTGGCTCGTTTTTATGTGGAGCGGATCGTCCCGTTGCATGGGATTCTCATCTCCATCATGTCGGATCGGGATCTGCGCTTCACTTCTGGATTCTGGACGAGTTTCCAGTGTGCCCTTGACACGGAGTTAGCATTTAGCTCGGCGTATCATCCTCAGTCAGATGGTCAGTCTGAGAGGACCATCTAGACTTTGGAGGATATGTTGAGATCCTGCTGCCTAGAGTGGCAGGGGAGTTGGTTCACCACCTACCGTTGGTGGAGTTTGCCTACAACAATGGCTATCATTTGAGCATCGGTATGGCTCCATATGAGGTGTTGTACGGGCATTCGTGTCGGACTCCACTCGATTGATTTAAGGTTGGTGAGCGTGTTTTGACTGGACCTGAGCTGGTGTAGCAGTGTGTGGATATTGTGCGCTCGGTTCGTCGGAACATGTTGGCGGCCCAGAGTCGGCAGAAGAGCTATGTTGACTGGAGGAGACAGCCTCTCACTTTCGCCGTTGGCGATCGTGTCTTCTTGAGAGTTTCTCCAATGAAGGGGGTGATGCGTTTTGGACGGCGTGGGAAGCTGAGTTCCCGCTATGTTGGTCCATTTCCTGTTGTGGAGCGCATCGGTGAGGTGGCTTATCGGTTGCAGTTACCCCCTGAGTTGGTATCGGTGCATGACGTGTTTCACATCTCGATGTTGTGGAAGTATATGCCTGACGACTCTCATGTGCTTGAGGATTCGGTGTGGCCCGAGATGACTCCAGATCTTTCTCTCCCAGAGTTTCCTGTCCGCGTTGAGGATCGGCGAGAGCAGCGCCTGCGGAACAAGGTCATCCCCTTGGTGAATGTAGTGTGGCAGCGGCACTCTGGTGGTGAGGCTTCTTGGGAGCATGAGGACGAGATGCGTCAGCAGTTCCCTTACTTGTTTGAGTGAGTCTACCTCTTCTTTCCCCTTGGGTTGTTCTTAATTTCGAGGATGAAATTCCTTTAAGGGGGGAGGGCTGTAATATCCCGGACCTTTCGGATCCTTCCTCGCCGGTCCCAGACCTGGTTTCACGGAGTGTCCGGCTTTATTGTGTCCGAAATTTCATTTTGGGCATCTTTCGTGTTCGGATCGGCGCGATCCGGGGTGGTTTCGGAGGCCCAGAGTGTGTCCGCGGCTTTTCCGTGTGTGTTTTTCGATTTCCGTGTGTGGATTTCGGCAAATCCTTCGGAACCTCATTGCGGGTGAACCGGGTCGTTCACCTAGGCGAGTGTGGTACTGTTGCGATCGGTGCGTTCTGAGGATCGCGAAAACGTGATTTTCTATTTTTTTTGGTATTTTTTGCAAAAAAATCAGATTTTCTATTTAAACCCATTTTCTTTTCTTTTTCCTTCTTCTTCTTGCTTTCTTCTTCTTCCTCTCTCATGATCGTGGCCGCTCTCTCTCTCTCTCTCTCTCTCTCTCCCGTTCGAGCGCGATGACCTCCGCTTCGGCTGCAGACGGCGGCGGTGCGACGGCGCGAGGACGTGGGTGACGACGAGGCGATCGTGCGGGCGTGCGGCAAGCGTGGGAAGCGTGGGAAGGCGAGGTTCTAACGGCGTTCTTCGGGTGATCGAGCTTGGATGGGCGCGTCTCGTTGCGAACTGGAGGTAGGGTGACGTTCCCTAGCCTCTTGCTGTCCTTTTCCGTGAGTTTCAGCTCGAGACGA
The DNA here is from genome assembly GCA_022559845.1 of Amorphophallus konjac. Taxonomy (NCBI): domain Eukaryota; kingdom Viridiplantae; phylum Streptophyta; class Magnoliopsida; order Alismatales; family Araceae; genus Amorphophallus; species Amorphophallus konjac. Next base: position 307,922,628 of record CM040119.1, on the reverse strand, counting down.
GGTCGAGAGGGCTCATTTTCGCGCCGGGAAGGGTCGTTCATGCCGCGGGGAGAGTTCATCCGATCTGCCGTTTTGAGCCCCAGTTCCGTGGTTTAAGGGCGTAGGAGCGTGCTAGGGGGCTTGAGGGTTCTTCTCCTACCGTTTCCCCCTTCGTGGGGCTTGTTTTGGGGCCAAAAAGGGCGATTCCTGCGAGGTTTGCCATTTTCGCGTCGGTGAGCGATGTGCGGTCGAACCAGGGACCGCATAACTCTTATGCGGCCCCGTTCTGGCCGTCCATCGACTCGGCGCGCTGTGGCTGGGGCTCGGCGCGCAGTGGGCTTGTACGGTCTAACGTGGGACCGCTTGTCCTTAGTTGCGGCCCCAAGGCGACCGCCCAACCCTGGGTTTTTGACTGTTGGTTATTACCGTTATGTAGTGCATTGGGGTGTGCGGCCAGGAGCTGACCGCATAACCCTTCGTGCGGCCAGGTGTGGGCCGTACGTCTGCCGCTGTGTGCGGTCAGGTCCCGACCGCTCAACTCTTGAACGGCCAATCCTTAGCCGCTCTTCCCTAGTGCGGCTAAGGACTAGCCATTCAGGTTTTATACCGTTGGGAGTTGTGCGGCCAGGAGCTGGCCGTACATCTTTTGAACGGGCCCCTGTTGGCCGTTCTTCTGTCCGTTTGGGCCCGGGTTAGAACGGTCCCATGCTGGCCGTTTATACCTTGGTGCGGTCCCTGTGTGATCGTACATCCCTGAGCGGCCTAGTGTGGACCATTTGAGGGGACGGGTCGTGTCGACGGGTCTCTCGTTGTACTGAGCGGTACCGAGAGATGTCATTGTCGGCTTGTGTCACCGTGCGATGGTGTTTGTGCGAGGGGCGTCCCTTGTACCGTCCGATTTCGACGTTGTTTTCCGTTGACTTGAGAGTCTACTCCTTCAGTGACCCTCCACTAGTCGTAGCCTTCTTACACGCGTGTGGTCCCACCAAGGAGTGGTGGAGAGGCTACCCTGAGGACGGTTTTTAGACTGGTTTCCATCGGGCCCCTCGTCGTTAGCCAGAGTCTGGCTACTGGGGAAAACCAGTCAGAGGGCCAGACCTAGGACGCATGGTCTGTGTGTGCACACGTGGTTGGGGGCAGTTAGACACACGCTGACGAGCGTGGCCCCAGCTAGTCACTTGGTTGTAGTACTTGTACGGTGTCCGTGCCTCTGGTAGGCACTACCACGTCAGGCAGTGCACTTGCGGTGCGATGTAAGTCATCAGGGGACGCTACCGGCTGTGCTTCTAGTGGGAGGTACTCCTGTTGAGTCGGGAGTGACAGAGTGTCAGTCGTCGCGATTTCGACCTTCTGGTTTGTCGTGGTGTTGACCATTGGGTTTCGGTCATTTCGCCGTGGTGCGTGTGTCGGCTTGCGTACCGTGAGATCGGTTTTTTGTAGATGGCATGCCTTCCTTTCCGAGGTACTCACTTACTGCTAGCGTAGCGGTTTCCCCGTTTGCGAGGTAGGGTTCGAGTGATCCCTATTGAGTCTTGTTCCGAGACTCATTCCCTGCATGTTTTTACCGTGTTTCAGGCGAGGCGTGGCTTCAGGGGAGTTCGTCTGAGGCTCAGCGTGGTTCAGGTGCCCAGCGTTAGTGCCAGTGGTCAGAGCCGGGATATGTCCCGTGTAGCTGTACTGTCTTTTTTTGTCTCTTTACTAGTTGTGGACTAATGTTGTTATTTTATTGTTATATTGTGGACCATGTAAAATGTTAATTTATTTCCTGCTTAATTATATAACTGTTTAATTTCTGCAATTACTTGTGATACTTGTGTAGTTTCCACACCATCCTTCTAACCCTTCCGAGTCTCCGGACTCGTGGGTGGCGGTGCGAGTCTCAGATTATCGGGCCTTCCCGGTAACCTGATTCTCAGGTCGTTACATACAGGGCTCCTCGGCCTACTTCTTCGACCTCTATCTCAATCTCTCAAGCTCTTCTCTACTCGTTATTAATCCGTTGCTGACTTAAGCATCAGAAGGTTGTCCCCTGGGGTAACACCCGGGACTCCTTATGATGCCCTTTGTTTTCTGATACTTGCAGACTTTCATGGATGCAAGACGACTTCCCCATCTAATAAATAGAGAAGGTGGTACGTGGCGTAGAAACTAGATTTCAGCCTCTACACATAGGAATGTCAGTGGGTCGGGTTGATTTGACAGGTCCACAGGTAGAATTCAACATTGGGTTGAGCAGTCATCTCCTTTGCAGCTCATAGATCTTTAGTTGTTTAAAAATCTTGTCCCTTTAGGGCGCCTTTGTTAACCGGGTGTGGTTAGCATGCTCGACTCCGGGAGGTCACTCGAGCACGCTAACCGACCCCAATTAGCGTGACTGGGTGTGAGGAGAGAGCGGGGCCCACTGCTCTCTCTCTCATCTGTCGGCTTATCGAAATCGGATGTCAAAGTGGCCCTTAAAGAATCAATCGAGGCTTATATTTTTCGATCGACTCCAATGACCCGTTAAATATTTAAATATTTAATATAAAATTATGTCACATTGACCAAAGAAAAAAAAAGAGAGAATTCGGTACGGGTAGCCATTCATAGAGAAATATCTTATATTTTTTTATTATATTGAAACATTAATTAATAATTTAAAAATAATATTTAAATATAAATTTTATAATCTTATATATTATTTTTTTCATATAATTTATCATCGTAAGTTGAGTCAGAATCAGATCGACTTTGAACATAACAATTTAGTGAAATAGTCGAGTCAGACTCGGCCAATAAAACTATCACTCCACAAGGACCAGACTTGAGTTTAGAGACTAAGAATCAGACTTGAGCCGACTTATATTAAATTTGACCCGAGTATGATCCATCGACAGTCCTGTAATGTTTCCATGTTGTTACGCTACACAATAACATCGATCATATGGTTTTCCCCCGACGATGTTCCCATCCTAGCCAAAGATGCCCGTGAGAAAGCCACGAGCTCATCTCTGATTGGAGGGGGAGGGCGAGGAGAGACGTGGCAAAGTGAAGAGAGAGAGAGAGAGAGAGAGAGGGATTGCTCTAATTATCACATGGTTGTTGTGAGAGAGAGAGAGAATCGTGTAGTTGTTTAGCTCCTCAACATGTGAAATGGAGAAGGGATTTAGAGAAAATGGATAAAGAGAGAATTGACTCTCTCCTAATTATGTTTCAGCTCGGGCGGGTGCGATTGAAGATATAAATTATGCATAAAACACACATGCAGTGGATGTGTTACATATCGAATACAAAACTATGAAGTTACGGAAAAGTGTGCATAAGATTAAAAAAAATGCACGACACTGTATATCATGTAATCATAAAATTTACGTACGAATCTAAAATTGTTTAAGCATATCACTAGTTCTTTATAACTTTACAAAATATTTTGATTTAAAACCTCATGGGAACTATTTCTAGACGCCCATCCAATATATATTACCGGTCTTGATACACTCCAATACAGGCCGTTCAAAGGTGGCTGGTTGCTGTAAAATCCGGCACTATTTTTTAAGTCGAAACCTAATGGTTAATGGGTAAATCGGTGATCTTAAGGGAAAACTCTATATAGCTTACATTTCCCATTCTATCTTTTCTTTTTGTGACTCTCTCAATTTTAATTACCGGCCAAAATGCGTGGTAATCTTCATGTTAGGGTTTGAATCATCGAGGATAGAAGCTAACTCGATCATGAATGAATGAGTGTGGGATTCACCATAAACTGGCGATCGATTTGGCAAACGGTAGATATGACTCTTTTCTCGAGGTGGACCTAGCAAGTTTTTAGACATGCTATTGCATGATTGCTTAACAAATTAAACAGTTACTTAATTCATACGTATACAACGAACAAGCTCATTGGAGTAACCATAATTTGGATATAACTGGTCCAGACCACGATAATGGGCCGGTTCTGTCTGCACAATCCGTCCGCCAGACAACCCATGAACGGTGGTCCATCAGGAAATCAACGAGAAAAGAAAAAAATTTGGGTGGGGGTTCAAGGTCCCCAGACTTAGTGTAGGTCAAGTCACCTATTTTGTTTGGGATGTACGAGAAGAAAAAATAATAAGAGTGAATAGTGGTTACTATTCACGTGAACCCTAACGTGAATACTAACTAATATTCACATCTATTTTTTTTTCTTATCGTGCATTCCAAATAAAATAGGTAACCTAGTTTTCACGTCAAGTTACTAAAAAATAAAAAAAATAAAAAAAATAAAAATGTACCTAAATTTGATCAAAGGAGAATTTAATTTGATCATTTTCCTACATATATAAAATGGCTCAAAGATCTGCTGCCCTGCACATTTAGAAGCAAGCAAAATTTTCATGGCAAGCAACCCATTATATATCTTCGCAGGAAAAGATTATATATTGTCACTTTTATCTTTGTTATTTGTATGTGCGATCGAGGTTCTCATTTGTTTCATATCCTAAAATGACCATGCACCGGAAAAAACTAAGGTGAACATCTGCAAGCATGTTTTACTTTGCAAAGATTGTCTAAGAATGCACCTGAGATCAAAATTTTGTAAAAAAAAAAAAATTCTTGTTATGTATTGTAATCTAATGTGTAAACCAGAAAAAAAATAAAGGAAAAAAACATTTAGCATCGAAGTCTTTGATGTATTGTACATTTTAATTTGTGTGATAATTTATTCACTGCTTTACCCAATTGAAAGGCATAAAGTTCTATCCAATATCGGAATCATTCTTCTTTTACTAATGTCAAAACCACCTCCATTTTCTTTTAGCTAATATATCGTATGAATTTCCTATCTGAAAATTTGGAAGAGAGTACTGTAAAGGGATAATTTATCCTCGCTCATATGTTTGAGGAATAAAATTAAGTTGATTAAATGATCAGGTTATGCAAACGTCGTTGTTACTTAATAGATAAAATTACAGATATGCTATTCTTGGAAGCATATTAACATATATATCAATATTATTTTTTTAAAAAGTATAAATATATAAATTTATTTAAACACGTATATCACTACTATTTTAAAAAATTTACAAATATGTTATCAGACATGGTATATTTGTAAGTTTTTCGAAATGACAACGATACACATCTGAATATATATGTTTTTAAAAGTGATATATCTATAATTTTATCTCTAACAAAGACATTTAAATATGTAAAAAATCTTATTAAAAAGTAAGGGTACGATGTAGAATCTCTCCTGTCATTGTCAAAAGATTTCGAGTGGAACGACCTAACCAAACATTTTTAATGTAAATGTGTGACACATGTCAGGGGACATGTAACTCTAGACAGATTGCCACCACCTGTAGTGCATGCAGGTTCTTCCCCCCCTTCATCTTTGAGAAGGTGAACCATGTGCTTCTCTTCTCACTTTTCTTCCTACGTATTGCCTTACACATGTCTGCGGTTCTCTTTCCTCTCAACATGCATTTGGTACAACGTGAGATTTGATGCGGGTGAGGATTTTCCAATTAACATTAGTCATGATAGGGATGCCAAAACCCGATCTAAGACAATTAAATGGCTGTCTTTTTGTTCGATCGGTTCCTTGGATTTTCTTTTGATACCCAAAAAATATTGTGATCAATCACTCAACAAAACATGGGCGCGCGTGCAACACATTTTACAACGTACCAAAGGGGGCCTTTAGTACTCTTTGTGACAACTACACGAGTGGGACCCACATCTGAAGATCATGTTCGGGTCTTGGACACTCTAATTTACGGGTAACATAAAGAGATTCATGAACATATATATATATATATACACACACACACCTAAATTAGCATATCAATAAAAATGACAATTCTTTTCTTACGTACCATTCCATTGAACTAAAATAGAGGCTCAATTTTTAATATAATATTTTTATTTATTTCAAATTTAATATCTATTGTTATATCCCTGAACTTGTGGTCTTGTTTATGGTGTACTTCACCGTTGCGCTCACGAGCCACTTAGTCTATTAATTGTTCCATTGAAAGGTCAAATATATGGTAGCAAAGTCAAACTTTGCCATATGATCACTCCACATTAAATCGACATTTGATTAACATCACATAGGCTTACGTAGAATATATAACTATCATACATAGAGGAGGAGGGAGGAGGATGTGCTTAAATTTACACGTGAACTTTGTACAACTCTATCGTACGTCCTACTTAATTAGTCACATTAAGTATTAGCTTCCCACTGTACATTGAGACTCGCGTTTGGGGATGCCAATTCTCCGGGTCCGCGACTCTAATCTCTATGTAGAGCTAGCCTTTCGTTGTTCTGTGTGTCAATAATTAGTCGTCAGTTAATGCCATTAATTCTCTATGACTAGCTAGCTATTTCCTAATTAAAATGTTAGTCCACAAGTAGCACCAGCATGTCACGTTTCTTGGAGTATGCTATGCCATATTTTACTTCTTTAGATCTGATAATGAACAGACCGGATTCACACACACACACACACACACACACACACACACACACACACACACAGAGAGAGAGAGAGAGAGAGAGAGAGAGAGAGCGCAATGAAACCCCATATACTTTGTTCCCATTGTTTACGACTTTCAAAGGTGGTAAGCTGAATGAAACCCCATATACTTTGTTCCCATTGTTTACGACTTTCAAAGGTGGTAAGCTTCCGAGCCGCTGCAGTCCAATCTGCAAATTCGCGTATAAAACCCTGCGCCATGCTCTGAGCTCGATCGTCGTCTAGCTATGGTATGGTGGAGTTGCGCCAACTGTTTAAGGTCGAAGCCACCTCCGATCCACCCCCGGCCACCTCTTTTGCAGTTCCGTCTGAGATCCTCCAACAACCCATTCCACTTCCACAGCTGTACAAGAGAAGGTTCTTCTCTTTTCTATTCTACGCCTACCAAGAATTAATACTACCTAAACTGTGATCTAAGAACTATAATTAATTTGGAACTCCTATCATTTAGAACAGATGATTATGAAAGAGATATATAGAGAGGGCCGGGGTAGATCAATCACCACCCTGCCACAGTGACTGTAACCACAACGAAAGATTAACTCCACCACCGCCCAACCCACACGTCCGTACATCTGCATGCCTTGTTCCAGAGCCACCACGCCATCTCCGATCCTCTACGCGCTTCTGCCGCTAGCTGCCGGCCACCACGGCCAGGCGTCCATGCACCTGCAATGTGGAAAGTGCAGCTGCATGGTCGACGTTCCCGCGTTGGGCTAACGATGGGACACCCCGCCACGAAATATAGGTAAATCACACGAGAAAGTAATATATTTTTTCTTAGTAAAGCTTTGTGCAATGTAGCATTACACAAGCTTTTATTTTTTAAATTTTTTAGTGACTCTTTTTTTTTTTTTTACGGATAAGTCACCTCACAAGATGATGTGACGTGGAGATCACGTAAAAATAAAATTTCGACAATGTGAATAATAAAAATGCGACATTTCATACTAATTGTATAAATTTTAAAAATTTTAAATATATTTTGAGTGACTAGTATCAAATTAGTATGACATATTAATCACGTCACTAAATAATGTGATTATACAAAAATTAAATCTCGATTTTGAGAACAACGAAAATATTTACACGAGATAAATTTTTTTACATGATGTTCACGTCGCGTCACTTAAATGACATTAACCGACAAACGATACTATATTGATAATTTGGCACCAGAGTTCACTCAAAAAAAATTTCATCAATGTAAAATGCGACTTCATGTAAGTAAGCAGGGCATTGTAAAAAACATTAATCTTTCAAAATATTAAAATGCTTCCTTAGTCCAGCCTCCAACATGGACCAACCAAGAAGCCTACACGTTGACCCAACAAAAGAAAAGTAGCCTACAAAACTTTTTCGAGTTGGACGCGTTATAAGGACGTCGAATGGAGTCGGGTGGAGCTTTCTTCTTTCCGCAATCTTTCTTTAGTGGCTGCTTCCTATCTCCCCGCTAAAAACCATGTGACAGCGCGCCAGCGCGTAGATAGCTTCCCAGTGTCGTTTCTGAACTCTTCCTTCGTCCAGTTTAATGGAGATCTGCCAAACCCCTAAGCTCGGGGTTATTCGCCTCCCCCCTTAAAGTTCCGTCGGGGCTTCTCCAACCCATCAGCTTGCTCCTCCGCCGCGACCCCTTCTCTCTCTTCCACGGCATGCCATGGACGTGGAAGTAGGAAAGAAGCGTGGCTACGGCCGTGAGGTCGGCATTAATGGCAAGGCTTTCTCCACGCCGGCAGGGCCCGGAGAGACGAGAGCGTTCAAGACGGTGTGGGTGGTGGTCGCCTGCATGACGTTCCCCATGTTGGCTTTCGTCTCCGGGGTGTACAAGCCCCCTCTGGTGCTAGTCGTCGGTGCCTATCAAGGCAGCTCTCAGAAGCAGCAGCAGCAGCAGCCGGAGCCGCACCAGCGGCCGCAACCTGCAGTGAATAACGGTGAGTGCGTCTCTGCCGTTCCTGAGTGTCATCTCATTCTCGCTTTCCTCGCATTTGAGCAATGTGATGGTACTTAGGACCTCTCTCTCTCTCTCTCGGCCTGCGTTTAGGCTGCCGGAGGCGAAGTCCAGCTCATCCCGGCCATACGTGATCAATACACCGGTGGCGTAACACCCCCGTTACTTCCCATTCCCAAGGACACATCACACATGTAGTCGTCAATTTACGGTCTAGTCTAATAAGAAAGCCAAATTTCATCCATACCCATCTAAGTTGTGACCAGAAATACTACCTTACCATTTCATTTACATATATTCATCTCTCTGTATCTCAGCCTCTTCAAATCAAACCATTGAGATGAATGAAACTCGTCTTTTAAGAAGTTAAATTTAATTTTAATTAATATTCTCTCCATGAAAAATTTCTCTTAAAGTATGTTCTAAAATAAGGAATGATATGCCATTATTAAAGTGAAGTAACACCATTAATTCTTTAAAAAAAATAGTACGTCACTGTTAAAGTATAGTAACACAGTGACATTTCTCTAGCCGAGGCATATTCATCGTATGTGAGATGTGTAGTTACCTTACGCTGAGTTCTACGTACGTGAGAGGATTAACGTTTAGTAAAGCGACATGCCTGACATACGCGGACGATCCTGAGCATATCTCCGGATCTGGTGGGCTTTGGACTGGGCCGGGAACACGATACAAAAACACAACTGATTCCTTAGGATCATTAAGGTTTTAAAATCTAAGCCTTTATTTTGACATGGACAAATCAGTGGGTCATGGTCAATCATGTAACCATTTAAATTGATTTGTAATCAGTTAAATTAAAATTACTCGCATCAATATCATATATATCTATATAATTTCAATATATTTTAAGTAGTGACTTAGACGCACGAAAGATACGTTTGATTAATTTCCCCTCTTTTGACATTAATCTTTTTACAATGAATACAATATAGCATTTTCGTGCCGGTGGTTCCTCCGGTCCCTCTTAATTCGATGCTGGATCATACTCAAACGGACTACGTACGTAAGATGATGTCGCACAGATTACTTAGATCTTTCCAACCTTCAAAAAATTGATGTTAAGATTATTAAATGACGAGTGATCATAGAGTCTCAAAGATGACTCCTCCCCCTTTCACGTTTCTTCGCACGCTAAAAATCTAAATAATGATAGAACATATGAAATAGACCTAGATCCGGTCGGGTTATATATATGGGTTTTACGAAGTTGAGCAGGTTATATAATATTTGCTCAAGTTACCAGGGTGCTAGCTAGCCGGTCTAGACACAGTCAACTCAAATTTGTTACTACAAAAAGTGGGTCAACGGATTGGACCGGTTGATCCAAACCTAATTTTAAAACATTGTTTAGGATCCCACCACATGCATCTAGTCTGAAGAATAACTTCTCATGTTATGCACCTTCTCGGCTCGTTCGTCATCTCACGTTTAGCAATCAAATAGAAGTACGATGACTATTTGTTCTTGAATGTATAACTTAGGGTAAAAATATAATACGTCAACATGAACAACTGATCTACTAAATCTTAAACCCAAACTGCTAGATGTCCAAATAGTACTGTATTCTAAATCATCAAATATATATATTTATATGCAGTTTGGTTAAAATTTTCTTTTTCTTTTAGATACTTGACACGTGGTTGGGCACATCACTCTGGAACCAACATGGAGAGGATCGAATCCGCAAGTAAGAAATGGTGCATCGTAGTATCCCGTCCAAAATTTTAATAAACCTTTTCATTCAATGTATACCCCCTCATTCTTACATACAAAATTTAACAATTTCTTTGTTATGCATCTACATAAATTGTACGTGCACCTTCCCCAAGTCTTCGTCCAAAAACTGTTGTTCAGTTTTGCCTTTCTAAAACAAGTTTTTAATTATCCTGTTTCAACTCTAACCACACGCTCAAATCCAAGCGACAACGTGTTATTAAAAAAATTTACACGTAATTTGAAATTATCATAACACAATTAACCATGTTCTTACTTGTTTGAGACCACTACGTACGAAAAATCGATCGATCTCAGTTTTAACGAAAAAATATACAGAAGAGTACGTAAGCTTTGTCCTAACACATCCTGGCCGGTACAGCAGATGCCGTCTTCTATGGACTCTCCGACGAGCCGAGAGACAGGTACCTGGGCGGCCTCCTCGCCGACGGCTTCGACGAGGATTCCTGCCAGAGCAGGTACCAGTCCACCATGTACCGCAAACCCTCCCCCTACAAGCCCTCCTCCTACCTTGTCGAGAGGCTGCGCAAGTACGAAGAACACCACAGGCGATGCGCCCCCCACACCGCAGCCTACAACAAGACCTTGGCGTTCCTCAGCGACGGCCCGGCGCCGGAGAAGGAGACGGAGTGCAAGTACTTGCTGTGGTCGCCGTGGAGCGGGCTGGGCAACAGGATACTCAGCCTCACCTCCGCTTTCCTCTACGCCCTCCTCACGGACAGGGTCCTCCTCATCGACAGGGGCAAGGACATGACCAGCCTCTTCTGCGAGCCCTTCCCGGACACCACCTGGCTGCTGCCGCCGGGCTTTCCCATCGCCGACTTCAGTGTCTTCGGCGAGTCTCACCCGCTGCGCTACGCCAACCTGGTGAGGAACAAGAACATCAGCACTGACGGCGCCAATGGCCGGCCTACGCCGTCCTTTGTCTACCTCCACCTCCCCCACTTCTTCCACACCGAGGACATGCACTTCTTCTGCGAGCCGGACCAGGCGGCCGTCCAGAAGGTCCCATGGCTGTTACTCAGCACGAACAACTACATAGTGCCGGCGTTCTTCCTGAACCAGGAGTTCGAGCCTGAGCTTAGCCGGCTGTTCCCGGAGAAAGAGACCGTGTTCCACCACCTTGGCCGCTACCTCTTCCACCCCACCAATGAGGTGTGGGGAATGGTCACCCGGTACTACCGATCTTACATGGCCATGGCGAGAGAGAGGGTGGGCATACAGATCAGGGTCTTCAGGCCTGAGGATGCTCCCTTCGAGGTCGTCTCCGAGCAGGTCATCAACTGCACCCTGAAGGAGGGGCTTCTGCCGGCGGTCGACGCCACGTCCCTGAGCGCTGGCGCCACGGCTGCCGATCCCACGAAGACGAAGGCCGTCCTCGTTACCTCCCTCTACTCCGGCTACTTCGACAAGATCAAGAACATGTACTGGGAGCACCCGGCGGCGGGCGGGGTGATCGTGAGCGTGCACCAGCCGACCCACGAGGAGAAGCAGCAGACGGACAAGGCGAGCCACGACGTGAAGGCGTGGGCGGAGATGAACCTGCTCAGCCTCGCCGACGTCCTGGTGACGACCGCCCAGTCTACCTTCGGCTACGTCGGGCAGGGCCTCGGAGGCATCAGGCCGTGGATCCTCTCGCCGCCGGGGAAGGCTGCGATGCCGGAGCCCACCTGCATGCGGGACATGTCCATGGAGCCCTGCTTCCACTCGCCCACAACGTACGTCTGCAGGGAGAAGAAGTCCGGCGACAACGCGAAGGTGGTGCCTTTCGTCACCCACTGTATGGACGTGAGCTGGGGCCTCAAGCTGGTCGACCGCACAGAGTAGTTGCTGTGTTGCCATCCTGCTTTGGCCTATGAGATCAGATTCAAGTATTTTGTGTCCATGCGCAAGCATATTCATATGTATAGGCCATCCTTCCACTAACCTTGGGGATGGAGGAGGAGGAGGAAAGGAAGAAGATGACTGGGCGAGATCACACAGAGACCTATTCGTCTCTGTAATAAGTCACAATTGATGTGTTTCTTTGTGACATGCAAGTAAAAACGAACGAAGCGACTATTTTTTTAACGGAAATAACCAGTCTGGAGAGGTAGCACAAACAGATCATATATACATCACTGTTGCTTAGCCAAGCAGGAAATTGATGAGAGACTGCAGGGAATAGAGGGGAACGCGCGGCATTGCCTTTGCGTGAAACGGTGAGAGTAATGGTGGAGAGTGATAGTAGTACAAGGGCAAAATCGAACAATTCTTCTCACATGTCGCATCATAAGACTCCTGTAGCCAATAAGGTGTGGGAGGTGATTTATTTAAAGGGTTTTTTGCATGAAAATTATTGTTAAAAGTGAATTTGTAAAAAAATCATTCTTAAAAATGCATTAATAAGTATATCACTGTGTAATCTGAATTGTACAAAAATACTATATTTATTTACATACATATCAATTCTTTTTACCAACAACTTTTAAGAAAATCACGCTTAAATGACATTTATATATTATTTGAATTAACTCAGTGATATACCTGCTAATGTATTTTTAGGAATGATTTTTTTGTAAATTCACTTTTAACAATGGTTTTCATGTAAAAAACCCTTATTTAAAAAAGGTCGAATAAGATTACGTGAAGAAAGAAAGAGAAGAAGAGAGAAAAAATAGAAAATTTGGGCAAAGGCGGGTGGCGAAGGTTTCCGATGCAGAAATGTCTAAGATCCAAATCACGCGAACGCCTACGGTGGATCTACTATGCAGTGTATCTAAAATCTACATTAACATATGGAAATGATGAGACCTCCTTATACAAAGATGATTTTGAAAATTTATAAAAGGATATCAGATATGAAAAATAGTATCACCACCTCATGCTGTTTGGATGGGGATATAGTGTGTAGAGTCGATGTAGTGTGGGGATCCTGTTCAGATTAGATCCCCGCTACTGTTCCATTGTAATCTGCACACAAACATGAACAGAAACAGAACACGATGGGAGCAAAAATTGTGAGAAGAGGAAAGGTTTTTCTTGACTACTAAAAATTCTGAAATGAACATGACTTTTATAGATCTTACCGACCTTACAAAGTATGGAGATAGACCCACCAAACACACCTCCTTAATATTAAAATAATTTGAATGTCCTCAACTTCTTTAGAAATATGAAGAAAATTCTAACATATTCGGGAAGAAATTAAGATGATGATATAGAAGGTTCTAAAATGACGGTAAAAAGAGAGAAGTCTAGAAATATTTATAGAGGGAAGATCAGAGAAAGAATCATCTAGAATAATGGTGTATAAGAAATATCTAAAAAAATTTTCAGACCTTTTATGGAGGGTATAAATATCACTATCTAAGCACCCTTGGAGGACATCCAAGAAGTGAAGAAATGAGCAAAAATGCCTCAACTCATTCCACTCCTTTCAAGTCTTTCCCAAACCTTTTCCTCTTCCATCTCCCCTTTACATTGTAAAAAATCATTTTTTTATTTATAACATTTCTTCAATAAAATTTTTACTTTCTTCACTTTTGTGCTCATTTCACTTCCGCTGCTCCAAAAACTTTAGTATCAGTGCCATAGTCTCTATTTCCTAAAGTTCCAATTATGGCAACATCTAATACCACTCTTTTCAACTATTCCCAAAATCTTATCCCCATTTTTGATGAAGAAAATTATGATTTTTGGAGTCTCTAAATGAAGACTCTTTTCATCTCTCAAGATCTCTAGGAGCTCGTTGACGGCGGATACGAGGTACCAGAGGACGGGACAATTTGTAGAAACCTGATAATTAAAAATGAGAAATAAAAATTTTAATTTCATAATGTAATTAAAATTTTCATGAAATAATCAAATTACATTTTTACTAAATGAAATAAGCTAATTTATTGAATTTACTTTAATTAACTAGAAGTAAATAGAGATTAAATGCTTTAAACCTTAGATAAATCATAGAAAGCCCAATAAAAGTCCATGTAATGGAGTATGATTACAATTGACCTATTGAATAATCCATAATGGGCTGAATTAATGGATTAAAAGATTTATTAAAGGTTAAATAACATTAAATTCGTAACATGGGTTTAATATGATATTTAAGGGATTAAAATAACCCCATTTCTAGAAGATTGACTCAAAAATAAACCCTTACCTAACAGCCCACCTTGGACCAGCCATTTTTACATTATTTTCACACCTAAGATGGGCTAGATTAAGAGGAGAAATGATATTTTTCTTCTAATTCGGGCATAATGGGTTTGGTGGAATTAGGTGAGGAATCTTGACAAATTTGACCAAGTTTTGGCTATAAATAGAATCCCATTCGACTCTCAAACCATCCCTGGAGGTTAAGTATATGTTGCTGCGAAGATTTGTGAAGATTTGAAGGAGGATTTAGAGATCAAATGATTTCTTTATATTTAGAGATATTTCCTTAGATCCGACAAAAGGTAGGCGTCTCTCAGGCTAAACTCTAATTAAAGTATGTCATCTTGTTCGTTTTTCTGTCCTCTTTCCATTGATAGCTCATTTATTAAATTCTGTTATGAAATGAGCAAGTTATGGTCATTTGATTGGAGGGGTATTCCCATTTTTTCATCAGGTCCAGAACATGCTATACCATAGTAGCGCGTTCTGAACGCTCCAGCCCGACCCATCGTGTTAAGACAAGACCCTGCCCCTTTCACCCAATTTTTCAAATACATATATATAAATATAAATACATTTTTAAGGCCGTGCCATACATTCCTAGCGCGTTCTTCATTATCGCGCTAGTAGAGACTAGCGCGTTAAGACTGAAAGTCTCGGATGACCGAGGGGTCAAAATTTAAATACTCCTAATATATATAAGATACTTATTTATAAATTATGATATATACATACCCCATTTCTTTAATCTGGTTTTCACAGACCCCATCTCTTTCATTTAGTTTTCAAAAGTATAAAAATATTTACATGTGCCAGATCGCGTTACACCTGGCTAGCGCGTTCTTCAAGATCGCGCCAGCCATGTATAGCGCGTTCTTAAAATTTCTCCTAGAATTTTAGTGATCAAAATCTAATATTTTGAATATATATAGTGTATTTATATATACTGTATGAATGCGACCCTGAGCTATAGCGCGTTCACAATTAATAATATCTTTTCAGCCTATAACTATTCTATTTTCTATCATAGTGATGTATGAACATTATCTCACAATGTAAAAATATATTTTCTATCATATTGATGTATAAAAACTACTTTCAACATGATAAATCTATTCTCTTATCATATAGTTAATTAATATATTATTAAATACTAATATCTAAACTCATGATTTTAATTCATAAGTATATATTTTCATAATTAAAACTTGATGTTTTATGATTCTGAGATAAAGGTAAGATATTTAAAAATAATTCTAAAAAAACTACTATCTTAAATTGTTTTCCTACTTACCGTTCATTTTTGAACTTTACGACTTAATGTTGTTAAACATGATGCCTAAAAATTGTTATCTACTTTCTTGCAACTTCTGAATTTTTGCTAAATATGTGCTTAATTACAAACAATATTATTCTTGAAAATCATTGGCCACATACACATTAAGTGGATGTCTAAACGTACTTGGGATCTTCGGATCCATATGACTCAATGTTTGGCATTAATGGGGCCCGATCTGGTCCTGGGGGAAGCGCCCGAAAGTATTTGTGCGCATGGGAGTTGATTGACCAACGGTGTGACATTGCACCGAAGTGCATGATAGATTTACTTGATACGTCATTCCACTACTCGTACTTGTTTACTTGATTACATGACTACTTGAAAAATTATATGAATTACTTGACTTGCGTGAAATGACCAAATTCGTGAAATTCTTAACTTGTTCAAAGGTTATTACTTGAAAACTTCTCTTGATATCTTGTTGTTACTTGAAATTCCTTATACAAAATTCTATTCGAATTTCATGATTAAACATTTCTCGATTCAACTTGGAAAATGGTTCAACTTGCTAAATACTTTAAGATTGCCTGGTTCTTAGAGATATAAAATCCTACTGAACTTATTGCTCACCCTACATTTTGATTAATTGTTGCAGGAAATGAAAATGAACAAGGAAATGGACAAGAGTGAAATTAGTGTTTTCCTTTTTACCTAGGTTTATGTAGATCATTAGTGTTTTTACAAGAATGATGTACTTTGAGATTGGAAATTGTAAGTTACCTTTATGGATTATGAATTAGTGATGTAAATTTCATTTTGATGGAATACAAGTATCATTTTCCCATTCATTTCTGACTTTAGAAATAAATTTGTACTTGATCTGATTCGACACGCTCGTTTACGACTCGTCGCACCCTCGATATTCTGCGTCGGGGCGTGACAGTCTGTGTGCTATCAGAGCCTAGGTTACATAAAATCTTAGGTTTCACAATTATAGGTTCATTCTTAAAACATAGTTTTCCCTCAAACATAGGTTTTAGATCAATATCTAGAAATTAGATAGGTCTCAAAACCTTCCCGGTAAGATTGGGTAGAAACACGTGTTAAGTTCTAAAGAAAAGATTTATCAAGAAATAAATACACGAATAAAATAATTAAACCTTGGAATTATGGTTTCAGGCTAATTCTCACAAATGGCCGTCGAGAGAGCTCAATGGCGCGAGATGCAGTGGACCGTTCAAGGCTTAACCTAAACCCTCCAACAGGTTGCTCAGGGAGGAGCCAACCGAGGAGCCGGAGACTTGCATAGAAATTTCCGGAGCATCAACCCTTCCAAGTTCGCAAGATCTACAGATCCGGATGAGGCCGAACATTAGATTAAGGAAATTGAAAGGATTTTCCGAGTCATGCAATGTGCCGACGAGGAAAAGGTCCTACTCGCTACTTTTCAACTAGAAAGGGATGCACGTGCCTGGTGGGAATCGGTCGAAGCTACTTTACCGCACGACCAAGTACTATGGGAAGAGTTCGTGAAACACTTCAATAGTAAATACTTCTCCGACCGAGTACACGAAAGGAAGGCCGCCGAATTTACCGCTTTGAAACAAAGGGGATTATCGGTTGCGGAATATGAAGCTCAATTTTCGAGGTTATCTCGGTACGCTCCACATCTCGTGGGTACCGACAAAATGAAAGCACAGAGATTTCTTAACGGCCTTAAGCCTCAATATATTACTCAACTCGCCCCGATGGATATCCAAATTTATTCTGATGCGGTACGGAGAGAACAACTCCTAGAAGATGCAACGGAGTTATCAGATCGCATCCGAGAAAGATAAGCCAAGAGAGAGCAAGTTACGGGAGTCGGAAGTTTCAAACCATCCTTCGGGAAGAAAAGACCCAATGACAGGCGTAATTTCAACAAGGGTGAACGTAACTTTCAAGGGGACAAGAAGCCAAGAACCTTTGACAAGCAAATTGTCCCTATATCGGCAACATCAAAAGAATTATGCAAATATTGCGAGAAGCCCAGACACAAAGTCGAGGAATGCTGGAGAAAGCTCGGTGCATGTCTTCGATGCGGGAGTCGGGAGCATAGGATCCCGAATTGCCCTCTTCTCAACGGGCAAGCTCCATCACTGGCAAAGCTTCCTATTATTGTCAAAAAGCAAGGAAGACTTCAAGCTCTTATGGATGCGGAACCTACCGAGGAAGGAGGTGTCGTGGAAGGTACTCTTTTCATATACTCAAAGCCTGCCTCTGTATTATTTGACATCGGAGCTACGCATTCATTTATATCCAGAAGATTTGCTGGTCTTTTACCTATGAAACCTGTTCCATTAGATTCTACACTCACTTTTACTACCCCTATTGGAACGGGAACGGAGATTAAACACTTCTATCCTACTAGTGAAATTCTAATTAGTGGTTATAACTTAACCCGCTGATTTGGTATGCATGGAGATGGAAGGATATGATGTTATTTTGGGTGCCGATTGACTATCTACACATGGAGCTAGTGTCAATTGAAAGTTGGGTACGGTAACTTTTATGGGTTACCCCAACCTCATATTTTCTGGTATCAGGCATTCTAAACACTTGTCTCTTATTTCGGTCCTCAAAGTCGAGAAATTGTTAAGGAAGGGTTGTGCCGGTTTCTTAGTTTCTATCACTATGACCGAGCACACGGAATCCGTTCTAAAGGACATTCCTATCGTTCGGGATTATTCTGATGTATTTCCGGACGAGTTGCCTAGTATTCCTCCGGAGAGAGAAGGTGTCTTCTCTATTGATTTAATTCTGGGAGCTGCACCAGTTTCTAAAGCTCCATATCGGATGTCTGCCGTTGAAATGAAGGAGTTAAAAGAACAACTATTGGAGTTATTAGAAAAGGGGTTTATCCGACCAAGTACTTCACCTTGGGGAGCCCTGGTCCTCTTTGTTAAAAAGAAGGATGGTTCGATGAGGTTATGTGTTGATTATCCACAATTGAATCAACTTACCATCAAGACTAAATATCTATTACCGAGGATTGATGAATTATTTGACCAGATTTTTGGAGCTCAATATTTCTCAAAGATCGATCTTCGATCTGGTTATCATCAATTAAAAATCAAGGAAAGTGATATTCACAAGACGGCATTCTGGAGTAGGTATGGACATTACGGGTTCACCGTTATGCCTTTTGGCTTAACAAATACGCCTGCCGCATTCATGCAATTAATGAACAGCGTATTTAGGTCATACCTTGATCAATTTGTGGTTGTCTTCATTGACGACATTTTGATCTACTCCAAGTCAAAGGAAGAACATGAAGAACATCTCAAGAAGGCCCTTCAATTATTAAGAGATCACAAGCTTTATGCCAAAATAAGCAAATGTGATTTCTGGTTGGAGGAAGTTTCTTTTCTCGGTCACATAATTTCCCAGAACGGTATCGCCGTCGATCCTTCAAAGGTCGAGGCCGTAAAGAACTGGGAAAGACCTACTAGTGTGACGGGAATTCAAAGTTTCTTGGGATTGGCTGGATATTACCGAAGATTTATTAAGGATTTCTCAAAGATCGCAGTATCTTTAACAAGATTGACAAGGAGGGAGAATCCTTTTATATGGTCCGAGGAATGTGAGAAAAGTTTTCAAACTTTAAAGGATTGCCTGACGACCGCTCCTATTCTCACATTACATACGGAAGGAGGTGGATTCGAATTTTATGCTGATGCATCTGGAATTGGCCTAGGTTGCGTATTAATGCAACATGGCAATGTCATAGCTTATTCCTCATGGCAATTGAAGAAACACGAGGAAAATTATCCCGTACATGACCTAGAACTGGCAGCTGTGGTCTTTGCTTTGAAGATCTGGCGACATTACCTCTATGGCGAAGCCTTTACGGTGTATTCTGATCACAAGAGTCTCAAATATTTATTCTCTCAAAAGGAGCTCAATATGAGACAAAGATAGTGGTTGGAATATTTAACGGATTTCGATTTCTCTATACAATACAACCCTGGAAAAGGCAATGCCATAGCTGATGCACTTAGCCGGAAATCGATGGCTTTATTATCGAGCATGATGGTTAAAGAATGGCATCTACTTGAAGAAATGGCAAATTTAAATCTCAATGTGGAGGAGAAGAAAGACGGAGTGTTTATTACAAATATTTGACTCCAACCCGAGTTACTCTCGGAAGTTAAAGAACGACAAGATGATGATCCGATGATCGTTGAAATTAAAGAGAAACTAGATCAACGATCGAATTTTCATCTGGATGATGATGGAAGGCTATTATTCAAAGGAAGAACTTATGTAGTCGATTGTTCTACTATCAAAGGTAAAATCTTAGAGGAAGCACATCAGTCTAGGTATACTATTCACCTCGGTTCTATAAAAATGTACCAAGACCTCAAGAGAACATTCTGGTGGCCGAATATGAAGAGAGAGGTAGCCGAGTTCGTAAGTCGATGTTTGGTTTGTCAACAAGTCAAGGCCGAACACCTCAAACCGGCTGGCAAGCTCAAGCCTCTCGAAATACCGGAATAAAAATGTGATAGTATCAGTATGGATTTCATTGTTGGTTTACCGAAGACCCGAAGTGGTTTTGATGCTATATGAGTAATTATGGACCGGCTAACAAAGTCCGCTCACTTTTTACCTTTCAAGACTAAATGAACCGTGAATGTTCTAGCCGCTTTATATATCATGGAGATCGTAAGGCTGCACAGTATTCCAAGCTCTATTATTTCGGACCGAGATCCGAGATTCACCTCTCATTTCTGGAAGAGTTTACAATCATCTATGGGTACTAGACTAAGTTTTAGTACGGATTTTCACCCTCAGACAGATGGACAAACCAAGAGGACGAATCAGATTATTGAAGATATATTGAGAGCCTGCATGATTGACTTCGGTGGAAGTTGGCATGAACACTTACCGCTGACTGAGTTCGCTTATAACAATAGCTATTAGTCGAGTATTCAAATGGCACCATTCGAAGCATTATATGGCCGAAGTTGCAGACCGCCTCTATGTTGGAGCGAGGTTGGTGACAAAGGATTGATTGGTCCCGACATTGTACAAGACACAATTGACAAAATCTAATTAATACAAGAAAGGCTAAATGTCGCTCAATCACGGCAAAAGTGTTATGCCGACAATCGGAGGAGAGACCTTGAATTCCAAGTGGGGGAGTATGTCTTCTTAAAGATCTCACCCACTCGTGGAATTAGAAGATTCGGCATCAAAGGAAAGCTAAGTCTGAGATTTATCGGCCCTTTCGAGATTCTGGAGAGAATCGGCGAGGTAGCATACAAGCTGGCTTTACCTCCTCAACTGGCCGGTGTACATGACATATTCCATGTATCTATGCTAAGGAAATACGTCTATGATCCTTCATATGTGATTCAATTTGAAGGATTGAAACTCCAAAAGGACTTATCATATGAAGAAAGACCGATCAAGATACTGGATCGGAAATTACACCAACTGAGAAATCGGGCCATACCGATGGTGAAAGTCCAATGGAGCAAATGTGGATTCGAGGAAGCAACTAGAGAATTGAAAGAATCTATGAAGAAGAAATGCCCGGTGTCACGTCCCGAGCGCGGAAGCTTACCCGTGACGCGACAGTCCTTTATATAGAACCAAAGGGATCTAGCTAATTAGTGGAGATCTTCCTTAGACAATTTAAAGAGTGCGCAAATGACTAAGCAAATTACTAAGCCTAGATTTGAAAATAACATAAATAGTTCGAGCTATCGATTATTACAACTAACCAAAATGTCAAATTCATAGAATCAACTACTAGTCCTCACTCCTTTATTAGTTTTGATCAAAGGAAATACAAATGACATAACTGGACAACAACTGACATACATAGGGATTACAATTTAACACAAAATAGTGTAATTACAATAACACAACATGACAATTGATGACTCCATCGATACACTCATCACTCAGACTCATCCCCTTCCGTGTTCTGGCCGATATCCAAACTACTTGAAAAGGTTAGAAAACAACTAGATGAGCGAATCGCTCAGTAGGAATTACATCTCAAGATTTAACATGCTTTAAGTGAATTACAAGTTCATTTAATGTGGGTAATCTACGCATGCAGACAGATAGATATCAATGAATCGTAAGATCGACAAGAGTAGAAAGTGAGAGCATATAGATTTTGTATTTTCAAGCAGCAGTAGCAAGTGATAGCAAATGATATCAAGCAAGTGATAACTGAGGAGTAATAACTGGAATAACAACATGTCAATCAAGCAATAGTAAGCAAAGTAATTTCAAGCATGTATAACTGGAATTAGCTACTTATCAATTCATTCAAGTAAACACTTTTACCCTTCTGCGGGTCTCAAGTCAATCAATCAAGTAATATCACGAGAATGAGTGGAATGCCTTAAGTCTAGCAAGCAAGTACTCCGGTGCAATACCAAACACCGTGGTCAATAAACTCCCATGGGCACAAGTACCTTCGGGTGCTCTTCCCAGCACCAGACCGGGCCCTATATGCACAGTATTGGTCATGTTTGTAGACACGCCATTCCTGACGTCTCCTGAGAAAGTCTCATATTACTATACAACGCCCCGCAACGGCTTACGCATTTTGAATCACTCGAGTGCTTCCTTTTCTCGGGTCTTCTTCTACCTTTTTCGGCATCCGGAATCATCTCGTTACGGCATTCGGACGGCATCAACACCAGTCAGACGTATCAAGAGGTTCCGGAACCAAGATGTTGACTGTCGGGCGGCCGCCGATTGAGGACCCGGGTGGGTCTTAATGGGGGCGTCCAGGCCTCTGGACGCCCCCATATTTCTAATTTATTTTATTTCTTTTCTCAGGGCCCAAAACTAATTAATATATATATATATATATATATATATATATATATATATATATATATATATATATATTAATGGAGGCGTCCAGGCCCCTAGACGCCTCCATAAAAACAATAATAAAAAAATGTTTGTAAAATGCCAGTTGGCATAAAAAAATAAATAAATAAAAAATATATATATTAATGGAGGCGTCCAGACCCCTGGACGCCTCCATAAAAACAAATAAAAAAATCAAAATGCCAGCCCTAGTATAAAAGACAAAAGAAAAATAAAAAATAATATAATTTTGGAGGCGTCCAGGCCCCTGGACGCCTCCATCAAAACCCTCACGGGCGCCGGCCACCGAACGACGGTTTATCGTGTGTGAAAAAATCCAAAATATGGAGACGTCCAGCCAGCTGGACGCGCCCATTTCTGAATCACGAGGCGCCGCTCACAAAACCACGCGTTGTGCCAAACCGCGTGTGGCCGTCGTCGGTTTTCGGTGGATCTGTTTGAGGCGTCCGGGACCCTGGACGCCTCCACAAAAAATTTCAAAAAAATAAATAAAAATAGAATAAAATATTATTTCGGCCCTGATGGAGGTGTCCAGGGTCCTGGACGCCTCCACCCTCCGGAGCCCTATAAATAGAGGCCCACCCCTCAGTTCTGGAGGAGCTTCGAAGTGATCCGATAGGCTGCCGGAGCCCAGAGGCTACGGAGTCATTTTATAACCCGTGGGTTCTTTTGTAGGTGGAGGTTCTGCCGGCTTCTCGGGTGCTCACGCTCGCGAGAGGAAGGTCGTCTTCATCCACCGCGCTTCCACGTCGTCCCCACGCTGCCGGAGCTCCGCCAGATTTCACTCTCGGCTCATCCAATAAGCCTTTTCTTCCCCTTTTTTCTTCGTAGTTCTTTTGCATTCATCATCTCGCATCCTCTATCCCCCTTCATAAGGGCGCCTCTTCTTTTATACTTCTTGCATCCATCATCTCATTTTCCTCCTACTCGAGTCCGAGAGGGGTTTAAAAGATAACACCAACCAGGTGTGTGTCTTGCCATCATTTCGTTATTTTTATCGCAAGGATTTGAATACTACACCTCCATCTTTCTAATCCACTTGTCATTTGTTTGTCATTGTTTTGCAAGGGTAGCCGAGGAAAGCCCTCTCCGTCGGCCGGCCGGAGGGAGAGGAAGAAGCAACCCGTCATCTCCCGCTCTTGAGGTAGGCGCGATCACTTTCTTATTTTGGGGTCTTTCGGCCCCTGGCGATCACATCTTATTTTCGAGGCCACGGCGAGTCACTTCTCCAATGGCCGTTTAAATTTTCGTTCTTATATTCTCTTTATACTCTATTATATTCTGCTCATATTCTCGAGGCCGCGGCGAGTCACTTCCCCAATGGCCGTTTAAATTCCCATTTTTATATGTTATATTCTTATCTATTCGTGTTCTCGAGGCCGCGGCGAGTCACTTCCCCAATGGCCGTTTAAATTCACGTTCTTATACGTTATGTTCTTATCTGTTTGTGTTCTCGAGGCCGCGGCGAGTCACTTCACCAATGGCCGTTTAAATTCCCGCTCTTTGTATTCTCTCTATATTCTGTCATCTTATTATCTGCTCATATTCTCGAGGCCGCGGCGAGTCACTTCCCCAATGGCCGTTTCAATTCTTGTTATTTAATTTTTGCACCATTCCCGTCCCCCCGAGGCCGCGGCGAGTCACTTCCTGCTATGGCCGTTTAAACCCCATATTTTGCTATATCACACTTGTCCCGCTCTCCCCGGCGGAGCAATCTCCCGTGGTGGCCCCTTCTCTCTCTTCTCTTATTTCTGTGTTGCAGCAAAACAAACACCAAAAGAAAGAAAAGAGGAGCCCGCGCGCGCTCCGCGTCCTCTCCGCTCTTCCCGGAACCGCGTGACGTCGCTCACAGATTGGCGATCACGGTGGGACATCTACTGCTTCCTTTCGGCTACCCTTGCAAGTTCGGCACCACCCGTGCCTCTCCACCTTCGCGCCCGAGCGCGCCCCCGTTGTGCTCACGGCAGCACCGTCAGTTTTGATTGGTTCTTTGTTTATTATATGTCTGTTATTTCTGTTGTTTTCCCACTCCATATATCTGTCAGCATTCCATTGCATACATCCATTCCTCTTTTCTATCCTTTTTTTCATTTTTTGAGGATCACCCTTTCCCGGTGAAGGAAGGACTCTCCGTTTGGGAATTCCTCTAAACGGACTAGAATCTCCTACACTGGGACCTCCGTAAGTCCCCGACATCGAAGAATCTCCTCTTCGTTCACTGGGCTGGTTGTACCATTGAAGTTCCCCGGAGTTAGTCATTTCATTCGCGGTGAGACGAGAGACCCTAGCTGACACGGCGGTGAAACAAAAACGAACTAGGGTCTCCATTTTGTGTGAACTTCGGATCTCGCTAAAAATACAAAAAAATCATCAAAATCAAAACACAAAAAAGGGCGTAAAGGCATCCACTTGTTTGATAATCTCTGCTACCTACTTGCTAGTGTATGTTTTTACGTTCTGGGAAAACTGTGAGCATGTCTCACGAGTCTTTTGAGGAGAACCACCCTAGCCGTGGTTTGTCAGCTGACCCGCGAGTCTATGCTATGGACTCGGGTCCTTCTCATGACCCCTCGCATGAGGTGCAGGTTATTGCCGGGGACACGTCCCCGCCATAAGATATCACTTCCTTACTGGGCGTCCTCGCCAACACGGAGCTTACCTCTGAACAGCTCCGGGCCTTCCAGGCCATTCTAAAGGGGAAATCTGTTTCCCCCACGCCCCAGGAGTCAACTCCGGCCATCGCACCTCTCCAAGAGTCCGTGCAGGCCATTCCATCTCCCTCATTGGCACAAGCCATCCAGTCTCCCTCGCTTCAAGGACAAGCGAGCCAACAACCACCCTCATTCCAGTTCCCATCACAATCTCAAACTCCCGTTGTTCCCCAGACACCGCTTCAGCCGGGGCCAACTGTCGGCGGTCCGACAGCTCCCTCTCATTCTGGGTTCCCCCCTCAAGTCTCCGGGAGACAGTTTCTCCCCCAGTGGCAAGTGCCACCTTCACCTCCAGAGGAGCTCGCCCAATCGCTCCTCAATAGGTTCAACCGCATGGACGAGCAGTTTCAAAATCTGAGAAGGATGGTGGACGTGAAAGCCACCCCGGAGGTTGCTTTGCCAATCCTTCCCGTCATTCATCTTCCTCCCTCCGAAATGCGCACGTACCGCAGATACAATGGTACCGGCAACCCCTTCATTCATCTCAAGGACTTCATGTATGAGTCCTCTTACTGGCAAAATGATCAGAGGTCCCTGGCATACCTCTTTCGGAGATCATTGGATGGTCCCGCGCTTGAGTGGTTCTATTCTTTGGAGCCCCGCGAGGCCGAGAATTTTGAAATAGTCCAGAGAAGGTTCTTGCAGAAATATAGGGATAGGGTCGCTCCCTCACTCTCCATTACCGACCTAGTGGCCGAAAAGATGAAACCCGACGAGGATTTTGTCCGATATGCTGATAGATGGAGGTCTCTGGCGGAAAGAATAAGGGATACCCTCTCCGAGCCCGAACAAGTGAAGATGATTGTGTCTAATGCAACCCCACAGTTCAGACACGTCCTGGCCATGAATAAACTTACTACAATGGAGGAACTCTATGAAAGGGCCCGGTACATCCAAACCCAGTTAAAAGACTCCCCCATTATGAACATGTTTGAGTCACCGAAGCCCAAAGTGGTTAGAAAGACAGGCGCTGGTGTCCCGGGCGGAGCCACATAAGGGGTCGGGACAAATGAGCAAGTGGGTGCGGTCAACAATGCCAACTATGCAGTCAATCCAAGGCCTCCACAAATGCCCCGACTTCCCCTTCAACCGGGTCCTTTCCCTCTTCGTCCTCCACCCCAAAATAATCCACCCCAGGATAATATGCCTCCATTACGCCAACCCCAGCAACAACAACCACAACCTCAGCAACAACAACCACCGCTTTAGTACAACCAAGTTCCACCCCCGGGGAACTATGGTCCCCAACAGCAACAAAGGAGGCCGCTCGGTCCCAAGAGAGCCTACTATCCACCATTGCCGGAAACCTTAGCAGACATTTTTAATGCCCTCATGGCATCAAACCAACTCGCCCTACCCAGAGAAAGGCCCGCGTGGCCCCCCAATGTTGATACCTCCAAATACTGCGTCTACCACAGGCAGCCGGGACACACAGTGGATCACTGCTTCCATTTCAAAGATTACATCCATGATATGAATGATGAACATCAAATAGATTGGGATGAGATGAGACGATACGTCGCGGCTCTCAAGGCTAGGAGACCCCCTCATAGGCCACAGCAGTAGTTACAACAGCAGCAGCAACAGCAACCACAACAACAGCAGCAGGCTCAGCAGGCCCCACAACAACAGCCCGATATGGGCATAATCCAGAATCCATTACCGGAGCACCAACAGCCCAATCATCAGGTTAACCCCATCTCCTCCTTCCCGGAAGTCGGGAGAGAGCAGGTGTGGCACCAGGAAAGTACCTCCATTCTTTATACCTCCAACCCTATCGTCATGCAACCCCCTCACCTTGCCCGGGTAGCACATCTCTCTCATCAACCCGCGTCAGTATCACCATCATCATTTCCACTACCATTACGCCCTCTCATCCGCACCCCGACCTCCTATCAACCGACACTCTCCACTACGCCTTCACACCCTCTCACCTTCTCTCACTCCCCCACTTTACCATCCACCTCTACCACATTTACCCCTACACCTTCTAAACCCCTTATCATCCGTCAACCATACATAACCCCATCTTTCTCCACCACATCACCACTAATGCCTTCAAAACCACTCATCACCCACCATCCACCTCAAAACCATTGCCCACTTCAAGCCCTACCCACTTCTACTTCGTCTCCACCTCCACCTTCCAGACCCCTTATCCTTCATAATCCGCGCAATATCCCCTCTACCTCCACCATGCCGCCACCTAACAAACCCCTCATCAGAATCCCTGCTCCCGTCATCACCCCTGCTTCATCAACCATTCCTCCCCTACTACCCCTCAAACCCCTATTAAAACCCACTGCTACCCCCACAGAGGTACAAAAGCCACAGGCAATGGTGCTCCGGAGTGGAAGGATTTTCCACAGGGTTTTCCCCCACAACAGTCAGAATCCCGAGTAATCTCAGCCAGAGAAAGATGATGCAGAACAACCAGAAAGAGCTATCCCTGGAACACAGTATGATCTATTGAAACACTTGGACAAGACACCTGCCCGGATCTCCATCCTGGAGCTACTTCAAAGATCCACATCCCACCAGGCGGCCTTGATGGAATATCTTCAAAAGGTCATGGTTAATGAAGACCTCCCCGTGGAGAAGATTTCGACCATCCTGACCCCAACAGACACACAACCAGCCATCATGTTCCATAACTACGAGCTCGCTCCCAAGGAAGCTCGGAAATATGCGTTGTGCATTTCAATAAAAATTAATGGGGTATCCATAAACCCGTGTCTTGTGGACACGGGTGCATCCATAAACGTGATCTCCATGAGCACTCTTCAGTTGTGTGGGGTCAACGAGGAACAAATAAGACCTTCCTCGATCACGGTCACGGCTTATGACAATAGCAAGAGGCCGTCGCAGGGGATGATTATTCTGAAGGCAGAACTAGGCCCCATGGCAATTCCCACGGAATTCCATGTCCTTGACATGGACCCCACATTCAAGGCTATACTGGGTCGCCCTTACATCGAAGCCATGGACGCTGTGCCTTCCACCAACCATCAGTGCATGAAGTTTCCTTACATTGGGAGAATTATTAAAGTGGTCAGTACACCTGTCCTTCACACAGTGGATGCTATCAACACCTCTCTGCCTTCTGTTTGGCCGTCTCATCGGCCCATATTGTCACTGCTGGACGTACGTGATCCATCTCATGTTCCACTAACACCAAAGGAGCCGGTCAGGGCAACCACAACATCATGTCTCCCTTTTCACTCCAAAGGTTGGGAGATTATGAGGAACATCGACTATCAACAAGGAAAAGGTCTGGGCGCACAGTTACAGGGTATGCTCAAACCGCCAAAGGAAATTAGGCCGAACCGCAGGTTTGGCCTAGGCTTCAAAGGACCGTTCAAGGCAGATTGGAAGCCCCTCACGTGGACTCTATCAAACCACTTCAACAGAGGGCCCGTTGTTCAGATGGGAGATCACCCACGAGAAGCATATGGGGGATCATATGCTGTATATTTGGCTGAAAAATATCCGAGGATCACCAAAAGAGGCAAGATCAAGGATTCGGAATGCGAGTGGGACAAATGGTTCGACATACGGGACATTTCCGTTGCACTGGAAAGGATGTTCTCGTCTCCGCAGCTTGAAGGACCACCATTGATCTCCGAAATACCAGAGAATATTACCACTCTTGCCAAGGTTCCAAACTATCCTCGTCCTCGCCAGAAGGACTCTGTCATCGACGGATCTTCATCCGTCCTCAACATTGCCGTCGACGGCTCATTAGCCGCCATCCTGTCCATCCACTCGTCTCAGCCTTTGCTGATATCTTCTTCCTGGGCCAGACAATTGTCTGATGATCTTCTCAGGTCCCCTTCTCTGCTTACATACCTGCGCGGGCTTTTCAACCCACGCCAGGTCTTCAACCATGATCTGCTCTATGAGCCTCACAATCCTCTAGCCATAACCCCTTTTCTCTCCCCTCCAATCTCTTTTCACTGCTTTGTCATTAAAAATGAAAACGAAAAAAAAAACGTCAATTTTCAAACTCCCCAACAACACATCTTCGTTGAGGAAACCTCCTACATCTCCCACGGGTGCGTACCGCCTTGCGGACCACCCGTCCAAGGTCCGATGAGCGACCTTTTCTACCCCTCCTCTGAGGGGTCTTCTCCTGTACATTCTACACCATCCTCTTCGTCTTCCTCTTCTTCTGTAAATATTGTCAATCAATCTAGGAATGATAGGCCAGGGGTAGTACCTAGGAAGAAATCCAAGGGTAGCCAGATCCCTCGTCGATTCCTTCTGGATTTGGCCGCCAGGTGTCAGGCCCTTCTTGTCATCCCCCAGTTGTTAGAAAATCCCATCCAGCTACCCGAAATAGAATGCGAGGGCGACTGTGCATCTGATGAAGGGTATGGAGTCTACGAGATCACGGATGAAGAATGCCCCACTGAAGATGAGGGTAAAGAATATGAGGATGCGGCGGGCGCATACGCTAGTGGAATGAGGAGATTCGACGAGCCGTCAACCGCCGTAGAAGAATCCACCAAAGAAGTCAACTTGGGAACTGAGGAAGACCCTAGGATCATCCTCATAAGTGACAACCTACCACCCTCTGAAGAAGAGGCATTAATTGAGGTTCTCAAGGAATATAAGGACACGTTTGCATGGAGCTACGAGGATATGCCGGGTCTGGATTCAACCTTGGTCGAACACCGTTTAACCCTAAAACCTGGGTCCATCTCGGTAAAACAAAGGTTAAGGCGTTTCCACCCTCAGATGGCTTTGAAAATGAAGGAAGAGGTCGATAAGCTCCACAAAGCCAGGTTCATTAGAGTCGTTCTTTATCCTCAATCGGTGGCGAACATTGTCCCGGTCATGAAAAAAGATGAGAAAGTCAGGATTTGTATCGACTTCCGGGACCTTAACCGCGCGTGTCCAAAGGATGATTTTCCCTTACCTCACATTGATGTACTGATTGATAACACGGCAGGCTATGAAACCCTCTCTTTCATGGATGGATTTTCAGGATACAATCAAATTCGTTTGGCAGAAGAGGATCAGGAAAAGACGCCATTCACTACCCCTTGGGGAACATATTGTTACGTGGTCATGCCATTCGGATTAAAGAATGCTGGAGCTACTTACCAAAGAGCTATGATGGCCATATTTCATGACATGATGCACATATATCTGGAAGTGTATGAGGATGACTTATTGGTGAAATCAAGGACCAGGATGGAACATCTAGAAGTTTTGGCTAAGGTCTTGCAAAGGTCAAGAGAGTTCCAATTGAAAATGAACCCGAAAAAGTGTGTGTTTGGTGTGTCGTCGGGTAAATTGCTGGGGTTCATTGTGAGTAAAAGAGGGATCGAGATAGATCCCGACAAAGCTAAGGCCATCAGGGATATGCCGCCTCCCAAGAATTTGAGGGAAGTCCGAGGTTTAATCGGGAGGTTACAGTTTATTCATCGGTTTGTGTCCCAACATTCACAAAGGTGTAGACCTCTCTACGAGTTGACCAAGCCAGGAGTAGAATTCCACTGGAATTCTAAATGTCAGAAAGCTTTTGAAGGGTTGAAGGAATATCTAGCTAGTCCACCCGTTCTCATTCCACCCAAACCGGAAAAACCTCTGATCCTTTACGTCTCAGTCTTGGATGACTCCGTGGGAGCCGTCCTCGCACAAGCTGATGAAGAAGGCAAGGAACGGGCAACCTATTACTTGTCCAAACTTCTCAATCCCTGTGAGCAGAAGTACACCGGCATGGAGAAAACCTGTGCTGCCCTCGTTTGGGTAGTGCAGAAATTGAAGCACTACTTCTTGGCTCACGAGGTCCACTTGATTGCTCGAATGAATCCTATCAAATTCCTTCTGGAGAAATCCATCCTTACGGATAGGCTAGCACGCTGGCAAAGTTTTCTCTCTCAGTTCGACATCACCTACATCCAGCAAAAGGCGATTAAAGGCTATGCCATAGCCGAGCATCTCGCTCACCATCCTCTTCCCAAGTTCGATCCCGTCCAATCAGAGTTTCCAGATGAGGAACTAATGTCCATCAACCAATCAGATGAGCCAATGTGGACGCTATATTTTGATGGATCTCTGAATTCTCAAGGGAGAGGAATCGGCATCGCCCTCCTGTCGCCTGAAGGCCTCACATTCCCATTGGCATACCAGCTCAAATTTCCAGTCACCAATAATATAGCCGAATATGAAGCTCTTCTAGCTGGCCTAGAACTCGCTCATTCTTTTCGTATCACTGAATTACGATTCGTAGGTGATAGTCAACTCATCCTTCGCCAGGTGCTCACTAAATATCGCACTCACGATCCCATACTCAAGCCATACCAAGAACTCACTGCTGCCTTTGCCAAACTGTTCGTCAAACTGATCTTTGTTCATGTCCCTCGTCATCAGAATATTCTCGCCGATGCCCTCGCCTCGTTGGCATCATCCATAAGGTTCCCTCTAGGAAGATGGTTTAAGTCCATTTCCATCTATAAACATCACGCCCCTGCAATCGATGATGCTTCCTATGTAAATATCAAAGACATGATAGCAAGGAAGATCCTGCAGGAAGATATCCTTGAAAAGAGGGAAATCATGTTGGCAGAGGCCGAAGAAGAACTGGCTGATGAAGAGAAACCATGGTTCTATGAAATTATCAAATACTGCCAAGATCAGTCTTATCCTGAAGGGGCCACCGCAGAGGACAAGAAAGCCATAAGAAGGGTGGCTCAGAAATACACATTGGTTGGAGGTCTACTCTATAGGAGGAGCCTTACTGGTATTCTGTTAAGATGTCTTGGTGACGATGAGGTTTGGAAATGTGTAGAAGAGACGCACTCGGGTGTGTGCGGTGGCCACGTGAATAGTCGGATGCTCGCCAAGAAGATCATTCATCAAGGCTTTTATTGGCCCACTATGGAAGAGGATTGTGCTGTCTATGTCCGTAGGTATGTCAAGTGTCAACTTCACGCCGATAAAATCCATTCACCATCTTCCTCACTTCATCCAATATCCTCCCCATGGCCTTTCTCCATGTGGGCATTCGACATTATTGGTCCCCTAGGTGATCCCAATTCCCTCACCAAGCAGAAATCTTTCATCCTTACTGCGACAGAATACTTCACCAAATGGGCCGAAGCCGAAGCTTACGCAGAAATCAAGGCGTCAACAGTCTGCAAGTTCATCATGAAGAACATCCTTGCCAGATTCGGCGTCCCAAGCACGATCGTCACTGACAATGGGCCACAGTTCATTTCTCAGGACCTACAGGACCTCTGTAAAAGGTACGCAATTGCATTACATCATTCATCGCCTTATTACCCACAAGGTAACGGCCAAGCGGAGGCCACCAATAAAACATTGCTCAAAATCATCAAAAAAACCTGCGAGTCTAGTAAGTTTTCAGACTGGCCAGAAAAGCTTATCGAAGCCCTATGGGCCTATCGCACTTCAATCCGTACCCCCACCGGGCAGACTCCATTTGCCCTTACTTATGGTATAGAAGCGGTAGTCCCGTATGAGACTCTGATCTCTTCTCTCAGGGTACAATTGGACGAGGACTTTCCCCTCGACGATCGTCGTAATTCACTCCTCGCCCAGTTGGAACTCTTGGATGAGAAGCGACTGGCCGCTGCCGAACACGCGCGTGTGTATCAAAATAGACTCGCTCGCTTTTACTAAAAGAAAGTCGTTGAGAGAAAATTCAAAGTCGGTGAGATGGTCGTAAAAAGAATTTTTGTCAAACCTGGAGGTCCGCGTTCTAAACTCCAACCCAATTGGGAAGGACCATTTGTAATTCAAGCCGTGTACCCTGGCAACGCCTACAAGCTAGTCAACGCCGAAGGGACCGAGTTATCCCACCCTTGGAATGGGCTTTATCTTAAGAAATACTACCCTTAACACAAAACAAAAAAAATGAAGAAAAGATAAAAAACATCAAAAATAAAGAAATATTGAAAACCACTAAAAATATGGAAAATTCAAAATGCCGATGCCCGGTAGTCACCATATAGTTAAGTCCCTACATTTAACCTTCATGTTAGGATAGGGCCCATTAAGGCTTGGTAGGCACCGGGTCTTGGTTTGCCAGAACCGTGGAGATCCCTGTCCGGCCACGTCGGCCTATGCTTGCTCGAAGGAAGCTAACATGTGCTCACTTATGTATTTTATTCAAAAAAAAGTCGGTAACATCACCTACGGTGGGGCTCCACCCAGAAGATCTCCAGAAGCTGTAATCTTTATTCTTTTCTCTTCGACCAAATGAGACAGTCGGCGCCCTTAAAACGCTGAGCATGAGAAACCGAAACTCAAACCCTAAGGGTAAGAGTAGGATCCATTTCCTCGAGCATCGATCAGAGCACGAGAAGAGGGCAGTGTCCCCGCAGGCATACGAAAAGGGAGCCCACAAACGTCAAACGACTATATCTCCCTCACAAAAGAAATACAAAATCAAAATCAAGAGAAAAGTCTGGTCGTGACCGTGCCTGGTGCGATAAACGGAACCCCTCAAAGTAAAAGTCTGAATCCACAAAGGGGGCCGTGGAATGTAAATGCTCGAGATTTGGTCTGAAGTTGTCTGAAAGGAAAGAGTTGATGGGCCCTTATTCGCTCGCCGGGTTAGCGGCTTTGCCGGTCCTCTCAGGAGGTTTATCCCCTACGCTCTTCCTTTTTCCTCTAGAGATGAACGTTCGATGGAGTTTCTGAAGGGTGAAAACCATCTAGGGTCTGCGACCTTATTTTAATATACACATATGGTTGCCTACATTGAAAAGCAAAAGCTATCGCTGCGAAGGAGTCTCCGTGTTTCTGGCTGGTCAAGACCCCTGTTTACCACCTTGATGTCTTTTTGTTTAACCTCGGGCTTAGGCCAATGCAAGCGCGTCACCTATGGGTGCGACGGCGTCTGATTCCGGGTCAGCGTCGCGCGGTTGGTCGTTAGGGTTCCAGGGTGTTCCATCATATACCATATAGAGTTGTGAGGAAACAGACCCGGGTCGGGCAAATCATTTACCTCGAACACCTTTTGGGTGAATCCCTGTGGTCGGAAGCGACTGGGAGCCTAAGCATGGCATGACGGTATTGTCATCAGGGTAAGTCTTAGTCGGCGAGATCATCATTCGAGGGGTCTAGAGGCCCAAATCAACCTAGATGTGCACTTAGGATACCTGGGAGGTTAGTAAGAAACCCCTGTCTCACGTAGGTTAGGTGCCATTTGGGTGCTTGCCGGGCGTTAGCAACAAAAAATTGAAATGATAAAGCAACAAAAAAAATGGAAAAGAGAAAATGTACATATTTGTAAACAAAAAAATCTTTTTATGATAAAATAAAAAAAATATCAAATATAAAAAAAAAAAACAAATCAGTTTTGCATGATTGCATTTGCATGCAGCATCTCACTTTTAATACCGCTTGCATTCGTGTGCTTGCCTATCGCATTTATCATCACCACATCTTTCCCTTGCCTTCGTTAAATAAAGGCTTGGCCCCTTGACCAGTCATCAAGGACAGTCACAGTGACCATTTGCTTATTGAGCAAGGGGCCAAGTCAGAACAGAAATTCTGATTTGTTTGTTTCAGTGATGTGTGCAGGGACTCAAGCAACGGAAGCAAAAGTGAAAAACAAACAAACCGAACCTTGTATTTTATTCCAAAAAAAAAAATCAACAAAATTACATCAAGTTCCGCCCTCTCTCTCTGCATCACTCGGCCCACTACTCTCCGGGCAAAACGCTCTCAAAGGTGCTACCCAACTACGAAAAGCGGTACTCCTACCGCTCTGTACTCCCCTTCCTATTCCCACATCCCGGCGTTGATCCACGGAAGCAGCAGAGAAGCTACCAACACGAAAGCCACGCTCTCGTGCTTTTCGGTAGCGCTCCTCACCATCTCTCAGCCACTGTTCAGCAAGACCAAGGCTGATTCGGAGTTCGAATAGTTGGGCCTCCATGGCCCTTCTTTCCTCCCTTTCAGCCAAACTGTTGGCTCTTTCTCTCTCTGCGTCTCTTTCTCTCTCTGCCCGTTCTCTCTCACGGTCTTCCCTCTCCAACTGGAGAGTGATCCTCAGTTCCATAGCATCCCTGGAAGAGTCGTCATCAGGATGACGCCGCAGTTCCCTCTCCAGTTCTGCTATCCTAGCCTCCTTCTGCGCAGCTTGGGCAAGCGCTTCTTCCGTCTCCTTTTCCTGCCGAGTGTACCATCTCAGATACGCGATAAGGCGTAAACAAAGAGAACTCAACGCTGAAACTTTTACCTGTATACGGAGCATCCCTTCTGCCTCCGCAGCATGCTACGTGGCGTGAGCAAGTTGCTCATGATGCAAGTTAAGTTCGGAGGTAGGAATCCACAAGCTGGAGGAGGTACCACCCACTCCCATCGCTGGGGAAGCCGCGCCAATCTGGGCATGCTACGACCGCGTGAATTAGCAGCCAACATCTGGAATCTGGGGTTTTAATTAGGAACGTACTGTACACCTACTAAGGCGCTCGTAGCTCCGCGGGCATCGCCCGACTGTTGTTCCATCTCTGCCAAGCGAGTTCGTAAATTCGCTATCATGGCATCCCGGACATCCTGCAGCCATACGAGTCAGCATTTCCACCAGAAAACCAAAAAAGGAGAAAGAAGAAAAGAGAAAAAGGGGAAACCTACCTCCACAAGTCCCCGGGGTTGGAGCCGCTCTGCGTACTTTATCCTATATAGATGCAAGTAGTCTTCGCTATCCCGTGCCTGCGATTCTACAATCATGCCACCCCGTTGCCAATCTTCGTACTGTTCGGGGAATCGCACGCGCCAGTCAATACAGGTCGACGGTCCCCGCGTCTTTCTCCCGACACGAGGTGGCGCAGCCATATCCACCCATTCCTGAGCCAGTCCTAAAGTCCTCATAACCAATCGTAGCCGAAGTGGCTCGATTTCATTCAGGCAGTGCATCCACAGTTCCCGTCCGAACCGGACACGACTTGCTAGAACCCACGGCTGGTCAGCATCAACCATGTCTGAGTAGGGTCTCCAGTTTACCATCGCTGCAGGGAACTCCTGTAGCTCCCGCCTTAGCACCATCAGTTGGTAGGTTAGGGGTGCCGCACTCATGATGGGTTCCCACCGCCTGGCTAGCGGCACCATCGCAGGTCGCCAATGCCGAGCTCTCCCCATAGGGAGGTAATAATAGCTCCACAGCTGCTCGGCACAGGCCATCAGAACTTTGCAAAAACACAAAAAAATACAAAACAAGTAAAATCAAAAATACCTGGATGAATGGTGTGAAACCACTCACAGTCATCTCACGATCCGTTTCTTGGAATAGGCCTGCAAACAAGTGTGCCAGCATGGCGGCTCCCCAGGCATAATACCCTACTCTTTCAAGGTCTGACAGCAGCTCCAGGAAGCAACATTGGATACCGTCCCCTTTCGAGCTCAGTACCAATCTCCCCAAAAGGAAGAGGAGAAATCTCCTCAAATCTATGTTGCATCTTTCCCAGTCGCCGAAATCTGTGTAGTACACGGCGCGGCATCCTATTTCTATCCTTTCCATGAACTCTTCTGAGGATTCATCATCCCGCCGACGAGTGTCGGTGAGCCCTAATGCATCCATCAGGGACGCCCTAGCTACCGACCTGTTTTTCCGACCATCCAGGTCCAGACCCAGTAACTTCTGGGCACCTTCTCTGTAGTCCGCGTAAGTGACTCCGGTCACTGCCTCGCCCTCTACCTTCAGGCTTGTGATCCGGACCACATCCTCCAAGCTGGGCACCATGTGCCCCCAGGGCATCAGGAATGCCCGGCTCACTGGGTCTCATCTCTCACACAAGGCTTGGATCAGACCAGGTCAGGCTTGATCGGCTCGATCCGAAGAAGGTACCAAATCCCATCACGTCTAGCCTCGCCTTCTGAAAATCTGGGAGGCCCCTTGTACGCTGCTACTACCAACTCCCATAAGATTTGTGATTTCATCACAACCTACACATACAAGGAATGGGGGTGAGGTTTGGTCAGAAGAAAGGAAGAAAGAATGAGAAAAGGGCAAGAAAACTTGGCTTACGAGTTGTGATTGGGCCCTTTCGCTGAAGTGCCCTTCAAGGTCTGAAAGCCTCCTGGAACTACTACCACTGGACCTGCTTCTCTTCGAGGAATGGGAAGATTCGCCCTCCATCCAACTCTCAGAATTTTGAACTCCTCCTCTCCCGTAAGAACTTGTGCTCCTCGAGTTAGCTCTCGATATACCTGGGAGATAAAAGGACAAGAATTTATAGAAATGGAAGAGTGCGGGCCAAGATTGCCTCCATCACCTGTCAATGATAGCCCTCGCAATGA
Source organism: Amorphophallus konjac (assembly GCA_022559845.1). Classification (NCBI taxonomy): domain Eukaryota; kingdom Viridiplantae; phylum Streptophyta; class Magnoliopsida; order Alismatales; family Araceae; genus Amorphophallus; species Amorphophallus konjac. Next base: position 307,885,122 of record CM040119.1, on the reverse strand, counting down.
GGCACCGCCCAAGCGGTCCCATGTGTCGCTTCACCGCTCGCACAGGATGATTGACTGGACGAAGAATAGGACGAATAGCCCCTATGTTGTCTATGGATACCCTATCATGATTTGGAGGACGTCCGCAAAATTTGACATAACATCCGGGAAAAGGAACTAGGGCCGTCATTATTGACTTCGACGGCAGATTCCCGTGGAAAATGGTCACAACAAGATGCGATTCTCTGCTTGGGGCGGAGTCTCGACAGACCTATCACATGGGAACAGTGCAAAGGAGAAGAAGTGTAGGGAAGAAGGAACGCACAAAAGAACAAATAAACAGCAGAAAATCAAATCACTCCATTCATAATTCTACATAAGCTGTCACAAACACTACAATCATAGAGAGGTGGCGGGTCCACTAGCTCGCCAATCCTCACCATCACTCATCTCTCTGGGCACTCTCCTCCTCTCCCCCGAGGTGAGGGTCCCTCAGAAGCCTCCGGGATCCCCGTGCAGTAGCACCTGCCTCGCCTCTGGGCGCCTGCTCCGCAGCAGTGACTCGCTGCTCCTCCCCTGGCGTGGCAAAGAAGCCACTGGCGGCAAAGCGACCGGACTGGCGGAGTCGCTCCCCGAACTCTCGCGCTCTCTCGTAGCGCGTCTCCATCCCTCCTAGCCTCTGCACGACGGCCTGAAGGCCCAGCTGGAGCTCCCTCACTTGGGCCTCCAAGGCCCTCCTCTCGGTCAGATCCCGCTGTCGCTCGGACCTTCTCTCGGCTTTCTCTCTCTCTGCCTCTCTCCTCATCATCTGCAGAAGAACCCTTAACTCCAGATGTCTGGAGAAGGTCTCTCCTCACCGTGATGCCGCAGCTCCGCTACAGTCGCCACCCAGGCGTCACGCTCCTCTTCCGCCCGGGTCGCGCGGGCCACCGCACCGGCAAGTTGCTCCCGGAGGGAGGCAATCTCGAGAAAAGGGGCCGAGGAACTGGAAGATCCGCCAGCCACTCCCACCGTCGCTGTCTGCTGGGCACGCTGGAACAAAATAAACAACGGCCGTCAGTGAAACTCCAAAATCTGAAGTTAAAAGTGCGGCACATAACTTACCAGGAGCGACAACTCATGTTGAGCGACGGCCAGCTGCCGCCTAGTCTCTGACAGTTGGGCGCGCGAGCCGCCGATGCCACGCGTGTCCCCAGCTTGGGGAAGCCCCGCGTAGCTCCTCCTCTGCCGCCGCAGGAAGTCGGCACTGTCCTGCACCAGTATACCCCCTTGCTGTCCAGGGAGACGTACAGGCCACTCCTCGAGCCTCACCTTGCCGCGACTCTCCCTCCTGACGCGGCTGGGCTCGTCCGCACTCGCCCACTCATCGGCCAGACCCAGGGTCCTTGCCATGTCCTGCACCAAGAAAGAGGTCCCACATCAGTCAAAAGGAACGCGTCCCCTGTCTAGGACGCGTCCATCATTTGAGTGCAACACTCGCCGAACCCTTTCCCCCTCGCGCGGCTCGCTTCAAAACCCAAAATGAATTAAAAGAGGCAGAGATCGAAGCACCTACCGGACCGTGTTCACCTCCTCCCACGCCATCGGGCCCCTCAGGTCCCTCGGGGGCCCGGAGCGGCCCTTCCTCCTCCATGGACGCCGTTCCGTGCTCGGGCGCGTCCCTCCTTGGGCGAGGGGTCCCGCGTCCCTCTCCACCTTCACCGTGGTCAGGCCCACCGAACTCCATCGATCAAAAGAGGAGGAAGACGAGAAAGGGGGCAAGCGAGTTTCGGCAGAAGGCGGGCTCATTTGCGGGTAAGGCACGGGAGAAGAAAGACCACCCGTCGCTTTAAATTTGAAATGAAGGATTAAGAAGCGTCCTCGCGCCTGGACGCGCCCAAAAGGGGGAAAAGGAAATAAAATCCCCTCGTGCAAAGCGTAGTTCCCCACTGTTCAGGGCAAGGTCTCGCGGAGCGTGCCTCAAAGGACAACTCAGTGCAAAGAAGAAAGTGTGGGAGAGAGAAAGGTACACACAACACAAAAAAGTCATTTCCATTTCATATAATAGCCGAAAGTACATCATACAGTGAGAAGGGTGACGTACAAGCAACTCTCTAACTCTCACCGTCACCCTCCTGGTCATCTCCTTCCTCCCTCGTCTGACGGGGATCCCTAGGGGGCCTCTGCGACCTCTGTGAACCCTGAGAAGCCGTGCTCGCCTCTCCAGGTGGCACCATGCCAGCCTCCAAGGTACGGCGACGCTGCTCGGCCGAGGAAACTAGAAAACTGCCCACAGAAAAGGAACCGGACTGACAAAGTCGCGCCCCGCGCTCCTTCGCCCTCTGATACCGCTCCTCACTCTCCCGGAGTCTCCCCTCCGTCGTGCCAAGACTCAGCCGGAGCTCCGACACCTGGGCCACCAGAGCTCTCCTCTCGTCCCAATCTCGATATCGCTCTGCCATCCTGTACTCCCTTTCTTTCTCCATGGTCTCCCTATCCCTCTCCCTCTCTCTCTCTAGGGTCTCCCTATCCCACTCCCTCTTTCTCTCCATGGTCTCCCTATCCCTCTCCCTCTCCTCTCTCTCTCTCACCGCCTCCCTCCTCGACAGCTCGAGGGCGATCCGCAGATCCAGCACGTCACGAGGGAGCTCCTCAGCCTCCCGTCGACGCTCCTCCTCCAGCTCCGCAATCCGGGCGTCACGCTCTGCCACCCAGGCATCGCGCTCCTGCTCAGCACGAACAGCACGGGCCAGGGCCTCCCGAATCTCGGCCACCTGTCAAAGCACGCATGCACCGTAAGAGAACAGTGATAGAAGGAAAGCAGCTAGAAGAGGGTCAGGGCCAAGCAAGCACTCACTCGAGCCTCGTGGTCACGCTCGGCCTCCTCAGCCCGAGCCACCGCATACGCCAGCTGCTCCTGGAGGGCAGAAACCTCCGGAGGAGGGCCCCGCGAACTAGAACCCGCTCCACCAGCCATCCCGACTGCCGCTGTCTGGTGGGCCCGCTGAAACACGGGGCAACGTCAGTCAAAGGCTAAGCATCAAAAATCCAGGTCACAAAAAAATGCATTGCATAGACTCACCAGGATCTCCAACTCCTGTCGGATGGCCACCAACTGCCGCCTAGCGTCCGCCAGCTGGGCCGCAGGTCGGCGATCATGTTGTCACGAGCATCCTGCATTGCACATAAGTCAGTACCACATGCATATACATATAGAAGGTGAAGCATTTTCATTTCACACTTACCCCTGCCATACCACCGAGGGAGAGGCGGTCCCCGTACGTAGCTCGATATCGTCTCATGTAATCTGTGCTGTCATGTACATGGGACACCACTGGGACCCCGCCCTGCTGCCAGTCCTGATACTGTGCTGGGAAGCGCGTACGCCAGTCCACAATCTTCGCCTTCCCCTTGGTCTTCGCCCAATGCGGGCCGGCGCATCTACGTCAACCCACTCCTGGGCTAGCCCCAACGTCCTCATGACCAGTCTAAGCCGCAGCGGCTCAATCTCGTTCAGGCAATGGACCCACACGTCCCGCCTGAAGCGAGGAAGACCCGCTACAACCCAGGGCTGGCCAGCATCGCCCATGCCCAGGTAGGGCCTCCACACCACCTGCATCACCATACATATATTATGTTAGTTACCATTCAGTCACATGCATAAACACACAAAAAAATCATACGCATCATACCATGGCCTCGGGATACTCGCTCAGCTCCCGACGAAGTGACGCCAGCTGGTAGCCGTGGGGTGCTGCAACCACGACCGGCCTCCACTGCCGCGCCAGAGGCACGGCCCTCCTGTTCCCATGCCTAGCCCTCCCCATCGGGAAATAGTAATAGCTCCACACCTGCATCCATCATACATCATTAGTACAATAATTGCATATTTAACTGTGGGAATGCATAAATAAAATATTTACCTAGAGGAAAGGTGCGAAGCCACTGACTGTCGTCTCCTTCTCTGAAGTCTGGGAGAGATCAGCAATCAAATGGGCAAGCAGAGCCGCTCCCCACGCGTAGTGTCCCACTCTGTCCAGATCCGCCAAGATCCCGAGGAAACGGCAGTGGATGCCATCCCCCTTCGTCCCCAGCAGAAGGCGGCCCAGAAGAAGAAAAGAAACCTCCGAAGATCTAGGTCCACCAGCTCCCTCTCGCTCGGATCCTGGGTGAAAGCTGCACGAGCATCCCCCTCCAGTCGAGCCAAGCACTCCGCTCCAGTCTCGCTAACCCGCTGGCGCGGGTCGACGAATCCGAGTGCCTCCATGATCTCCACTCGGCCGACTACCCTGCTGTCTCTATCAGTCACGCTCGTCTCTAACCACAGCAGGTCCAGGGCACTCTCTCGGTAGTCGGGGTAGGTGACCCCGCTGACTGCCTCTCCGTCAACCCGTAGCCCGGTAATCCGAGCCACGTCCTCTAGTGTCGGCACCATGTGCCCCCAGGGCATCAAAAACGCCCGGCTCGGTGCGCGCCACCGCTCCCTCAGTGCCTAGATAAGAGGAAGGTCGAGCCGGAAGGGCTCGATCCTAAGGAAAGCTCCAAAGCCCATGGCGTCCACACGCGCCCTCTGGAAGTCCGGCAGCCCGCGGTATGCTGCCACCACCAGGGACCTGCTAATCCGGCCCTTCATCACGCCCTGCACACCACAAAACCAACAGAGAACACATCAGCATCATGAACAGTAATAAACAATAACACTGTATATATAGTACTTATTCTTTTTATTTTATTTTTACTTTTTTAAAATATTTATATTTTCTTGTGGAGGCGTCCAATGCCTGGACGCCTCCTTCCAATTTACTTTTTTCTTTTTTAGAAAAAACCCAAAAACCCAAAACAAAATTTATTAATAATATGTATATTTTTATGGAGGCGTCCAGGGCTTAGGACGCCTCCTTATTTTTTAATTTTATTTTATTATTTACGTAAATAAATAAATAAAAAATAAAAAGAAAAAGTGGAGGCGTCCAGGCCCCTGGATGCCTCCTTCTCTCACTATCCGGCCTTCTCTCACAGCCTCTCGCACGCCCGTTTTAGCCTATTGAACCACAGAGTGAGAATTCCGAAGTACTTACCGGGTCGTGATCGTCCTCTCCCGCGTCACCAGCATCCGCAGCGGCCTCCGCGGCCAGAAGCGGCACCTCCATCTCCTCCTCCGCAGCAATCTCCTCTGCTACGGCCTCCTCAGCATCGTCTCTCAGTCTCCTCGGACGACGAGCCAGTCGTTTACGCTTGTCACCACCTCGGTTCGGGCCTCCTAACTCCATTGGGGCGAAGAATGGGTCTGTCTGGTTTGACCGGATCATTTGAATGAACAGTAAGTGAGTAAGGGGGGGAGCCCCCCCCCTATATATAGATTGATCTTTAATTGGGGCGTCCAGGCGCCTGGACGCCCCCACTTTTTTATTTTTTAAAAAAAATTCAAAAAACTTAGGGGCGTCCAGGCGTCTGGACGCCCCCAAACCAAAAAATCAGAAAATAAAAAAAATAAAAATAGGGGCGTCCAGGACCCTGGACGCCCCCCAAAAAAGTTTTTTAAAAAAAAAATTATAAAAAAACTAGGGGCGTCCAGGCCTCTGACGCCCCCATAATAAAAAATAATAAAAAATATAATAAAAGAAAAAAGATAGAGCATGTATATAATCCAAACAAAAGAAAAAAAGAAAGAAAAAGAAAAACCACAAAAAAGATAATAATTAAGGGGACGGGGGTCCGAAACATCCAAATGCCAGATTTTATTCCATCAGAAAGCAGAGTGAGCTACATCAGGGGTTTAGGCACCTTAGGCCTTAACTTCCCCAGTTCGGTTACATAAGCCCTCCACGGCTCGCATTCTTCCACCACGTGCGCTAATGCCTTTCCCGCAACACTTGTCTTCCAGGGAGCTTTAATGGCCTTCGCTTCCTTCGCGTCCGCTTCAGTGCCCAACTCCCTCTTCTTCAAAGGAACGATGCCAGTCGGTGGCGGGAACGAATGGCGTGAGATGCCAATCTGGAGGCAGCACCGATGCGCGTTGTAAAGAACAAACTCGGTCGTGCCGATCAGTTGAAGATCAACTTCGGGAGAAGGCCTCATGAGGAGATCTAGCGAAAGCAAACATGCCGGTGCGCAAGTAAAGAAGCCTTGTGTCACTGTGCGGAAATGAGACCGCCAGTCTTCACGTTTCTTCAGCCACGGAACGCGGTTCACTACAGTACCACCGAAGCCTAACACGTCGGCTATGTGATGAAGAGGGCTTTGTTGGAAGAGCTTCGAAGCAGTTGGGATTCCCTCGCGGTGGTCGAATTTGAAGTACAAATCAAGCCAGTAATTCAAGACAAGTGCGCAACCAAAAGGAGGCTTACCCATACTCGAGGCGGTAAGGCCGCTGTAAAGATAAGCAAGGACGGCGGGTCCCACCCTCTTTCCACTCCAGATTCTGCGAATGGCACTTAGTTGATCCTCCTCCACTATGTTGTCGGTATGAGAAAACAAGAGAGCACCCGCCAGACAGATAGTGAACCCCTTCATGATTCCCTCCAAATAGTCATCATCTGGTGACCCTCTCAGGGCGTCCATGACCCACTCCGCGAGCTTTTGGAGATCGATCCCCTTTTGAGTACGGACCTTTCGGGCTGCGTCGGGTGGCATAAAGCTTCCAAGGACACTTTCAGAAGTCCCCCGTGTCAGCATCCGCATAGCCTTCACCTTCCCGTCACTCTTGAATTTCTTCAATCCGAGCAGAAGTTCCACCTCCTCGAGGAGGATGGTAACCTCGAAGGTCGGGAAGATAAAAGTGTGGGTCTGGGGATGCCAGATCTCCACTAGTGCGCCCATAGCCGCCCAGTCCATACGAATCTTCTCGTAATGCTTGGCGTGAATAAGGAGCCCCTGCAGATGCCACTTCGAGAGTATGGCCCTCATGCCAATGGAGATATTGGAAGTTAGCTTTGAAAGCCATGGCAGTTTGGAAAACTTCCTCGGGCCTGGGAAGAGTGGATATGGCTGGAAGAGGAAAGAAATAAGAAATGAAGGAAGTAAGAAGAAGGTTCACATGGAAAATTTGAAATGAATCAGCTCACCATATGCGACAAGATCGTCCCACTCAGATGACCCTCGAGGTTGGAGAGTCGCCTGATCTCGCTGCTAGGCCTGCTCCTCTTCATAACGCGGGAAGACTCTCCTTCCATCCTGAAATCTCTAGATTCTCCTCTCTTTCCTCTCCTGAGCTTCCAAAACCCACCTTGATGCATTTGAATGAACTAGCCTAAGGGGAGTTCTTATAGGAAGGGAAGGGTGCTACAGGACAGAACATGTCACATCAGTGGTCATTGTCAAGATTTTGGTCTGGATCTCCTTTATACTGTGGTGCGATTCTGCTGTGATTCTGCTACTTTCCGATGTTGCTAACCTTTGCTAGTCTGTGCAGGTTTTACTAACGGACGTCTTTGTCCTATCTCCTGTCCCACCTTTCATTGGTTGGTCCCACCTTGTCATGCATCGTAGTATATGATACTTACGCTACTAGAACATGTCAAGGACCTTGCGGCTCGAACGAATCTGGGATCTGAGTTCCCCTTCAACAAAAATGGTGATGATCCCAGAGGAATTTGGGTTGTACGGATAGGCCGTCAACTTGTGATAGAATGGGGACGACGGTTCCATTCAGTGAGTTGGTACGCGGATAAACGGGCCCCAACCCAGTATCAGCTCACCGGGTCGGTATCCTGACCCGTTCTTCACAAGTTGACAATATTATCCTTGGCTATTTTCTATTTTAGTTTGTTTTAAATTTTTCTTTGAACCCAGCATGCATTCATATAGGACTTTGATTTATTGCGGAAGATCATTCAAGTGATTCGATTGTGAAAGCCGTTGTGCTCCAATTCCCACAAATATGAGATATTCCACTCCGAATGAAATACTGAGTTCCTTGAGACAGTCCTACGCTGCTCTTCCAAAAGAGACCCTTGTTTGGACAGACCCTCAGATATTTCTTTACCTTTTTTGACCCACCTTGGCCGCAGCACTTCCACATTGGCTGGTAACCGCTCTCCCAAAGGTGAAACCTCCGATTTATGACCCAGGTACTTCCACACCGAGAAGTTGGTCTCCTTTTGTTTCGTGCCTGAGCGCACATCTCACCCTCCCTTATTTGATCTCCGTCCAAGCAATCGTCAATATTTGAAAGACCTTCTTCAAGGTCGCCTCATTGAAACTCCAGGAAAGTTTCTAAACAGTAACGTCAAAAGCGTGTCTCATCACACCTTGGCATCAACTTATCAGTCCGCTCCCACTTCACTCCACTCCACTTCGATACCATTCCACTACGTGTCGCTCCCTTGCAAAGCAGACGCCAAGGCGGGGCAGCTGTAGACACGCCATTCCTGACGTCTCCTGAGAAAGTCTCATATTACTATACAACGCCCCGCAACGGCTTACGCATTTTGAATCACTCGAGTGCTTCCTTTTCTCGGGTCTTCTTCTGCCTTTTTCGGCATCCGGAATCGTCTCGTCACGGCATTCGGACGGCATCAACACCAGTCAGACGTATCAAGAGGTTCCGGAACAAAGATGTTGACTGCCGGGCGGCCGCCGATTGAGGACCCGGGTGGGTCTTAATGGGGGCGTCCAGGCCTCTGGACGCCCCCATATTTCTAATTTATTTTATTTCTTTTCTCAGGGCCCAAAACTAATTAAAAAAAATATATATATATATTAATGGAGGAGTCCAGGCCCCTGGACGCCTCCATAAAAACAATAATAAAAAAATGTTTGTAAAATGCCAGTTGGCATAAATAAATAAATAAAAAAAATATATATTAATGGAGGCGTCCAGACTCCTGGACGCCTCCATAAAAACAAACAAAAAAATCAAAATGCCAGCCCTGGTATAAAAGACAAAAGAAAAATAAAAAATAATATAATTTTGGAGGCGTCCAGGCCCCTGGACGCCTCCATCAAAACCCTCACGGGCGCCGGCCACCGAACGACGGTTTGTCGTGTGTGAAAAAATCCAAAATATGGAGACGTCCAGCCAGCTGGACGCGCCCATTTCTGAATCACGAGGCGCCGCTCACAAAACCACGCGTTGTGCCAAACCGCGTGCGGCCGTCGTCGGTTTTCGGTGGATCTGTTTGAGACGTCCGGGACCCTGGACGTCTCCACAAAAATATTCCAAAAAAATAAATAAAATCAGAATAAAATATTATTTCGGCCCTGATGGAGGTGTCCAGGGTCCTGGACGCCTCCACCCTCCGGAGCCCTATAAATAGAGGCCCACCCCCTCAGTTCTAGTGGAGCTTCGAAGTGATCCGATAGGCTGCCGGAGCCCAGAGGCTACGGAGTCATTTTCTAACCCGTGGGTTCTTTTGTAGGTGGAGGTTCTGCCGGCTTCTCGGGTGCTCACGCTCGCGAGAGGAAGGTCGTCTTCATCCACCGCGCTTCCACGTCGTCCCCACACTGCCGGAGCTCCGCCGGATTTCACCCTCGGCTCATCCAATAAGCCTTTTCTTCCCCTTTTTTCTTTGTAGTTCTTTTGCATTCATCATCTCGCATCCTCTATCCCCCTTCATAAGGGCGCCTCTTCTTTTATACTTCTTGCATCCATCATCTCATTTTCCTCCTACTCGAGTCCGAGAGGGGTTTAAAAGATAACACCAACCAGGTGTGTGTCTTGCCATCATTTCGTTATTTTTATTGCAAGGATTTGAATACTACACCTCCATCTTTCTAATCCACTTGTCATTTGTTTGTCGTTGTTTTGCAAGGGTAGCCGAGGAAAGCCCTCTCCGTCGGCCGGCCGGAAGGAGAGGAAGAAGCAACCCGTCATCTCCCGCTCTTGAGGTAGGCGCGATCACTTTCTTATTTTGGGGTCTTTCGGCCCCTGGCGATCACATCTTATTTTCGAGGCCGCGGCGAGTCACTTCCCCAATGGCCGTTTAAATTTCCATTCTTATATTCTCTTTATACTCTGTTATATTCTGCTCATATTCTCGAGGCCGCGGCGAGTCACTTCCCCAATGGCCGTTTAAATTCCTATTTTTATATGTTATATTCTTATCTATTCGTGTTCTCGAGGCCGCGGCGAGTCACTTCCCCAATGGCCGTTTAAATTCACGTTCTTATACGTTATATTCTTATCTGTTTGTGTTCTCGAGGCCGCGGCGAGTCACTTCACCAATGGCCGTTTAAATTTCCGCTCTTTGTATTCTCTCTATATTCTGTCATCTTATTATCTGCTCATATTCTCGAGGCCGCGGCGAGTCACTTCCCCAATGGCCGTTTTAATTCTTGTTATTTAATTTTTGCACCATTCCCGTCCCCCCGAGGCCGCGGCGAGTCACTTCCCGCTATGGCCGTTTAAACCCCATATTTTGCTATATCACACTAGTCCCGCTCACCCCGCCGGAGCAATCTCCCGTGGTGGCCCCTTCTCTCTCTTCTCTTATTTCTGTGTTGCAGCAAAACAAACACCAAAAGAAAGAAAAGAGGAGCCCGCGCGCGCTCCGCGTCCTCTCCGCTCTTCCCGGAACCGCGTGACGTCGCTCACAATGTTTGTCGACATCCATTTTCATTTATAGTCAACACGGAATTTCAAGGGTTGACCAGGTAGGATATATATAAGGTGGATTATAGAACAGAATCCAATGCGTATCGTTATGTAGGGACGAACTAGGAGTAAAACCAGCAACGTTTGATACATGGAAGAAAACTAGGTGAGATTGGTGCCTTGTAGGCTACCTGACATATTCAGGAATGACATCCTCACAATGGGGTGCCCTTCCTGTGAACTATATAGGGTTTAGGAAACCCAGTCAGGGGTTAAATGGCGCCTCTCAGGCTGCCATTTATCGATGAATGGCGTCCAGAAATCAGGCGCATCATTCGGGGGTTCATGGTCTTGGAAAAACAAAACTCGGGGTCCGTTTAATAGGCACCCAGGTTATTGCCATCTTCTTGAAATTGGCACCCAGGGGGCTGCCATCTTCTTGAAATTGGTGCCATGGGCTGCCACCTTCTGTTAGAAGGCGTCCTAGGGGCTGCCATGATCTTCATTTTTAGTTTTGTAAATAGCTTTGTAAGACATTTTTAGTTCTTTTGCTGTTATTAGTTCTTGTGAGAGAGTTTGTGGGTTTTTGGTGTTATCAGGAGACCCCTTCAGGTTTCAATTTCATTCACCGTTACTTTATGTTTTTGAATATTTTAGTATTATTTAGTCATTTACATGCTTATATGATCTTCATTAAAATTTATTATCTTCTTCAACGTTATTCATATTTAAGTTCTATACATTTTCTCTTTTTATCATTTCCTCTAATTCCTCTTCTCTTTTAAGTTATTGCACGTTTTTCTAAGTTCTATCCTGACATATTACTATTCATCCGAGTTGATACCTTATTTTATTTCTCCATTTTGAAGCCCTTACAATCCTCTTTTCTTTTTGAGTTCTTTTTTTTTTTGATCCAAAAAGCCCTACCTAGGGACAGATGGGTGGGCCATCAGTCACTAGGGGGTGAATTTTATTGCTATATAATAGGAAAAACAATTACATCTGTCGGATGCTGGGAATTCCCAGCTTATCCATTTGGGCCTCTCCCTTTATAGCAGGGGGTAAATCAGTGTAGGAAAACAAGGTATTACATTTTGAAGTGCAGGCTAGCGAGGCCAGCAGATCCGCCACTTTATTCCCTTCTCTGTAAGTGTGAACAATCTTGTCAAGATGTGTGATTGATCTCCAAATCTCTCTAGCATAAGAAAGGATTGACCATGGACAGTGGTATTCCTTGTTGATAGTTCGAACAAGAACTTGAGAATCACATTCAATAAAAGCTGGGTGAAATGAAATTGTATGTAAATACTTAATACCATCAATGAGTGCTCTTGCTTCTGCAACTATACTGTTGGCCTGACCATAGAAATGGGAGAAAGCTAGTATGCGATTTCCTTTTTGGTCTCTGATGACACCACCTCCACCTGAGGTTCCATCCAACTTGCAAGCTCCATCGGTATTTAATTTTAAAGATGGCCAAGGGGGAGAAACCCATTTAATAGTTTTCAACAGAGCACCTATAGAACAAGGGGGAGAAATCCCAAAGGAGTCAAGCACCCTCCGTTTGCTAATATCATGCTCCTTGTATTCTTTTTGAGTTCTTCAAAAAAGTTGTTCCTCTCTTGTAGGTCTAAACTTTATTCTTCTACCACTTCCTCTTATTCTTCACTATTTTTAAGTTATTTTTATTTTCCCATGGTTCTATCTTTTACGAGTTTTCTGTTCATCCACGCCGATAGATGTCAGTGTTTCATATTTTTCACCATCTTCCTCTTATTTTCTATCTATTCACTCTTCATAAAATTTCTTCCTAACTCTCAGATCTTCAACTTTGTCTTATGTCACTTCTTCTACTTTTTTCTGATTTTAAAGTTATTTCTCTTCCTAACTCATCCTATTCTCATTATAATTTTCCTTGTGTTCTTCAATCTATTCCACCCGTTCTACACACTAGTGTTGACACTTGCTGGTGTTGACACAAGTGTCGACACAAGTGTCAACACTAGGTGTTGACAGAAGTGTTTGTAGGTGTCGACATGGAGGTTTAGCTTGTAGTTAGATTAGGCTAACAGATTATTTGACAAATTAACTAATAGATTAGGTAAAACATGATAGAGTTAATCATGTAAACACGTAATTAGATTAGGCTAGCAAATTTATTTAACAGATTAGCATAATATATCGGGTGGGGATGAGGTTAATACTACTAATACTTATTTTATCCTAGATTAGCTATGCTAGATTAGCTGCTGATTAGATTAAAGCTTGAGAATACCTACCAACCCATTTACTTAAACATGGTCTATCTAGAATATGGTGTAATCATTTAGCGTAAAACATGTATGTAGCACAAGTAATGTGAAGATTTAGCTCATCATGCGATTAGATTAGGTGATCTAACTTACTAGCTAATATATTCTAACAGATTAGCTAACATTTACTTGATCTATGTGAAAGTATGATAGAAATTGTTGTAAACACGGTTTATCGTATGGAACATCGCATGGAGATGAGCTAATACTATATTTTTTTCCTAGATTAGCTATCTTAGACTAGCTAATCTTTGGTTAAAAACCAGAGAACACCTACCTCTGTGAAGACAACTAGGTACGAGTAAACGAAAAAGGCAGCTTTCTTCCCTCCTCTACAACCTCTGCAACTTCAGAGAATGCTCCCCCCTCTCTGCAGCAAGCCTTCGGAAGAATGGAGGGAGCCTCAATCTAGGGAATATTATAGTGTTTTGGATAGACAGGAGGGGAAACAATATCCTAGATAATCGCGTCACAGTGCGATGCCAGCTCAAACGTGCTGTTCATGTCTGAAAAGGACAAAGGATAATGGGATGCCAACCAAGGTTTGTGTTGGAAAAAGTCACAACGTGGAGGGGGTCGTGTAAGCTAAATTATAGGGGCGCACCATCATATGTTAACAATGATTACAACGCTTAGAAATTTTATATCTAATTAACTATGTTAATAAAAATAGTAAATTACATATTTTTATGATCCCTAGATTTTTATGATATTTATCAAAATTTTATTTTATTAAAATATGCCAGAATAAAATTCAACCCGAAACTCCGTATCTAACTTTAAAGATTTTTATCTTTAAAAATTGATGGAATCAGTTTATGAAATTTCATGGTTAGGATCCTTATATTTTTCTCTTATTTTTCATAAAATTTATTTCTCAAATTTTTCTTTAAATAAAACTGATACTATTCATGTACCTAAGGTTGGTGCAAAACCTGTTCAAGCGTAGGTATAGATTTGTCGTGCACACACACTAAGTCTATACATCTTTCACTTCAAAGTCTTTACATCGCATGCCTGAGCATCCCTCTTCAATGTGCATACTTTCATATATGCATTTGTGCATCATTATAGAAAGTCTGTACATCACCTTGTAGCATGCACGCATTCAAAGTTTATACACTCCTTGCCATTGCATGCATTCAAAGTCTGTACACTCTTCTCGCAAGTCTGTACATCATCTTGTAGCATGCACGCATTCAAAGTCTATACACTCCTTGCCATTGCATGCATTCAAAGTCTGTACACTCTTCTCGCAAGTCTGTACATCGTCTTGTAGCATGCAAGCATTCAAAGTCTATACACTCCTTGCCATTGCATGCATTGAAAGTTTGTACACTCTTCTCGCAAGTCTGTACATCGTCCTGTTGCATGCACACTAAGTCTATACATCTATCAGCTCAAAGTCTGTGCATCGTCCTGTCGCATGCACACTAAGTCTATACATCCATCATCTCAAAGTCTATACACTCTCGGACCAAGTCTGTACAGCCCGTGTGCTCCATGCATTCAAAGTCTATACATTCCTATCTTTATCTACGTTCACTGGTTTAGCAAACACACAAGTCTATACATTGGTTGCATAGCTTGCCATGCATAGTCGGTGCATTCCTCATTTGCTACAAACTCAAAGTCTGTACATCGTCTGCTAGCACACACGCAGAGTCTGTACATTGTCCATTTGCTGCAACTCAAAGTCTATACATCGTCTGCTAGCACACACGCAGAGTCTGTACATTGTCCATTTGCTGCAACTCAAAGTCTATACATTGGCTGGTTGCTGCAACACAAAGTCTGTACATTGGCTGGTTGCATGCATACACAAAGTCTGCACATTCTCCGTTGATAAGTCGGTACATCATTACTCAAAGTCTGTACATTGTTGTCACAAGCACATTAAGTCCATACATTCGTTCATGGCATGTCCGAGCATCCATTTCCAATGTACATACCTTACTATCTGCATTTGTGCAATCCTTCAGGCAAAGTCTATACATTACTTGTTGTTGTGTTCATGCATCAATTTATCAAGTCTGTACATTGTGTTGCATATAGGTTTCTGCCTCCTATAACGTATAATTTTTTGGCACAAAAGGTAAATAGTGGATGCTGGGATATCTGCATTTGTGCAATCCTTCAGGCAAAGTCTATACATTACTTGTTGTTGTGTTCGTGCATCAATTTATCAAGTCTGTACATTGTGTTGCATATAGGTTTCTGTCTCCTATAACGTATAATTTTTTGGCACAAAAGGTAAATGGTGGATGCTGGGATTGGAACCCTGGTCATTAAGTTGAAAGGCACATCACTTAACCAACTACACTAGAAAGTCACTTGTTAAGTGAATAATCTTTACATATTATAACTCCGTGTTCCAACTTCGTACTTAAGCTTCCTCTAGAGTTTATCTAATATATATATATATATTTTGGGAAATATTATGAATATTTTTTTTATTTTTATCATTTTTTTATACGGGGTGCTACACCCTCCCCCACTTAAAAGAATTTGGTCCCCCAAATTCAATTGCATATATGGAGACAAGGAGGGTGATAATTACTTACAGACTAGAATAATTCTGGATATCTCATTCTCATAGACTCCTCGGTTTCCCATGTAGCTTCTTGTTTAAAGCATCGATTCCATTGAATTTTAACCATAGGGATCGTCTTGTTCCTTAGAACTCGGATTTCTTGGTCGAGGATCTTTACTGGCCTTTGCTCATAGGTAGGGTCCTTCTGTATCACCAAGTCAGTGTGATCGATGACGTGGAGAGGATCGTTCACATACTTCTTCAGCATAGAAATATGGAATACATTGTGCACTTCCGAGAGTTGAGGAGGTAAGGCAATGCGGTAAGCCACCTCGCCCACTCTTTCCAATACTTCAAATGGACCGATAAACCTTGGTGTAAGCTTGCCCTTAACACCGAATCTTCTAATACCTCGGCCGGGAGATACCTTGAGAAATACATGGTCACCCACTTGAAATTCTAAATCTCTCCTTCTGTTATCAGCATAAGATTTTTACCTGCACTGAGCTACCTTGAGTCTCTCTCTGATAAGGTGTATCTTTTCAGTTGAATCTCTAACCATATCTGGGCCTAGAAGTTGTCTTTCACCGACTTCATCCCAGCATATTGGAGATCGACAACTCCTGCCATAAAGTGCCTCGAAAGGTGCCATCTGGATACTGGCTTGATAACTGTTATTGTAGGCAAATTCGACTAGGGGTAAGTGGTCATGCCAGCTTCCGCCGAAATCTATAATGCATGCTCTTAACATATCTTCAACAACCTGATTTGTCCTTTCAGTCTGACCATCTGTCTGGGGATGGAAAGCAGTGCTAAATTAAGTTTCGTCCCCAGAGAGTGTTGTAGACCCTTCCAAAAATAAGAAGTAAAGCGCGGGTCTCGATCAGATACTATAGACACAGGAATTCCATGCAATCTAGTAACCTCCTTGATATATAAGGCAGCAAGAACATCAACCGACCATCGACTCTTGATAGGCAAGAAATGAGCCGATTTAGTAAGGCGATCGATGATTACCCAAATTCCATCATATCTGCCCCTAGACTTGGGCAAACCCATGATAAAGTCCATACCGATGTCTTCCCATTTCCACTTGGGGATATCTAGTGGATGCAATCTTCCAGCGGGCTTCTGATGTTCCGCCTTCACCTGTTGGCATGTCAAGCATCTAGACACGAAGTCTGCTATCTCCCTTTTCATGTTGGGCCACCAAAAGGTTCTTTTTATGTCTTGGTACATCTTAGTGGCTCCAGGGTGGATCATATACCTCGATCGGTGAGCTTCTTCAAGAATCCTCTTCTTCAGCTCAGGACTGTCTGGTACACATGTCGTTCATGGTATAATAATCTGCCATCGAGTGCCAACTTGAAATCAGATTTCTCGTCCAGCTTTTCTTTTATTTCCACTAGGGTAGGATCTTCTTCTTGCAACCTCTTGATTTCAGCTAGCAAATCCGGATGTACACTTATGAGAGATAGAGTAATACACCCGTCATTCTCATCCATGCTTATATTGAGTTCAGAGAATTTTTCCAGCAGCTTCCATTCTTGAACCATACAGTTGGTTACTAGGGCTCTCGGCTTCCGACTAAGGGCATCTGCTACGGAATTACCCTTACCAGGATGATATTGTATAGTGAAGTCGAAATCCTTGAGATACTCGAGCCAACGCCTTTGTCGCATGTTCAGCTCCTCTGAGAGAATAGATATTTAAGACTTTTATGATCGGAATATACAGTGAATTACTCTCCGTAGAGATAGTGCCTCCAGATCTTTAAAGCCAATACCACTACGGCTAGTTCCAAATCATGCACAGGGTAGTTTTCTTCATGCTTCTTTAATTGCCGGGAAGAGTATGCAATGACTCTTCCATTCTGCATCAATACACATCCGAGGCCGATACCAGATGCATCGGTATATACCTCGTACTTCTCTCCTTCAATTGGTAGAGATAAGACCGGAGCAGTAGTCAAGAGATCCTTCAAAGTTAGGAAACTCTTCTCACAGTCTTCACTCCATTCATAAGGCACTTCCTTGCGAGTCAATCTGGTAAGAGGGACAGCAATCTTGGAGAAGTCCTTAATAAAACGTCGGTAGTAGCCAGCTAGACCCAAGAAGCTACGAATCTCCGTTGCATTCGTTGGTCGTCCCCAATTTTGTACAGCTTCGACCTTCGCAGGATCAACAGAAATTCCATTCTTTGATATGACATGGCCTAAGAAGGACACTTCTTCAAGCCAGAACTGGCATTTGCTGAATTTGGCATATAGCTTGTTGTCTCGCAATATCTGTAATGCCTTCTTGAGATGCACTTCATGATCTTCTTCAGTTTTTGAATAGATCAATATATCATCGATAAAGACCACAATAAATTGGTCTAAATAAGGCCTGTAGATGTTGTTCATTAACTACATAAAAGCTGCGGGGGCATTTGTTAGTCCAAAAGGCATAACAGTAAATTCGTAATGCCCATACCTGCTTCGAAATGCAGTTTTGTATATGTCTTCTTCTTTGATCCTCAATTGGTGGTAACCAGACCGAAGATCAATCTTGGAGAAATAGTTAGCTCCAGACAATTGGTCGAACAGCTCGTCAATTCTCGACAGCGGGTACTTGTTCTTGATTGTAAGATGGTTCAACTGCCGATAATCAATGCATAGACTCAATGTTCCATCCTTCTTTTTAACAAAGAGCACGGGTGCTCCCCAGGGGGAAGTACTCGGCCTAATGAATCCCTTTTTCAGTAAATCCATTAGCTGCTCTTTTAGCTCCTTCAACTCGGCGGGAGACATTCTATAAGGTGCCTTAGACATAGGACCGGCACCAGGAATAATGTCGATAGTGAACGACACTTCCCTCTCTGGGGGTAAACCAGGTAATTCTTCAGGAAAAACATCTGAAAAGTCCCGAATTACACGGATGTCTTCAATTTCAGTCTTCTCGACTTCCATGGCAGTCACAAAAGCTATGAAAGCCACACATCCTTTATTCACAAGTTTGCTAGCTCGAAGAGCTGAGATGAGAGGGGATTTATTCCGAGGGCTAACATAAACTAACTCGGAATAATCCGCAAAAGTTATCTTGCCATGCCGGCAGTCTACCGTTGCTTGGTAGGTGGATAACCAGTCAGCTCCTAATATGACATCATAATGCTCCATATCAAGGCATATCAGGTCGACTGGCAGATTGTTACCTTGGACCATAACCTCACAACTTGGGTAGTGATGCATGATATCAGACTTGTTTCCAAGAGGTGTAGATATTACTAAATCTAACCATTCAGGTTCTTTAGAAAATGAGGCAGTAAATCTCTTGGAAACAAATGAATGAGTTGCTCTAGTATCAAATAGAACTTTAGCAGGTTTAGAGCAAACAGTTAATGTACCTTCCACGATTCCTCCTTCCATGGGTTCCGTCCCTTGAAGAGCTTGTAGACGGCCTTGTTTCTTTACCAGACGCTTCTCGTCTTTGTTGGCTTGTTCCTTCATCAAGGGGCAGTCGGGGATTCGATGCTCTCGACTCCCACATCGGAGACACGCTCCCAGTTTCCTCCAGCATTCCTCAGTCTTATGACCAGCCTTGTCACAATACTTGCAGATTTCCTTGGAAGGTGTGATGGCGGAGGAAGGCTTATTGCCGATTGTGGAGAAGGGCTTGTTGCTTTTCTGGAACCTCTTCTCTTTGGAAAATTCTCCTCCATTGAAGAATCGCTTCTTGCCAAATGGTGGTTTGAAGTTTCCCGGACTAGGGACGGGTTCCTTCTTGTCCTTGCCTCGAATCCTTTCAGAGAATTCAGTGGCATCTTCCAGCAATTGAGCACGCCGAACCATTTCCGAATAGACTTGGATGTCCATTGGCGCAAGTTGTGTAATATATTGGGGCCGTAGCCCATTGAGGAATCTCCTTGCTTTCATCTTTTCCATACACACCAAGTGGGGTGCATAACGGGAAAGTCTTGAGAATTGGGCCTCATATTCGGCCACCTTCAGGCTCCGTTGCTTTAACGCGGCAAATTCCGCGGCCTTCTTCTCTTGAACACGGTCAGAAAAATACTTGATGTTGTAGTGTTCAACAAACTCCGCCCAGGTGACATGGTTGTCGGGCAGTGTTGCTTCTACGGATTCCCACCAGCATCGAGCATCCCGTTCCAGTTGGAACGTAGCCAATAGAACCTTCTCTGTATCCGTGCATTGCATTACACGGAAGATCCTCTCAATTTCCTTCAGCCAATTCTCGGCATCATCGGGGTCCACCGAACCCGTGAATCTTGGTGGGTTCATGTTACGAAAATCCCGGTGAAGGTCACCAGCTCCACGGTGAGCACCGCCAGCACCGCCTTGCGCCACTTGCTGTAGCGCCTGCGTAAGTCCTTGCACAGTGCGCTGCATCTCGCGCCATTGTGCTCTTTCAGCGGCCATAATCCTACAAAAGAATTAAGGTGTAATAAATATTGGGTTTCGTTATTATGGGGTCAATTGTCATTGTTAAACTTAACCCTTGGCTTTACCCATCTCACCAGGTAAGATCTAAACCTATCCATAGATAATTCTATTAGACATTTCTATCTTTGGACTCGGGTTTTTACCTAGGAAATTGAAATCCTAGGCTCTGATACCAAGAAAGCTGTCACGTCCCGAGCGCGGAAGCTTACCCGTGACGCGACAGTCCTTTATATAGAACCAAAGCGATCTAGCTAATTAGTGGAGATCTTCCTTAGACAATTTAAAGAGTGCGCAAATGACTAAGCAAATTACTAAGCCTAGATTTGAAAATAACATAAATAGTTCGAGCTATCGATTATTACAACTAACCAAAATGTCAAATTCATAGAATCAACTACTAGTCCTCACTCCTTTATTAGTTTTGATCAAAGGAAATACAAATGACATAACTGGACAACAACTGACATACGTAGGGATTACAATTTAACACAAAATAGTGGAATTACAATAACACAACATGACAATTGATGACTCCATCCATACACTCATCACTCAGACTCATCCCCTTCCGTGTTCTGGCCGATATCCAAACTACCTGAAAAGGTTAGATAATAACTAGATGAGCGAATCGCTCAGTAGGAATTACATCTCAAGATTTAACATGCTTTAAGTGAATTACAAGTTCATTTAATGTGGGTAATCTATGCATGCAGACAGATAGATATCAAGGAATCGTAAGATCGACAAGAGTAGAAAGTGAGAGCATATAGATTTCGCATTTTCAAGCAGCAGTAGCAAGTGATAGCAAATGATATCAAGCAAGTGATAACTGAGGAGTAATAACTGGAATAACAACATGTCAATCAAGCAATAGTAAGCAAAGTAATTTCAAGCATGTATAACTGGAATTGGCTATTTATCAATTCATTCAAGTAAACACTTTTACCCTTCTGCGGGTCTCAAGTCAATCAATCAAGTAATATCACGAGAATGAGTGGAATGCCTTAAGTCTAGCAAGCAAGTACTCCGGTGCAATACCAAACACCGTGGTCAATAAACTCCCATGGGCACAAGTACCTTCGGGTGCTCCTCCCAGGACCAGACCGGGCCCTATATGCACAGTATTGGTCATGTTTGTCGACATCCACTCTCATTTATAGCCAATACGGAATTTCAAGGGTTGACCAGGTAGGATATATATAAGGTGGATTATAGAACAGAATCCAAGGCGTATCGTTATGTAGGGACGAACTAGGAGTAAAAACCAGCAACGTTTGATACATGGAAGAAAACTAGGTGAGATTGGTGCCTTGTAGGCTACCTGACATGTTCAGGAATGACATCCTCACAATGGGGTGCCCTTCCTGTGAACTATATAGGGTTTAGGAAACCCAGTCAGGGGTTAAATGGCGCCTCTCAGGCTGCCATTTATCGGTGAATGGCGTCCAGAAACCAGGCGCATCATTCGGGGTTCATGGTCTTGGAAAAACAAAACTCGGGGTCCGTTTAATAGGCGCCCAGGTTATTGCCATCTTCTTGAAATTGGCACCCAGGGGGCTGCCATCTTCTTGAAATTGGTGCCATGGGCTGCCACCTTCTGTTAGAAGGCGTCCTAGGGGCTGCCATGATCTTCATTTTTAGTTTTGTAAATAGCTTTGTAATACATTTTTAGTTCTTTTGCTGTTATTAGTTTTTGTGAGAGAGTTTGTGGGTTTTTGGTGTTATCAGGAGACCCCTTCAGGTTTCAATTTCATTCACTGTTACTTTATGTTTTTGAGTATTTTAGTCTTGTTTAGTCATTTATATGCTTATATGATCTTCATTTAAATTTATTGTCTTCTTCAAAGTTATTCATATTTAAGTTCTATACATTTTCTCTTTTTATCATTTCCTCTAATTCCTCTTCGCTTTTAAGTTATTGCACGTTTTTCTAAGTTCTATCCTGGCACATTACTATTCATCCGAGTTGATACCTTATTTTGTTCCTCCATTTTGAAGCCCTTCCAATCCTCTTTTCTTTCTGAGTTCTTCATAAAAGTTGTTCCTCTCTTGTAGATCTAAATTTTCTTCTCTACCACTTCCTCTGATTCTTCACTATTTTTAAGTTATTTTTATTTTCCCACGGTTCTGTCTTTTACGAGTTTTCTGTTCATCCGCGCCGATAGATGTCAGTGTTTCATATTTTTCACCATCTTCCTCTCATTTTCTATCTCTGCACTCTTCATAAAACTTCTTCTAACTCTCAGATCTTCAACTTTGTCTTCTGTCACTTCTTCTACTTTTTTCTAGTTTTAAAGTTATTTCTCTTCCTAACTCACCCTATTCTCATTATAATTTTCATGTGTTCTTTAATCTATTCCACCCGTTCTACACACTAGTGTTGACACTTGCTAGTGTTGACACAAGTGTCGACACAAGTGTCAAGACTAGGTGTTGACACAAGTGTTTATAGGTGTCGACATGGAGGTTTAGCTTGTAGTTAGATTAGGCTAACAGATTATTTGACAGATTAACTAATAGATTAGGTAAAACATGATAAAGTTAATCATGTAAACATGTAATCAGATTAGGCTAGCAAATTTATTTAACAGATTAGCATAATATATCGGGTGGGGATGAGGTTAATACTACTAATACTTATTTTATCCTAGATTAGCTATGCTAGATTAGCTGCTGATTAGATTAAAGCTTGAGAATACCTACCAACCCATTTACTTAAACATGGTCTATCTAGAATATGGTGTAATCATTTAGCGTAAAACATGTATGTAACACAAGTAATGTGAAGATTTAGCTCATCATGCGATTAGATTAGGTGATCTAACTTACTAGCTAATATATTCTAACAGATTAGCTAACATTTACTTGATCTATGTGAAAGTATGATAGAAATTGTTGTAAACACGGTTTATCGTATGGAACATCGCATGGAGATGAGCTAATACTATATTTTTTTTCCTAGATTAGCTATCTTAGACTAGCTAATCTTTGGTTAAAAGCCTGAGAACACCTACCTCTGTGAAGACAACTAGGTACGGGTAAAAGAAAAGGGCAGCTTTCTTCCCTCCTCTACAACCTCTGCAACTTCAGAGAATGCTCCCCCCCTCTCTGCAGCAAGCCTTCGGAAGAATGGAGGGAGCCTCAATCTAGGGAATATTATAGTGTTTTGGATAGACAGGAGGGGAAACAAGATCCTAGATAGTCGCGTCACAGTGCGATGCCAGCTCAAACGTGCTGTTCATGCCTGAAAAGGACAGAGGATAATGGGATGCCAACCAAGGTTTGTCTGGGAAAAAGTCACAACGTGGAGGGGGTCGTGTAAGCTAAATTATAGGGGTGCATCATCATATGTTAACAATGATTACAACGCTTAGAAATTTTATATCTAATTAACTATGTTAATAAAAATAGTAAATTACATATTTTTATGATCCCTAGATTTTTATGATATTTATCAAAATTTTATTTTATTAAAATATGCCAGAATAAAATTCAACCCGAAACTCCGTATCTAACTTTAAAGATTTTTATCTTTAAAAATTGATGGAATCAGTTTCTGAAATTTCATGGCTAGGATCCTTATATTTTTCTCTTATTTTTCATAAAATTTATTTCTCAAAATTTTCTCTAAATAAAACTGACACTATTCATGTACCTAAGGTTGGTGCAAAACCTGTTCAAGCGTAGGTAGAGATTTGTCGCGCACACACACTAAGTCTATACATCTTTCACTTCAAAGTCTGTACATCGCATGCTTGAGCATCCTTCTTCAATGTGCATACTTTCATATATGCATTTGTGCATCATTATAGAAAGTCTGTAGATCGCCTTGTAACATGCACGCATTCAAAGTCTATACACTCCTTGCCATTGCATGCATGCAAAGTTTGTACACTCTTCTCGCAAGTCTGTACATCGTCTTGTAGCATGCACACATTCAAAGTCTATACACTCCTTGCCATTGCATGCATTCAAAGTTTGTACACTCTTCTCGCAAGTCTGTACATCGTCTTGTAGCATGCACACATTCAAAGTCTATACACTCCTTGCCATTGCATGCATTGAAAGTCTGTACACTCTTCTCGCAAGTCTGTACATCGTTCTGTTGCATGCACACTAAGTCTATACATCCATCAGCTCAAAGTCTGTGCATCGTCCTGTCGCATACACACTAAGTCTATACATCAATCAGCTCAAAGTCTATACACTCTCGGACCAAGTCTGTACAGCCCGTGTGCTCCATGCATTCAAAGTCTATACATTCATATCTTTACCTACGTTCACTGGTTTAGCAAACACACAAGTCTATACATTGGTTGCATAGCTTGCCATGCATAGCCGGTGCATTCCTCATTTGCTACAAACTCAAAGTCTGTACATCGTCTGCTAGCACACACGCAGAGTCTGTACATTGTCCATTTGCTGCAACTCAAAGTCTATACATTGGCTGGTTGCTGCAACACAAAGTCTGTACATTGGCTGGTTGCATGCATACACAAAGTCTGCACATTCTCCGTTGATAAGTCGGTACATCATTACTCAAAGTCTGTACATTGTTGTCACAAGCACATTAAGTCCATACATTCGTTCATGGCATGTCTGAGCATCCATTTCCAATGTACATACCTTACTATCTGCATTTGTGCAATCCTTCAGGCAAAGTCTATACATTGCTTGTTGTTGTGTTCGTGCATCAATTTACCAAGTCTGTATATTGTGTTGCATATAGGTTTCTGCCTCCTATAATGTATAATTATTTGGCACAAACGGTAAATGGTGGATGCTAGGATTGGAACCCTAGTCACTAGGTTGAAAGGTACATCACTTAACCAACTACACTAGGAAGTTACTTGTTAAGTGAATAATCTTTACATATGATAACTCCGTGTTCCAACTTCGTACTTAAGCTTCCTCTAGAGTTTATCTAATATATATATATTTTTTGGAAATATTATTAATAATTTTTTTATTATTTTTATCATTTTTTTATATGGGGTGCTACACCCGGATTTAATCTCAGGTTAGAAATTCGACCTTTCTACTCGAATCTTTGACTTTTAGTTATATAATGTGAATTTGGAGGATCAAATTCTTTTAAGTGGGGGAGGATGTAGAAACCTGATAATTAAAAATGAGAAATAAAATTTGTAATTTGATAATGTAATTAAAATTTTCATGAAATAATCAAATTACACTTTTACTATATGAAATAAGCTAGTTTATTGAATTTACTTTAATTAACTAGAAGTAAATAGAGATTAAATACTTTAAACCTTAGATAAATCATAGAAAGTCTAATAAAAGTCCATGTAATGGACTAGGATTACAATTGGCCTATAGGATAATCCATAAGGGGCTGAATTAATGGATTAAAAGATTTATTAAAGGTTAAATAACCTTAAATTCGTAACATGTGTTTAATATGATATTTAAGGGATTAAAATAACCCTATTTATAGAAGATTGGCTCAAAAATCAACCCTTACCTAACAGCCCACCTTAGACCAGCCGTTTTTACATTATTTTCACACCTAAGATGGGCTAGATTAAGAGGAGAAATGACTTTTTTCTTCTAATTCAGATTTAATGGGTTTGGTGGAATTAGGTGAAGAATCTTGACAAATTTGGTCAAGTTTTGACTATAAATAGAACCCCATTCGACTCTTAAACCATCCCTGGAGGTTAAGTATATGCTGCTGTGAAGATTTGTAGAGATTTGAAGGATGATTTGGAGATCAAAAGATTTCTTTATATTTGGGGATATTTCCTTAGATCCGACAAAAGGTAGGGTTGTCTCAGGCTAAACTCTAATTAAAGCATGCCCTCTTGTTTATTTTTCTTTCCTCTTTCCATTGATAGCTCATTTATTAAATTTTGTTATGAAATGAGCATGTTATGGTCATTTGATTGGAGGTGTATTCCCGTTTTTTTATCGGATCCAGAACGTGCTATACCTCAGTAGCGCGTTCTGGACGCGCTAGCCCGACCCAGCGCGTTAAGACAAGACCCCGCCCCTTTCACCCAATTTTTCAAATACATATATATAAATATAAATAATTTTTTAAGGTCGCGTTATACATTCCTAGCGCGTTCTTCATTATCGCGTTAGTAGAGACTAGCGCGTTAAGGCTGAAAGTCTCGGATGACGGAGGGGTCGAAATTTAAATAGTCCTAATATATATAAGGTACTTATTTATAAATTATGATCTATACAGACCCCATTTCTTTAATCTTGTTTTCACAGACCCCATCTCTTTCATTTAGTTTTCAAAAGTATAAAAATATTTACATGTGCCAGATCGCGCTACACCTGGCTAGCGCGTTCTTCAAGATCGCGCCAGCCATGTATAGCGCGTTCTTAAAATTTCTCTCAGAATTTTAGTGATCAAAAGCTAATATTTTGAATATATATAGTGTGTTTATATATACTGTATGAACGTGACCCTGAGCTATAGAACGTTCACAGACAGTAACATCTTTTCAGCCTATAACTATTCTTTTTTCTATCATAGTGATGTATGAAAATTATCTCACAATGTAAAAAGGTATTTTCTATCATATTGATGTATAAAAACTACTTTCAGCATGATAAATATATTCTCTTATCATATGGTTAATTAATGTATGATTAAATACTAATATCTAAACTCATGATTTTAATTCATAGGTATATATTTTCATAACTAAAACTTGATGTTTTATGATTCTGATATTAAGGTAAGATATTTAAAAATAATTCTAATAAAACTACTATCTTAAATTGTCTTCCTATTTACCGTTCATTTTTGAACTCCACGACTTAATGTCGTTAAACATGATGCCTTAAAATTGTTATCTACTTTCTTGCAACTTCTGAATTTTTGCTAAATCTATGCTTAATTACAAACAACATTATTCTTGAAAATCAATGGCTATATACACATTAAGTGGATGTCTAAACGTACTAGGGATCTTTGGATCCATATGACTCAATTCCTGGCATTAATGGGGTCTGGTCTGGTCCTGGGGGGAGCGCCCGAAAGTACTTGTGCCCATGGGAGTTGATTGACCAACGGTGTGGCATTGCACCGAAGTGCATGATAGATTTATTTGATACGGCATTCCACTACTCGTACTTGTTTACATGACTACTTGAAAAATTACATGAATTACTTGACTTGCGTGAAATGGCCAAATTCGTGAAATTGTTTACTTGTTCAAAGGTTATTACTTGAAAACTTCTCTTGATATCTTGTTATCTTGTTGTTACTTAAAATTCCTTATACAAAATTCTATTCGAATTTCATGATTAAACATTTCCCGATTCAACTTGGAAAATAGTTCAACTTGCTAAATACTTTAAGATTGCCTGGTTCTTAGAGATATAAAATCCTACTGAGCTTATTGCTCACCCTACGTTTTGATTAATTGTTGCAGGAAATGAAAATGAACAATGGAATGGACAAGAGTGAAGAGTGTTTTCCTTTTTACCTAGGTTTATTTAGATCATTAGTGTTTTTACAAGAATGATGTACTTTGAGATTGAAAATTATAATTTACCTTTATGGCTTATGAATTAGTGATGTAAACTTCATTTTGATGGAATAAAAGTATCATTTTCCCATTCATTTCTGACTTTAGAAATATATTTATACTTGCTCTGATTCGACAGGCTCGTTTACGACTCGTCGCGCCCTCGATATTCCGGGTCGGGGCATGACACAACTCTTGCATCGTGGATGTCGGTAAAATAAAAGGAGTATAAAAAAAATAAAAACAAAGATATGAAGACATTATTATTCATCCAACAAGGGGTAAGCAAATCTATCTTTCCCCGTATTATGACGTCTGTAACTTCGAAAGATACTTGGGATCTTCTAAAGCAAGAATTCCAAGGGTCGTCGAAGATAATCTCCATTAAATTGCAATCATTATGGAGAGAGTTTGGTAATATTATGATGAAAGATAATGAAACTATTCAAGCATGTTTTACTCAAGTTGTCGGCATCATAAATCAAATTAGAAACTATGGGGATAAAATTGAAGAGAATAAAATAGTTGAGAAAATCTTGAGAAGTCTTCCAATCAAGATCGATCATATTATTACTGCCATTGAAGAATCCAAAGATTTATCAAAGTTTTCTATGCACGTACTAATGAGTTCTTTGGAGACGCATGAGCAAAGAATGAATAGATTTTCTCATCAGAATATGGAGCAAGCATTTCAATCAAATGTATCATTATCTGATAAAAGAGGGGAGTCAAAGAAGGAGAACATGGAAGGCTACTCTTCACAACAACAACAGTTCGGAAAAAGCAATACGAGGCATAAGAAGTTCATGAAACAAAGTCAAGACAGAGGAAGAAGATATGAGAAAAATTATCCAAAAGGTACGTTTACTCCCAATGCCGAATTTGTAAAAAGTTTGGACATTTTATGAAAGATTACAGATTTAA
Source organism: Amorphophallus konjac (assembly GCA_022559845.1). NCBI lineage: Eukaryota > Viridiplantae > Streptophyta > Magnoliopsida > Alismatales > Araceae > Amorphophallus > Amorphophallus konjac. The sequence goes on along the minus strand of CM040119.1, from coordinate 307,856,909 downwards.
ATACACCAAATGTAAAAATACTAATCACTCCCAAAGAGACTATTATTTTCAATAAAAAAGTAAAGCTAATTATTCAGAGATAGATAAACTATTTTATTCAGACTTTATCAGTCATTCAAATTCTAGCGATACGTGCTATTTGGATAGTGACTGTAACAATCATACGATAGGAAATAAAAGCAGCTTTGTCAAACTAGACGAAGAGATAGATTCTCAAGTAAAGCTAGGAGATGACAGGCTGCACAAGATAAAAGATAAGTGAGTGATAGCGGTGCATACAAAAAAATGTAAGATGAAGTTTATTACTAATGTTCTTTATGTTCCTAGCCTACCTTAAAATTTATTAAATGTTGGACAGTTAATGCAAAAGAGTTATTTTTAGAAAAGATGAATATATCATTATAGAATACAGAAGTAAAAAGATTGTGACAAAAATCAAGATGGCTCCCAACAAAGTCTTTCCACTGAAAATGTAACTAGAAAATATGACTCTAAAAATAGAAGGAAAAGATAGCTCTCTCATATGGCATAAGAGATTTGGACATTTAAATTATAGAAGTCTCGTACTACAGAAGAAGAAGAGAATGGTCGTTGGATTGCCATATCTTAGAGAAGAAGAAAATAAAATTTGCAAAGGATGCATCTATAGAAAGATGCATAGATTGTGCTTCACTAAAACATCATGGAGAGCTAAAGAGCTATTGCAATTTGTCCATGCTGACATTTGTGGTCCAACAAAGTCTGTCTCACTTAATGGTTCACGATATTTCTTACTATTTGTGGATGATTATAGTCGAATGATGTAGATATACTTTCTGAAGGAAAAATCAGAGGCATTTACAATGTTCTTACGGTTTAAAGCATTTGCCGAGAAACAAAGTGAAAAAAAAAAGCTCAAAATTTTAAGCACTGATCGTGGAGGAGAGTTTACTTCTAATGAATTTCAAGAATATTATAGAAAGGAAGGAATAAAGAAGGAGCTAATAACAAGATATATACCTCAGCAAAATGGAGTAGCGGAGCAAAAAAATAGGATAATCGTGAAGATGGCTGTATATAGCATGCTAAAAGATATGAATCTCCCTAACAATTTTTGGGATAGTTTACAATCTAAATAGGTCTCTAACAAAAGCAGTTCTGAACAAAACACCATATGAGACCCGGTTCAAGAAAAAGGCCAAGATAAATCATTTTAGAATATTTGGATGCATTGCATATGACTATATTCCTTCACAAGTTAGAGAAAAAAAAATTGATGAGAAAGGAGAAAAATATACACCACAAGAAAAGGTGAAGTTTCCGATGGACATATTTCGTCAAAATTTCATCAGAAATCCATCAAAAAAATATTTTTCGACGAAATTTCTGACGGAATATGTCCGTCAGGTATTCCTTATCGAAAGTTTCTGACAGAAGAATTTTTCGTCAGAACTCCGTCGGTAATTTCTGACGGACAAGTAGTCGACGGAAATTTCATCTGTAATTCTTTTTCTGACAGAAAATACAATCCATCGAAAATTTCGTCGAAAACCATTCCGACGGATAATTATTTCATCGGTAATTTCGTCGTGAATTTTTTTTTAAATGTAACCATCATATATTTTCTGGCAGAAAGTGTACTCTGCCAGTGATTCCGTTAGAATCCTTTCGACAGATGCAATGTGTCCATTGGAATTTCCGTTGGAAAACATATTTGTTATTCTTTAAAAAATATAAATAATTTATATAAACACCTATTTAAATAAAAAACATAAAATCTATCCATCACAAACAAAACCCAAGATATAGAAGAAATGAAACCAAACATCAATTATCAATTTTATAATAATAAAAATAATCAAGAAATATCCTCTACATCCTCCATGTCCTTATCCTCCCCGCCCTACTCGTCCCCTTCATCACCACTCATTGGAGGATCTTATATTGAAAAAATAATAACATTAAGCATCCATTAATAAATAAATTTAAAAAACTATAGAAAGATGAATTAAATATTTTAGTTGATTGTATAAATTTGAATCAAACATAATATCAAATCGATAATTTTAATACCAAATCCAAACCGAGTATCCGATTTGGATTCTGTCAGCTCTCATAAGTCACCTTTATCGCTCAGGTCGTGTTGGAACGATCAAAATGTCGATCAGACCGATATTTTAGAATTTAGACTCCCGAACTCAGCTTCTTTAATTTTAAAGTAAGTGCATTTAGAGAATACACTTCTGAGCGTCAGGCTCAAACCAGGAATCCGATTTAGATTTCGTCACCTCTTACAAGTCACTTTTATCTCTCAGGTCGTGTTGGAATGATTGCCATGTCGATTAGACCGGTATTTTAGGTTTTGGACTCCCGAACCCAAGTTCTTTAATTTTAAACTAAGTGCATTTAGATAATACACTTCTGAGCGCTGGGCCCAAATCAGGTATCCGATTTAGATTCCGTCAGTTCTAACAAATCATTTTTACCTCCTAGGTCATGTTGGAATGATCAGAATTCCAATCAAATCGGTATTTTAGATTTTGGACCCCCGAACTCAACTTCTTTAATTTTAAACTAAGTGCATTTAGAGAACGCACTTCTGAGCACCAAGCCCAAATTGAGTATCCAATTTGGATTCCGCCAGTTCTCATAAGTCACTTTTATCTCTCAAGTCATGTTAGAACGATTAGCACGCCGATCAGACTGGTATTTTAGATTTTGGACCCCCCAACCTAATTTCTTATCTGCATTTTAAACAAAGTGCATTTAGAGAATACTCTTTTGAGCGCCGGGCCCAAACTGGATATCAGATTTGGATTCCGTCAGCTCTCCCAAGTCACTTTTACTGCCTAGGTAGTGTTAAAATGATCGGCATGTAGATCAGATCAGTATTTTAGATTTTGGACCCCGGAACCCAACTTCTTTAATTTTAAACTAAGTGCATTTAGAGAATGCACTTCTGAGTGCCGGGCCTAAACCAGGTATCTAATTTGGATTCCGTCAGCTCTCATATGTCACTTTTACCTCCCAGGTCATGTTGAAGAGATCGGCATGTCGATCAGAGTAATATTTTAGATTTTAGACCCCCGAGCCCAACTTCTTTAATTTTAAACTAAGTGCATTTAGAGAATGCACTTCTGAGCACCGGGCCCAAACCAGGTATCCGATTTAGATTTCCTCAGTTCTCACAAGTCACTTTTACCTCTAAGGTCCTGTTGGAATGATTGGCATGTTGTTCAGATCGGTATTTTAGATTTTGGACCCCCGAACTCCAATTCTTTAATTTTAAACTAAGTGCATTTAGAGAATTCACTTCTGAGTGTCGGGCCCAAACCGGGTATTTGATTTAGATTTCGTTAGTTATCACAAGTCACTTTAACCTCCCAGGTCGTGTTGGAATGATCGACATATCGATCAGACCGGTATTTTAGATTTTAGACCCCCCAACCTAATTTCTTATCTGCATTTTAAACTAAGTGCATTTAGAGAATACTCTTTTGAGCGTCGGGCCCAAACCGGATATCCCATTTAGATTTCGTCAGCTCTCCCAAGTCACTTTTACCTCTCGGATTGTGTTGGAATGATCGGCATGTTGATCAGATGGGTATTTTAGATTTTGGACTCCCGAACCCAACTTCTTTAATTTTAAATTAAGTGTATTTAAAGAATGCACTTCTGAGCGTTGGGCCTAAACCGGGTATTCGATTTGGATTCCGTCAGTTCTCATAAGTCACTTTTACCTCCCAGATCGTGTTGGAATGATCGGCACGTTGATCAGACTGATATTTTAGATTTTGGACCCCCCGAGCCAATTTATTATCTATGTTTTAAACTAAGTGCATTTAGAGAATGTACTTATGAGCGCCGGGCCCAAACTAGATATCTGATTTGGATTCCGTCAGCTCTCACAAGTCATTGTTACCTTCCTGGTCGTGTTGGAATAATCGACACTCCTATCATATTGGTATTTTAGAATTTGGACCCCCAACCTAATTCCTTATCTGCATTTTAAAGTAAGTGCATTTAGAGAATGCTCTTTTTAACGTCGGGCCTAAACCGGGTATCCGATTTGGATTCCCTTAGCTCTCCCAAGTCACTATTACCTCCCAGATCGTGTTGGAATGATCGACATGTCGTTTAGATTGATATTTTAGATTTTGGACTCCCGAGCCCCTGGTTATCTGAATTATTTTAAATAAAGTTAACTTTGAAAACTAACTTAGTTCTGAATTGAATAATTTGAGCACCGAGAGTAAACTGGGTATCCGATTTAGATTCCGCCAGCTCTCCCAAAGTTACTCTCACTACCTAGGTTGCGTTGGAATGATCGGCGCGCCGATCAGGCAAGTATTTCACATTTTGGACCCCCGAACCCCTAGTCATCTAAATTATTTTAAACAAAGTTTGTTTTGAAAAATAACTTAGTTCTGAATTGAGTAATTTGGGCGCTTTGATTTATATAAACTTATTCTATTTCATATAAACCATCTTAACCTGATTTATTCCTACACCAAAGAGGGTCTTCTTACTTTGAATCAAAAATCATGTATATTCATTGATTTTATTAGTTGAAATTTTGCCAAAATAAAAATATAAAAAACACTCACTTGAGGGGGCTATGTCGTTGTCGAGGGTGCTCCATGAGGGAGAATTCCCACCTGGGAGAGGAGGCCAGCGAGTGCCTACAACATGCATGCCTTCTGGCTCGACATCTCTATCCTAATTTGCCACTAAAAATCAGACATCTCTGCTTGGACGATGTCTCTGACGTCACTGGGAGAAGTACTGGGGCCAGGTGCTGCTACTAGTCAGGGAAGCGCCTGAACTCGTAGAAACTGATATCACCGTGCTAGTCTCCAGGCTCTTCCCAAAACCATATAACCAACCTTTCTTCGGTACGCCAGCTGCTGCCACCCATGCCGCCGGATCTAACTCTGGCTGTTGCGCGTCTCCCTCCCCGTACTTCTCCATCATATGTTTGCTATATGTTTCCTATAAATCGAATAAAAAACTTATAAATTTCATATGAATCAATCATGTTTAAATGAAAAGAAAAACTTGCATATGTATATAAACTTACTACTACTGAGCGGGCTCTCTCACTAATAAATTGATATGTCCCCTTCTTTTTGTGTGTTCTGTCTAACACCTCCAGGAACGATGGAGCTCGATTCAGCTCTACGGCCTATTTTATAAATCATAGTAAAAAATTATCATATATATGAATAAAATATAAGAAGATAAATCGAAATATTACTTACCAATTTTTGTTTATGGGTTGCAAAAGAGACAGACCCATTCGTATGCACATTTGCGTCTGGTTGTGACGCCCTATTTGCTAACTCTTTTTGGGACTTTTCTATCCACTTGGGCTCGGCCCATTTGTCACACACAACGTCCCAATACTCCTTCCTCATCCAAAGAGGGCGGTGCTCCTTCCAGAAATGTCAGTTTTTGCTCCCACCAGCTTTTTTTTTAGCCCTTACTCGGGCGTTATGCAATGTCTTCCTATAATGTGTCTCCACAATAGCCTCCCAGACAGAACGAGCTCTTGCCGCGTCCTATCCACTCGTGAACTGATAAGTCCACTGTAAATAAATTAAGTTATATGGGTTAGTATACTATTCTAAATTGAGTTTGGGAAAGACGTGAATTAAATGATTAAATTACATACTATGACCATGTCGAACAATAAATCCTGGACGCTGATCGAAAATTCTTTGAAAGTATTGCCGACCGGAGAACATGCACAATTTCTAATCTCATAGAATGACGGACAGCCCCGGCAGGTTCTAATTTATCACTGCAATTACAAATGTTAAAATAGTTGGCATTACATAGTTGAAAGATAAATAATGAATATAATTCATAATCATATAAATTTTTTCGGAGATCCAGCACGATAGACATCCATCATGGGCCCCGCCTCCCTCACCCTCGTGACGACTGCCGACATCCTCTGTCGGCTGGGTAGAGGAGCCGATAGGGGCACTAGGGCCTATAAGAATTAAATGTCATAAGCATAACATTTAATCAAAGAATATTTTGCTACAAATTTAAATAGATATACCTGTAACGGGAAGTGGTGGGGGTGTGCCTTGCACAGTTGGTGGGAGGGCACTAGGAACTGTAAGAATTAAACGTCACAAGCAAAACATATAATCAAAATTTTTTTGTTAGAAATTAAAATATACATACCTGAAGCGGGAGGTGGTGGGGATGTGCCCTGCACAGCTAGCTAGTAGGAGGGCATTGGGACATGTAAGAATTAATATCATAAGCAAAACATATAATCAAAGAATATTTTTCTAGAAATTTAAATAGACATACTTGTAGCGGGAGGTGGTGGGGGTGTGCCCTGCACAGCTGGTGGGAGGGCACTGGGACCTGTAAGAATTAAATATCATAAGCAAAATATTTAATCACACAACATTTTAGGCAGCTTCAAAATATACATACATGTCAACTGCGATGGTGGCGGTATGCCATGTCCAGCTGGTGAGCCGACACACGGACCTGTAAGAAAAAAATATTTTAATCTAATATATAATTAATACACTTATATAGCTAAATATTTGATAGATATACATGTGCTCGATGTAGACGCCAAAGAGGAGGGAGTAGAGCCCCTCCCACTATTGTGTCTCCTCCCACTCCCACTACGACCTCCTCGGATCATCTATTTATTAAAAACAATAAAATTAATGCATATCAATCCACAAATATATAAGATTTATAATAGTCATTAAAAATTATATAAAAATATAAAATTTTATTACTATATTATAAAATATTATCCATTTCCTCTTCAGATGCTGATGATATATCTAACTCAGCCTCATCTTCGTCATCCTTAGTAGCCTCATCAGATTCAAACTCTTCCTCTTCAGAGGACTCATCCTGTAATACCTCGAGTTTTTCAGACACTTTTCGGATCTGGATCTGTGGGTTTTGGATCAGTTTGGGGGTCCCGGAATGTGTTTCGCAGTTTACACGTGCTTTTCTCTAACGGACATACGGAACCCTGCATAAGGCAAACCATTGCGTTCTCCTACTCCGGGACAGTACCAGTGCGTCCGGCGTGTTCCGATGATCGAGGAAATATATTTTTATATTTTTCATATTTTTTGGAAAATTTGAAATTTCTATATATGCCCCTTTTCTTTTTCTTTTTTCTTCTTCTTTCTCTCTATTTCCTCCGCTCTCCCGTGAGCACTTCCGGCCGTGGCTCCCCCCCCCCTCTTCCGGCGATGACCGCGACGACCTCCCCTCCGGTGCGGACCGTGGAGAGGTGACGGCGTGACGGTGGCGTCGTGGCGATCGCAGTGGTGTGCGGCTCGTGGAGAGATCATGGGAGCTCGAGGGTTTTAGGGGAAGTTTTATGATCGGCGGCGATCCGCCATGTTTCAGGCGACCCCGAGGTAGGGTGACGGATCCTGAGCTCATTTACCATCTTCCACGCGATTTCTAGGCCGAGAGGAGGTCGAGAGGGGTTCATTTGAGCCAGGGAAGGGAAATCCATGATTTGGGGGTTGAGCACTGGATCTAGAGATTCACCTCGTTATTTGGTGGTTTGTGGGCATCAAATGGTGCCATGGGGCATGGGGAAGGGTTCCCCTTTTGATTCCCCTTCACCTGGGGGTGAATGGGGCGTGGAATGGCATTTTTGGGCTATTCCCGCCGTTCTCAAATTTTCGGCATGGAAGCGGTCCTTCCAGGAACCGTTTCTTGCTAGAAGCGGCCCCAGATAGACCATTTTCTGGCCCCAAGTGTCGGTTGGGCTTAGCGGTCATGCGATAGACCGCTAATGCCCAGTGGCGGCCTATCGGCCGACCGTTTTCCCCGTGGGCTGGCGTGATCTTTGTGGTGTTTTTGACCGTTGACATTTGACCGTTAGACATTTTTGGGATTAAGCGGTCATGGGGCGCCCGTTTAACCCCGCCTTGTGGTCCTAGAGAGACCGTTTCATGTCCAAATGGTCACAAGGTGACCGTTTCACTCCTTCGCAGCTCCATGGCGTGGCGGTCCCCATGAGACTGTTTTACACCATGATGTGGCCTAGGAGTGGACCGTTTTTATCCTAACTGGTCTGCAGGAGACCGTTTCTTCCTTGAGGAGTATGGCGGTCCAGAGAGGACCATTTCTCTGTGAGGCGGTCCAGCATTAGACCATTTTTGCCCAGAGGCAGTCCAGAGTGGACCGTCACTTGTCTTTTGTCCAACCGGAGTTTGTTTCTTGCCGATTCAAATCCCGGGCGAGTGGACCTCGATCCCCGTGTTGACCTGCGGTCCGACTGATGCTAGGCATTACATGGGAGCCGTACATGGGTGTCGTGGGGACCCCAGGGAGTGGTATGTTTCGGCTAGTATCACTGTGAGTCGGTGTCGGTACGAGAAGCAGTCCTTGTACTTTATCCGGTTTAGACGTTGTCTTCCGTTGGCTAGAGAGTCTACTCCTTTAGCGACCCTCCACTAGTCGTATCCTTCCGACACGCGAGTGGTCCCACCAGGGAGCGGTGGCGAGGCTACCCCAAGAGACGATTTATAGACTGGTTACCGTAGGGCCCCATGTCTTGCAGCCAGAGTCCGGCTGAGGGGAAAACCAGTCAGAGGGCCTGACCCAGGAAGCATGGTCTGTGTGTGCACACGTGGTCGGGGGCGGTGGACCTGCGTTGACGAGTGCGACCCCGACCAATCCTTGTTCTGTGGTTACTAGTACGGGTCCCTGTTCCACCAGGGTGCGATGAGGGGGACACCTAAGGCACGGTTTAAGACACCAGGGGGCACATTTGGCCTTGCTTCTAGTGGGTGATACTCCTATCTTTGTCAGGTAGTGGCTCTTGGTGTTATGTCGAGTTGTCTAAGGTTTTGTGCCGTGTGGTCGATACTTGACGTGGCTGAGCTATCCTGTTTACTTATTTTGTTAGCCTTTGACTGCTTTCCGTGCAGTTTCTCGTTTTACGAGGTAGGGGTCCGGGTGATCCCTACTGAGCCTTTTGTTATGAGGCTAATTCCCTATGTCTTTCTGTGGTTTCAGGTGGGGCGAGGCTTCAGGGGAGCGCTTCTAAGGCTCCACGTGGTTCTAGTGCCCAGGGTTATTTGCCAGTTCCAAGAGCCGGGGTATGTCCTGTGTAGTTGTACTTTTCTTTTTGGACTGTACCAGTTGTGGACTACTATTATATTTTAGATTGTTATTAGATTGTGGACCATGTAATTTGTTTAATGTTAATTATTAAATCCTGCTTATTCATATAAACTATGTAGTTCTGTAATTATTTTAGATTCTCGTATATTTCCACAGCATCCTTTTAACCCTTCCGAGTCTTCGGGTTCGTGGGTGGCGGTTCGGGATTCGGGTTATCGGGCCTCTCCCGGTAATCGGATCTCGGGTCATTACAGTTGGTATCAGAGCGCAGTTGTGGATATATATAAGAACAATAAATAATTGCAGTGGTCCACTAGTCCATAATGATGATGTACAATCGGTACTAGCTTAGGGCATCATATATTTTATTGATTTCGTCATTTTCTGTGTCTTCTGTCTTTTGCAACAGGCAAGTATGGCGCCGAGACGGAGGCCACACTCTCAGCAGGGACAATCGACAGAGGAGCAGGAGGAGCAAAGCAGAGTGCCACCAGTTGCCACTTAGACGGGGGATACAATGAGAGTTCCGGGGGCAGAGGATTTCTTTCGGAGTATGTTTCAGTTTATGACTCAGCAGTTTGGCAGAGATGCTGGTGAGGGCTCGTCGTCTAGGGGTGGGCCTAGCCGTGCAGTGAAGGACTTTTTTCAGTTCCATCCACCCTACTATGGCAGCCAGCCAGACCAAGATGTGGCCCGAGACTGGCTTGATGAGATGGGGAGAGTGTTTAGTTCCATGAACTGCGTCGAGGAGGATAGGGTGATGTTGACTTGTAACCAGTTGCTGGGTTCGACTCGAGCTTGGTAGTCTTCAGAGTGGAAGACATCCTTTCAGTCATGTTCCCTTTAGCAGGTCGCGTGGAAGGACTTTGTTAGGGTCTTCGAGCGTACTTACTGCCCACCCTATGTCAGTACGCAGAAGATGCGTCAGTTTCTGGAGCTGGTTCATGGCGACATGTCAGTGTTGCAATATAGGGCTCGGTTTGTTGAGTTAGGCAGTTATGCTCTCCATATCATGGAGAATGAGGAGCTGAAGACCGAGCAGTTCGTCCAGGGTTTGAGGCAGGATCTAAGGCACCTCTTGATGGCAAACGTTACCACTGATTTGGAGACAGCTTCTCGTGTGGCGGCATCCTTGGAGCTGGATATGCAGAAGATCCGAGGACAGGTTGGCCAGGGGCAGTCATTGTCAGGCCGCAGCCAGCAGATGGCTACCCAGTAGTAGAGCACCTTTCAGCACGCTACGGGTAGTTCGGGAGCATAGGCGCCAGAGGCGTCAGTGGCAAGATCTGTATCTTTTGGCTCGAAGGTCAAGAAGTTCTTCAAGAGAGGTTTTGGTAAGAAGCGCAAGGAGGTCAAAGATCAGTGGTATTTGAGCGTAAATATGTGATTGTATATTACTTTACGATGTCCCTAGGATATGTGGTTGTAAAGTCAACTCGAGATGAGATCTCGATCATGAGACTGACTTTACATGGACACATACCTTAAACTGTTCCTAGTTGGAGGGTAATCACTCGGGGACTTTGGTTACCTATTAAACCAGTACACATGATGTGTGACTGACCAGTCTCTTGGTCATCGGTGGTATGTGTAGGTGTATGTCCTTGGAGGATGTACACTGAACTAATCCGCTATTGGATCTTCAGATGGTTGATTATATCTAATGTCAACTGAAGATCCAACTGTCTCAGTAGTATCGTTGATCTTTTGACCTGAGACATTGATCGGATCTTACATGAGAACTAGGATGGTTTAATTACTTGGCTAAGTGACTTTAACCATAAGTCACGAATTGCCGAGTCATTAACCATTTCAGGATACGTGTGAAGATCATCAATGGTCAAGAGGGGATCGCTCACTGTCGGGTATATATCAGATAGTTAATGGGTAATGACACTGACGCTCCATTAAATCCCTGGCCAGGGTCGTGTGAGTTCGTTTAGAATGGACGTCATACACTTTAAAGGATGTCATGGTCAAATGGTACGATCATGGGGTTTGACAGAAATCATACCCTCGATCGAACCAAACTCACAGAATGAGCGAGGGATTATAGCGATGCGGCAACTATAGACTTACAGGTACCAGACATGCTGGTTTAAACCCGGCGTCCTCTAGGATCATGCGGATTTGCTTGACCCAACGTGATGAAGAGTTCAGAATAAATTAAACTATTATTCGGCTCTAGTAGAAGCGAATAATAAGTTTAATTTACTTCTAATTGAGAATTAGAAGTTAATGGGCCTTAAACTAGAGTGACTAATGGTCTAGAGGATCACACACAATAGATTCTTGGGTGACGGATTATTATTGTACAAATGTATATATTAATTCCCTTGAAATCTTTTTGGAAAGGCATATAAGAGGGGCTTAATATATATGTACAATAATGAAAAGGATATATATACAATTTTGATCCTTATGGACTCTTTTGAAAAGGTCTTAAATCTATTTATATGATCCTACGAGAGTTCTCTTCCCCCTTGGCTTAAGCAAGCACTAACAGCAAGGGAAGAAGAGATTAACTCTGCCCCTTCCTCCCTCTTGCTCTCTCTCTCTCCCTAGAAGCTCTCTCTCTCTCCAGAAAGGGAAAGAAAAAGGAAAGATCGGGGTCGGGAGACGCCGTCGCTGCGCAAGGATCCGTGTGGATCTGCTCTAGAGGCCGTACTTCTGTGCGGCTCGGTGTCCGTGAGATTCTGCATTGGGCATAGCGGACAGCATCGTTCCGCGCAAGATGAAATCTGTAACCCGTAATTAGGGGTTGGGTAATTAATGCATCGATTAGAGCACAGATCGAGGATTCCATCTAACCGGGTTCGGGTAAATAAATTTTTGTTATCTGCTGCATTGCACGTACTGTGCTATGTGGAACCTTACAGTTCTCACCCGCTCAGGCAGTGCACGACGCCAGTGATCTGTTTCAGATGTGACTAGGCAGGGCATATGGCGCGTGACTGTCCTTTGAGTCCGCAGCAGTAGCAGTATCCTCAGCAGCAGCAGTACCCTCAGCATTAGCAGCCGCAGCATCAGCAGCAGGGGCAATATCCGCCACTACCTCAGTCAGTCAGTGTGGGTAGGCAGAGGTCTCGAGGTAAGATTACACACATAACCAGGGCAGAGGCAGAGTTTTCGCAGCTTGTAGAAGGTACTGTTATGATTTTAGGTTGCGCAGCTCGAGTTTTGTTTCATTCTGGCGCATCGAATTCATTTATTTCGGAAGATTTCACGCTGAGTATTGAGGAGTCGGTAACCCAGATGTCCTGTGATTTGGTGGTAGAGTTGCCTACTGGTGATTTTATGATCACCCCATATTGTTTTGAGAAGGTGCCTGTGTGAGTGGAAGGGCGGAGCTTGCCGGCCAGGCTTTATGCATTACCACTTCAGGATTTTGATGTGATTTTAGACATGGATAGGCTCGAGGCCCATCATGCCTTAGTGGATTGTGGCTCGAAGAAGGTTTATTTTCGGCAACTTCGGGGACCCACCTTCTTTTTCCAAGGTATCAGGTCTTCCTCTTCCCGCTTTCTTATTTCGGCTATTAGGGCTCGTCGATTGCTCGATGCGGGTTGTCAGGGTTTTCTCGCTTCTATGGTCGTGGTGGATCAGTCAGAGCCAGATGTGGAAGACATTCCGGTAGTGTACGAGTTCCCCGATATTTTTTCCGAGGATTTATCTGGATTACCTTCCCAGCGGGAGATCGATTTTGTTATCGAGATTGTGCCTAGTACGGGGCCTTTGTCGAAGGCTCCTTACCGTATGGCTCCCGCTGAGCGGAGAGAATTGAGGGCGCAGTTGCAGGAGTTACTCACCAAGGCATACATTCGTCCTAGTTTTTCCCCTTGGGGTGCGCTAGTATTATTTGTGAAAAAGAAGGATGGTAGTCTGAGGTTGTGTATTGACTACTGGTAGCTAAACGAGGTGACCATTAAGAACAAGTATCTGTTGCCACGGATCGATGACTTGTTCGATCAGCTTCAGTCTGCTCGAGTGTTCTCGCGGATTGATCTGCGGTCTGTTTATTATCAGCTGCGGATTCGTGAGTCTGATGTGGAGAGGTCTGCGTTCAGCACGAGGTATGGGCATTATGAGTTTCTGGTGATGCCATTTGGGCTCACCAATGCCCCCGCAGCGTTCATGGATTTGATGCATAGGGTGTTCCATCCCTACTTGGATCAGTTTATGGTCGTGTTTGTGGACAACATCCTTGTTTATTCGTAGTCTGCAGAGGAGCATGAGTACCATTTGAGGATTGTGTTGCAGACTTTGCGAGATCACTAGTTGTATGTAAAACTCAGCAAGTGTGAGTTTTGGCTTCGTGAGGTGCACTTTTTTGGGGCACAGGATTTCTGGTGATAGTATTTCCGTGGATCCAGCCAAGGTCGAGGCAGTGGTGCAGTGGCCGAGGCCGGGGTCCATGACGGAGATTCGGAGTTTCTTGGGACTTGCAGGCTATTATAGGAGGTTCATCCAAGATTTTACTCGTATTGCAGCCCCGATGACCAGACTTACGAGGAAGGATGTGCCGTTTATCTAGACTGATGAGTGTGAGCAGAGCTTTATGGAGCTAAAGAGGTTGCTCACCTCAGCACCGGTGTTGGTGTTGCCTTCTGGATCAGGAGGTTTTGTATTGTGTACACATGCTTCCAGGATTGGTTTGGGTGCTGTGCTGATGTAGCACGGTAGAGTTGTGGCGTATGCATCACGGTAGTCGACGCCACACGAGGAGAACTACCCTACCCATAACCTTGAGTTGGCTGCTGTAATTTTTGCATTGAAGATTTGGAGGCATTATCTGTACGGCGAGAAGTTCGAAGTGTTCACTGACCATCAGAGTTTGAGGTATGTGTTCACTCAGAAGGACCTTAACCTTAGGCAGTGGAGATGGATGGAGTATATGAAGGATTATGACTTCACCCTGTCTTATCAGCTGGGCAGGATGAACGTTGTTGCTGATGCCTCTAGACACGCCATTCCTGACGTCACCTGAGAAAGTCTCATATTACTATACAACGCCCCGCAACGGCTTACGCATTTTGAATCACTCGAGTGCTTCCTTTTCTCGGGTCTTCTTCTGTCTTTTTCGGCATCCGGAATCGTCTCGTCACGGCATTCAGACGGCATCAACACCAGTCAGACGTATCAAGAGGTTCCAGAACCAAGATGTTGACTGCCGGGTGGCCGCCGATTGAGGACCCGGGTGGGTCTTAATGGGGGCGTCCAGTCCTCTGGACGCCCCCATATTTCTAATTTATTTTATTTCTTTTCTCAGGGCCCAAAACTAATTAAAATATATATATATATATATATATATATATATATATATATATATATATATTAATGGAGGCGTCCAGGCCCCTGGACGCCTCCATAAAAACAATAATAAAAAAATATTTGTAAAATGCCAGTTGGCATAAAAAAATAAATAAATAAAAATATATATATTAATGGAGGCGTCCAGACCCCTGGACGCCTCCATAAAAATAAATAAAAAAATCAAAATGCCAGCCCTGGTATAAAAGACAAAAGAAAAATAAAAAATAATATAATTTTGGAGGCATCCAGGCCCCTGGACGCCTCCATCAAAACCCTCACGGGCGCCGGCCACCGAACGACGGTTTGTCGTGTGTGAAAAAATCCAAAATATGGAGACGTCCAGCCAGCTGGACGCGCCCATTTCTGAATCACGAGGCGCCGCTCACAAAACCACGCGTTGTGCCAAACCGCGTGCGGCCGTCGTCGGTTTTCGGTGGATCTGTTTGAGGCGTCCGGGACCCTGGACGCCTCCACAAAAATATTCCAAAAAAATAAATAAAAATAGAATAAAATATTATTTCAGCCCTGATGGAGGTGTCCAGGGTCCTGGACGCCTCCACCCTCCGGAGCCCTATAAATAGAGGCCCACCCCCTCAGTTCTGGAGGAGCTTCGAAGTGATCCGATAGGCTGCCGGAGCCCAGAGGCTACGGAGTCATTTTCTAACCCGTGGGTTCTTTTGTAGGTGGAGGTTCTGCCGGCTTCTCGGGTGCTCACGCTCGCGAGAGGAAGGTCGTCTTCATCCACCGCGCTTCCACGTCGTCCCCACGCTGCCGGAGCTCCGCCGGATTTCACCCTCGGCTCATCCAATAAGCCTTTTCTTCCCCTTTTTTCTTCATAGTTCTTTTGCATTCATCATCTCGCATCCTCTATCCCCCTTCATAAGGGCGCCTCTTCTTTTATACTTCTTGCATCCATCATCTCATTTTCCTCCTACTCGAGTCCGAGAGGGGTTTAAAAGATAACACCAACCAGGTGTGTGTCTTGCCATCATTTCGTTATTTTTATCGCAAGGATTTGAATACTACACCTCCATCTTTCTAATCCACTTGTCATTTGTTTGTCGTTGTTTTGCAAGGGTAGCCGAGGAAAGCCCTCTCCGTCGGCCGACCGGAGGGAGAGGAAGAAGCAACCCGTCATCTCCCGCTCTTGAGGTAGGCGCGATCACTTTCTTATTTTGGGGTCTTTCGGCCCCTGGCGATCACATCTTATTTTCGAGGCCGCGGCGAGTCACTTCCCCAATGGCCGTTTAAATTTCCGTTCTTATATTCTCTTTATACTCTGTTATATTCTGCTCATATTCTCGAGGCCGCGGCGAGTCACTTCCCCAATGGCCGTTTAAATTCCCATTTTTATATGTTATATTCTTATCTATTCGTGTTCTCGAGGCCGCGGCGAGTCACTCCCCCAATGGCCGTTTAAATTCACGTTCTTATACGTTATATTCTTATCTGTTTGTGTTCTCGAGGCCGCGGCGAGTCACTTCACCAATGGCCGTTTAAATTCCCCCTCTTTGTATTCTCTCTATAATCTATCATCTTATTATCTGCTCATATTCTCGAGGCCGCGGCGAGTCACTTCCCCAATGGTCGTTTCAATTCTTGTTATTTAATTTTTACACCATTCCCGTCCCCTCGAGGCCGCGGCGAGTCACTTCCCGCTATGGCCGTTTAAACCCCATATTTTGCTATATCACACTTGTCCCGCTCTCCCCGCCGGAGCAATCTCCCGTGGTGGCCCCGTCTCTCTCTTCTCTTATTTCTGTGTTGCAGCAAAACAAACACCAAAAGAAAGAAAAGAGGAGCCCGCGCGCGCTCCGCGTCCTCTCCGCTCTTCCCGGAACTGCGTGACGTCGCTCATAGATTGGCGATCACGGTGGGACATCTACTGCTTCCTTTCGGCTACCCTTGCAAGTTCGGCACCACCCGTGCCTCTCCACCTTCGCGCCCGCGCGCGCCCCCGTTGTGCTCACGGCAGCACCGTCAGTTTTGATTGGTTCTTTGTTTATTATATGTCTGTTATTTCTGTTGTTTTCCCACTCCATATATCTGTCAGCATTCCATTGCATACATCCATTCCTCTTTTCTATCCTTTTTTTCATTTTTTGAGTATCACCCTTTCTCGGTGAAGGAAGGACTCTCCGTTTGGGAATTCCTCTCAACGGACTAGAATCTCCTACACTGGGACCTCCGTAAGTCCCCGACATCGAAGAATCTCCTCTTCGTTCACTGGGCTGGTTGTACCATTGAAGTTCCCCGGAGTTAGTCATTTCATTCGCGGTGAGACGAGAGACCCTAGCTGACACGGCGGTGAAACAAAAACGAACTAGGGTCCCCATTTTGTGTGAACTTCGGATCTCGCTAAAAATACAAAAAAATCATCAAAATAAAAACACAAAAAGGGCGTAAAGTCATCCACTTGTTTGATAATCTCTGCTACCTACTTGCTAGTGTATGTTTTTGCGTTCTGGGAAAACTGTGAGCATGTCTCACGAGTCTTTTGAGGAGAACCACCCTAGCCGTGATTTGTCAGCCGACCCGCGAGTCTATGCTATGGACTCGGGTCCTTCTCATGACCCCTCGCATGAGATGCAGGTTATTGCCGGGGACACGTCCCCGCCACAGGATATCACTTCCTTACTGGGCGTCCTCGCCAATACGGAGCTTACCTCTGAACAGCTCCGGGCCTTCCAGGCCATTCTAAAGGGGAAATCTGTTTCCCCCACGCCCCAGGAGTCAACTCCGGCCATCGCACCTCTCCAAGAGTCCGTGCAGGCCATTCCATCTCCCTCATTGGCGCAAGTCATCCAGTCTCCCTCGCTTCAAGGACAAGCGAGCCAACAACCACCCTCATTCCAGTTCCCATCACAATCTCAAACTCCCGTTGTTCCCCAGACACCGCTTCAGCCGGGGCCAACTGTCGGCGGTCCGACAGCACCCTCTCATTCTGGGTTCCCCCCTCAAGTCTCCGGGAGACAGTTTCTCCCCCAGTGGCAAGTGCTACCTTCACCTCCAGAGGAGCTCGCCCAATCGCTCCTCAATAGGTTCAACCGCATGGACGAGCAGTTTCAAAATCTGAGAAGGATGGTGGACGTGAAAGCCACCCCGGAGGTTGCTTTGCCAATCCTTCCCGTCATTCATCTTACTCCCTCCGAAATGCCCACGTACCAAAGATACAATGGTACCGACAACCCCTTCATTCATCTCAAGGACTTCATGTATGAGTCCTCTTACTGGCAAAATGATCAGAGGTCCCTGGCATACCTCTTTCGGAGATCATTGGATGGTCCCGCGCTTGAGTGGTTCTATTCTTTGGAGCCCCGCGAGGCCGAGAATTTTGAAATAGTCCAGAGAAGGTTCTTGCAGAAATATAGGGATAGGGTCGGTCCCTCACTCTCCATTACCGACCTAGTGGCCGAAAAGATGAAACCCGACGAGGATTTTGTCCGATATGCTGATAGATGGAGGTCTCTGGCGGAAAGAATAAGGGATACCCTCTCCGAGCCCGAATAAGTGAAGATGATTGTGTCTAATGCAACCCCACAGTTCAGACACGTCATGGCCATGAATAAACTTACTATAATGGAGGAACTCTATGAAAGGGCCCGGTACATCCAAACCCAGTTAAAAGACTCCCCCATTATGAACATGTTTGAGTCACCGAAGCCCAAAGTGGTTAGAAAGACAGGCGCTGGTGTCCCGGGCGGAGCCACAGAAGGGGTCGTGACAAATGAGCAAGTGGGTGCGGTCAACAATGCCAACTATGCAGTCAATCCAAGGCCTCCACAAATGCCCCGACTTCCCCTTCAACCGGGTCCTTTCCCTCTTCGTCCTCCACCCCAAAATAATCCACCCCAGGATAATATGCCTCCATTACGCCAACCCCAGCAACAACAACCACAACCTCAGCAACAACAACCACCGCTTCAGTACAACCAAGTTCCACCCCCGGGGAACTATGGTCCCCAACAGCAACAAAGGAGGTCGCTCGGTCCCAAGAGAGCCTACTATCCACCATTGCCGGAAACCTTAGCAGACATTTTTAATGCCCTCATGGCATCAAACCAACTCGCCCTACCCAGAGAAAGGCCCGCGTGGCCCCCCAATGTTGATACCTCCAAATACTCCGTCTACCACAGGCAGCCGGGACACACAGTGGATTACTGCTTCCATTTCAAAGATTACATCCATGATATGAATAATGAACATCAAATAGATTGGGATGAGATGAGACGATACGTCGCGGCTCTCAAGGCTAGGAGACCCCCTCATAGGCCACAGCAGCAGTTACAATAGCAGCAGCAACAGCAACCATAACAACAACAGCAGGCTCAGCAGGCCCCACAACAACAGCCCGATATGGGCATAATCCAGAATCCATTACCAGAGCACTAATAGCCCAATCATCAGGTTAACCCCATCTCCTCCTTCCCGGAAGTCGGGAGAGAGCAGGTGTGGCACCAGGAAAGTACCTCCATTCTTTATACCTCCAACCCTATCGTCATGCAACCCCCTCACCTTGCCCGGGTACCACCTCTCTCTCATCAACCCGCGTCAGTATCACCATCACCATTTCCACTACCATTACGCCCTCTCATCCGCACCCCGACCTCCTATCAACCGACACTCTCCACTACGCCTTCACACCCTCTCACCTTCTCTCACTCCCCCACTTTACCATCCACCTCTACCACATTTACCCCTACGCCTTTTAAACCCCTTATCATCCGTCAACCATACATAACCCCATCTTTCTCCACCACATCACCACTAATGCCTTCAAAACCACTCATCACCCACCATCCACCTCAAAACCATTGCCCACTTCAAGCCCTACCCACTTCTACTTCGTCTCCACCTCCACCTTCCAGACCCCTTATCCTTCATAATCCGCGCAATATCCCCTCTACCTCCACCATGCCGCCACCTAACAAACCCCTCATCAGAATCCCTGCTCCCGTCATCACCCCTGCTTCATCAACCATTCCTCCACTACTACCCCTCAAACCCCTGTTAAAACCCACTGCTACCCCCACAGAGGTACAAAAGCCGCAGGCAATGGTGCTCCGGAGTGGAAGGATTTTCCACAGGGTTTTCCCCCACAACAGTCAGAATCCCGAGCAATCTCAGCCAGAGAAGGATGATGCAGAACAACCAGAAAGAGCTATCCCTGGAACACAGTATGATCTATTGAAACACTTGGACAAGACACCTGCCCGGATCTCCATCCTGGAGCTACTTCAAAAATCCACATCCCACCAGGCGGCCTTGATGGAATATCTTCAAAAGGTCATGGTTAATGAAGACCTCCCCGTGGAGAAGATTTCGACCGTCCTGACCCCAACAGACACACAACCAGCCATCATGTTCCACAACTACGAGCTCGCTCCCAAGGAAGCTCGGAAATATGCGTTGTGCATTTCAATAAAAATTAATGGGGTATCCATAAACCCGTGTCTTGTGGACACGGGTGCATCCATAAACGTGATCTCCATGAGCACTCTTCAGTTGTGTGGGGTCAACGAGGAACAAATAAGACCTTCCTCGATCACGGTCACGGCTTATGACAATAGCAAGAGGCCGCCGCAGGGGATGATTATTCTGAAGGCAGAAATAGGCCCCATGGCAATTCCCACGGAATTCCATGTCCTCGACATGGACCCCACATTCAAGGCTATACTGGGTCGCCCTTACATCGAAGCCATGGACGCTGTGCCTTCCACCAACCATCAGTGCATGAAGTTTCCTTACAATGGGAGAATTATTAAAGTGGTCAGTACACCTGTCCTTCACACAGTGGATGCTATCAACACCTCTCTGCCTTCTGTTTGGCCGTCTCATCGGCCCATATTGTCACTGCTGGACGTACGTGATCCATCTCATGTTCCACTAACACCAAAGGAGCCTGTCAGGGCAACCACAACATCATGTCTCCCTTTTCACTCCAAAGGTTGGGAGATTATGAGGAACATCGGCTATCAACAAGGAAAAGGTCTGGGCGCACAGTTACAGGGTATGCTCAAACCGCCAAAGGAAATTAGGCCGAACCGCAGGTTTGGCCTAGGCTTCAAAGGACCGTTCAAGGCAGATTGGAAGCCCCTCACGTGCACTCTATCAAACCACTTCAACAGAGGGCCCGTTGTTCAGATGGGAGATCACCCACGAGAAGCATATGGGGGATCACATGCTGTATATTTGGCTGAAAAATGTCCGAGGATCACCAAAAGAGGCAAGATCAAGGATCCGGAATGCGAGTGGGACAAATGGTTCGACATACGGGACATTTCCGTTGCACTGGAAAGGATGTTCTCGTCTCCGCAGCTTGAAGGACCACCATTGATCTCCGAAATACCAGAGAATATTACCACTCTTGCCAAGGTTCCAAACTATCCTCGTCCTCGCCAGAAGGACTCTGTCATCGACGGATCTTCATCCGTCCTCAACATTGCCGTCGACGGCTCATTAGCCGCCATCCTCTCCATCCACTCGTCTCAGCCTTTGCTGATATCTTCTTCCTGGGCCAGACAATTATCTGATGATCTTCCCAGGTCCCCTTCTCTGCTTACATACCTGCGCGGGCTTTTCATCCCGCGCCAGGTCTTCAACCATGATCTGCTCTATGAGCCTCACAATCCTCTAGCCATAACCCCTTTTCTCTCCCCTCCAATCTCTTTTCACTGCTTTGTCATTAAAAATGAAAACGAAAAAAAAACGTCAATTTTCAAACTCCCCAACAACACATCTTCGTTGAGGAAACCTCCTACATCTCCCACGGGTGCGTACCGCCTTGCGGACCACCCGTCCAAGGTCTGATGAGCGACCTTTTCTACCCCTCCTCAGAGGGGTCTTCTCCTGTACATTCTACACCATCCTCTTCGTCTTCCTCTTCTTCTGTAAATATTGTCAGTCAATCTAGGAATGATAGGCCAGGGGTAGTACCTAGGAAGAAATCTAAGGGTAGCCAGATCCCTCGTCGATTCCTTCTGGATTTGGCCGCCAGGTGTCAGGCCCTTCTTGTCATCCCCCAGTTGTTAGAAAATCCCATCCAGCTACCCGAAATAGAATGTGAGGGCGACTGTGCATCTGATGAAGGATATGGAGTCTACGAGATCACGGATGAAGAATACCCCACTGAAGATGAGGGTGAAGAATATGAGGATGCGGCGGGCACATACGCTAGTGGAATGAGGAGATTCGACGAGCCGTCAACCGCCGTAGAAGAATCCACCAAAGAAGTCAACTTGGGAACTGAGGAAGACCCTAGGATCATCCTCATAAGTGACAACCTACCACCCTCTGAAGAAGAGGCATTAATTGAGGTTCTCAAGGAATATAAGGACACGTTTGCATGGAGCTACGAGGATATGCCGGGTCTGGATTCAACCTTGGTCGAACATCGTTTAACCCTAAAACCTGGGTCCATCTCAGTAAAACAAAGGTTAAGGCGTTTCCACCCTCAGATGGCTTTGAAAATGAAGGAAGAGGTCGATAAGCTCCATAAAGCCAGGTTCATTAGAGTCGTTCTTTATCCTCAATGGGTGGCGAACATTGTCCCGGTCATGAAAAAAGATGGGAAAGTCAGGATTTGCATCGACTTCCGGGACCTTAACCGCGTGTGTCCAAAGGATGATTTTCTCTTACCTCACATTGATGTACTGATTGATAACACGGCAGGCTATGAAACCCTCTCTTTCATGGATGGATTTTCAGGATACAATCAAATTCGTTTGGCAGAAGAGGATCAGGAAAAGACGTCATTCACTACCCCTTGGGGAACATATTGTTACGTGGTCATGCCGTTCGGATTAAAGAATGCTGGAGCTACTTACCAAAGAGCGATGATGGCCATATTTCATGACATGATGCACATATATCTGGAAGTGTATGTGGATGACTTATTGGTGAAATCAAGGACCAAGATGGAACATCCAGAAGTTTTGGCTATGGTCTTGCAAAGGTCAAGAGAGTTCCAATTGAAAATGAACCCAAAAAAGTGTGTGTTTGGTGTGTCGTCGGGTAAATTGCTGGGGTTCATTGTGAGTAAAAGAGGGATCGAGATAGATCCCGACAAAGCTAAGGCCATCAGGGATATGCCGCCTCCCAAGAATTTGAGGGAAGTCCGAGGTTTAATCGGGAGGTTACAGTTTATTTGTCGGTTTGTGTCCCAACATTCACAAAGGTGTAGACCTCTCTACGAGTTGACCAAGCCAGGAGTAGAATTCCACTGGAATTCTAAATGTCAGAAAGCTTTTGAATGGTTGAAGGAATATCTGGCTAGTCCACCCGTTCTCATTCCACCCAAACCGGAAAAATCTCTGATCCTTTACGTCTCAGTCTTGGATGACTCCGTGGGAGCCGTCCTCGCACAAGCTGATGAAGAAGGCAAGGAACGGGCAACCTATTACTTGTCCAAACTTCTCAATCCCTGTGAGCAGAAGTACACCGGCATGGAGAAAACCTGTGCTGCCCTCGTTTGGGTAGTGCAGAAATTGAAGCACTACTTCTTGGCTCACGAGGTCCACTTGATTGCTCGAATGAATCCTATCAAATTCCTTCTGGAGAAATCCGTCCTTACGGATAGGCTAGCACGCTGGCAAAGTTTTCTCTCTCAGTTCGACATCACCTACATCCAGCAAAAGGTGATTAAAGGCTATACCATAGCCGAGCATCTCGCTCACCATCCTCTTCCCAAGTTCGATCCCGTCCAATCAGAGTTTCCAGATGAAGAACTAATGTCCATCAACCAATCAGATGAGCCAATGTGGACGCTATATTTTGATGGAGCTCTGAATTCTCAAGGGAGAGGAATCGGCATCGCCCTCCTGTCGCCTGAAGGCCTCACATTCCCATTGGCATACCAGCTCAAATTTTCAGTCACCAACAATATAGCCGAATATGAAGCTCTTCTAGCTGGCCTAGAACTCGCTCATTCTTTTCGTATCACTGAATTACGAGTCGTAGGTGATAGTCAACTCATCCTTCGCCAAGTGCTCACTAAATATCGCACTCTCGATCCCAAACTCAAGCCATACCAAGAACTCACTGCTGCCTTTGCCAAACTGTTCGCCAAACTAATCTTTGTTCATGTCCCTCGTCATCAGAATATTCTCGCCGATGCCCTCGCCTCGTTGGCATCATCCATAAGGTTCCCTCTAGGAAGATGGTTTAAGTCCATTTCCATCTATAAACTTCACGCCCCTGTAATCGATGATGCTTCCTACGTAAATATCAAAGACATGATAGCAAGGAAGATCCTGCAGGAAGATATCCTTGAAAAGAGGGAAATCATGTTGGCAGAGGCTGAAGAAGAACTGGCTGATGAAGAGAAACCATGGTTTTATGAAATTGTCAAATACTGCCAAGATCAGTCTTATCCTGAAGGGGCCACCGCAGAGGACAAGAAAGCCATAAGAAGGGTGGCTCAGAAATACACATTAGTTGGAGGTCTACTCTATAGGAGGAGCTTTACTGGTATTCTGTTAAGATGTCTTGGTGACGATGAGGTTTGGAAATGTGTAGAAGAGATGCACTCGGGTGTGTGCGGTGGCCACGTGAATAGTCAGATGCTCGCCAAGAAGATCATTCGTCAAGGCTTTTATTGGCCCACTATGGAAGAGGATTGTGCTGTCTATGTCCGTAGGTGTGTCAAGTGTCAACTTCACGCCGATAAAATCCATTCACCATCTTCTTCACTTCATCCAATATCCTCCCCATGGCCTTTCTCCATGTGGGCATTCGACATCATTGGTCCCCTAGGTGATCCCAATTCCCTCACCAAGCAGAAATCTTTCATCCTTACTGCGACGGAATACTTCACCAAATGGGCCGAAGCTGAAGCTTACGCGGAAATCAAGGCGTCAACAGTCTGCAAGTTCATCATGAAGAACATCCTCGCCAGATTCGGTGTCCCAAGCACGATCGTCACCGATAATGGGCCACAGTTCATTTCTCAAGACCTACAGGACCTCTGCAAAAGGTACGCAATTGCATTACATCATTCATCGCCTTATTACCCACAAGGTAACGGCCAAGCGGAGGCCACCAATAAAACATTGCTCAAAATCATCAAAAAAACCTGCGAGTCTAGTAAGTTTTCAGACTGGCCAGAAAAGCTTATCGAAGCCCTATGGGCCTATCGCACTTCAATCCGTACCCCCACCGGACAGACTCCATTTGCCCTTACTTATGGTATGGAAGCGGTAGTCCCGTATGAGAATCTGATCCCTTCTCTCAGGGTACAATTGGACGAGGACTTTCCCCTCGATGATCGTCGTAATTCACTCCTCGCCCAGTTGGAACTCTTGGATGAGAAGCGACTGGCCGCTGCCGAACACGCGCGTGTGTATCAAAATAGACTCGCTCGCTTTTACCAAAAGAAAGTCGTTGAGAGAAAATTCAAAGTCGGTGAGATGGTCGTAAAAAGAATTTTTGTCAAACCTGGAGGTCCGCGTTCTAAACTCCAACCCACTTGGGAAGGACCATTTGTAATTCAAGCCGTGTACCCTGGCAACGCCTACAAGCTAGTCAACGCCGAAGGGACCGAGTTATCCCACCCTTGGAATGGGCTTTATCTTAAGAAATACTACCCTTAACACAAAACAAACAAAATGATGAAAAGATAAAAAACATCAAAAACAAAGAAATATTGAAAACCACTAAAAATATGAAAAATTCAAAATGCCGATGCCCGGCAGTCACCATATAGTTAAGTCCCTACATTTAACCTTCATGTTAGGATAGGGCCCATTAAGACATGGTAGGCACCGGGTCTTGGTTTGCCAGAACCGTGGAGATCCCTGTCCGGTTACGTCGGCCTATGCTTGCTCGAAGGAAGCTAACATGTGCTCACTTATGTATTTTATTCAAAAAAAAGTCGGTAACATCACCTACGGTGGGGCTCCACCCAGAAGATCTCCGGAAGCTGTAATCTTTATTCTTTTCTCTTCGACCAAATGAGACAGTCGGCGCCCTTAAAACGCTGAGCATGAGAAACCGAAACTCAAACCCCAAGGGCAAGAGTAGGATCCATTTCCTCGAGCATCGATCAGAGCACGAGAAGAGGGCAGTGTCCCCGCAGGCATACGAAAAGGGAGCCCACAAACGTCAAACGACTATATCTCCCTCACAAAAAGAAATACAAAATCAAAATCAAGAGAAAAGCATGGTCGTGACCGTGCCTGGTGCGATAAACGGAACCCCTCAAAGCAAAAGTCTGAATCCACAAAGGGGGCCGTGGAATGTAAATGCTCGAGATTTGGTCTGAAGTTGTCTGAAAGGAAAGAGTTGATGGGCCCTTATTCGCTCGCCGGGTTAACGGCTTTGCCGGTCCTCTCAGGAGGTTTATCCCCTACGCTCTTCCTTTTTCCTCTAGAGATGAACGTTCGATGGAGTTTCTGAAGGGTGAAAACCATCTAGGGTCTGCGACCTTATTTTAATATACACATATGGTTGCCTACTTTGAAAAGCAAAAGCTATCGCTGCGAAGGAGTCTCCGTGTTTCTGGCTGGTCAAGACCCCTGTTTACCACCTTGATGTCTTTTTGTTTAACCTCGGGCTTAGGCCAATGCAAGCGCGTCACCTATGGGTGCGACGGCGTCTGATTCCGGGTCAGCGTCGCGCGGTTGGTCGTTAGGGTTCCAGGGTGTTCCATCATATACCATATAGAGTTGTGAGGAAACAGACCCGGGTCGGGCAAATCATTTACCTCGAACACCTTTTGGGTGAATCCCTGTGGTCGGAAGCGACTGGGAGCCTAAGCATGGCATGACGGTATTGTCATCAGGGTAAGTCTTAGCCGGCGGGATCATCATTCGAGGGGTCTAGAGGCCCAAATCAACCTAGATGTGCACTTAGGATACCTGGGAGGTTAGTAAGAAACCCCTGTCTCACGTAGGTTAGGTGCCATTTGGGTGCTTGCCGGGCGTTAGCAACAAAAAATTGAAATGATAAAAGTAACAAAAAAAATGGAAAAGAGAAAATGTACATATTTGCAAACAAAAAAAATCTTTTTATGATAAAATAAAAAAAAAATCAAATATAAAAAAAAAGAAAACAAATCAATTTTGCATGATTGCATTTGCATGCATCATCTCACTTTTAATACCGATTGCATTCGTGTGCTTGCCTATCGCATTTATCATCACCACATCTTTCCCTTACCTTCGTTAAATAAAGGCTTGGCAACTTGACCAGTCATCAAGGACAGTCACAGTGACCATTTGCTTATTGAGCAAGGGGCCAAGTCAGAACAGAAATTCTGATTTGTTTGTTTCAGTGATGTGTGCAGGGACTCAGGCAACAGAAGCAAAAGTGAAAAACAAACAAACCGAACCTTGTATTTTATTCAAAAAAAAAAACCAAAAAAATTACATCAAGTTCCGCCCTCTCTCTCTGCATCACTCGTCCCACTACTCTCCGGGCAAAACGCTCTCAAAGGTGCTACCCAACTACGAAAAGCGGTACTCCTACCGCTCTGTACTCCCCTTCCTATTCCCACATCCCGGCGTTGATCCACGGAAGCAGCAGAGAAGCTACCAACACGAAAGCCACGCTCTCGTGCTTTTCGGTAGCGCTCCTCACCATCTCTCAGCCACTGTTCAGCAAGACCAAGGCTGATTCGGAGTTTGAATAGTTGGGCCTCCATGGCCCTTCGTTCCTCCCTTTCAGCCAAACTGTTGGCTCTTTCTCTCTCTGCGTCTCTTTCTCTCTCTACCCATTCTCTCTCACGGTCTTCCCTCTCCAACTGGAGAGTGATCCTCAGTTCCATAGCATCCCTGGAAGAGTCGTCATCAGGATGACGCCGCAGTTCCCTCTCCAGTTCTGCTATCCTAGCCTCCTTCTGCGCAGCTTGGGAAAGCGCTTCTTCCGTCTCCTTTTCCTGCCGAGTGTACCATCTCAGATACGCGATAAGGCGTAAACAAAGAGAACTCAACGCTGAAACTTTTACCTGTATACGGAGTATCCCTTCTGCCTCCGCAGCACGCCGCGTGGCGTGAGCAAGTTACTCATGAAGCAAGTTAAGTTCGGAGGTAGGAATCCACAAGCTGGAGGAGGTACCACCCACTCCCATCGCTGGGGAAGCCGCGCCAATCTGGACATGCTACGACCGTGTGAATTAGCAGCCAACATCTGGAATCTGGGGTTTTAATTTGGAACGTACTGTACACCTACCAAGGCGCTCGTAGCTCCGCGGGCATCGCCCAACTGTTGTTCCATCTCTGCCAAGCGAGTTCGTAAATTCGCGATCATGGCATCCCGGACATCCTGCAGCCATACGAGTCAGCATTTCCACCAGAAAACCAAAAAAGGAGAAAGAAGAAAAGAGAAAAAGGGGAAACCTACCTCCACAAGTCTCCGGGGTTGGAGCCGCTCTGCGTACTTTATCCTATATAGACGCAAGTAGTCTTCGCTATCCCGCGCCTGCGATTCTACAATCATGCCACCCCGTTGCCAATCTTCGTACTGTTCGGGGAATCGCACGCGCCAGTCAATACAGGTCGACGGTCCCCGCGTCTTTCTCCCGACACAAGGTGGCGCAGCCGTATCCACCCATTCCTGAGCCAGTCCTAAAGTCCTCATAACCAATCGTAGCCGAAGTGGCTCGATTTCATTCAGGCAGTGCATCCACAGTTCCCGTCCGAACCGGGCACGACTTGCTAGAACCCACAGCTGGTCAGCATCGACCATGTCTGAGTAGGGTCTCCAGTTTACCATCGCTGCAGGGAACTCCTGTAGCTCCCGCCTTAGCACCATCAGTTGGTAGGTTAGGGGTGCCGCACTCATGATGGGTTCCCACCGCCTGGCTAGCGGCACCATCGCAGGTCGCCAATGCCGAGCTCTCCCCATAGAGAGGTAATAATAGCTCCACAGCTGCTCGGCGCAGGCCATCAGAACGTTGCAAAAATATAAAAAAATACAAAACAAGCAAAATCAAAAATACCTGGATGAATGGTGTGAAACCACTCACAGTCATCTCACGATCCGTTTCTTGGAATAGGCCTGCAAACAAGTATGCCAGCATGGCGGCTCCCCAGGCATAATACCCTACTCTTTCAAGGTCTGACAGCAGCTCCAGGAAGCAACATTGGATACCGTCCCCTTTCGAGCTCAGTACCAATCTCCCCAAAAGGAAGAGAAGAAATCTCCTCAAATCTATGTTGCATCTTTCCCAGTCGCCGAAATCTGTGCAGTACACGGCGCGGCATCCTATTTCTATCCTTTCCATGAACTCTTCTGAGGATTCATCATCCCGCCGACGAGTGTCGGTGAGCCCTAATGCATCCATCAGGGACGCCCTAGCTACCGACCTGTTTTTCCGACCATCCAGGTCCAGACCCAGTAACTTCTGGGCACCTTCTCTGTATTCCGCGTAAGTGACTCCGGTCACTGCCTCGCCCTCTACCTTCAGACTTGTGATCCGGACCACATCCTCCAAGCTGGGCACCATGTGCCCCCAGGGCATTAGGAATGCCCGGCTCACTGGGTCCCATCTCTCACACAAGGCTTGGATCAGAACTAGGTCGGGCTTGATCGGCTCGATCCAAAGAAAGGTACCAAATCCCATCACGTCTAGCCTCGCCTTCTGAAAATCTGGGAGGCCCCTGTACGCTGCTACTACCAACTCCCATAAGATTTGTGATTTCATCACAACCTACACATACAAGGAATGGGGGTGAGGTTTGGTCAGAAGAAAGGAAGAAAGAATGAGAAAAGGGCAAGAAAACTTGGCTTACGAGTTGTGATTGGGCCCTTTCGCTGAAGTGCCCTTCAAGGTCTGAAAGTCTCCTGGAACTACTACCACTGGACCTGCTTCTCTTCGAGGAATGGGAAGATTCGCCCTCCATCCAACTCTTAGAATTTTGAACTCCTCCTCTCCCGTGAGAACTTGTGCTCCTCGAGTTAGTCCTCGATATACCTGGGAAGATAAAAGGGACAAGAATTTATAGAAATGGAAGGAGTGCGGGCCAAGATTGCCTCCATCACCTGTCAATGATAGCCCTCGCAATGAGGCACCGCCCGAGCGGTCCCATGTGTCGCTTCACCGCTCGCACATGGTGATTGACTGGACGAAGAATAGGACGAATAGCCCCTATGTTGTCTAGGGATACCCTATCATGATTTGGAGGACGTCCGCAAAATTTGGCATAACATCCGGGAAAAGGAACTAGGGCCGTCATTATTGATTTCGACGGCAGATTCCCGTGGAAAATGGTCACAACAAGATGCGATTCTCCGCTCGGGGCGGAGTCTCGGCAGACCCATCACATGGGAACAGTGCAAAGGAGAAGAAGTGTAGGGAAGAAGGAACGCACAAAAGAACAAATAAACAGTAGAAAATCAAATCACTCCATTCATAATTCTACATAAGCTGTCACAAACACTACAATCATAGAGACGTGGCGGGTCCACTAGCTCGCCAATCCTCACCATCACTCATCTCTCTGGGCACTCTCCTCCTCTCCCCCGAGGTGAGGGTCCCTCAGAAGCCTGGCTCGTTTGCGGGTAAGGCACGGGAGAAGAAAGACCACCCGTCGCTTTAAATTTGAAATCAAGGATTAAGACGCGTCCTCGCGCCTGGACGCGCCCAAAAGGGGGAAAAGGAAACAAAATCCTCCCGTGCAAAGCGTAGTTCCCCGCTGTTCAGGGTAAGGTCTCGCGGAGCGTGCCTCAAAGGACAACTCAGTGCAAAGAAGAAAGTGTGGGAGAGAGAAAGGTACACACAACACAAAAAAGCCATTTCCATTTCATATAATAGCCGAAAGTACATCATACAGTGAGAAGGGTGACGTACAAGCAACTCTCTAACTCTCACCGTCACCCTCCTGGTCATCTCCTTCCTCCCTCCTCTGACGGGGATCCCTAGGGGGCCTCTGCGACTTCTGTGAACCCTGAGAAGCCGTGCTCGCCTCTCCAGGTGGCACCATGCCAGCCTCCAAGGTACGGCGACGCTGCTCGGCCGAGGAAACTAGAAAACTACCCACAGAAAAGGAACCGGACTGACGAAGTCGCGCCCCGCGCTCCTTCGCCCTCTGATACCGCTCCTCACTCTCCCGAAGTCTCCCCTCCGCCGTGCCAAGACTCAGCCGGAGCTCCGACACCTGGGCCACCAGAGCTCTCCTCTCGTCCCAATCTCGATATCGCTCTGCCATCCTGTACTCCCTTTCTTTCTCCATGGTCTCCCTATCCCTCTCTCTCTCTCTCTCTCTAGGGTCTCCCTATCCCACTCCCTCTCTCTCTCCATGGTCTCCCTATCCCTCTCCCTCTCCTCTCTCTCTCTCACCGCCTCCCTCCTCGATAGCTCGAGGGCGATCCGCAGATCCAGCATGTCACGAGGGAGCTCCTCAGCCTCCCGTCGACGCTCCTCCTCCAGCTCCGCAATCCGGACGTCACGCTCTGCCACCCAGGCATCGCGCTCTGCCACCCAGGCATCACGCTCCTGCTCAGCACAAACAGCACGGGCCAGGGCCTCCCGAATCTCGGCCACCTGTCAAAGCACGCATGCACCGTAAGAGAACAGTGATAGAAGGAAAGCAGCTAGAAAAGCAATCTTCACCTTCCCCTTGGTCTTCCGCCCAATGCGGGCCGGCGCATCTACATCAACCCACTCCTGGGCTAGCCCCAACGTCCTCATGACCAGTCTAAGCCGCAGCGGCTCGATCTCGTTCAGACAATAGACCAACACGTCCCGCCTGAAACGAGGAAGACCCGCTACAACCCAAGGCTGGCCAGCGTCGCCCATGCCCAGGTAGGGCCTCCACACCACCTGCATCACCATACATACATCATATTAGTTACCATTCAGTCACACGCATAAACACAAAAAAAAAAATCATACGCATCATACCATGGCCTCGGGATACTCGCTCAGCTCCCGACGAAGTGACGCCAGCTGGTAGCCGTGGGGTGCTGCAACCACGACCGGCCTCCACTGCCGCGCCAGAGGCACGGCCCTCCTGTTCCCATGCCTAGCCCTCCCCATCGGGAAATAGTAATAGCTCCACACCTGCATCCATCATACATCATTAGTACAATAATTGCATATTTAACTGTGGGAATGCATAAATAAAATGTTTACCTGGAGGAAAGGTGCGAAGCCGCTGACTGTCGTCTCCTTCTCCGAAGTCTGGGAGAGATCAGCAATCAAATGGGCAAGCAGAGCCGCTCCCCACGCGTAGTGTCCCACTCTGTCCAGATCCGCCAAGATCCCGAGGAAAGGGCAGTGGATGCCATCCCCCTTCGTCCCCAGCAGAAGGCGGCCCAAGAAGAAGAAAATAAACCTCCGGAGGTCTAGATCCACCAGCTCCCGCTCGCTCGGATCCTGGGTGAAAGCTGCACGAGCATCCCCCTCCAGTCGAGCCAAGAACTCCGCTCCAGTCTCGCTAACCCGCTGGCGCGGGTCGACGAATCCGAGCGCCTCCATGATCTCCACTCGACCCACTACACTGCTGTCTCTATCAGTCACACTCGTCTCCAACCACAGCAGGTCCAGGGCGCTCTCTCGGTAGTTGGGGTAGGTGACCCCGCTGACTGCCTCTCCGTCAACTCGTAGCCCGGTGATCCGAGCCACGTCCTCCAGTGACGGCACCATGTGCCCCCAGGGCATCAGAAACGCCCGGCTCGGTGCGTGCCACCGCTCCCTCAGTGCCTGGATAAGAGGAAGGTCGAGCCGGAAGGGCTCGATCCTAAGGAAAGCTCCAAAGCCCATGGCGTCCACACGCGCCCTCTGGAAGTCCGGCAGCCCGCGGTATGCTGTCACCACCAGGGACCAGCTAATCTGGCCCTTCATCACGCCCTGCACACCACAAAACCAACAGAGAACACATTAGCATCATGAACAGTAATAAACAATAACACTCTATATATACTACTTATTCTTTTTATTTTATTTTTATTTTTTTAAAATATTTATATTTTCTTGTGGAGGCGTCCAATGCCCTGGACGCCTCCTTCCAATTTACTTTTTTTCTTTTTTAGAAAAAACCCAAAAACCCAAAACAAAATTTATTAATAATATGTATATTTTTATGGAGGCGTCCAGGGGTTAGGACGCCTCCTTATTTTTTAATTTAATTTTATTATTTACGTAAATAAATAAATAAATAAAAATAAAAAGAAAAAGTGGAGGCGTCCAGGCCCACAGCCTCTCGCACGCCCGTTTTAGCCTATTGAACCACAGAGTGAGAATTCCGAAGTACTTACCGGGTCGTGATCGTCCTCTCCCGTGTCACCAGCATCCGCAGCGGCCTCCGCGGCCAGAAGCGGCACCTCCATCTCCTCCCCCGCGGCAATCTCCTCCGCCGCAGCAGCCCCCTCGGCATCATCCCTCAGCCTCCTCGGACGACGAGCTAGTCGTTTCCGCTTCTCTGGACCCTGGCTCGATCCTCCTCGCTCCATTGGAACTAAGAATGGGTTGTTTGGAGTGGCTGGACGGTCAGAATGAACAGTATAAGTGAGTAGGGGGGGAGCCCTCCCCCCTATATATAGATTGACCTTTTATTGGGGCGTCCAGGCGCCTGGACGCCCCCACACTCTTTTATTTTTTTTCAAAATTCAAAAAAATAGGGGCGTCCAGGCACCTGGACGCTCCCATAAATAAAACAAATAAAAAAATAAAAAAAATCAAAATAGGGGCATCCAGGACCCTGGACGCCCCCAAAAATAAATTGTCAAAAAATAATAATAATAAAAATAAAACTTAGGGGCGTCCAGGCCCCTGGACGCCCCCATAATAAAAATATATATATATATATATAATAAAAGAAAAAAAGATAAGAATATAATCCAAACAAAAGAAAAAAAAGAAAGAAAAAGAAAAACCACAAAAAAAGATAATAATTAAGGGGACGGGGGTCCGAAACATCCAAATGCCAGATTTTATTCCATCAGAAAGCAGAATGAGCTACATCAGGGGTTTAGGCGCCTTAGGCCTTAACTTCCCCAGTTCGGTTACATAAGCCCTCCACGGCTCGCATTCTTCCACCACGTGCGCTAATGCCTTTCCCGCAACACTTGTCTTCCAGGGAGCTTTAATGGCCTTCGCTTCCTTCGCGTCCGCTTCAGTGCCCAACTCCCTCTTCTTCAAAGGAACGATGCCAGTCGGTGGCGGGAACGAATGGCGTGGGATGCCAATCTGGAGGCAGCACCGATGCGCGTTGTAAAGAACAAACTCGGTCGCGCCGATCAGTTGAAGATCAACTTCGGGAGAAGGCCTCATGAGGAGATCTAGCGAAAGCAAACATGCCGGTGCGCAAGTAAAGAAGCCTTGTGTCACGGTGCGGAAATGAGACCGCCAGTCTTCACGTTTCTTCAGCCACGGAACGCGGTTAACTACAGTACCACCGAAGCCTAACACGTCGGCTATGTGATGAAGAGGGCTTTGTTGGAAGAGCTTCGAAGCAGTTGGCATTCCCTCACGGTGGTCGAATTTGAAGTGCAAATCAAGCCAGCAATTCAAGACAAGTGCGCAACCAAAAAGAGGCTTACCCATACTTGAGGCGGTAAGGCCCCTGTAAAGATAAGCAAGGACGGCGGGTCCCACCCTCTTTCCACTCCAGATTCCGCGAATGGCACTTAGTTGATCTTCCTCCACTATGTTGTCGGTATGAGGAAACAAGAGAGCACCCGCCAGACAGATAGTAAATCCCTTCATGATTCCCTCCAAATAGTCATCATCTGGTGACCCTCTCAGGGCGTCCATGACCCACTCCGCGAGCTTTTGGAGATCGATCCCCTTTTGAGTACGGACCTTTCGGGCTGCGTCGGGCGGCATAAAGCTTCCAAGGACACTTTCAGAAGTCCCCCGTGTCAGCATCCGCATAGCCTTCACCTTCCCGTCACTCTTGAATTTCTTCAATCCGAGCAGAAGTTCCACCTCCTCGAGGAGGATGGTAACCTCGAAGGTCGGGAAGATAAAAGTGTGGGTCTGGGGATGCCAGATCTCCACTAGTGCGCCCATAGCCGCCCAGTCCATACGAATCTTCTCGTAATGCTTGGAGTGAATAAGGAGCCCCTGCAGATGCCACTTCGAGAGTATGGCCCTCATGCCAATGGAGATATTGGAAGTTAGCTTTGAAAGCCATGGCAGTTTGAAAAACTTCCTCGGGCCTGGGAAGAGTGGATATGGCTGGAAGAGGAAAGAAATAAGAAATGAAGGAAGTAAGAAGAAGGTTCACATGGAAAATTTGAAATGAATCAGCTCACCATATGCGACAAGATCGTCCCACTCAGATGACCCTCGAGGTCGGAGAGTCGCCTGATCTCACTGCTAGGCCTGCTCCTCTTCATAACGCGGGAAGACTCTCCTTCCATCCTGAAATCTCTAGATTCTCCTCTCTTTCCTCTCCTGAGCTTCCAAAACCCACCTTGGTGCATTTGAATGAACTAGCCTAAGGGGAGTTCTTATAGGAAGGGAAGGGTGCTACAGGACAGAACATGTCACATCAGTGGTCATTGTCAAGATTTTGGTCTGGATCTCCTTTATACTGTGGTGCGATTCTGCTACTTTCCGATGTTGCTAACCTTTGCTAGTCTGTGCAGGTTTTACTAACGGACGTCTTTGTCCTATCTCCTGTCCCACCTTTCATTGGTTGGTCCCACCTTGTCATGCATCGTAGTATATGATACTTACGCTACTAGAACATGTCAAGGACCTTGCGGCTCGAACGAATCTGGGATCTGAGTTCCCCTTCAACAAAAATGGTGATGATCCCAGAGGAATTTGGGTTGTACGGATAGGCCGTCAACTTGTGATAGAATGGGGACGACAGTTCCATTCAGTGAGTTGGTACGCGGATAAACGGGCCCCAGCCCAGTATCAGCTCACCGGGTCGGTATCCTGACCCGTTCTTCACAAGTTGACAATATTATCCTTGGCTATTTTCTATTTTAGTTTGTTTTAAAATTTTCTTTGAACCCAGCATGCATTCATATAGGACTTTGATTTATTGCGGAAGATCATTCAAGTGATTCGATTGTGAAAGCCGTTGTGCTCCAATTCCCACAAATATGAGATATTCCACTCCGAATGAAATACTGAGTTTCCTTGAGACAGTCCTACGCTGCTCTTCCAAAAGAGACCCTTGTTTGGACAGACCCTCAGATATTTCTTTACCTTTTTTGACCCACCTTGGCCGCAGCACTTCCACATTGGCTGGTAACCGCTCCCCAAAGGTGAAACCTCCGGTTTATGACCCAGGTACTTCCACACAGAGAAGTTGGTCTCCTTTTGTTTCGTGCCTGAGCGCACATCTCACCCTCCCTTATTTGATCTCCGTCCAAGCAATCGTCAATATTTGAAAGACCTTCTTCAAGGTCGCCTCATTGAAACTCCAGGAAAGATTCCAAACAGTAACGTCAAAAGCGTGTCTCATCACACCTTGGCATCAACTTATCAGTCTGCTCCCACTTCACTCCACTCCACTTCGATAACATTCCACTACGTGTCGCTCCCTTGCAAAGCAGACGCCAAGGCGGGGCAGCTGTAGACACGCCATTCCTGACGTCTCCTGAGAAAGTCTCATATTACTATACAACGCCCCGCAACGGCTTACGTATTTTGAATCACTCGAGTGCTTCCTTTTCTCGGGTCTTCTTCTGCCTTTTTCGGCATTCGGAATCGTCTCGTCACGGCATTCGGACGGCATCAACACCAGTCAGACGTATCAAGAGGTTCCGGAACCAAGATGTTGACTGCCGGGCGGCCGCCGATTGAGGACTCGGGTGGGTCTTAATGGGGGCGTCCAGGCCTCTGGACGCCCCCATATTTCTAATTTATTTTATTTCTTTTCTCAGGGCCCAAAACTAATTAATATATATATATATATATATATATATATATATATATATATATATATATATATATTAATGGAGGCGTCTAGGCCCCTGGACGCCTCCATAAAAATAATAATAAAAAAATATTTGTAAAATGCCAGTTGGCATAAAAAAATAAATAATAATAAAAAAATATATATATTAATGGAGGCGTCCAGACCCCTGGACGCCTCCATAAAAACAAATAAAAAAATCAAAATGCCAGCCCTGGTATAAAAGATAAAAGAAAAATAAAAAATAATATAATTTTGGAGGCGTCCAGGCCCCTGGACGCCTCCATCAAAACCCTCACGGGCGCCGGCCACCGAACGACGGTTTGTCGTGTGTGAAAAAATCCAAAATATGGAGACGTCTAGCCAGCTGGACGCGCCCATTTCTGAATCACGAGGCGACGCTCACAAAACCACGCGTTGTACCAAACTGCGGGCGGCCGTCGTCGATTTTCGGTGGATCTGTTTGAGGCGTCCGGGACCCTGGACGCCTCCACAAAAATATTCCAAAAAAATAAATAAAAATAGAATAAAATATTATTTCGGCCCTGATGGAGGTGTCCAAGGTCCTGGACGCCTCCACCCTCCAGAGCCCTATAAATAGAGGCCCACCCCCTCAGTTCTGGAGGAGCTTCGAAGTGATCCGATAGGCTGCCGGAGCCCAGAGGCTATGGAGTCATTTTCTAACCCGTGGGTTCTTTTGTAGGTGGAGGTTCTGCCGGCTTCTCGGGTGCTCACGCTCGCGAGAGGAAGGTCGTCTTCATCCACCGCGCTTCCACGTCGTCCCCACGCTGCCGGAGCTCCGCTAGATTTCACCCTCGGCTCATCCAATAAGCCTTTTCTTCCCCTTTTTTCTTCGTAGTTCTTTTGCATTCATCATCTCGCATCCTCTATCCCCCTTCATAAGGGCGCCTCTTCTTTTATACTTCTTGCATCCATCATCTCATTTTCCTCCTACTCGAGTCCGAGAGGGGTTTAAAAGATAACACCAACCAGGTGTGTGTCTTGCCATCATTTCGTTATTTTTATCGCAAGGATTTGAATACTACACCTCCATCTTTCTAATCCACTTGTCATTTGTTTATCGTTGTTTTGCAAGGGTAGCCGAGGAAAGCCCTCTCCGTCGGCCGGCCGGAGGGAGAGGAAGAAGCAACCCGTCATCTCCCGCTCTTGAGGTAGGCGCGATCACTTTCTTATTTTGGGGTCTTTCGGCCCCTGGCGATCACATCTTATTTTCGAGGCCACGGCGAGTCACTTCTCCAATGGCCGTTTAAATTTCCGTTCTTATATTCTCTTTATACTCTATTATATTCTGCTCATATTCTCGAGGCCGCGGCGAGTCACTTCCCCAATGGCCGTTTAAATTCCCATTTTTATATGTTATATTCTTATCTATTCGTGTTCTCGAGGCCGCGGCGAGTCACTTCCCCAATGGCCGTTTAAATTCACGTTCTTATACGTTATGTTCTTATCTGTTTGTGTTCTCGAGGCCGCGGCGAGTCACTTCACCAATGGCCGTTTAAATTCCCGCTCTTTGTATTCTCTCTATATTCTGTCATCTTATTATCTGCTCATATTCTCGAGGCCGCGGTGAGTCACTTCCCCAATGGCCATTTCAATTCTTGTTATTTAATTTTTACACCATTCCCGTCCCCCCGAGGCCGCGGCGAGTCACTTCCCGCTATGGCCGTTTAAACCCCATATTTTGCTATATCACACTTGTCCCGCTCGCCCCGCCGGAGCAATCTCCCGTGGTGGCCCCTTCTCTCTCTTCTCTTATTTCTGTGTTGCAGCAAAACAAACACCAAAAGAAAGAAAAGAGGAGCCCGCGCGCGCTCCGCGTCCTCTCCGCTCTTCCCGGAACCGCGTGATGTCGCTCACAATGCCTTGAGCAGGAAGGTCGTGGTCAGTGCGATGATGTTGAGGAAGTGGAGGCTCTGGTAACAAGTGCCAGCCGTGACATTTAGGCTTAAGGTTCCTCAAGAGCCAGGGTCAGCTGTTCTTGTGAGCTAGACTGTCACACTAGCCATCCGTCATCAGGTGACAGAGGCCCAACATGCAGACCCTGAGTTGCCCCAGATTTAGGCTATGGCCGATGTAGAGCTCGGTGAGGACGGAGCGGCGAGATTCCGAGGTAGGCTATACGTCCAGGCCGAGGAGGAGGTGAGACGTGTGGTGTTACTAGAGGCTCATGGGAGTAGGTACACCGTACATCTGGGTGCGACAAAGATGTATCAGAACTTGAGGAGGTAGTTCTGGTGGCCTGGCATGAAGCAAGATGTTGCTGAGTTTGTGGCCAGGTGCCTGACCTGTTAGCAGGTGAAGGCAAAATATCAACGACCTGGTGGTAGGCTTCAACCCTTGGAGGTTCCCGCGTGGAAATGGGACCATGTGATCACTGATTTTGTGGTGGGATTGTCGAGGACTCCGAGTGGGCAGGATAGTATTTGGTTGCTGGTAGATAGGCTAACGAAGGCGGCTCGGTAGTTACCGATCAGAGTTAGCTGGAGTGTGCCCAAGTTGGCACGTGTTTATGTGGAGCGGATCGTACCTTTACATGGAACTCTCATTTCCATTGTTTCAGATCGAGATCCGCGTTTCACTTCTAGATTCTGGAGGAGTTTCCAGAGAGATGTAGGCACCGAGTTAGATTTTAGCACGGCGTACCATCCTCAGTTGGACGGTCAGTCAGAGAGGACCATCCAGACGCTAGAGGAGATGCTGAGGTCATGTTGCCTGGAGTGGTAGGGGAGTTGGATTCGCCATCTACCATTGGTGGAGTTTGCCTATAACAACAACTATCATTCGAGCATTGTGATGGCTCCCTATGAGGCATTGTATGGGCGACCGTGTCGGACTCCACTCGATTGCTTTGAGGTTGGTGAGTGTGTTATGACGGGACTAGAGCTGGTGCAGCTGTGCGTGAATGTGGTGCATTTGGTCTGTCAGAACATGTTGGCGGCGCAGAGTCGTCAAAAGAGTTATGTCGATCGGAGAAGGTAGTCCCTCAATTTCACGGTCGATGACCGAGTATTTTTGAGGGTTTCTCCTATGAAGGGGGTAATGCGCTTTAGGCGGCGTGGGAAGTTGAGTCCCCGCTATGTTGGCCCTTTTCCCATTGTGGAACGCATTAGCGAGGTTGCTTATCGGCTGCAGCTACCCTCAGAGTTGGTTCCGGTGCATGATGTGTTCCATGTCTCCATGCTGAGGAAGTACATGCCCGACGATTCACATGTTTTGGAGGATTCCGTTTGGCCCGAGGTGACTCCCGATCTGTCTCTTCCGGAGTTCCCCATCCGTATTGAGGATCGGCGAGAGTAGCACCTGCGGAACAAGGTTATTCCTCTGGTTAATGTGGTGTGGCAGCGACACTCTGGCGGCAAGGCGTCTTGGGAGCGAGAGGACGAGATGCGTCAACAGTTCCCTTAACTATTCGAGTAAGTCCCCTCTCTTTCCCCCGTGCTTTATTTTGAATTTTGAGGATGAATTCTGTTTAAGGGGGGTGGGCTGTAATGCTTCAAGTTTTTTGGACACTTTTCAGATCTGGATCCGTGGGTTTCGGATCAGTTTGGGGGTCTCGGAACATGTTTCGCAGTTTACACGTGTTTTTCTCTAACGGACCTACAGAACCCTGTATAGGGAAAATCGTTGCGTTCTCCTACTCCGAGACTATACCAGTACGTCCGGCGTGTTCCGGGGATCGAGGAAATATATTTTTCTATATTTTTCATATTTTTTGAAAAATCCAGATTTTCTATATATACACTTTTCTTTTTCTTTCTTCTTCTTCTTCTTTCTCTCTTCTTCCTCCTCTCTCCTATGAGCGCTTTCGGCCGTGGCTTTCCCCCCCACTTCTGGCGACGACTGCGGTAACCTCCCCTCTGGCTACGGACCGTGGCGAGGTGATGGCGCGGCGACGACGATGGTAGTGTGGCGATCGCGGCGGTGTACGGCTCGTGGAGAGATCATGGGAGCTCGAGGGTTTTAAGCGAAGTTTTGAAGATCGACTGCGATCCACCGTGTTTCGGGCAACTCCGAGATAGGGTGACGGATCCTTAGCTCATTTACCGTCTTCCCTGCGATTTCGAGGCCGAGAGGAGGTTGAGAGGGGTTCATTTGAGCCGGGAAAGGGAAATCCATGATTTGGTGTTTGAGCGCGGGATCTAGAGATTCACCGCATTATTTGGTGGTTTGTGGGCATCAAATGGTGCCATGGGGCATGGGGAAGGGTTCCCCTTTTGATTCACCTTCACCTAGGGGTGAATGGGGCGTGGAATGGCATTTTTGGGCCATTCCCGCCATTCTCAATTTTTCGGAATGGAAGCGGTCCTTCCAGGAACCATTTCTTGCTAGAAGCGGCCCCAGATTGACCATTTTCTGGCCCCAAGTGTCGGTTGGGCTTAGTGGTCATGCGATAGACCGCTAAGGCCCAGTGGCGGCCTATCGGCCGACCGTTTTCCTTGTGGGCCGGCATGACCTTCGAGGCATTTTTGACCGTTGGCATTTGACCGTTGGAGATTTTTGGGATTAAGCGGTCATGGGGTGACCGTTTAACCCCGCCTTGCGGTCCCAGAGAGACCGTTTCATGTCCAAACTGTCACAAGGTGACCGTTTCACTCCTTCGCAGCTCCATGGCGTGGCGGTCCCCATGAGACCATTTTACACCATGAGGCGGCCTAGGAGTGCACCATTTTTATCCTAAGCAGTCTGCAGTAGACCGTTTCTTCCCTGAGGAGTCTGGCGGTCCAAAGAGGTGTTGTGCCCCTTAGGCACAAGCATATGCTATTTTGTTTTGATGATAGCAACACTGTGAGAGTATCACAGTGAGCCACTCATTGTGTTTAGCATACATTGCATTTGTTCACTACTATATGCATTGCTCATCTTTCACACAATGTGTCTGTGCATTTCTCTGTTTATACGCACTCTGCATCGGTGCATTCATCAGTTGCACGCCATATAGTCTATACATTCTTAGCTGTAACATTCATGCATCATTACAGCAAGTCTGCACATTCTCTGCTGATAGCTTTGACGCATGCACACTCAAGTCTATACATTGTTGCATACATGGTGCATTCATACATACTGTACATCATATGCATAGTCTATGCATTGTGCGTTCATGCTTAACTCCAAACTTAGCAAGTCTGTACAACGTTTGCACATTTCACTTGTTCATGTATATGTGCAAGTCTACACATTGATAAGTCTGTACAGGGTCTAGCTGCATCGTGTGCTTCATGCATATCAAGTCTATACATCCGCCAAGTCTATACATTGTGGTTTGTTCATGCATCTCACACACAAGTCTATACATTCCTATCTTTACCTACGTTCACTGTTTTAGCATGAACACATTCAAAGTCCATACATTGCCCTGTAGCATGCATGAACTCAAGTTTGTACATCGTCCAGTTGCTCACGATGTCTTTGCTAAGTCTATACATTGCACCGTCTTACTTAGCGTTTCATGCTAAGTCTATACATCGTCTGTACAGCCAGTGCATCTCTTGACTTCAAGTCTATACATTGTCTGGTCGCACACACTCAAGTCTGTACATCCTTCTCGCACACACACTAAGTCTGCACACAAAGTCAATACATTTCCTTGTGCATATGTGCATGTCTCTCATCAAAGTCTACACATGCATCTCTTCTTTAACAAGTCTATACATCGTGTACTGGCAAGTCTGTACATTGCATCATGTGCTTCATGCAATTAAGTCTGCACATCGTCAGTATAGTCTATACACTTAGCATCTCATGCATATGCAAAGTTTATACATTGTCTGTTGCACAACACATAAGTCTATACATTCATGGCATAGTCAGCACATTGCTTGCTAGCAAGTTTGCACAAGTCTATACATCCGCATGCCAGCAAGTCTGCACAAGTCTATACATCCGCATGCCAGCAAGTCTGCACAAGTCTGTACAGCCCGTGTGCTTCATAACGCCAAGTCTATGCAATGACTAGCTGCACAAACGCCAAGTCTATACATTGGCTAGCTGCACAAACACTAAGTCTACACATTGTTGCATGCATAGTCTGTACATTCATCTGGCATGTCAGTGCATCCATTTGTAATGTATATACCTTGCTATCTGCATCTGTGCACGTCTTCACTCTAAGTCTATACATTGCTTCATGCATTGCACGTAGTCTACACATTCATTGGTGTTATGTCCATACGACTGTTCAGCAAGTCTGTACATTGCGTACACTTTACATCGGGCAAGTTTGTACATACTTTCTCATGTGCACACTGCATTTTGTGCATCAAGTCTATACATTCTCGTTTAAACTTCAGACTTACTCGATGCACTCTTTTATTTTCCATCAGAGTTGATTTAAAGTGACTCAATGCATCCTCGTCTGACCTGACAGGACTTATACTCGTGGAGCTTAATGAAGGGCACGTGATTCGAGGCTGGAAGGGCTGACAGGATGATGACACGTGGAGGAACCTTCTGGGCGAGAAATGTGGAAGACACACGCCCTAGCTACTGCTATATATATGAAGACTTTTTCCTCAGGAGAAGACTGATCGGAGCAGAGGAGAGTGTGACTGAAGCAGAGAAGGATCTGAGAGTCTGCACGATCCAGTGAGAAAGAAAAAAGAAGCAGAAGAAGCAGAGAAGAAACAGAGAGAGAAGAGAAGAGCAGAGAGCCACCGAGAGTAGAGAAGAAAGAAGAGAGAGAGAGAGAAGGAGTTCGTTCCTCAGATCTTTGGTTCAAAACCAGATCTGAGTTTGCTCAATTGCTTGAGCTTCATTCCCTGCAGGGATATACTTTGTGCTTTATCGTATACAGCTTTCCGGTGCTGTGATTTATCATTT
Source organism: Amorphophallus konjac (assembly GCA_022559845.1). Classification (NCBI taxonomy): domain Eukaryota; kingdom Viridiplantae; phylum Streptophyta; class Magnoliopsida; order Alismatales; family Araceae; genus Amorphophallus; species Amorphophallus konjac. Next base: position 307,813,815 of record CM040119.1, on the reverse strand, counting down.
TGTGTTTTCTTTTAAACCTTTCTTCAAGCTATTTGTCAACAGAGCAAGCTGTGTTGCTCAGCGTTTGTAGTGGAGGATTCCACTGGACGGGTTAAGCTGTAGTCCCCAGCGGATGGCTAAGCTGTATTGCCCAGCGGTAGCAAGCTGTGATGCTCAGCGGATGGCAAGCTGTGATGCCCAGCCGTTCAAGCTGTGAGTCAGCGGGAAGCCACACTCGGGTTTGAGTGTGGGGTGGATGTACGTCTGCGGACCAAACCACCTAAAAATCCTCTTGTCTACTGTGGTTTGATTTCGCTAGATGAATGCATAGGTACGATATGGATTGATTACACACTGTGTGTTTGATTGTAGTTTTGAGAGTCCTTTGTCATTGTTCCTATATCAGTTGACTTAGTGAATCTGAATTCCGCAGTTCTGAGCATTAAATTTTAATTGGGTGAAATTTTTAAAGGGGAGATTCATTCACCCCCCTCTGAATCCATCGCACCGAACCCAACAAGAGGACCGTTTCTCTCTGAGGCGGTCCAACATTAGGCCGTTTTTGCCTAGTGGCGGTCCAGAGTGGACCGCCACCTATCTTTTGTCCAACCGGAGTTCGTTTCTTGCCGATTCAAATCCCGGGCGAGTGGACCTCGATCCCCATGTTGACCTACGGTCCGACTGATGCTAGGAATCACATGGGAGCCGTATGTGGGTGTCGTGGGGACCCTATGGAGTGGTATGTTTCGGCTGGTGTCACTGTGAGTCGGTGTCGGTACGAGGAGCAGTCCTTGTACTTTGTCCGGTTTAGACGTTGTCTTCCGTTGGCCAGAGAGTCTACTCCTTCAGCGGCCCTCCACTAGTAGTAGCGTTTCGACACGCGAGTGGTCTCACCATGGAGTGGTGACGAGGCTACCGCGAGAGACGATTTTTAGACTGCTTACCGTAGGGCCCCACGTCTTGCAGCCAGAGTCCGGCTGAGGGAAAAACCAGTCAGAGGGCCTGACGTAGGACGCATGGTCTGTGCATGCACACATGGTCGGGGGCGGTGGACCTGGGCTGATGAGCCCGACCCCGACCAATCCTTGTCATGTGATAACTAGTACGAGTCCCCGTTCCGCCAGAGTGCAATGAAGGGGACACCTGAGGCGTGGTCTAAGACGCCAGGGGGCGCATCCGGCCTTGCTTCTAGTAGGTGGTACTCCTGTCTTTCTCAGGTAGTGACTCTTGGTGTTCTGTCGGGTTGTCTCGATTTTTGTGCCATGTGGTCGGTACTTGATGTGGCTGAGCTTTCCCGTTTACTTATTTTGTTAGCCTTTGATTATTTTCTGTGTAGTTTCTCGTTTTGCGAGGTAGAGGTCCGGGTGATCCCTACTGAGCCTTTTGTTATGAGGCTCATTCCCTGTGTCTTTCTGTGGTTTCAGGTGAGGTGAGGCTTCAGGGGAGCGCTTCTGAGGCTCCACGTGGTTCTAGTGCCCAGGGTTAGTTGCCAGTTGCCAGAGCCGGGGTATGTCCCGTGTAGTTGTACTTTTCTTTCTGCACTGTACTACTTGTGGACTACTGTTATATTTTAGATTGTTGTTAGATTATGGACCATGTAATTTGTTTAATGTTAATTATTAAATCCCGCTTATTCATATAAACTGCATAGTTCTGTAATTATTTTAGATTCTCGCATATTTCCACACCATCATTTTAACCCTTCCGAGTCTTTGGGCTCGTGGGTGGCGGTTCGGGATTCGGGTTATCGGGCCTCTCCCGGTATTCGAATGTCGAGTCGTTACACATCTTCCCTTATAACATCAACATTTAGCTCTGTTAGATTGACTTCTTCCACTTCATTTTCCGTATGTAACGACAGTGGCTCATAAGATTCATCCAAATGAAGATGTGTGGAACCTACAACGCCAACTTCGTCTGATTAAAAATATTCAGCATTGGCATCCTCTAAGATAATTTCACTCATATTCAACTCATAAGTGGGAAAAAGTCATGCTTTAACCCTACAAACTATCCACCAATCTTTATTCTTGGATGATGAATAGCTTGAATAATACACTTTCTGGGCTTGTGCGGTCAAAATGAACGGTTCATATGTATTAAGTTTAGACTTATGTTTGATATCGACAATCCCATATGTTGTGTCATGTCGAACAGAATTAGAATCAAACCAATGAAACTTAAATAGGAATACATGATTGTCTTGTCCCAGATATTGTAATTTTATGACTTAATTCCTCAAGAATATCATAGTAGTCCAGCTCATTTTCATTGTACGCACTTCCCCTAACACAAACGCCGATGTTCATCATACACTTATTTCGTCTATAATCTCTCGTGTGAAATTAGTATCTATTCATAATATATCTTGGATAGGCACGTACAACTTTCGAGGGGCCATAACTTATCTCCTGTACTCTTTCATCAGTAATAAGACCTTGTTCAACCTATATGTAAATCAGAGTAGCTAAAATATTAACATTTATTGCAACAGAAGTAAATGGAAACGTATATATTCAATGACCGACACTAACTTGATATTTCAACCATCTGGCAAAAAACTTCCCGCGTTCTTTTTCAACCTCCATGTTCTAGATATTTGGATATTTTTATACTAATTTTGAATCAAATTATCTGCAATATGAATACACTACTATCTTAAATGGCAAGAAGAAGGATAAACAACTTATGTACATAAGGAAATATGAGTTAAGAACTTACTCAACATAGGGTTCAATCTCAGTACAATTCAGAATAATATATATCTCTGCGACGTACAACTGTTGACCCCCAAAATATTACACGGATATATGACACCGGCCGATTATGGTCAACCGTCACAATATGCAAACAGAAGATGCCTTCTCGAGCCGCCGATGCTCAGAAAGTAGAATGGCAGCCAAGTCCAATGCCAAAGAAATTCTCGTAAGCCGAGGTACGATCCCCGAAGTAAGCTCGAAGCGTCCCAGCTTCATCAACCAGCGAAAGGAGTCTACTGTAACACAAAAATAATTCGGCCATGCCTTTTTCGGTAAAGCCGCTACCCGACAAAGTCGTTATCCGTCACGGAAACGATTGAGTCGAACAAACCCAAAGAATAGTCCTCGCAGGATGAAAGAACTTACGGGCAGTCATCCGCCCGATAAAAACTCTTGCAGTAAGCTTCTGATCGTGGGATGAGGCTGCACTGAATCTCAAGACGCGCTCGAGATCAACCTCGGAAACTTATAAAGCTATTATGGAATGGGCTGGTCCCTACGACCCCAACGTCATCGGGCTTCACCAATCTGATCCAAAAGACAAGTAAAAGACTTTAGAATATTCAGTATGTTGATGGACAACTAAACTGGGCTGAAATAACATGAAAAGGGGCTAAACGGGCTAAATGGGCCCAAAGGAGACAAGCTAACCGGCGGCTGTGGACGTATAAAATTGCACGTCCATATGTCCCGCCGAGCCCCGCATTAATGTCAAAGTCAAAGGAAGAAGACCCGGAGAGACTGGACATCCAGGGCTTCGGGAAGATACTACCGCCCGGCAAATCCCCGCATTTACACGGGCGCATTAGAAGACCGAGAAGTCACAATATGTTCTCCTGAATTGACACACTGCTACGGACCCTCCCACGGGCCCCTAACGGTGAAGAAATATCCCAAAGAATGCACGGCTTCAAGTTCCTGAAGCAAAAGCAAAGGCCCTGTCAAAATGGCACCTTTGGTGCCTCCAGCGGCATGGGCCTGAGGCCCTTTAGCGGCACGGCCTCAAGCTCCCAGCGGCACGGCCCTTCAACCCTTCAGCGGCACGGCCCTTCAGCCCTTCAGCGGCACGGCCATTTGGCCCTTCAGCGGCACGGCCATTTGGCCCTTCAGCGGCACGCTTCATTCAGGGTTTCTGTCAAGGTTGCACACCAAGTCTATACATCCGTCAGCTCAAGTCTATACACTTTTAGACCAAGCCTGTACAGCCCGTGTGTTTCATGTGTTTAAAGTCTATACATCCTGCAACACGAAGTCTGCACGTTGGCTGATTGCACAAACGAAGTCTGTACATTGGCTGGTTGCTGCAACGCAAAGTCTATACATTGGCTGGCTGCTTCGAACGCAAAGTCTATACATCCAAGCTCCAAGTCTGTACATTGGATGGCTGCTTCGGACGCAAAGTCTATACATCCAAGCTCCAAGTCTGTACATTGGTTGGCTGCTTCGGGCGCAAAGTCTATACATCCAAGCTACAAGTCTGTACATTGGCTGGCTGCTTCGGACGCAAAGTCTATACATCCAAACTCCAAGTCTGTACATTGGCTGGCTGCTTCGGACGCAAAGTCTACACATCAAAGCTCCAAGTTTGTACATTGGCTGGCTACTTCGGACGCAAAGTCTATACATCCAAACTCAAAGTCTGTACATTGGCTGGCTGCTTCAGACGCAAAGTCTATGCATCCAAGCTCCAAGTCTGTACATTGGCTGGCTGCTTCAGACGCAAAGTCTATACATCAAAACTCCAAGTCTGTACATTGGCTGGCTGCTTCGAGCGCAAAGTCTATACGTCCAAACTCCAAGTCTGCACATTGGCTGGCTGCTTCGAACGCAAAGTCCATACATTCAAACGCAAAGTCTATACATTGCTCTCTGTTGTGCTCGTGCATCAATTTACTAAGTCTGTACTTTGTGTTCCATGCACGCAGAGTTTATACGTTCATGTGCATAGGCAGTGCATTCAGTTCATACATGCACACGAAGTCAATACACTCAAGTGGCAATTCTGTACAGGCTCATGCATGCTCACGGTATAGAGTCTGTACAGAGTTCATGCACACGAAGTCTATACACTTATTTACCAAGTCTGACCGCCAGCGGCACGGCCTCAGGCTTCCCAGCGGCACGGGCGTTCTGCCCTCAACACCCGCACCTCTTCCCTAGCGGCACAGCGCGGAAGGCCTCTCGACGGCACGCACTGGCAGAAGATACAACGGTCAATAGGCAGACCCATTGGCGCGCAGTCCAGCCACTTCAAAGCCAACTAGCGCCAGTCTCCGTGTCACCTTCTGGCTGGAGGAGGGCAGATCTTCACCTGACGAGGAAGATACCGAAGTCAACCTCGGATGGCAGTGCCATCATGAGGCTCCCCCGTCAACCGTCCACGTATAAAAAGGCCCTCAAAAGAGAAAGAGGAGACACAGAGAGAAAGAAGAGAAGATGCCCGTTCGAAGAGAGCTCTAGAGAAGAAGAAGAAGAGAAGAAGAAGGTAGAAGAGAAGAAGGAGAGGAAAAAGAGAGGGTGTGCTGTAGGGTGGAGAGGGAAGGTTGGTAGTGAAGGGCACGATCACCCATCCTCATCCTGTCCCTCTCCCCCGAGTTTTCTTTCTTTTTCCCCTTGTGTCTTTTCCTTTTTTTGTTCGCTTGGATGTACTGGGTTACATTTGGTCTTCAGGCCATGGCCCTTTGTGATTTTGAGTTTGTCATGAATAAAACACCGTTTGATCTTGTCTTCATTTGGTGTATTCGTAGTTTCCTTCTTCCTACTGGTCTGTGAGTTTGGCGTCCGTCTCCGGTTCCCTAACTCCTTGCTTGATCTCCCCTCCCATGGCATGGGTCTGCTTGATTGAGAGGTTCAGCTCTTGGCTTGATAAGGCAAGGCTAACCTCTCCCTCCTCTCGGTGACACTCTATAATGCAGTCTCTCCCCTTCTTCCACCCTTTGCATCCCGTCGAAGTTTTCTTTTTGTGGACCCCTACTTGGTGTGTATCATCCACCCACCAGCCAGGGCGGTTCCCCTCCCTTTCCTTCGAAGTCCACGGTGCTCACACTCCCTCTCAGACCCCTCGTCACCACACTGTCCAACTCTTTCGGCGGCACATTGCCCCTGCGTCCGCTTGGCGGTACACCCTTCTTTTGAACTGCCCAGCGGCTCACCTTTGCCATTGAACTGCCTGGCGGCACACTCCCTTGGGTTTACCCAGCGGTACGCCCTTGCCACTTGATTGCCCAATGTCACACCCTCACCCTTGGGCTGCCTTAGTGGCACACATTGATTATCACTTCCCAGGTGTACTCATAGTTTGCATCAGTCTACTGGTTCCTCGTTCGATGTTTTCTCCGAGATTTCTGAAGTTTCCCTAAAGGCGGCTGCTCAGGCACCCCCCTCAGTTGTTGGTTCATGCCACTCCCTGTGGGCATGTTCCTTGTTATTCCTTTACCTCCCGGGTCAAGGGGAGGTGCTGCCGAATTTTTGTCAGAAATAACAACAAATTTAAAAGATGAAAAGAAGCAGCAAACAGATGGACTAAGCAACAATGAGACATTTTAATCAATGAAAAGGACTTTGCAAGATTCGAGGAATTGAACTGAACAAGATCCGAAGGGCTACACTATGGGGTGTGAATTGGGGCTGAATCACATAACAAAATCGAAAGTTGATCCTCTGAAGTCTCCCATCAGACCTGCATAAACGAGAGGACTTCTTCTGAACTCCCCCTACCCCTCAAACTCTCCAGCGTTACACCCTTCAACCCTCTAGCGGTACACCCTTCAACCCTCCAGCGGTACACCCTGGCCCATCTCCTCCAGCGATACACTTTAGTCTTCACCCTCTAGCGGTGCCCCTAATCCACTTCCCTCAGCGGTGCACCCTAGTCTCCACCCGCCAACGGCACACCTTCTCTCCTCTAGCGGTACGCTCCCCTTTGCCCTCTAGCGGTGCACTCCTCCAGCCCTTCCAACGGTACACTCCCAGTGCCCCAGCGTTACGATCCCCCTTGGCCCTCTAGCGGTGCACTCCTCCAGCCCTTCCAGTGGTACACTCCCAGTGCTCCAGCGGTACGCTCCCCTTTGCCCCTCTAGCGGTGCACTCCTCCAACTCTTCCAACAGTACACCCCATCATCTCTCTAATGAATATATAAGTACAAAAAAAATTGTAATAAAAAGGGATAACGGGTGATAAGAATAATAACGAGATAAAAGGGAGTAACACAAACAAAGGAGCGGTAACGACCCATGCCACTCAATGCGACTCACGAACATAACGACATGGTCTTCATCCCCCCTTTCGGATTCCGAGTCTGGGAATATTAATGATGCCCTCGTAAGCCGAGCATCATCCTCGGGAATCATCTCCCTCGTCATGGTGACCGCCCGGCCCTACCTCGGGCCAATATCTCACCAGGGCTCCCTCCTCCCGTTGGGATCCCACCTTCCCCCTGTATTGAAATTGCCATACCCTGGCAGATATTTGTACGGGTTGTTCCCCCGTTATCGTCTCGTTTTCCGCATGAACTTTCGTCCAAACATGGAATGGTCCATCGACAACCGACATGACCCGCGTATTCACGCCCTCACCCTGGGCTCACCGCGTGGCCCGACTACCTTTTTTTTTTCTTCCTACATTAATTAGTATTTCTTTCGACCGTGGAGCCCTTATTTATGGCAATTAATCAAGGGTCGTCCCCTCTCCGAGGGGATGTAAATGACGTTGTGACCTTTATGGCACAACGTGTCTTAGTCCCGACACGAACTACACAATCGCCTGACTGAGTCAGATCGAGCGCACCATGGGCTCTTCGGAGCCCGAATAAGTCGTCACTTTGTGACTGGCATGCCCACGCACCTAAATAAATGAACTACATAATAAGCGAATTTTAGTGCGTCCACAAGTCTGGCACGCCCGGTGGGACTGGATCACCCTTCATCTCTTTGCCAGAACCAAGGGCTCCACGGCCCCCCTTCTTGTAGTACTGATTCCCTAATTTGCGAATGCAGGTTGCGTTATGGACGTCCCGATGGCACTCACTTTCGGCCACCATCCCGTCGAGAGTCACGTGCGGAACGGCTACATGGCCGTCCCTCTCACCTTTGGGAGCTTCCCTCCCTCGGTTGGCTTCCCCAACTTTTTGGGAGTGGCCTTCGCGCACCTGTTGGACATGGAAGCGTCTGATGGGATCAAGAGCAACGCCTCCATCCAGGGGGCCACCAAAGCTGCAGCCGGCCGACCAATGCCCGGATCTCCCAAGGCTGCCCCTGTAGAGACACTGGGCTGCAACGTGCACCATGTGCATGAAATCGCCGGCCCATCTCGCCCAGGCTCGGCTTCCCATCAGAGAAGGCTCCGGAGGAGCCATGCAACCACATCACCCTGAGGCCGGGTCTCCAGCTCTGGCAAATCTACTGTCATCGGAACGTTCCGGGTGCATCTTTTCGGGCGGCGCTCCGAAGTGATCCCGGATCGCATCATACCCGCCGTTCCAGTACGTAACTCCTTCCAGCCACTGGGGAAGATGAAGGGCAGGATGAGGCCCGTAGCTCCGGCCCCGGTTCCACAGCACCGACCGGCCCCCAGGCTGACCAAGGGCAAGTAGGCATGGGTTCCCAAGGCAGCCCGGGTTACTTCACCAACCCAAGCAAGGCCCGGCACCCTTCGCCTTGCAAGGGCTCAACAAGCAGACCGGGTTAAGGCATCGGCCCCCGTCTATCATCCAGCATCGGCCACGCTGGCCCCGCCGGATAACACCCGCCGTCGACACCACCGACGTCACTATCAGGCTGCCCGTGCGTAGCCTGCGATCCACATGCCCGTTGCTGTCAACAGGGCAGCACCACCCGCTTCTCCTCCTGATCAAGACTGGGAAGGAGTGGAGCAAGCCATGAGAAACTACCTGCGGGGCCCAGGGATCACTCCCCTGGGTCGTCAGAGATTGCTGGGGGCAGTAGCCTCCGCCTTTGAAGAAGAAGGAACCCGACCCGCGCCTAGTGCCGAGTCGAGGAACTGCTCTAAGGAGCGCTATCAGTCGCGCCGAGGGAAGAGGTGAGGCCGCGGGGGTCGGTCTTTGACAGATTGGTCTTCCCAGGCAGGCCGTCAAGAAGAGCAAAAAGAAAAGGCAGAGACCTAAGGGTCTACACTTGCAATATGGCAGGAGTGTTCGGCCGGTACGGGGCCTTACCAACCGAGCCCGGAGAAATGGCCAGACTGGTGGCAAGGCCTGGACCTCTCACCAGAAGAGAGAAGGCAGCAACCGAAAAGACACAAACTCACACTGAAGGAACTGACTACGGGGAGTCGTCGACGGCCCTGGCCGCCAATGTCATTACTGAAGGCACCACGGGAGGACCATCTACTTCGTCTGAAGAGGCGCCAGCCGAAGAAAGAGGGGGCACCCCTAGCCTCTCAATGAGTGACCCCGCTGTATTACTCATGATGCAGCAATATCAAAGAGAGATCAAGTTGCTAAGAAAGCAGTAGACCGATAGAGCTGCTCAACCCTCAACATCCGGGTAGACCGAAGCACTACCAGAGACCCCTGGGGGTAATGGTCAGGCCTCAGAAGCTTCTCCACAGGCGACTGTGTCTCCACCGATCCCCAGCTACACCGGGGGCATACCCCTGCACCAGCCACAGCACACAACTCCGGCCCCGCCGCCGAACCTAGAGTTTTAGGGATCTACCATTGCGCCTCAGGCGATAGTGTTAACAACGCCACTGGCACAACCAGATCATTTCTACTCAAACCCGGTGGACCCGGCGACGGTGAACAGACTTATGTTGGAACAGATGATAGACATGAAGCTGGCAGAAAGGGGCGATAGTGATTGCACGCCCTTTGATGTGTATCGGGTACCTTATCCGGCACACTATGCTGCAAGGAGGCTCCCGACCAGCATCACCAAACCGCCGAAATTTGAAAAGATTAATGGGCAAGGGTCTCCCAGGGAGCACATCGCCTACTATGTGAATATTATGGGGGATTTAGCTGCAGATGAAGCCTATCTCCTCAAATTCTTTGGCTCAACACTTACCAGGCTTGCTTTCGAATGGTACTCGAGCCTGCCCGCCGGGTCCATTGCAGACTGGCTCGACATGCAGAAGAAATTTAAAGAAAGGTTCTACATAGCTGAACGGGAGGTCACCGTGGCAGAACTCTACGCCACGAGGCAAAGAAGTGATGAGTCGGCACTCGACTATATAAAGAGGTGGAGGAACCTCAGCATAAGATGCAAGCGTCCCCCGCATCAGGAGGACGCGGTGCAAATTTGTAAACAGAACCTGAAGAAAGAAATCCTTGAGAGAATGATCGGTGCGGAAATAAAGTCATTTGACCGCTTAAACAATATAGTGGCGGAGATCGAGGCATTCCTTGCTCAAAACTCTTCCACTCCAACTGCATCAAGTCAAAGGGCTAGACAAGCTGAGAAGAAGCCGATGCCGCAAGAAGTCCACACATTGGACTTTCAAGCTTTTGAAAAGCAGACGGAGAAGGCCAAGGAGACGGCCAACCCACTTCCAGCCAGGGCTACTGAACGGCGGGAAGGTCCTTCCCTGCGGGATAAAATGAGGAATAAGTTGTATTCTTTTCCTCGAGATAAGTCCCGGATCTTGTTTGAATGGGCCACCAGATACAATAAAATTACATTGCCAGAACCAAAGAGGCCTGGCGACATAAAAAGAAAGGATGATACTCGTTTCTGCCCGTACCACCAGATGTTGGGGCATACTATCGAGGAGTGTTATATCTTCAAGGATGTCATTGAATCCTTGATTAAGAAGGGAGAGCTGGACATGGGGGAGCACAAGGTGGATCCTCCGCAGCAGCATGAGATGCCAAACCTCGACACTTCTGTTAACATGATCTCTCTTTACCAGCAGCTACCTGAGGAATGGGCAGAGGCCAGTACAACTGCAACATATGAAGCCTTTGTCATGGCACCGGCTCAAGACCAAGGAGGTTGGCAGGCTGCGCCGACGAGGAATAGAAGAAGAAGGCAAGCCCCCCGGCCCACGCCGGAGGTTCATATAAGGGGTGTCACACCTTGACCAGTCCCACCACCAGTGACGCCTGTTTGGCATGATACAGCCCCCCCGGCTAGTCGTGCGGCGCTTCACTAACAACAGGAAGAAGCATACCCCGATGCAGGTGCACAAAGAGACCAGTCCCGCAGTGGAAAGACTCCAGGCCATTATTGATGGGCTTGAAGATTATGAGTAGCCCGAGATCCGGTCTGTGGAGCTGAAGGAATATGTCCCTTGGAGGGAGTTCGAGTCACTCGAACTGGCTCCAGAAGCAGAAGCCGAGGCAAAGGAAGAGCCCCTCTTGTGGGGTGAGCCTTCCCAAGGCCAGTTGCCAGCCACTAAAGAAAAGAAGAAAAAGAAGAAGAAAAGGCCCAGAAACAAGAAGAAGAGCGGGGCTGTTCTCTCCTGCAACACCCTATCAGTGTTATTCGACACTGCCCTCTCCCTGGGGGAGGAAGAGCAAGAGACGCCCAGTGAGCAATCAGAAGTGAACCAGGCCGAAGCATCCACCTCCCAGCATGCCACCAGGTCGGGAAGAAAATGGGGATGCCCTCCTTAGGCCAACCATAACATCCTACTCAGGGGAGAACAGCCATATCATATCCCTGAACCTAGGATCCAAGGCATGGAGATTCCCCCTCCCTCGGGTCTCTACCCCGGAGAGCCGATCGGCCAGAATATCCCTTTATTTATTGAGTTTCTCACGACTCAAGGGAGAAGGCAGTCATGCCCCCGAGGGTCTCGACAGGTCAAAGAAGCAAGTAGCCTCTCGGCCCCACTCGTGGCAACTCCTCCTCTGTCAAGGGAAGAGCCTGGCAACATCCCGAACCTTATCGAGTTCATGCAAGAGAAGGTAGAAACCCAACAGGCCCTGCAAGCCCAAGTAATACCTGACCTGGCGGAGGAAGCACCCCCTGAGCCGGCTCCCCAGGCCCAGACTAGGGGCAGGCGTAGCAGAGCCGAAGAGATGAAGTTGCTCGAGGTCCGAGCCGGCAACAGAATAGTCAAGCACTTGAAGAAGATCCCAGTCAGGTTTACCGTATGGGAGATTCTATCCCTAGATGAAGAGACACGGCAGGCCGTCATCGCGGCACTCCAGACGCCAGCTTATGTGGAGGCTTGCCTTGCAGAAATGTCACCCGAGGTAGCTGTGGCTTTCACGAAAGAAGATATGCTCCTGCCTACCTGCAGTCACAACAGGTCACTCTACATGAAAGGGCAGCTGAATGGGCACCCCATCAATAGGGTACCCTGGGGCGGCAGTGAACATACTCCCCTACCGAGTATACCAAGAGCATTACTTCGATGTGCACTTGATCGAGGTCAAGAATGTTAAGATCGCGGGCTTCAACCAGAAGTGTGAGCTCCCCATGGGGATTGCAGAGTTTAACCTCTCTCTCGGTGATTTCATGACTAAGGTCCAATTTCATGTGATCAACTCCAGTACCTCCTACAAAGCATTGCTCGGCCGGCCTTGGCTGCACCAGAACAGGGTCGTGCCGTCTACTCTGCATCAATGCATCAAGTACCCCGGCGACGGGAAGGAGAAGAGAATCTTTGCTGACCTCCACCCTTTTGAGGTGTTCGAGTGCCATCTCTCAGACGCCAATTTGTATCTAGAAAAGCCGAAGCAAACTCCCCAAGTCACCCTGGACAAGGGAAAGAATAAGGGAGAGTCGGACAGTTGGTTCCCTCCACCGCCGCCAGGCTATGTGGCTCCTCGTCAGGTGTCATTTGTTTCAGGGGCAGAAGGAGTATTCAAAGCAGCTCCCTTTTCCATCTACCCTGCACCGGGGTTGCCGCCCCTCGAAGACTTGCTGGAGGACGTCAGGGTCCCGCTAGGGATCGTCAAGCCTCTCGCAGAAGTCAACTGCCAGGCGGTTGAACCATTGAAGACCTTTGAGGTGCCTAACCCCGGGGGACGATCTACTATTTTCTATGTGGCTGATGAGCACCCGGTCAGAGGGGACGATGATTGTAAACTCCCCGACGAACTTCATGACCCATTCGTCTCGATCACGGGGCTGCCTGACATAACCAGCCGAGTAGTCAGAATGACCAGAAAACAAGGGATCCCCTTTCGCCAGCTCTCCAGTCGGAAGGATATGTTCAGAAAAATGTGGAACCCACCAAACCTAGACCGGAGGTTGCTGCAAATCACCCAGCACCCTGGATTAGGTTTCTCATTAGAAGATTCCTACGAAGCCGACGTTATATCAGTCTCGACTCCGAACGGCAGCAGCCTCCCAGGCGCCCAAGGCCCACAAAAAGTGTAGGGTCGTCAGGACCTTAAGCCTTCAGTCGGTGAAGATCAAGATGAGGAGGTATTCTTATGGAAGCCGCCTCCCTGCAAGAACAAGGGGAAGGCCCCGTCCTCCTCTGAGGGACCGGCCCCAAACAACTACAGTGACGGGCCGTCATTGCCTTCGTCGGACACTGATGCAAGAGGCGAAGAAGCAAGTCGAACTCCGGGCCTCCCTCGATGTGACTCCGCCCTGTTTGCCCTGTGCTATCAACAGCAGCGAGAAATTGAGATGCTGAAGGCTCGGTTGGCCGAAGTGACCGTACTCATATCTGACTTGATTGGGGGCATCTTCCGCCAGAAGAATATCGGCATGCACCTGCCCCCGGGCACCACCCCGAACATCCCTACGCACTGGAGAAAGGAGGCCAGAGGCGCAACTGTGTCCCCAGTCAGACGGCCGGCTGACCGAAATCCCACATTACAAGAGAGAATGCGGAGGCCCTACTCCTTCCCGAGGAATCTTCGAATGGGCTTGCTACTATGGCAAGGTTACCCTCCCAAGACCCAAGAGGCCGCAAGATGCCCGCAGAAGTGGCGACCCCCTGTTTTGTCCGTATCACCAAATATTGGGTCATCCCATCGAAGACTGCTATGTCTTCAAGGACATTGCTCAGGACTTGATTGAGAAAGATGAGCTCAGAATGGGAGATTACGTGGTAGCTCCACCACGCCCTCATGCGACAGGCAACCCCGAAAGAAACATCTACATGGTGTCGGTCCAGCACTAGATTTTCGAAGAGGCGGTGGAGAAGGGGCCACCCCGGTCACCGGTAGAGAGCCGGCCCCCGGTGTGGCAATCAATGACTTCGGCCCCGGCTGGAGCCGTCTATGATGATTACCAGGAAGACCCCGGAGAGGTTCTTTGTCTCTCCGCACAGGAGGACCCCCCAGAGCCGCAACCTGCAAGCCTTGAACAGGGGGATATTAGCAAAGCCTCATTGCCCAATGAGGCGGAGCAGGGTGACATCTATGGTGTCCTTGAAGCAGAAGACGGCGAAGATCAAGATTTCATCAACTTATTGCCAGCACCGCCAGAAATTGAAGATGGCGGTCAGGCCATAGTAGATGAACTTATTGAAATTAACCTGGGCACGGAAGGCGACCCCAGGCCGACCTTTCTAAGTGCCCTTCTTCCTCTACAGGAGAGGGAACAGTATATCAAGTTGCTGCAAGAGTTCCGGGACTGTTTTGCCTGGAATTATAAGGAGATGCCCGGCCTGAGTCCTGGCGTGACTCAACATATTCTTGCCATCGACCCCAAGGTTGAGCCAGTGAAGCAGTCTCCCCGGCGCATGAGACCAGAACTAATACACCAAATTTGTAAAGAAGTCGACAAGCTCATAGATGTCGATTTCGTAGCTGAAAACCAATATACTACCTGGTTGGCCAACATCGTGCCAGTAAGGAAGAAGAATGGACAGATCAGGATTTGCGTGGATTTTCGTGACCTGAATAAGGCCTGCCCAAAAGATGACTTCCCGGTGCCTATCACTGAAGTGATGATTGACGCAACCACTGGCCACGAGGCCCTGTCCTTCATGGATGGATCGTCCGACTATAACCAAATCTGGATAGCTGAGCACGACCGAATTCATACGGCTTTCCGGTCGCCCAAAGGAATATTCCACTACAAAAGAATGCCCTTCGGCCTCAAAAATGCCGGCGCCACCTACCAGCGGGCGATGACCAAAATATTTGACGAGCTACTGTACAACAAAGTCGAATGCTAGATTGATGACTTGGTCGTCAAGATAAAGAAAAAGGAAGATCACCTGAAGGACCTTAGAGTCATTTTTGAAAGGCTCCGTCAGTACGAGCTGAAGATGAACCCGATGAAGCGTGCCTTCGGCGTCTCCTGTGGGAAGTTCCCCGGCTTCATTGTCCGATATAGGGGGATCGAGATCAACCCTTTCAAAATAAAAGCCATCCAGGAGCTGCCTCCTCCGAAGGATTTGGGAGAGCTAAGATCCCTGCAGGGCCGGCTGGCCTACATCCGAAGATTTATTTCCAATTTGTCGGGGCGCTGTCAGCCATTCCATAGATTGATGATGAAGAATGCACCTTTTAACTGGAACCAGGAATGCCAGAAGGCCTTCGATCAGTTGAAGGACTACTTAAGGACCCCACCTGTGCTGGGGGCACCTGTCAAGGGGGGGCACTTATTCTGTACATAGCCACCACCGAATGCTCCCTGGGGGCAATGCTCGCTCAGAACAATGATGAGGGGAAGGAGCAGGCTCTCTATTATCTCAGCCGGAGGCTAGTGGGAGCAGAAGCAAAATACACCCCGATCGAGAAGGTCTGTCTTGCCCTGGTCTTCGCAGTCAAGAAGCTGAGGCATTACATGCTCTCCCATGAAGTGAGCCTGATCTCCAAGGCCGATCCAGTTAAACACATTCTCTCCCAGCCAGTCTTGAAGGGACGTCTCGGCAAGTGGGCCATGCTGCTAATGGAATTTGATATCACCTATGTGCCGTAGAAGGCCGTTAAGGGTCAAGCCATGGCCGAATTCTTTGTAGCACATCCTGTGCCCGAAGATTCCCCATTGGCTACAGAGCTGCCCGAAGATGAAACACTGGAGGTGGACCAAGTCCAACAGATCGCTTGGCAGCTGCACTTTGATGGAGCTTCAAGAACAGAAACAGCCCCGTCCGGACATACAAAAATACGGACAGGGGCCGGCATCGTCCTCAAATCCCCCGAGGGAGAAGTGGTGCACACATCTTGCTCTATCAATAAACCTTGCACAAATAATGAGGCAGAGTATGATGCTCTGATTATTGGTCTCCAAGTTGCGTTGCAGATGGAGATTAGAATGTTGCAAGTATTTGGCGATTCGTTACTAGTCGTCAAGCAAGTCTAGGAGCAGTTTGATGTCCGAAAACATGAGCTGCTCCCTTACCATGCTAAAGCAAAGCGGCTCATGGAACAATTCTACCTTATTGAGATAGGCCATGCTGCCCGGGGAGAAAATGCACAAACCGACGCACTGGCGAAACTGGCAAGCTCATTAGCAGTCCCCCCTGATGGATCTCTTAGCATCCGGGTAGTGAATCAGCGCCAGGTGCCTAGCATGATAGAAGAGCCAGAAGAAGAAGAAATGGTGGTCGCTGTAGCAGAAGCTGTCGGCCTACCGGACTGGAGGGATTCCCTCATGCAATGGTTTAAATACCAGCAATTGCCCAAGCAGAGGGAAGAAAAGATCAGGCTGATCAGAATAAAGGACTCTTACGAGGTCCGGAACAGGATCCTATTCTGAATTATAGCGGATGCCAAACGGAAAGTACTCCTGTGGTGCCTATCCACGGAAGAAGCTTGGAGGGTCATGAAAGAAGTCCACGCCGGAACAGCAGGTGCACACCAGGTGGGACCAAAGATGAAAATTGAAATAAAGAAGCTTGGCTACTACTGGCCAACCATGTTTGATGACTGCTGCAAGTACGCCAAGTCTTGCCAGAAATGCCAGGAGCATGCCATAGTACCCAGGAGGCCGCCTGTGCCGCTACATCCGACATTGCCCAGCTGGCCATTTGCCCTAGTGGGGAACAGACGTCGTGGGCCCACTACCCGCGTCATCCGCCGGGTGCAAATACATTTTGGCAGCAACTGATTACTTCTCCCGTTGGGCAGAAGCCGTTGCTTTGAGAGAAGTGACTGGGGAAATCGTCGCCAGATTCATCCGGTGCAATATTATATTCCAGTTTGGCACGCCAAACTGAATCATCTCAGACAATGGAAGTCACTTCCGCAACCAGAAAGTCTATCGGCTGACCGAGAAGTACAAGATCGACTGGAGAATGTCAACCCCCTACAACCTACAAGCCAATGGTTTGGCTGAAGCTTTCAACAAGACTCTTTGTACTCTCCTGTCCAAAATTGTTAATTCTAACAAGAGGGACTGGGAAGAGAAAATGTATGAGGCCCTGTGGGCGTATCGAAATACAAAACTCCGACGGGTTGTTCACCCTTCTCTTTAGTGTATGGCTCAGAGGCACTCATCCCCATTGAGCTGGAAATACCCTCCCTTCGGGTCGCAATCCAACACAGGCTAGTCCAGGAAGAGCAAACAAATGTCGAGCGAAGGCTCGAAGAGCTCTCCGACTTGGAGGGGAAGCGACTTCATGCCCAGCAGAACATCCAGATCTATCAAGCCCGAATAGCTCGCGCTTTCGACAAGCTCGTCAAAGAGCGTGAATTCAAGAAGGGTGACCTCGTTATGGTCAAAAGGAGGGAAGTCATGGCTTCCAACCCCAAAGGCAAGCTGAATGAAAATTGGCTTGGACCCTATGTAATCCAAAAGGTTTATGAAGGCGGGGCATATGTGATAGTCAACCATCGGGGGGAGGTTCAGTTTCCGCCCCTTAATGGTAGGCATCTGAGATTGTATCACGCTCCGATTTCCCCATTCAATGAATAATACATTTCCCCACCCCACCGCGGGTGAATTCGCATTATCATGGTTCGGATGGTTTACCGTTATTCACTATGCGTCTTAAAATAAGAGGCCAAAAAGGAATAAGATAAAAAAAGGGAAGAAGAAGGGAAGAAGAAAAAAAGGGAGAAAAGAAAAAAAAGCGAGAAAAGAACGAAAGAAAAGAAAAGAAAGAAAGAAAAGAGAAGAGAAGAAAGCAAGAAAAGAAAGAAAGAAAAGAGAAGAGAAGAAAGCGAGAAAAGAAAGAAA
This sequence comes from Amorphophallus konjac, assembly GCA_022559845.1. Taxonomy (NCBI): domain Eukaryota; kingdom Viridiplantae; phylum Streptophyta; class Magnoliopsida; order Alismatales; family Araceae; genus Amorphophallus; species Amorphophallus konjac. The sequence continues at coordinate 307,796,074 of CM040119.1, read as the reverse complement.
GAAAAGAGAAGAAGAAAAGGAAAGTGAAGAAAGAAGAAAGAAGAGAGGAGGAGGATTCAGCCCCCTTTGAATAAGCAGATCAACCCTGCCAGCCCTTGACATTCTGTCGGCATTGACGAAAAAATACCCCACCCGGACCTTTCGTCCGAGATTGGGGCATCAACCCATCTCCTTGCGTTGGCACTCACCCGTATCGACAAATATTCCAATAAACGAATCAACCATGTCAGCCCCTGACATTCTGTCGGCACTGACGAAAAATACCCCACCCGGACCTTTCGTCCGAGATTGGGGCATCAACCCATCTCCTTGCGTTGGCACTCACCCGTACCGACGAATATTCCAATAAACCAATCAACCCTGTCAGCCCTTGACATTCTGTCGGCACTGACGAAAAATACCCCACCCGGACCTTTCATCCGAGATTGGGGCATCAACCCATCTCCTTGCGTTGGCACTCACCCATACCGATGAATATTCCAATAAACAAATCAACCCTGTCAGCCCTTGACATTCTATCGGCACTGACGAAGAATACCCCAACCGGACCTTTCGTCTGAGATTGGGGAATCAACCCTTCTCCTTGCGTTGGCGCTCACCCGTACCAACGAACACACCAAGAGACAAATAAACCACACCTGCAATCGGCACTCTGGCGGCACAGATAAACGACCCTCTTTTGACCAAGACCTCCTGTCAGGGTCATTGAATGAACAAACTCTTCTCTCCGTCCCTTCGGGCGACGAACAACCCCTTCTGACCAATACCTCCTGTCTGGGTCGCCGGATGAACAAACTCTTCTCTCCGCCTCTCCAAGGTCGGATCAACCTACTTGGGTTAAACGTACCGGCGACATCATTCGACTGAGTCGCTTTATGGACATGGTGGAGTGGTCCCCTTGTCCCTCCTCTGGAAGGGGCGAGCACTCTCCTATGCTCATATGCGAATCTCACCAGGCTCTCCCAGAATAAACTGTTAGCGTGAACTTGCGTTCCATCACATAGCAAGAAAAGAGAAAAGGAGGGAAGAAATCGCCCGACACCACACGCATACCGTAGACACATGGAATAATTACATTGTATTCTTTTCAGAAAATTTACATCGGCTTCGAGGCATACCCCGGTGTTACATGCAAAGAAAGGAATGGAAGGGGAATCGGCGGCTATTCTAGCCCTCGGAAGATGTCCTCAAAAGGGAGGATCCCGACGCAAGGGAAGCTTATCATCTCACGTAGATGGCCCTCCTGCGCGTCGAGGCGTTCCAATTCTGTCGTCACAGAGGCCACGGCTACCTCGGCAACGTCCAACTCTTCAGCCTCCTGGGCCTTACCCGTCTCTGCCTTGAGCAGGTCAGACTCCGCCTGGGTAAGCCAGCCCCGGAGTTTCTCTATCTGGTTCCCCAAAGCATCGATGTTGGCATTGTACCCGTCCAAGGCTCCTTGATGTTGCTCCCGGCTATCTCCCCAAACAGCCAGCGCCTCCAGATATTCGTCCCTCTGGGCACCGATAGCTATGAGCTCATTCGGGGCTTGCGTCTCGAGGAATGCGCGACGGTTTACGTATTTCAACAATAAGAGAACACGTCGCGACCATTCTTCGAGCGGGCAGCCCATCATCTGCAATGCTTTGGTCAGCTACTCCACGATGGCCCTGGCATCTTGATAGGTGAGCGTGGGATCGGCGACAACCATGGAGCGCAATACCAACAGGGTCTGCCGGACTGGCAGATCTGAACTCACGCGGCCGATAGGGACGACTGGTGGGTCGAAGCTAACTTCGCCGTCCACGACCGCCCACAGCTCTGCGTCGACCACGGCCGAGCTACCCGGAAGGGCCAGCGCCGAAAGGAGGGAGCTCGCGGGCTCCGAGGTCGACCCCTGGCTAGCCACCACCATAGGTGAGGGAGAGACCATAACGGAGACGTCTGGCACCACCATGATGAGCGGCTGCACCAGCTCCATAGACCGGGCAGGTTCCGGACCCGACAATGTCGCATCCTCCATCATAACCAGAGCCCCGGCAGACAAAGTTGTTTCGGCCTCCGCCGCCTCGGCTGACAAAGTCTCTATGGCGGGCGGGTCCAATGTCGCTCCCGGGAAGTCTTCATCTCCCCCTGCCTGGAATTCCTCCGAATGCTCACTAAGGATCGTCAATATCCTCCCCAGGAGCCGGGCTTCCTCGGGTATCATCGGCGTCGGGATCGGTGGCAGCGGGATTACCAAATGCGGGATGGCTCCCATCTGTAGAAGAGACGTCAAGGACCCCGCGTCCGGCCCCAGAAGCATCTTCAGCCTTTTAGCCGCATGCACGCGGAAGGAGGAGCTCCACCTGGGGACGGCTTTACGAGCCCGAGGGGCACGCGCCCCGTGGGGCGTTGTTGTTACCTGACCATGTAAAGAAAGGTCAGCCGCTTGCCAAGTGGAATAAAGCTTTGAATCCTCAAGAAAGCCGAGCGTATTCCCCTGCTTACCTCGCCCACCGGCACTATGCTGCTCTCCGGCGTTACCTCTCCCCGGCCATCAACTTCAAAAATTGTCTCCTCCAGAGTCTCAGCCTCGGGTACCACCGGCACTTGCACCTCGGTCCCTGGTGCTATCTCCCCCTCCTCCAAGGCTTCGGCGGCAGGGATAGCAACCTCCGCAGCTCCTTTCGGGGCATGAGTCTGTATTACCTCAAATAAATCAACAACCTCGAGGGGAAAGCTTGGGGGAAAAGAAAAGAGAAGGGGGAGGAAGACATGCACTTACAGCCACCACCGCTCCTTCCCGGAGTGGGACCCCGGATGTCGAGGCGGAAACACCTGAGCTCGCCGCGTCCTCTTCTCGCCGCACAGCCTCAGCTAGGAACGCCAATTTATCCAAACCCGCGGTAGCTGCCTCTCGCCTGGTAGCTTCTGCCCCCGGGACGTGGGCCTCTGCATCTTCCGGGGGAACCTTCTCCTGTTGGAAGCTGAGAATAATGATATCGAGAAGGTTAGTAGGCAACCTCAAGAAAGAGACCTGAATTAACAGGTTTGCACTTACAGGCGCCTGCTTCACTAGGCTAAAAGACATAGACAGTACCGGGGCTTTCCAGGCAGGAACTTGAAATCTGGGCTCCTCGGGGACACCCTTAGTTGAAAGTACTTCGTCGGAAGAGTAGCCGTAGTCTACCTTTTCACCCGACGAAGATCTAGGGCTGGTGGGCGCCTCCTTTGCTGGCAAGGCAGCCCCCACCTCGACATCCGGGGTTGGCAGTCATGACTTCCTTGACCGCCGCCCCTTCTTCCGATATATCTACCCGAACCGGGATGCCGCCGGGGCCGCCTCCGATTCTGGGACCTCCACATCAGCTCCTGCATAAGCAAGGCAAAATCCAGATTCGGTCATGCCCATAAAGTTTCAAGGAACGAAGAAAATTAATCAAATGGCCGCTCAAAAAAGTGTTATACCTCCTTCAACTTCGGCAGCGGGAGTTGGGGCAAAGAAGGTCTCTCCGACGAATTCCACGGCCTCATGGGTCACAGCTTCACCCATGCCTGGGATAGATACGGGCGCATGCTTCTCCGCGACAGCTGAAACAAAGACGTGTGTGTTACAAGAAACGCCCCTCTTAGCATCTCAACAAACTCTGAAGAGCCTGGAAGAGTAGAAGGGACCCAACCTGCAGGCCGACTCGGTTCGGCCTAAGCAGCTTCGAATTCCTCGAATGAGGAGATTATGGGTGCCGGGGGAGCGCTCGGTATGGCTTTGGCGGCCTCTATCTTTCTGTGTTTGTCCTCCCGCCGCCCAGCCGCCTTAGCAGCATCCACAGCCTTCTTCACGGGTGATTTCGCCCATGACCTCTTCGCAGGCGGGGGCAGAGGGGTCGTGGTCGGAGCCGCTGGCGCCTCCTTGAAGTAACCAGGTTTCCCTGCCTGCCGCAGGAGATTGCGATACGTCGCCAGTTGAGTGCTATCGGGGTGATCTGTCAAAAAAAAAATGAAAATAAAGGACCCGATCAACGTCCAATATTCGAGAGAAGTCAGCACTGAAGAACACAAGGGAAGGAAGAAAACACTAAGTACCGTGGGGGCCGGTGTACAGCCGTAGCGTTATTTGCCAATAGCTAATGGACGGTTCCTTGTCCCGACGAGCTGCCTCTCGGACCAGCCAGCATACATCTTAAATTTTCTGGCAGCGATCTGAGAGGGCAGCCAGGTCTGCATGCTTCTTGGCGGCCAGGTGAAAGAAGAGGTTGAAATGGTCCATCCCCCATCCCTCGGCATAGTAGTAGGCGATGTGGAGGCGCTTGCCCAAGATGACCACGGCTGAATCTTCAATCTTCAACCCGTGCACTCGAAGGAGAACATAGAGCCACGTGGTGTCCTTGTAATTCTCTGGGTTCCATTCCTCCCTCCTCACAAATGTGCGATAGGGACAAAGTGCATCCCTCTCCGGTCGCCAGCTCCTCGCTGAGGTACCTTCTTCCTCCATGAGGAATGGATAGTTGATCAGTTCCAGGTGGTCACCCCCGATGTGGCAGAGGTCCCGCAAGGTCTTCTTGAAGTCATCCTTTGCCACGGGAGGTAGTTTGACCTGCGGCGCTGGCTTGGTCTCACGAGCTGCCTTGCACGCAATTATGTAGGCGGAAACTTCCTGCTCCTTGCCGCGCCTCAATCGGAGTAGGTGCTCCGGGTCAATATCCAGTACCGGCACTGGCTGCCGGCTCAGAAATTTCCTCTCGGCCCCGTCCCAGCAGTCGGTCCGGCATAGTCGGTAAAAAGCTGTCCGAGCGTTCCACCACTTCACATATTTGGGGGTCACCCGTGGAACCCGACCCGGGGCTGGCACCCGGAAGCAGGCAGTGTCTGCCCGATGAAAGAAATCCCACCAGGCTCGGGTAGCTTCGGCGGTAGGACTCCCCCAGAGACTTCGCACCGGTAATTCAAAGCGAGCACAATATGCCGGGATATGCTGGTCATATCCAAAATTCCTACCGAAGCGAAAAGGATAATATGGTTCCAGCAACAAACTGTCCCCTTTTCGGAAAGCTAGCACACTTGGACAGATGGACAGCGCCCAGGCCCTAAGCTCTGGCTCCAACAGCGGGCGAACCACGTTCTCTAGGCTGATCGGGTGTACATATTTCCCCACGTGGTCGTCTCGGCACTCCTGTTTGCTTTTTACTAATGGACTCGAGTGAGCGGCTAGGGTCCATAAGTGGATGGTGCCCGCGGCATCAAGGGGCACCATCGTCAACTTGCCTTGAATGTCGTATAGCCGCATGCACATCGAGCTTGACGCCATGCTCGCGAACTCCAACATCCGTGGAACCAATCCCCAGCCTTGAATAGTGCGTGGGGCGAATTCTGGGAATAAGGAACAGACCCAGGCATTGAAAAAATGCAGTGGGCACACATACCGCGCTTGTCGCGGGAATTGGTGACTACTGACGTCCCCAAGCGCTTTGTATATCAGACACAGCATGGCCGGGCACAAAGATAGCTTAATACCCCAGGCCATCTGACAGGCTGGGTAGATGGCGTCTGGGCGAATGACGGCCTCGTCACCGTAGGGCATGGTGAACGAGCACAGCCAGTACGTCAGATACGCTGCGCAATGCGTCAATGGGTCGACTCCCATCGGGTTCGGCCCGCCGCGGCCTCGAGAAGGGATCTTCACGTCAACCTTTGACTTGGCACGTTTCTTCTGGGATGCGGTAGTGGCAATGTGAGGGAACTCCTCGTACTGCTTCAGCCCATCATAGAAATACTGCACCCAGAGGACCATGCGGACCCTTTTCCGGTCCCCTCGGGGGGGTTGCCTCCCGTCGTGCGATAGCTGATATAATTCTTGGTACGCCTTCATAAGGTACCGGTATGAATAGCCCAGAGAATAGTAGCCATCCCTGTTGGTTTCATCCTTGATCATATCCGGGGGGCAGACTTCTTCATAGGGCTCCCCGTCAATAGGAAAGCCACTGAGCTGACTGAGACTCCACAGGGCCAACGAAGTCTCGCCCTCTGCGGTGTAAAAGGTGTTGGTCTCTGCATTAAACACCTCGATCATCCCATAGCAGAGACCCCTGGAGATGGGGTAGCTATACCGGGAGGCATACACACTGTGATAGACGCCAGCCCGGATGAGGATCGGTGCGTAATTAAACAACACATATTCCATGAACTCCACGGCCCCCTCTCGAAAGCTGTGCGCATCCTTAAGCTTTAACTCTCCGAACCAGTCCAACGCCAGCTCATGCTTAAATCGGATGGCCAAACAATCCAATAGGAAGGGTTCCTCTCTGTACCCCCACTTCAACGGAGCCAGGAACAGGCCGAACCGGGGATGCTCACATTGACCCCGCCCGGCAGATGTGTCCCACCGAGCAGGGGTGAACTGAGGCGCCCGCACTAGTTTTTCCTCTGCTGACAGCACGGCTTCGAGCCCCAAGATGGGCTTCCACTCCCGAGCTTCTCCTACTAGGTACATCGGAATGCTCCTGGAGACACTGTAGAATAGGCTGTCCCGGGACTGCAGAATCGTCCGCTCAGCCTCTTTGACAACCCGAAAGTTCCGCCTCTCCTGGTGACAGAGGTGCTTCAGGAAGCGAACGAGATGCTTGTCATTCGAGAAGTCCTTCCGGTACCCCCCCGTAGCCCGGTCAAAAGTCATAACGCCGTCAACCTGAGTAAGCCTGCGGAAATCCATTGTCTCAGTGTCCGAGCCCGACGATCCGGCCAGTGCCGCTATCTCGGTGTGCTCCCTGTCCAAGTCTTCTACGTTGAACCAAGTAACTGTTGGCACCAGAGGTGGGGGAACGTGCTCGGCCCCGGAAGCAGCATAATCTCTCGGGGCAGCCATTTCTCTGCAAGGGGCAAGGTACCTCAAGTCAGAACAAGGCACAAGTAAAGAAAAAGAAAGGGAATTATAAAGGGGGTTACACTACAGTTGAATTAAAAGAATGCCAATAATTTCTGACGAAATTTCGGCAGAGTTTCCCCTAGGTCGGAGGCGTAAGGGAAAACACGGGTGCACGCCCACAAGGAAAGACGGCCCCAACAAAGTCACGGTGTGCCCAAGGGCGACACCGGAGGTCCTCCGGTTGAAGAAGTCTTCTTTTCTCTCTTCAGTGGTACGCCCAGGCCACACCCCCTGGCGGCACACCCTGTGCCTCCCCCAGCGGCACACCCCCTGGCCGCCCAGCGGCACACCCTCAGTGGCCCCAGCGGCACACCCCATCAGCTACCAAGCGGCACACCCTCAGTGGCCCCAGCGGCACACCCCATCAGCTACCTAGCGGCACACCCTCAGTGGCCCCAGCGACACACCCCATCAGCGCCCTAGCGGCACACCCCCTGGCCGCCCAACGGCACACCCTCAGTGGCCCCAGCGGCACACCCCATCAGCGCCCTAGCGGCACACGCCCTGGCCGCCCCAGCGGCACACTTGTGCCCTTCCTCCAGTGGCATGCTCCCCGCCCTTCCTTCAGCGGCACGCTTGGTGCCACCCCCCAGCGGCACGCCTTGTGCCTTGTCCAGCGGCACGCCCGTGCCCGCTTCCAGCAGCACACACCGGCGCCACATCCCACCCACACCAAAGAGAAGAAGGAGAAGAACGAGAGGAAGGAAAGAAGAGGAGAAGAAGAGAGGAAGATAAAGAAGAAGAAGCAAGGGGAAGACGAGGAGCCTAGGGCTCCGTCGTCCCTCGGGCAGAAGAAAAGAAGAGGAAGAGAAGAATGGAAGAGAAGAACGAAAGGAGAAGAGGAAGAGGAAGAGAGAAGGTGAAGAGGAGAAGAAGAGGGGGGGGGGGCTTCTCAGCACCCTCACCGGAGCAGGAGGACGACGGCGGGCGGTGGCGGCCGTACCCGGTGGCGAAGGAGAAGAAGAAGAGAGAGAAGGGGGAGCGACGGTGGCGGTGGTAACCGAAGGGGCAGAGAGAGAGGGGGGAATTCAAAAAAGAGAAGGGGGGAGTTTCGAACTCCCCCTCCCCTTTTATAGCCGCCTCAAAAAAAAAGAAGAGAGAAGAAAAAAGAGAAGAAAAGAAAAAAGGGGAAACGAACGAACGGAAGGGGGAATAAAAAGGGGAGAAAAGAAAAATGAAAAAAAAAGAGAAGAAAAAAGGGGAAGAGAGAAAAGAAAAGAAAAAAGGAAAAGGAGGAAATAAAAAAAGAAAATAAAAAAAGAGAGAGAGAGAAAGAGAAAGAGGAAGAGAGAAAAGAAAAAGAGAGAAGAACAAAAAAGGGAGAAGAGAAAAAAGGAAGAATAAATACACATGTATATATATATATAATAGTAATAATAATAACAATAATGATATAACACATATGTAATGGTGATACAATAAATATACAATAGAGATAACGATGTCCGCATCACATGTCTTATGAACGTACGTCCAATAATGTACGTTAATTCCCCAGACACACCCGCGGGCACCGTCTGGCTCATCCTTCGCCCGCGCTGCCCTCGGGTGGGGGGTATTTGTGGACGTATAAAATTGCACGTCCATATGTCCCGCCGAGCCCCGCATTAATGTCAAAGTCAAAGGAAGAAGACCCGAAGAGACTGGCCATCCAGGGCTCCGGGAAGATACTACCGCCCGACAAATCCCCGCATTTGCACGGGCGCATTAGAAGACCGAGAAGTCACAGGATGTCCTCCTGAATTGACACACTCCTACGGACCCTCCCTCGGGACCCTAACGGTGAATAAATATCCCAAAGAATGCACGGCTTCAAGTTCCTGAAGCAAAAGCAAAGGCCCCTGTCAAAATGGCACCTTTGGTGCCTCCAGCGGCACGGGCCTGAGGCCCTTCAGCGGCACGGCCTCAATCTCTCAGCGGCACGGCCCTTCAACCCTTCAGCGGCATGGCCCTTCAGCCCTTCAGCGGCACGGCCATTTGGCCCTTCAGCGGCACGCTTCATTCAGGGTTTCTGTCAAGGTTGCACACCAAGTCTATACATCCGTCAGCTCAAGTCTATACACTTTTAGACCAAGCCTGTACAGCCCGTGTGTTTCATGCGTTCAAAGTCTATACATCCTGCAACACGAAGTCTGCACATTGGCTGATTGCACAAACGAAGTCCGTACATTGGCTAGTTGCTGCAATGCAAAGTCTGTACATTGGCTGGCTGCTGCGAATGTAAAGTCTATACATCCAAGCTCCAAGTCTGTACATTGGCTGGCTGCTTCGGACGCAAAGTCTATACATCCAAGCTACAAGTCTGTACAATGGCTGGCTGCTTCGGACGTAAAGTCTATACATCCAAGCTCCAAGTCTGTACATTGCCTGGCTGCTTCAGACGCAAAGTCTATACATCCAAACTCCAAGTCTGTACATTGGCTGGCTGCTTCGAACGTAAAGTCTATACGTCCAAACTCCAAGTCTACACATTGGCTGGCTGCTTCGAACGCAAAGTCCATACATTCAAACGTAAAGTCTATACATTGCTCTCTATTGTGCTCGTGCATCAATTTACCAAGTCTGTACATGTGTTCCATGCACGCAGAGTTTATACATTCATGTGCATAGGCAGTGCATTCAGTTCATACATGCACACGAAGTCTATACACTTATGTGGCAAGTCTGTACAGGCTCATGCATGCTCACGGTATATAGTCTGTATAGAGTTCATGCACATGAAGTCTATACACTCATTTACCAAGTCTGACCGCCAGCGGCACGGCCTCAGGCTTCCCAGCGGCACAGGCGTTCTGCCCTCAACGCCCGCACCTCTTCCCCAGCGGCACAGCGCTGAAGGCCTCCCGACGGCACGCACCGGCAGAAGATACAACGGTCAATAGGCAAACCCATTGGCGCGTAGTCCAGCCACTTCAATGCCAGCTAGCGCCTGTCTCCGTGTCACCTTCTGGCTGGAGCAGGGCAGATCTTCACCTGACGAGGAAGATACCGAAGTCAACCTCGGAAGGCAGTGTCATCATGAGGCTCCCCCGTCAACCGTCCACGTATAAAAAGGCCCTCAAAAGAGAAAGAGGAGACACAGAGAAAGAAGAGAAGACGCCCGTTCGAAGAGAGCTCCAGAGAATAAGAAGAAGAGAAGAAGAAGGTAGAAGAGAAGACGGAGAGGAAAAAAGAGAGGGTGTGCTGTAGGGTGGAGAGGGAAGGTTGGTAGTGAAGGGCACGATCACCCTTTCTCATCCTGTCCCTCTCCCCTGAGTTTTCTTTCTTTTTCCCCTTGTGTCTTTTCCTTTTTTTGTTCGCTTGGATGTACTGGGTTACATTTGGTCTTCTGGCCATGGCCCTTTGTGATTTTGAGTTTGTCATGAATAAAACACCGTTTGATCTTGCCTTCGTTTGGTGTATTCGTAGTTTCCTTCTTCCTGCTGGTCTATGAGTTTGGCGTCCATCTCCGGTTCCCTAACTCCTTGCTTGATCTCCCCTCCCATGGCATGGGTCTGCTTGATTGAGAGGTGCAGCTCTTGGCTTGACAAGGCAAGGCTAACCTCTCCCTCCTCTCGGTGACACTCTGCAATGTAGTCTCCCCCTTCTTCCACCCTTTGCACCCCGTCGAAGTTTTCTTTTTTGTGGAGCTCTACTTGGTGTGTATCATCCACCCACCAGCCAGGGGGGGTTCCCCTCCCTTTCCTTCGAAGTCCACGGTGCTCACACACCCTCTCAGACCCCTCGTCACCACACTGTCCAACTCTTTCGGCGGCACATTGCCCCTGCGTCCGCTTGGCGGTACACCCTTCTTTTGAACTGCCCAGCGGCACACCTTTGCCATTGGACTGCTTGGCAGCACACTCCCTTGGGTTTACCCAGCGGCACGCCCTTGCCACTTGATTGCCCAGCGTCACACCCTCACCCTTGGGCTGCCATAGGGGCACACATTGATTATCACTTCCCAGGTGTACTCATAGCTTGCATCAATCTATTGGTTCCTCGTTCGATCTTTTCTCCGAGATTTCTGAAGTTTCCCTAAAGGCGGCTGCTCAGGCACCCCCCTCAGTTGTTGGTTCATGCCACTCCCTGTGGGAATGTTCCTTGTTATTCCTTTACCTTCCGGATCAAGGGGAGGTGCTGCCGAATTTTTGTCAGGAATAACAACAAATTTAAAAGATGAAAAGAAGCAGCAAACAGATGGACTAAGCAACAATGACACATTTTAATCAATTAAAAGGACTTTGCAAGATTCGAGGAATTGAACTGAACAAGATCCGAAGGGCTGCACTATGGGGTGTGAATTGGGGCTGAATCATATAACAAAACCGAAAGTTGATCCTCTGAAGTCTCCCATCAGACCTGCATAAACGAGAGGACTTCTTCTAAACTCCCCCTACCCCTCAAACTCTCCAGCGTTACACCCTTCAACCCTCTAGCAGTACACCCTTCAACCCTCCAGCGGTACACCCTGGCCTATCTCCTCGAGCGATGCACTTTAGTCTTCACGCTCCAGCGGTGCCCCTAATCCACGTCCCTCAGCGGTGCACCCTAGTCTCCACCCGCCAGCGGCACACCTTCTCTCCTCCAGCGGTACGCTCCCCTTTGCCCTCTAGCGGTGCACTCCTCCAGCCCTTCCAATGGTACACTCCCAGTGCCCCAGCGGTACGCTCCCCCTTGGCCCTCTAGCGGTGCACTCCTCCAGCCCTTCTAGCGGTACACTCCTAGTGCTCCAGCGGTACGCTCCCCTTTGCCCCTCTAGCGGTGCACTCCTCCAACTCTTCCAGCGGTACACCCCATCATCCCTCTAATGAATATATAAGTACAAAAAAAACTGTAATAAAAAGGGATAACGGGTGATAAGAATAATAACGAGATAAAAGGGAGTAACACAAAGAAAGGAGCGGTAACGACCCATGCCACTCAATGCGACTCACGAACATAACGACATGGTCTTCATCTCCCCTTTCGGATTCCGAGTCCGGGAATATTAATGACGCTCTCGTAGGCCGAGCATCATCCTCGGGAATCATCTCCCTCGTCATGGTGACCGCCTGGCCCTACCTCGGGCCAATATCTCACCAGGGCTCCCTCCTCCCGTTGGGATCCCACCTTCCCCCTGTATTGAAATTGCCATACCCTGGCAGATATTTGTACGGGTTGTTCCCCCGTTACTGTCTCATTTTCCGCATGAACTTTCGTCCAAACATGAAATGGTCCATCGATGACCGTCATGACCTGCGTATTCACGCCCTCACCCCGGGCTCACCGCGTGGCCCGACTACCTTTTTTTTTCTTCCTGCATTAATTAGTATTTCTTTCGACCGTGGAGCCCTTATTTCTGGCAATTAATCAAGGGTTGTCCCCTCTCCGAGGGGATGTAAATGACATTGTGACCTTTATGGCACAACGGGTCTCAGTCCCGACACGAACTACACAATCGCCTGACTGAGTCAGATCGAGCGCACCATGGGCTCTTAGGAGCCCGAATAAATCGTCACTTTGTGACTGGCACGCCCACGCACCTAAATAAACGAACTACGTAATAAGTGAATTTTAGTGCGTCCACAGCGGCCTAATCATTGAACTAGCGGCCCATGTGAGCTGACGGCCAGGGCTGAAGCGCCTGGTGCTGCCAGGTCGACCCCCTCCACTTATGGCCGTTGTCTAAGGTTCTAACCCCTTTAAATAACGATGATTCGAAGAGACAAAAGAGAATATCAAGAAAAATCGAGACGGACTGAGGGAGAGACAGAAGAGACCTACAGAAGTGGGAAGAAGGACAACGAAAAAAAGAGAGAACAACAAGAAAAGAGGAGATCCAGAGCCCTCCATGCAACTAGTCGACCAGCGTTAGTGAGAGAGGTGGGTTCCCCATCGAATAAGGCCCTTACTGGGCTACAACTGCCCTTCCCCCTTGGTCCTCCTCTATCTGTAAGTCATATAATTTTCCTTTCCTTTCTAGTACTATGTATGTTTCTTAAAGAATTGATGAATAAAATGGGGCTTATTCGAGTATCTATTGTTTAGTGTGGTTCTCTCCTTCTCCCCCTACGATCGTTTGACGGCTAGAGCTCGTCTGAGCCGAATAGTGTGCCCTGTGGGTCTACATATAGTTTCATCGATTGTGTTTTTTCTTCCCTTCCAATTTTGAGTGATTTCCCCTTAGTTAAACATCCATAAGGCCGTCAGGGATTCGTCTACACCCAGATGTGATCTCTAAGCGTTCTCAAGTATAGGTATATGTCAAATTCATATATACTTCATTTACTTATTTACATATCTAGGGTTTAAACGTGTGTGCCGCACTGTCAAGGTTGTTGGCCACTTTTGTCACCTTTGACTGCCTCAATCAGAGGCTAGGGATTCGCAACTTCCTAGTGTGGTCTCTGGCCCTCCAGCGAGGAACAACTTCGTGTGTTTCATCTCTTCATCTGTAACAGGGACATATCATAGCCACTGTATCACTGAGCTCTGGCCGTCTCTAGGTCCAGTAGGGTGCCCTGATTCCCCACATCATTCTACTCAAGCTATCGAGCTTCTTCACCATCTCTGCATCATGGTGATTTAAACGGGTTAGGAGAGTTGGTGATTTAAATGGGCTTAGGGAGTTGATCTGGCGGCCATGGCGCGATCTGGCCGCCAGATCACCATTCCCCCCACTTTGCCACCAGGCCACTTGTTTGTTGGCTGCCGGACCACTTGGCTGATGGCCGCCAGATCACCATTCCCTCCCATTCACCGCCATATCATTTGGCTCCTCATTGGCCGCCAGATCGTTTGGTCATATATATATATATATATATATATATATATATATATATATACACACACACACACACACACGTCTGCCAGAACACTTCATGTTGGAACACGGAATGGAAGATCTAGAGGGGGGTGAATAGATCCTTGAACATTTAAAAATGATGGAGAATGCCAACTCACAATCTACCAATCAAAAGTGAAACAATTCCCTAGAATGCTCATAGATCTATAAGTTGCTAATAGGGACCCAAGCGTTCAACGGTCCTAAACATGCATATATCGATAGAGAGGATTAAGTAGACCACAAGCACAATCACACAGGGTTTTTAGGTGGTTCAGTCACCATTCATGGCTGACCTACGTCCACCCTTTGCTCTACTAGAGCAAGGCTTCACTATGTGCAGAACAACACACAAACTAAGGGTAACATTCCCTTACCAAAGCTGACACACAGCTTGTAAACAACGAGCTATCACCCAGCTCACAGACCCACTGCCTAACAGCTTGAAGGCAAGATTGTCTGGACTCAGATCTGCAACAAGCAAGATCTGAAACACGCTGTCTCCAAATGGAGAACAACACACAACACAATCAAAGAGGACAAGAAAGAAGAAAACGAATGGAAACACAGATCGAGTTCTGAAAATTCTCCCCCAAAGATGATGATAGCTCGATCTTTCTTGATGATCGTTCCTCAGTAGGCTGGAATGATCTGAACTATCTCTTCAAGATTAGCACCTCCAATTTCATCTCCTTTGCAATCTGGATCTTCAGTTCCGTCTCTAAACTCCTCACTCTATTCTCTGGCCCTTTTCTCTTCCTGCGCTCTCTTTCTTTCTATATTCCCCCTTTTCACCCTAAAAAGGAAAAGCTAAAATTGAATCCACGATATACCTTCTTCTGGAAGAATCATGTGGGGCCCTTGCGTAACAAGTTGTTAGGATTGGCATATTTTCCCTCCAAAAGGATTCTCCACGCGGCTTCTCCCTTGTAGTGCGGATCCCACCACTTATTACTTGGGATGTCACGCCCCGAGCCTTTATGATAGCGGAAGACTCGCTCGAGAAACGTGAACAGCCAGCATGGTAAGCCTCTTGCAAGCAAGAATGATCAGAGCACAAGACAATCACACACATAAATGCAATTGCACAATATTTTAACCAAAACTCCAACTTTATTTCATAATAATCAAATATTCAAATACAATAACTTTCAACTTCTTTCAATCTATCAGACTCAAGAAATAGGAAAATTACATAGACTCAATCTAAACAATATAGACTTTCCTAAGTCTTCACTCTCATCTTGACAACACTTTCATTTGCTCTCGGACCCGCTACTTGTATAACCCGAATCCGAATTCGAATCACTTTCATTTCCTGAAAAGAATGGAAATAGATAATGAGCACACTTGCCCAGTAGGTATCTTCACATGAACATGAAGGCATCATTAAAGTAATTAACATTTTAGCTCTTGAAGAAATAAGGTAAAATCATGCGAATGCGATCAATCATGCGAATACCCAAAGTAACAAAGATGATCGTTAAGATAGAATGAGAGCAAGTATGAACTAGCAAGAGTGTAACACGAACATGTTATGGCCTTTCAAGAACAAGAATGTAACGAGAATGTGCTAGCAAGCCACGTAATCATCACAACAGCATCTTTTGCTTATGAGCAAGTACTTCATGAATTTCTGTGGAATATTAAGTCATGTACAAGAAAGTCATGTCGTGCCGTGGATCTTCACTTATTTATAGAGAAAGTACTCCCAGTGCAATGCGACGCCAATAGCATCATACCCCATGGTTTATAATAGTATATTTCTAACAATCAGCCGAGGGGACTAGCATAGAGCCCTTGAACACAATCAGTGCTCGATCGCATCTTCAAATATAAATCAAGCTACTTCCACGCATGTAACAATAAAGTATGGCCAAGAATGTACAATTCAATAAGTTCATGATAACACTATTCAATGAATGAACGCTTCAATTTAATAATGCGAGAGTCAAGAATGACTTAAACAAGGTTATGCTTATGGAAATAAATCGGCAGCATAACGGCACATTTCTTTAACTTTTATTTCATTATATTAAGCC
This sequence comes from Amorphophallus konjac, assembly GCA_022559845.1. Classification (NCBI taxonomy): domain Eukaryota; kingdom Viridiplantae; phylum Streptophyta; class Magnoliopsida; order Alismatales; family Araceae; genus Amorphophallus; species Amorphophallus konjac. The sequence continues at coordinate 307,780,347 of CM040119.1, read as the reverse complement.
TCTTTGGATAATATGGCAAGTTCTAGATCATCAATAATCCATCTATAAACTTTGGAACATCAACCCTTAGGTCAAACCTTGGGTTAAGCACTCAAACAATGTGACGGTCAATGTCTGGGCCGTTACATGATGTGACGCTCCAGTATTCAGCCGTTATATTAGTCTGAATCTAGAAATAGTAAAATAGACTTAGTGAAATGTGACAGTCGTATATTGGCCGTCAGATGCTCCTGACGGTCCAGTATAGATCCGTTACATTACTAGAACTAGAAACATCAATAGTGTAATCTACTAAATGGGCTTTAATAGTACAACCAACTCAGTGTCCTAGTGGGAATCCCAGGCTCGCGGAGAATTACAGAGGCCTTGAAACAAGATTTCCTAGTCCATTGGAAGGAATATCCAATAGAGAGATCCTCAAGTCCAAGAATAATGTTCCTATAGTGCAAAGTGTGAACTAATGGACAACATACCGGAATATGTGCCATGTACTTTAAAGAAATGACTCTATAGATAGAGAAATAATGTGTAACAATATGAAATCATGATAAAACTCCGTCAATACATCATTTAAAATCATGGAGTTAATACAAACTATAGTGCTTTGGCACGAAATTAACATATCCTTAAAATAATTCAAGATACTTTTAACATGCGATACTTATCATGAACCAATTAATAAATTTAAAGTCATATCAACAGGTCAAAACTTAGATAACTAGGCATATTTATAAGTTAATGTGACTGTTCTTCAATTCTGTCTACAGTTACTCTGACGGTCGAGAATGGGTGCGTCACAGTGATTGTGACGGTTTATCGTGGGACCGTTACAGTGTTGTAACGCACCGAGTCTGGGCCGTCAGAGATAACAGAGAAATTTAAAAACAACAGAAGGTTTGACGACTTGTCGTAAGGCCGTTAGATCATTGTGACGGTCTTACCTTGATGCGTCAGATCGCCTACTGGTAGAAAAAATATAAAAAAATCTAAGGTTTCAACTTACATCATGTCTGAAAATCATATATAAACTTCCACATGATAGAATGAAGGCTAACCTACTAGTATGCATGGGTTTTCTGTGAATTTGACAAGAGAGTTCCTTTTTAACTTAGTTAGGGTTAAAAGTATACATGTATGCATGTCCTACTAAAACATGAAATTCATGATCTATGATACATGAAATCAATCAAAACCAGAGGGCTTTTATCCCTAACAATATATTTTTGCCAATCATGAGATGACCTACCTCTTAACTAGGCTTTATGCTTCTAATTTGAGTCTGAAAACCGTGCCCTAATTCTCTTTTTCTAGTGATTTTCCAGCAATTTCCTGTTGCTCTAACTGCACGACCTCTTGACCTAAAGATGTGAAAAGTTGAGGGTAAGAAGATGAAACTAAGGTGAACAAAAAGTTCTAAAGGATTGAGCTCTAATTACCTCGTTTAGATGTCCTAAGCTCTTGATCTTCAGGGGCCTTGCGTTCAGTTTCCTGAGTTATTATGGTCGAACCAGCAACTTTGGAAGCTTCAATCTCCTTGGTTGCTTGATCTCCTAATATGAAATTTGGAGAATTATTAGTCTAAAGTATACTAAACAAAATCTTCTAAATAACTTACCCGAAATTATGACTCCTTACCTTGATTCTTCACGAGCCAAAAGTAAGGGTCGCCCAGTTCAGAACTAGGTTTTATTATAGGGTTTTGGGTAGGGTTTGAAGATTAGATCGATTCTAGAGTCCTTAATTTACCAGAACCTAATCCCTAAGAGTCTTTAGTAATGTTATAACCTCTCCCAAGTTGATCTCTTGCAGATAAGATCACAAAGTTCCAATCTTTTTACTCGTTCTTCCATTCACGGAATTGATAGGGTGTAACGCATCAAGACTGGTGCGTTACGTGACTGTGGTGGTCGCACGATAGGCCGCTACATCCAACGTGCACAGAATTCAACATAAATCAAACTATTTTGTTAATTATCCATATTATTATCTATAAAAATGGTATTTATCCTTAAAATACGTAAATAGGCTAAATAACCTTCTAGAATATGGGCCAAACTTAATGGGCTTGGTCCTTAAACCTTTTGAATTTTATTTAAATAGGCTATGTTAATTATTTAACACAATTGGGCCTTATAGTGACTTATTAATATTAATCTATTTAGCCTTTATAAATTCTTAATAAATTCCAAATTTTTTTATAAATAATCCAAAAATTATTATATAAATTCTGGGGCACTACACCCTCCCCCACTTAGAGGAATTTGGTCCCCAAATTCAATATATGGATTATGGAGAGTGTACTTACAATTAAAATAATTCTGGGAATCTTTTTCGCATGGCTGCTTCGGTTTCCCATGTTACTTCATATGGTCATGTTTTCTTCCATTGAATCTTGACCATAGGAATAACTTCATTTCTTAGTTGACGCACTTCCCGTTCTAAAATCTTTGTTGGCGTTAGCTCGTACGTCATATCCTTCTGAATCTCCATATTGTCATAAGTGATAATGTGGTCAGGATCATATACATACTTCTTCAGCATAGAGACGTGAAATACGTCTCCTGCTAATTATGGAGGTAAAACCAGTTTGTAGGCCATTTCATCGACCCTTTCAAGAATTTTAAACGGGCCAATGAATCTTGGAGTTAGCTTGCCCTTAATGTCAAATCTTCGAATATCTCGACCTGGAGAAACCTTGAGATACACATGGTCTCCTACTTGAAATTCCAAGTCGCGTCTTCGATTATCAGCATAAGATTTCTACCTATCTTGCACCATCTTTATTCTCTCTTGAATGAGCTTGATCTTTTCTGTAGAATCCTTGATAATATCGGGGCCTAGGAATTGTCTTTCCCCGATTTCATTCAAACATATTGGTGATCGGCAACTTTTTCCATATAGAGCTTCAAAAGGTGCCATTTGTATGCTGGCCTGATAACTATTGTTATATGCAAATTCTACTAGAGGCAAGTGATCATGCCAACTACCTCCAAAATCAATAACTCAAGCCCTGAGCATGTCTTCTACCACTTGATTTGTTCTTCCTGTCTGACCATCAGTCTGTGGATGAAAGGTTGTACTGAAATTCAATCTAGTCCCTACTGACTATTGTAGACCCTTCCAAAACTGTGATGTGAATCGAGGATCTCTATGAGATATAATAGTGATTGGGACACCATGTAATTTAACAATTTCTCTTATGTATAATGCTTCCAGGATATCCACAGACCATCGAATTTTGATTGGTATGAAATATGCAGATTTAGTTAATCGGTCTATGATTACCCATATACCATCGTGTCCACCTCTTGTCTTAGGTAACCCCATAATGAAATCCATCCCTATACTATCCCACTTCCATTTGGAAATATTCAAGGGATGCAGTTTACCTGCGGGTCTAAAATGCTCTGCCTTTACTTGTTGATAAGTGAGACAGCGAGACACGAAATCAGCTATTTTTCTCTTCATGTTGGGCCACTAGAAAATTCTTTTGAGATCCTGATACATTTTTGTACTACCTGGGTGAATGGTATACCTGTATTTATGTGCTTCTTCTAGAATCAATTTCTTCGAATCCTCATGATCCGGTACACATACTCGGTCTTTAAATAGCAATCTTCCATCCTTAATAGAAAACTCCGGCCTTTGTTCAACATTGGCCTAGATCTCCAATAATATAGGATCATCATTTTGCAGCTTGACCAGATCTTCTATTAATGTAGGTTGAGCTTGAATATTAGCTAGGAAACAATCTTCCTTCCTGTCAATATCTATGTTCAACTGAGCAAATTGAGGAATAAGATTAATCATACTAATCATGAGACTTGATAGTATACCCACTGGTTTTCTGCTGAGTACATCTGCTACAGCATTAGCCTTGCCAGGATGATATTGAATAGCAAAATCAAAGTCCTTGAGATATTCTAACCACCTCCTCTGCCTCATATTTAGCTCTTTTTGAGAAAATAAGTACTTCAAGCTTTTGTGGTCCGAGTAGACTGTAAACTTTTCTCCATAAAGATAATGATGCTAAATTTTTAAGGTGAAAATGACAGCTGCTAATTCCAAATCATGCACAGATAATTTTCCTCGTGACACTTCAATTGTCTAGAAGAATAACAGATTACTTTTCCATTTTACATGAGGACACACCCTAGGCTAATGCCAGATGCATCCCTATATACTTCGAATCCACCACCTTCCATCGGTAGTGTTAGAATAGGAGCTGTAGTAAGATGATTCTTAAGAGTTTGGAAACTCTTTTCACATTCCGCTGACCAGACAAAATGATTTTCTTTTCTCGTGAGTCTAGTTAAAGGAACTATAATCTTCGAGAAATCCTTAATGAATCTTCTATAATAACCAGCTAGACCCAGAAAACTTCGTACTTCCGATACGGTCATTGGCCGGCTCCAATTCTTGACGGCATCTACCTTAGAAGGATCCACATCGATACTTTCTTTTGAAATAATGTGGCCTAGGAATGAAACTTTCTTAAGCCAGAATTCACACTTATTAAGCTTGGCATACAGTTTATGTTCTCTAAGTGTTTGCAAAGCTATCTTCAGATGTTCTTCATGTTCTTCGTTTGTCTTGAAATATATCAAGATGTCATCGATGAAGACGACGATGAATTGGTCAAGATATGGCTGGAAAATACTGTTCATAAGTTGCATAAATACTGCTGGGGCATTTGTTAACCCGAACGGCATTACCACGAATTCATAGTGGCCATAACGACTTCGAAAAGCCAATTTATAAATGTCTTCTTCTTTAATTCTAAGCTGATGATAGCCTGATTTGAGGTCAATGTTGGAGAAATATTCTACTCTTGAAAGCTGATCAAAGAGCTCATCAATACGCGACAACGGATACTTTTTTTTTATTATAAGTTGATTTAGTCATCGGTAATCGATGCATAGCCTGAGAGAACCATCCTTCTTTTTGACAAATAGATCCGGCGCACCCCAAGGGGATGTGCTAGGTCTGATAAAGCCCTTATCCAGTAGTTCCTGCAATTGCTTCTTTAGTTCTTTGAGTTTTGTGGGGGACATCCTGTAAGGGGCTATAGAAACAGGTGCTGCTCCTGGAATGAGTTCAATAATGAAGTTTACTTCCCTCTCGGGTGGTAAACTGGGTAATTCAGATGGGAACAAATCGGGGAACTTATTTATAATAGGAATGTCTGCTAAGATAATCTCCTTGGATTCGGTAACAATGACAGAAGCAAGAAAAGCTTCACATCCTTGCGAGATAAGTTTGCAAGCGTGAAGAGAAGATATGATAGTAGGATGCTTCTCGAACTTGATGCCAAGGAAGGAAAATCTTGAAAGATCGAGCTTTCGAAAGGATATAATCCTATTTTGGTAATTGATATAAGCATCATGATCTACAAGCCAATCTACCCCTAAAATGGCATCATAACCTTTCATGTTAAGGCATACTAAGTTTGCGGGGAGATTATGACCTTCTAATATCACTTCGCTATCAGGATAATAGTCGGTAAGCTTTGTTCCAGAACCTAAGGGTGTGGTAATAGCAAGATCTGAAGGTAAGGGGACTGATGCAATTGATAATATTTTTGCAAAAGTAGTGGAGATAAAAGAATGAGAGACACCAGTGTCAAATAGCACAAATGCAGGATGAGAACAAATTTGAAGAGTACCTTCCATAAGCCCACCATCCTTGGGCGCTTCCTCTTCTTCTAAAATGGCATTGAGACGAGCCTGCCTCCTACGTCCTCCACTAGATGATTGGTCTTTCATAAGGGGGCAATCTGGCATGCGATGCTCCGTGCTTCCACAACGTAAACAAGCGCCGAGGTGCTTCCAGCATTCCTCAGCCGAATGGCCAAATTTTTCGCAAAACGTGTAAGCTGTAGCAACTTACTCCTTCTCTTCCTTGACTTTCTTTTGCTTATGGTAACTTCCACCATTCCCATTCCTGGATCTTTTCTTACTATCACGACTTTTGTAGGGCTATGTGATGTTGAACTTTTCTTTCTTATAATGTCGATCTGAGCGTCGGCTGGATTCTTCTCCTTTCCCTTTTAATTTTTCGACCTTCTCTAAGGTCCTTTCACACAAATACGCTCGTTGAACCATTTCCGCATAAGTACGGATGTTTTGGGTCCCGAGTTGCTGAATGAAACCGGGCCGTAACCCGTCCATGAACCGATTTGCCTTCAATAAATCGGTGCTGATAAGATGCGGTGCGTAAGGTGCAAGCCTTGAGAATTGCAGTTCATATTCGGTAACCGTCATCATTCCTTGTCGAAGAGCGGCGAACTTCATAGCCTTTCTCTCTTTTACGTGCTCAGAAAAGTACTTGGCACGGAATAGGGTAAGAAAACCATCCCAGGTATGAGGGGCATCGGCCGGAGGTGCCGGAACCGACTTCCACCATGTGCGGGCATCTTTGTTGAGTTGAAAGGTTGCGAGACGCACCTTCTCTTGATTGGTGCATTGGATAACATCAAAGGTATGATTCATTTCATCTATCCAGTTCTTTGCCTCGTCATGATTAGAAGAACCATAGAAACGCGGTGTGAACGCGTCACGTGGTGGACTGAGAGAGCGAGATGGGATTTCTCCCTCTCTGAGTGAAAGGGTAAAAATGATGAAAATGAAAACGCGTGCGTAAAAAAGATGATGTAGAAAAGACGGCAGAGAGTATGACCTGAAAGGTCACTCGGTACGAGGACGTGGAGCCTAGACTTACCGGACCCTCGGTACAGGGCGGAGAATGGAATCCGAAGACCCTCTCACGCAAACTGAACCCCTTCCCGGTAGGAGTGACCTACCATTCCGAGGACAACTTTCTATATACCGAGTGTGAACCTGGGACTCTACGTAGTAGAAGTTGGCGGACACAAAGACACACGTAGACTCAGAATTTAGAACGGCATATCACTCCTCACACAATAACAATAACATGAATATAAATAGTAAACAGACCGCCGCAGGATATTGATCCATGCGGGATTTTAACAACAATATAATAAAGTGCAGAAAGAAAAATGCCGAAAGTAAATGACCACGGTGAAATGACTCACCGCAGCCGATTATAGTACAAACAGACCCGGGATTTAGCTATCCGCGAGTATTATAGACATAAAATAAAATTTACTACAAGCACGCGTTTGGTGGTGTGATCGCCAGGAACCGTGGGCCCCGAACTGGTTAATTGATCGCTTGGCCTTTATCGCGAGATTTGCGCGGGTTCCTTCTTCCTCTTACTTCGACAGGTCGAAGAAGAGGGCTTTTGAGTGGTTACCCTGTAAAATAAACAAACACAAAATAAAATTAAGTTAGACAAGTGATATAATATGATAACAATTCATAAGATAAAACAGTGGTAGCATGTATGACAAACTAAAAATACAACAAAATAATAAGAGCCGCTGATGGCGGCGCAAGCGCAGAACGGGCAAACTGTGAGACGAGACGACTTCCCCTGTGTTCAGAGACACGCGGGAGGGTTGATTGGGCCGAGGCCACTTTTATTCCTGCACAAGATGACAAATTAACATAAGTAAAAAACGCACTTACCTACACATAAATACACGCAGATACATATGTTCAATTTATATAGATCTACATAAACATATATATAATAGATATATACACACACGTATATATATATATATATACATATATATATATATATATATAATATATAGATATATATATTGTATATAATATATATATATATATATATAAATATATAATATAGATATGTATATGTTACATATATATACAAGCTCTTCTCACTCTTTACACATATATATTTGTATATATGATACGTATATTATATACAAACTGTGGATGTATGAATGAAAGTGAAGTTAGGTACTGTTGGCATGCAGTGTGAACGTCTATTATTTTTCTAACTTTCATAATATACTTCACTTTCAAATACCTGACTTCACTGCAGGCATGATATACTATATGCACGAAAGAACAAAAGAGAAGTGTATATGCAGTGTGGGGGACAGTGAGAAAGGGAAAGAAATAGAAGAAGAGATCGGAGAGGAAGGGGAGGTGAAATACAAAGGAAAAGAGATTACGTGAAAGGGGGAAAGAAAGACAGGGGGAGGGAGAGAGAAGAGAGAGGGTGAGAGAGAGATTAAGAGAGAGAAAATATTAAAAATATAAAGGAAAAGAGAGAGAGATGGGGTGAGAGAGGGGGGCGTGAGACAGAGAGGAAAGGTAAGAGGGGGAGAGATGAAACGGTGGGAAGGGGAGAAAAAGAAAAAGCAGGGGGAGAGAAAAAAATAAAAAGAAAGAAAAAGAAGAGTGAGAGGGATCGAGGGGGAGAAAGAGGGGGCGAGAGAGAGAGAGAGAGAAAGATGGAGAGAGAAGAGAAACGGGGGAGAGATGAGAGAGGGATTAAAAAAATAATAATAAAAAAGAGAGATGAGAGAGAGATAGAGAAAGAGAGATATCGGGAGGGAGAGAGAGAGAAGAAACGCGGCGGAAGCCGTGAGAGAGAGAGAGAGAGGAAACGCGGCAAGAGGGGGGGTCGCAGGATGTGAGAGAGAGAGAGAGACCGGCGGGGGGAAGGGAAGAGAGAGAGAGACCCGCGGCGAGAGTGGGGAGGAGAGAGAGAGACAGACGAGTGGGGAGGAGAGAGAGAGAGAGAGAGACGAGAGGGAGAGAGGGAGACCGTGGGAGGTGGGGGTCGACGCGGTGGTGGCCGGAGGAAGAGAGAGAGACAGACAAGAGGGAGAGAGGGAGACCGTGGGAGAGAGAGAGAGAGAGAGAGAGAGAGAGAGAGAGAGAGAGAGAGGGAGGCGGATGGGGAAGAGAGGGAGAAAGAGAGGGGGAGAGAAGCCGCCGCGGCGGTCACGGCGGGAGGTGGCTGTGGACGCGACGATGGTGGAGGTGGCGGCGTGGGGATGGTCTCAGGGGCGACTGGTGGCTGGCGGGCTTCACGGCAGACGGGAACGGTGGTCCGGGAGGTCGGTGTAGCGGCGGCGTGGAGGCTGCGAACGCGGCAGCATGCAGGGGGTGTCGGCGGTGAGGTGTAGGCGGGGCTGGAGCTCGCAGTGGTTGTGGTGCACCGGTGGTGGGGTCAACGGTGACGGCGGCAATGGTGGCTTGCGGTCAGACGTGAGGGAGGACGGCAGCGTCCCTGCGGCAGTCGGAGTCGTCTGCGGCGGACGGCGGTGACGACAAAGCAGACAACGGCTGAGTCGAGGTGGCCGGCAGTGGGGCTCGGTGGCGTTGACGACGGTGAACGTGGGTGGAAGTGGAGTTGGCCGGTGCTGCCGGGGAGCTCGCCGACGAGGTTGCAACGGCGATGTCGTGGAGGTGTGGGTGTGCAGGGGTGGTCCGCGGCGGTTGGTCGACGATGGCGGACGACGGTGGGAGTATGTTGGCCGCGCAGGAGATGGAGTTTTTGTGGCTCTTATGATATGGTGGTTGCCAAGGAATGGAAGAAGAAGAACAAAGAGGAGGGAGGTTTTCTTGGCTGGAGAAAGTGTGGAGATGGGAGAGTTCGGCCAGATGGAGAGGGCGTCCGAAAGGAATGAGAGGAGGAATGGCTGCGGCTGGAAATTATTGGGGAGAGAGATGAGTGTATGATGAGATGAGGGAGAGGAAGAAAGAGATGTCAACGTGGTGCCAACATGAGAGGGACGTGAGAGAAGGGAGATTCCATGTGCCGGGCTGCTGGGTGGAGATATTAAGAGAGAGAGGGAGATAAGAAAGGGATGTAAGAGAGAGGTGGGTCAGGGTGGATAGGTGGATTGGAGAGTGAGATCGCTGGTGGCTAGTGGGAGAGAAGCGTGGAGATGAGACATACAACGGGAGAGTGATGGCTGCTCGTAAGTGGAGACCAGGAGTAAGAGGTTCACGTGGGTTAGAAGATGACATGAGATAAGAGAGGGGATTAGGTGGATGAGTTAGAAAATGAGGTGATTAGTGTGTAGGTTAATGGAAAGATAATAGGAGGCTTAGTGAGGGACTAATTACTTATTTATATAAAAAATTAATAGAATTAATATATGTATATAGATAAGGGGGATGCTTATTTATATAAAGTATATATATATTAATAGAATTACATATATTATTTATATACAAAAAAATATATTGATTAACACATATTACTTATATACACATCACTATACACATGTATATTGACATTTTATTATTTATTATTTATTATTATTTTTTTACATAGCCGGAATTGCTGAAAATATTCAAATAAGTGAAATTGTAAGCCATTTTGGGGCATCACGGTGTAATATGAGATTACCCAGGAAAAACGTGAAAACGGCGTGTCTACAACTGCCCTGCCTTGGCGTCTGCTTTGTAGGGGTATGACATATAATGGAAGGGAATGAAATGGATGGAATGAATAGAGTGAAGTGAAAAGCAGGTGCCAAGGTGTGATGAGACACGCCTTCATCATTCTCCTGATGGGAATCTTTCCCGAGTTTTACCGAAGTAACCTTGAAGAAGGTCCTCCGAAATCGACCATTGTTTGGATGATAAACAAACAAGGAATGACAAAGTGTGCGCTGGGGCACAAACAACTGAAAGAGGACCAACTTCACTGTGCGGAAGTACCTGGGTCGTAGGCCTGCAGGTTTCACCATTGGAGAGCGGTTACCAGCCATTGTGGATGTGCTACAGCCAAGGTGGGTCCGAGGGGAATAAAAAGATGATTTGGGGACAAATCCAAACAATGGTCTCTTTTAGAGAAACATCCCAAGGCAACCTCGGGAAAATTGAGCACTCGACTCAGAATGGAATATCTCACATTTCAGAGTGTTTAAACACAGTGGCTTATATAATCGACTTAAGTGAATGATTCTCACAATGAGATCAACTGGCCAAAGTTAAGCTGTGGAGAGTGGGTCAGGATACCGATTCGATGAGCCGGTAATGAGCCGGAGCCCGTTTATCGACAAACCGAACAGAACCGTCGTCCCCATTCTAGCAAAACTTAACGTCCTATCCGTACGGCTCGGACTAAATGCAATGCAGAACACAATGCGGAGATTTACATGTGGGAGGGTGATGATCCATTTTTTTCATTTTTCTTCTCTTTCATCTTTTTTGTGCCTTTTGTTTTCTTATTTTTTTTTCTTTAAAAATTTACATACAATAACTTCGCAATTATAACAAAACATAATTATCGGCATAATCATGACATGACAGAATTATTAAAGCAATCATAATAAGATAGAATTACAATCATGACAAGACAAGATTATTAACACAATCATCAAAAGACATAATCATAACATGACCAATCATACAAGACTAATAATCATAACACGACAAACTGTTGATGACGACCGTGATTCCTTTTTATTCTATAAGTAGCTCATATGCGAACCAGGAAGAAGGACAAGCACAAATTCCCTAAAAAGAAGCAAGGGAGAGAAAGAGTGATCTTAGCCCTTTGAATTGAGATGGAAGGCGAATCCTCGCGTCCCATGAAGAGAAGCAGGGCTAGCAATGAGATCCAACGGCTTAGGGACCTTGAAGGGCATCTGAGTGAAAGAATTCACTCAGGACTGGTGAGTTGACTCATTTTCTAGTTTCTGTATGACTTCTCCTTCATCTTCTCGATATTTCCTTTCCTTTTCAGCCATATCCTCTCTTCCCGGGCCCAAGGAAATTCTCAAAGCTGCCATGGCTATCGAAGCTCACTTCGAATATGACCATTGGCATGAGAGCTGTGATTTCAAAATGGCATCTCCAAGGACTAGTGATTCACGCCAAACACTATGACAAGATTTACATGGATTGGGCAGCCATGGGTGCACTGGTAGAAATTTGGCACCCTCAAACTCACACCTTCATTTTCCCCACTTTTGAAGCATCAATTCTTCTTGAGGAGGTGGAGTTGCTGCTCGGTTTGAAGAGATTTAAGAAGGATGGCAAGATAAAGATCTCGCGCATGCTGAAAAATGTGACTTCTGAGGAAGTTCTCGAAAGTTTCATGCCATCGAAGGCTATCAAGGCGGTCCAAACTCGGTAAGGAATTAACTTACAAAAGCTTGCAAAATGGACCATGAGTGCCCTGGAAGAATCGACAAGTGATGATCAACTGGAGAAACTGATGAAGGGGTTCACAATCTGCTTAGCGGGAGCTCTGCTATTTCCTTATACAGACAACATAGTGGAGGAGGACCAATTGAGCGCTATTTGTGGGATTTGGAATGGAAAGAGAGTGGGGCCCGCCATCCTTACCTATCTCTACAGCGGTCTCACATCTTCTAGCATGGGTAAGCCTCCTTTTGGTTGCATACTCCTTCTAAATTACTGGATTGACTTGCATTTCAAATTTGACCACCACGAGGGGATGGCGACTACCTCAAAAATCTTCCAACAAAGTCCACTTTACCACATAGCCGATGTGTTAGGCTTTAGTGGTAATGTGGTAAATCGCACTCCTTGATTGAAGAAACGCGAAGACTGGAGGAATCACTACAGCACTATGATGCAGAACATGTTCACTTATGTGCCAACATGTTTAGTGTCATGTGAACTCCTCACGAGGTCTTTCCCAGATGCGGAGGTGCAGCTGGCCGGCGCGACTGAGTTTGCTCTGTTCAATGCACATCGGTGTTATACTCAGATCGGCCTCCCTCGCCATTCATTCCCAATGTTATCTGAAATTCCTCCTCTAAGGAAGAGAGAGCTAGGTACGGAGGGAGATGCAAATGATGTGAAGGCAATTAAAGCATCGTGGAAGGCAAGTGTTCCACTGAAGGTAATGGTGTCTGTAAGAGGACATGGAGCTGTGGAAAGCTTATGTAACCCAATTGGGGAATTTGAGGCCCGAAGTGCCTAAACCCCTGGTGTAGTCCTCGCTTTGAAATGAAATAAGGCCTTAATGCCCTTGCACATGCTTTGAATCTCCTCCATCCCTTTTCTGTAAGCGGCTGAGATGACAGACGCCGGAAGATCAGAGCAACTACAACACGAGGAGTTGCCCTGAGATGCCTTGACGCTAAAGGTTTCTCTCCAAGTGGCGAGGAGAGAGGTAAAGCGAGAGAAGATGAAGAGAAAGGCAAAGACAAAGTAGCACAGGAGGCCCAAGAGATGGAACCCTGAGAGGAAGAGCGTCCAGACAGGTCACTTGCTCTGCAGATCGGAGGGGAATTGGAGCTCGCGGCAAGGGAGCTCCTGGAGCTGGTACAGTCTCCTTTGGCAAAACATAGGGTAGCTCAGCTAGTGGCCTTAGCTTCAAGAGGTTCGCGGCCATCGCGGTCGCGAGAGAGGCTGGAGGACGACGAAAGGACTGCCAGAGCAGATGGAAAGGCATGGCACAGCAAAGCGATTGCTGCATCACGAGACTATAGAAGGCTTCCGAGGGACTTCTTACCTTTGGAGAGAGAAGAGACGTAACCAGGAGGGTGACGAGGATTAGTGAATGGCTTGTACACCCACTCCTTCCTCATAACGGGCACAAACCCTTATATAGATATGTGAATGAAATGGCTTGGTTTGAACGCAGCTTGCTTGCCCGTTCGTTCCTTCTGCTCTACAGGTCTTTTCTACCACATGGGTTCCTGCGAGACATGCTCGACGAGATGTCGCCTTAAAACACGGAGTGGTGACTTACCATAGCCATGATTTTCAAAGGGAGTCTACCATCAGACTTCAACAATATCAGCCCGTGGTGCTCTTTTCCACGTGAATGTCCCTCGTTTCCCTGTTTGCGCTAAAAGTAGTCGCAATAGGACAAGGGACACGGGGAATCTTTGGACCGAATAGGGGTGGCGGGTCAACAATCACAGCTCGGCTCCATTCACTTCACATGGCGAAGTGACACGCGAGTGTACCGTGGCCATGATTTTTCAAAAGGATCTACCACCAATTTCAAAAATGTCGGCCCTTGGCCCTATTTTCCGGCATAAATGTCCCCGATTTGCTTGTTTGCTCTAAAAGTAGATGCAACAAGACAATAAATGCGGAGAATCTTTGGACCGAATAAGGACGACAAGTCAACAAATCACGTCCCCAAATCGATCACTCCCCGTGGTAGAGTGGCCGCAACAGTAAAGGGGGGTGACTTGTCGCAAAGGCTGTTGCTAGGGGTAATGGTGATAGATCTAGATCATCTTCCTTCCAATCCTATAAATACCTCCTCTTTCACTCGACTTGAGAGCACCCGAGTCGTGAGAGCTGATCCGAAGAGTGAAAGTTTACAAGAAGGGGAGGTAGTGAGAGTTGCTCAATTTTCAGGATGGAGGGTGAATCTAGCTTCAGAGCAGAAGGTGAGTCTTCCCACTCTTCAAAGAGGAGCAGATCTGGCAGCAGTTCCAGGAGACTCTCAGAAGTCGAAGGACAACTCAGCGAGAGGACGCAATCACAACTCGTAAGTTGGACCTTGTCATCCCTTCCTTCATTCTTTCTCCCTTTTTCTTCCTTGGCAAAGCTCCCCTTTGCTCAGTTCTTGTCTATGTGCAGAGCATGATGAGATCGCACATTTCCTGGGAGCTAGTGGTTGCCGCATATCGTGGTCTTCCAGACTTCCAGAAGGCCAGGCTAGACGTGATGGGATTTGGGGCCTTTCTGCGGATCGAGCCAATCAAGCTCGACCTCGTCCTCATCCAAGTATTGCGTGAAAGATGGGACCCAGTGAGTCAGGCATTCTTGATGCCCTGGGGGCACATGGTACCCAGTCTGGAAGATGTTGTCCGCATCACAAGCCTCAGAGTGGATGGGGAGGCAGTGACCGGAGTCACTTACGCGGACTACCGAGAAGGTGCCCAGAAGCTGTTAGGACTGGAACTTGACGGTCGGAAGAACCGATCAGTAGCCAAGGCATCCATCATGGAGGCATTGGGACTTGCTGATACTCGTCCCCGGGACGATGAGTCCTTGGAAGAATTCATGGAAAGGACAGAAAGAGGGTGTTGTGCTGTGTACTGCACATATTTCGGCAATTGGAAAAAGGTCCAACATGGATTTGAGGAGATTTCTCCTCTTCTTACTGGGAAGATTGCTACTGAGCTCGAAGGGAGGCAGCATCGACTGTCGCTTCCTAGAGCTGTTAGTAGATCTCGAGAGAGTAGGGCAGTATGCTTGGGGAGCTGCCGTGTTGGCACATCTGTTTACAGGCCTATCGCAAGAGGCAGACCGTGAGGTGACTGTCAGTGGCTTTACACCATTTATCCAGGTAATTTTTGTTTCGTTTTTTTTTTGTTTTCCCAATAGTTCACTTAAGGCACTAATGACACATGATGATGCAGCTATGGAGCTACTATTACCTCCCAATGGGGAGAGCTCAGCATTGGTGACCAGTGACGGTGCCATTAGCCAGACGGTGGCAACCCATTATGAGTACAGCGCCTCTATCCTACCAACTGATGGTGCTAAGACGTGAGCTGCAGGAGTTCCCTGCAGCAATGGTAGGATTCTTTTTTCTTCTTTTTTTATTTTTTAGTTCTTTTTTTTTTTGCTTCTACATTTGACTAGCTAAAAGAATATGTACAATCTAATCTAGGTGAACTGGAGACCCTACTCAGGGATGGTCGATGCTGACCAACCGTGGGTTTTGATGAGCCATGCCCGGTTTGGACGAGAGCTTTGGATCCACTGCCTGAATGAAATCGAGCCGCTTCGGCTACGATTAGTTATGAGGACCCTAGGGCTAGCCCCGGAATGGGTGGATACGGCTGTGCCACCTCGTGTCGGGAGAAAGACACGGGGGCCGGCAACCTGCATTGATTGGCGTGTGCGGTTCCCCGAACAGTATGAAGACTGGCAACGGGGTGGCACAATTGTGGAATCGCAGGCATAAGATAGTGAAGACTATCTACGTCTATATAGGGTAATGTATGCAGAGCGACTCCAACCTGGGAGACTTGTGGAGGTAGGCCTCCCTTTTTTCTTCTTTTCGTTGTTTTCCTTATTTCTTTGTTGTTTTTGTTTTTATTCATTTTTTTTGTGTGGAAATGCTGACTCCTATAACATGGCTGTAGGATGTCCGTGATACCATGATAGCGAACTTGCGAGCTCGCTTGGCAGACACGGAGCGACAATTGGGTGACACGCGTGGTGCCTTAAGTGCCTCGGTAAGTGTATATGCAATGCATACTCCTAATTATGACCCTAGATTCATGGTGCTTAGCCACTAATTATCACCTCATGTGGTTATAGCGCGTCCAGATCGACGCAGCCTCATCAGCAATGGGAGCAGATGGCGTCTCTTCCAGCTTATGGATTCCTACTTCAGAGCTGGATTTGCTTCACGAGCAACTTGCTCGTGCCACGCAGCGTGCCGCAGAGGCAGAAGGCATGCTCTCTATACAGGTAAAACTTTCATTGTTGAATCTTCCTCATTCATGCCTTGCCGCATATCTGAGACGGCATATCTGGCAGGAAAAGGAGACGGAAGAGGCACTTGCCCAAGCTGCGCAGAGGGAGGCTAGAATAGCGGAACTGGAAGGTGAACTGCGGCGTCGTCCAGATGATGACTCTTCTAGGGACGCCGTGGAGCTAAGGATCACCCTTCAACTGGAGAGGGAAGATCGAGAAAGAGAACGTGCAGAAAAAGAAAGGGACAGAGAAAGAGAGAGAGTCGATAGGTTGGCTGAGAGGGAGGAGCGAAGGGCCATGGAAGCCCAATTGTTTGAACTCCGAACCAGCCTTGGCCTTGCTGAACAATGGCTGAGAGAGGGTGAAGAGCGCTACCGAAGAGCACGAGAGCGTGGCTTTCGTGTTAGTAGCTTCTTTACTGCCCCTACAGATCGACGTCGGGGTACAGAGATGGGAAGAGGAGTGCAGGGCGGTAGAAGTACCGCTTTTCGTAGTTGGGTTGCACCCTCGAGAGCGTCTTGCCCGGAGAGCGGAGGGACGAGTAATGTAGAGAGAGAAGGTGGAACTTAATGTACAATTTCTAGAGAATGAATAAAAAGTTTGATTTTTTTGTTTTTGTCATCTCTTTCTTGCTATCTCGAATTCCTGCACACATCACTGAAACAAACAAGTCAGAATTTCTGCTCTGACTTGGCCCCTTGCTCAATAAGCAGATTTCTGTTTTGACTGTCCTTGATAATGGGTCAAGGGGCCAAGCCTTTATTAATAAAGGCAAGATAAAGATATGATGGTGAATGCGGCACACAAACACACGGATGCAAGCGAAAATTAAAAGTGGAATGCTGCATACAAATGCAATCATAGGAAATGCGATTTTTTTTATTTTTATTTTTTCTTGCATTTTTTGTTGTTTTATTTTTCATCATTTTTTTGTTTTGCATATGTCTACATTTTTCTCTTTTTCCCTTTTTTTTGTTGTTTTTATCATCATCATTTTTTTTGTTGCTAATGCCTGGTAAGCACCCATATGGCACCTAACCTGCATGAGAATATGGATTTCTTACTAACCTCCCAGGTATCCTAAGTGCACACCTAGGTTGATTTGGGCCTCTAGACTCCTCGAATGATTATCCTGCCGGCTAAGACTTATCCTGATGACAATACCGTCATGCCATGCTTAGGCTCCCAATTGCTTCCGACCGCAGGGATTCACCCAAAAAGTGTTCGAGGTAAATGATTTGCCTGACCCGGGTCTATTTCCTCACAACTCTAGATGGTATATAATGGAACACCCTGGAACCCAAACGACCAACCGCGCGACGCTGACCCGGAATCAGACGCCGTCGCACCCGTAGGTGACGCGCTTGCATTGGTCTAAGCCCGAGGTTAGATAAGAAGGCATTAAGGTGGTAGACAAGGGTCTTGACCGGCCAGAAACACGGAGACTCCTTCACGACAATGGCTTCTGCTTTTCAAAATGGACAACCATATGTTTGTGTTAAAAGGATGTTGCAGGCTTTGGCGAGTTTCACCCTTCGGGAACTCCATTGAGCTTTGATCTTCAGGGGAAGGAGGAAGAATATTGGGGGTAAACCTCCTGAGAGGACCGGCAAAACCGTTAACCCGGCGAGCCAGTAGGGGCGCACTTAACTTCCCCTTTCGGGCAACTTCAGACCAAATCTCGAGCATTTACATCTCATGACCCCTTTTGTATAGAATTTGACTTTGAGTCAAAGGGGTTTCATTATTGGGATCATGCACGGTTATGACCAGGCTTTTCACTTGACTTTGATTTTGTTCTTCTTTTCTGATTTTTTCTTAACAGATTTTTACGAGGGACATAGTATTTTGATATTATGGAATCCCTCTTGGATGCCTGCGGGGACACTGCCCTCTTCTCGTGCTCTGACCCATGCTCGAGGAATTGGGCCCTACTCTCACCCTAGGGGTTGTGTTTGTATTTCCCATGCTCAGCGTTTTAAGGGCGCCGGCTGTCTCATTCGGTCGAGAAGAAGAGAATAAAGATTCGAGCTTTCTTGGAGACCTTTTGAGTGATGCCCTACCATAAGCGATGCTATCAATTTTTTTATAACACAGATGTGTATACATGTTGTCTTCTTTTGAGGGGGCATAGGCCGGACAGGGGTCTCCACGGTTTTGGCAAACTAAGACCTGAGACCTACCAAGCCTTAATGGGCCCTATCTTGACATGAAGGTAAGATGCAGTAACTTGATTCCATGGTGGTCTCTAAACATTAGCATTTTGAATTTTCTATTTTTTTTGGTTTTTCCTTTTTTGTTTTATATACAAATTTTTGTGGTTTACATTATCTTTCATTTTTTGTTATTTTTGTTTTCAATTTTTTTGTCTTTGACAATATGTACACCTATCTAAGGGTAATACTTCTTAAGGTAGAGCCCATTCCAAGGGTGGGATAACTCAACTCCTTCAGCATTGACTAGCCTGTAGGCGTTGCCAGGATGTACAGCCTGAACCACGTATGGTCCTTCCCAATTAGGTTGGAGTTTAGAACGCGGCCCGTCAGGTTTTACAAAAATTCTTTTCACTACCATTTCACCAACTTTGAACTTTCTCTCAATAACCTTCTTCTGGTAAAAACGTGCGAGTCTATTTTGGTAGACGCGAGCATGCTCGGCAGCAACCAGACGTTTCTCGTCTAAGAGTTCCAACTGGGCAAGGAGAGAATCGCGACGTTCATCGAGGGGAAGGTCCTTGTCCAATTGTACTCTCAGAGAGGGAATCAGAATCTCATACGGAACTACCGCCTCCATCCCGTAAGTGAGGGCGAACGGAGTTTGCCCAGTAGGAGTTCGGATTGAAGTGCGATAGGCCCATAGAGCTTCGATAAGCTTCTCTGGCCAATCCGAGAATCTGCTAGACTCACAAGTTTTCTTTATGATTTTGATCAGTGTTTTATTCGTGGCCTCTGCTTGGCCATTGCCTTGTGGATAATATGGTGATGAATGATGCAATGCAATCTTATACCTTTTGCAGAGGTCCTGAAGGTCCTGAGAAATGAATTGTGGTCCATTGTCGGTGACGATAGTTCTTGGAATGCCGAACCTGGCGATGATGTTCTTCATAATAAACTTGTAAACAGTTGATGCCTTGATTTCCGCATAAGCTTCAGCTTCGGCCCATTTGGTGAAGTACTCCGTTGCAGTAAGGATGAAGGATTTTTGTTTAGTAAGGGAG
Organism: Amorphophallus konjac; assembly: GCA_022559845.1. Taxonomy (NCBI): domain Eukaryota; kingdom Viridiplantae; phylum Streptophyta; class Magnoliopsida; order Alismatales; family Araceae; genus Amorphophallus; species Amorphophallus konjac. Next base: position 307,760,838 of record CM040119.1, on the reverse strand, counting down.
TTAGGATCACCGAGAGGACCAATGATGTCGAATGCCCACATGGAGAAAGGCCATGGGGAGGATACTAGATGGAGAGAGGAAGATGGGGAATGGATCTTATCGGCGTGAAGTTGACACTTGACACACCTACGGACATAGACAGCACAGTCTTCCTCCATGGTGGGCCAGTAAAAGCCTTGCCGAAGGATCTTCTTGGCAAGCATCTGGCTATTCACATGACCACCGCACACGCCTGAGTGTGCTTCCTCTACACACTTCCAAGACTCATCATCATCAAGACACCTTAGAAGAACACCAGTGAGGCTTCTCTTGTATAGCAATCCTCCAACCAGTGTGTACCTCTGGGCTACTCTTCTTATGGCCCTCTTATCTTCTGCTGTTGCCTCTTCAGGGTAAGACTGGTCTTTGCAATATTTAACAATCTCATAGAACCATGGCTTCTCCTCATCAGCCAATTCTTCTTCCAATTCGACCAACATAATTTCCCTCTTCTCAGCGACTTCTCTATCTTGAGCCATCTTTGACATTTCCTCCTGAACCCTTAAATAGGAAGGGTTGTGGATAGCAGGGAGGATAAGCTTGTGGATAGAAACGGACAGAGCCCTTCTGCCCAGAGGAAACCTTAATGATGATGCCAACGAAGCAAGGGCGTCGGTGAGAATGTTCTGATTGCGAGGAACATGGACAAAGACCAACTTAGTGAACAGTTTAGCGAAAGCAACAGTAAGCTCTTGATATGGCTTGAGCTTGGGATCGCGAGTACGATATTTGGTGAGCACTTGGCGAAGGATAAGTTGACTATCACCTATGACTCATAATTCAGGGACCCAGAAGGAATAGGCAAGGTTCAGACCTGCTATAAGAGCCTCGTATTCAGCCACGTTGTTGGTGATTGGAAATGAGAGCTGGAATGCCTCTGGGATAGCGACACCTTCAGGTGACAAAAGAATGATACCAATACCTCTCCCATGGGAATTCAAAGCTCCATCAAAATATAATGTCCACATGGGATCATCAGACTGGGTAATGGACATTAGTTCCCCATCTGGAAACTCTGATTGAACAGGGTCAAACTTGGGGAGAGGGTGATGAGCGAGATGCTCGGCTATAGCATAGCCTTTGATTGCCTTTTGTTGAATATAGGTGATGTCAAACTGAGATAGAAAACTTTGCCAACGTGCTAGCCTATCAGTAAGGATAGACTTTTCCAAGAGAAATTTGATAGGATTCATCCGAGCAATCAAGTGGACTTCGTGAGCCAGAAAGTAATGTTTCAATTTCTGTACCACCCACACAAGGGCGGCACAGGTCCTTTCCATGGCAGTATACTTTCGCTCACAGGGGTTGAGGAGTTTGGACAAGTAATAGGTTGCCCGTTCCTTGCCTTCCTCATTGATTTGTGCCAGGACGGCTCCCACAGAGTCGTCTAGGATTGAGATATATAGGATCAAAGACTTATCTGGAATAGGTGGAGTGAGAACAGGCGGGTTGGCCAGATATTCCTTTAATCCGTCAAAAGCATTCTGACACTTGGAATCCCAACAAAATTTGGTCCCTGCTTTGGTCAACTCGTAGAAGGGCCGGCACCTTTGCGAGTGTTGCGACACAAAGCGACGGATAAATTGCAACCTCCCGATTAATCCTCGAACTTCTCTCAAATTCTTCGGGGGTGGCATATCCCTAATTGCCTTAGCCTTGTTGGGATCTATCTCAATACCCCTTTTGCTCACAATGAAGCCTAATAATTTGCCAGATGATACACCAAACACACATTTCTTTGGATTCATTTTCAAATTGAATTCACGGGATCTTTGCAACACCTTTGCAAGGACCTCGGGATGTTCCGCCCTAGTTTTGGATTTTACCAACAAATCATCCACATATACCTCCAAATATATGTGCATCATGTCATGGAATATTGCCATCATAGCCCTTTGGTAAGTGGCTCCAACGTTCTTCAGTCCAAATGGCATGACTACATAACAGTAAGTTCCCCAGGGAGTAGTGAATGAGGTTTTCTCCTGATCTTCTTCTGCCAGACGGATTTGATTATATCCAGAAAATCCATCCATGAATGAAAGGGTTTCATATCCTGCCGTGTTATCAATCAACACATCAATATGAGGCAAAGGGAAATCATCCTTCGGACACGCACGGTTAAGGTCCCGGAAGTCAATACAAATTCTCACTTTTCCATCTTTCTTCATGACCGGGACAATGTTTGCGACCCACTGAGGATAAAGGACGACTCTTATGAACCTAGCTTTGTGGAGCTTGTCGACCTCTTCCTTCATTTTTAAAGCCATTTGTGGGCGAAAACGTCTTAACCGTTGCTTTACCGAGATGGATCCTGGTTTGAGAGTGAGACGATGCTCGACCAGAGTAGAATCCAGTCCTGGCATATCCTCATAGCTCCATGCAAACGTGTCCTTATAATCCTCGAGAACCTTAATTAATGCCTCTTCGTCAGATGATGGTAAATTATCACTTATGAGGACAATCCTAGGGTCTTCCTCAGTTCCCAGGTTAATCTCTTTGGTAGACTCTTCTACAGCGGCTGACGGCTCGTCAAATCTGCTCATTCCACTAGCATATGCGTCGGCCGCATCCTCATATTCTTCGTCATCTTCTTCAACGGGGTACTCATCATCGGTGATTTCATAAACCCCGTACCCTTCATCAATCATACCATCATTTTCACATTCTATCTCCGGCAATTGGATAGGATTTTCTAGCAATTGAGGAATGGCTATAAGGGCTTGACACCTATCGGCTAAATCTAAAAGGAACCGCCGAGGGATCTGCTTACCCTTGGATTTCTTCTTGGGTACTACCCTTGACTTATTCCTAACCTGACACACATTATTTACAGAAGAAGAAGAAGCTAAAGAGGATAGTGAAGAATGTACAGGGAAGGACCCCTCAGACGAGGGGAAAAGAAGGTCACTCAAGGGACCTTGAATGAGTGGCCCGTAAGTCGGGGCACACTCATGAGAGATATAGGATGTTTCCTCAACAAAGATGTGTTGTTGGGGAGTTGGGAAATTGACATTTTTTTTTGTTTTCATTTTTGATAACAAAACAATGAAAAGAAATTGGAGGAGGCGAAAAGGGAATTAGAGCTAGAGGGTTATGTAGCTCGTAGAGCAGATCGTGATTAAAAACCTGACGTGAGTGAAGAAACCCACGTAGGTATATGAGTAAAGAAGGGGACCTGGAAAGATCATCAGACAACTGTCTGGCCCAAGAAGGAGACAGCAACAAAGGCTGTGATATGTGGATAGAAAAGATGACGGCTAATGAGCCGTCGGTGACAATATTGGTGACGGATGATGACCCGTCGATGACAACATCCTCTTGGCGAGGAGGGTTTGACATTCTGGCAAGTGTGGTGGTGTCCCCTGGCATTTCGGAGATCAAAGACGACCCTTCTAGATGTGGAGGCGAGAACATTCTTTCCAGTGCAATGGATATATCTGGTATGTCAAACCATTTATACCATTCACAATCCAAGTGGACAATCTTTCCTCTTTTAGGGATCCTTGAACATCCTTGAGCTAAAAACACATCCCGTGACCCCCCAGGTGACTCCAGTGGAGGATCTCCCATCTGGACGATGGGCCCCTTTTTGAAATGTGAGGACAAAGTCCAAGTGAGGGGTTTACCGTCTGATTCGAATGGCCCCTTAAAACCCAAGCCAGCTCTATGGATTGGCTTTATCTTTTGGAGTGGTCTCAGCCTTCCTTGCAGTTGTGCCCCTAGACCTTTGCCATCTTGGTAGCCAATATTTCTCATAATCTCCCATCCTTTGGAGCGGAAGGGAAGACGTGAGTTTGACAAAGGGAACGGCTTTTGTTGTCTGAAGGGAGCACGACAGGGGTCATACACATCCAACAAGGATAGTATGGGCCGATGAGTCGGCCAGACCGAAGGCAAAGAGGTGGTGATTGCATCCACCGTAGAACAGAGGGGCATGCTCATCACCTTGATAATCCATCCTTTATATGGAAATTTCAAACACTGATGATTGGTGGATGGTACAACATTCATAGCTTCAATGTAGGTACGGCCTAGTATAGCCTTGAAAGTGGGATCCATATCAAGGACATGAAATTCTGTAAAGACTGATACATGACCTAGTTCTACATTGAGGGCAATCATCCCCATTGGCGGCCTCTTACTGTTCTCGTAGGCCGTGACTGTGATTGAGGAAGGCATGAGTTGTTCTTCATGGACCCCACATGCTTGGAGAGTACTCGGGGAAATCACATTTATAGACGCGCCCGTGTCCACTAGGCACGGATCCAACGACACGCCATTGATTTTTACCGCAATACACAACGCATATTTTCGAGCTTCCTTGGGGGCAAGCTCATGATTGTGAAACATGATAGGCGGTTATGTATCAGTGGGCGTCAGGACTGTCGAGATTTTCTCCACAGGGAGATCCTCGTTCACCATAACCTTTTGAAGATAGTCTTTCAAAGCTTCTTGGTGAGATGGGGATCTTTTGATCAACTCAAGGATGGAGATACGGGCGGGCGTCTTATCCAGATGCTTTAACAAGTCATACTGGGTCCCAGGGATAGACTCTTCTGACTGCTCTTCCTTATCTTTCTGGGGCTGAGATTGTTCAGGGGCCTGACTATTCTGGGGAAACACCCGGTGGAACATCCTTCCACTCCGGAGCACCATTGCTTGTGGGTCTTGTTGCACCTCTATGGTATTGGCTGTGGATTTTAACAAGGGTTTGAGGGGTAATAGTGGTGGAGGAATGGTTGGTGGGATAGGGGTTATGATGGGCGTAGGGGTTTTGATTAGGGGGTTGCTTGCCGGAGGTATAGTAGGGGTAGAAGGAATCTCGGGTGAATCACGGATGATAAGGGGCTTAGAATGTGAAAGAATAGGGGAAGTAGAGAGAATCTCGGGTGAATGGTGGATGATAAGGGTTTATATGGTGGAGGGGGTATAGTGGAAGTAGAGGAAATCTCGGACGAACGGTGAATGATAAGGGGTTTGGAAGGTTGAGGTAGATTAGAAACGGAGGTGACTTGGGGTGGATGATGGACGATAAGGGGTTTATATGGTGGAGGGGGTATAGTGGAAGTAGAGGGGACCTCAGATGAATGATGACTGATAAGAGGTTTAGATGGTTGAGGAGGAGGTTCAATGGGGGTAGAGGTGGATGGTGTGTCATACGGGTAATGGGCGGTAAAAAGGTTAGAAGGCGGAGGTAAAGGTGTGATAGAGGTAGATGGTAAATTAGAGGAATAAGAAGTGATCAGGGGACTGAGGGGTGAAAAAGGAGTGGGAGATGGCCTTTGGTGATGGACTAATGGTGAATTGACGGTAGGGGTACGAATAAGAGGGCGTGATGACTGTGGAATGGGAGAAGGACCAAATAGGGGTTGTGAGGGGGTTGAATGGGAAGAAGATGCTGTTCGAAGGAGACGAGGAGGTTGATTGGTGGTATGACTGGTGGCAAGGACAGAGGTGCTTTCTAAATGACAGGTTTGCTCTCTTCCAACTTCTGAGAAGGAGGAAATCGGATTAACCTGGTAGTTGGGCTGTTGGTGCTCCGGAAGCGGATTATGGATAATGCCCATATTAGGCTGCTGTTGTGGGGCCTGCTGAGGCTGTTGTTGTTGATGTGGTTGTTGTGGTAACTGTGGCCTAGGCGGAGGTCTCCTGGCCTTTAGGGTGGCGATGCATCGCCTCATTTCATCCCAATCGATTTCACCAAGATCATTCATGTCGTAAATGTAATCTTTGAAGTTGAAATAATTCTCCACCGTATGACCCGGCTGTCTGTGATAGACACAGTACCTGGAGGTATCAGCATTTGGGGGTCATGCAAACTTTTCTTTGGGCAAAGTAAGTAGGTTGGCAGCCATGAGGGCATTAAAAATATCTGGCAATGCCTCGGGCAATGGTGGATAATGGGCTCTTTTGGGTCCAATGGGCCTCATCCGTTGTTGTGGTGGGCCGTAATTTCCCGGGGGTGGAACTTGGTGATACTGAGGTTGTGGTTGTTGTTGTTGTTGCTGGGGATGAAAGGGTTGAGGCATGTTGTTTTGAAGGGGGTTATTTTGGGGTGGAGGACGATAAAGAGGTGGACCTTGTTGAAAGGAAGGTCGTGAAACCTGAGGAGGCCTTGGATTAACTGGTTGGTTGGGGCCGCCAAGCACACTCACTTGCTCGTTTATGACGACCCCTTCAGTTGTTCCTCCTTGGACACCGGTACCTGTTTTCTTAAACACCCTAGGCTTTGGGGGTTCAAACATGTGCATGATGGGGGAATCTTTTAATTGGGTCTGGATATACCGGGACCTCTCATAAAGTTCCTCCATCGTGGTAAGCTTATTCATGGCTAAAATGTGTCTAAACTACGGGGTTGCATTAGACACAATCATCTTGACTTGCTCGGGTTCTGAAAGGGTATCCTTTATTTTATCCGCCAGAGACCTCCACCTATCAGCATACTGGACAAAATCCTCATCTGACCTCATTTTCTCAGCAACTAGGTCGGTGATAGAAAGGGAGGGACCGACCCTATCCTGGTACTTCTGTATGAATTTGGCTTTGACAATTTCAAAATCTCCAGCCTCACTCGGTTCTAGTGAATAGAACCATTCTAGGGCGGGACCATCCAATGATTTCCGAAAAAGGTAAGCCATGGATTTTAAATCGTTCTGCCATGAGGAAGATTCATACATAAAATCCTTGATGTGAATATAAGGATTTCCCGTGCCGTTATACCTACGGTATGTAGGTATTTCGGAGGGAGGAAGATGAAATATGGGGAGATTTGGCAGGGAAATGTCAGGGACAGACTTCCCATGTGCCTCTTTCTTGAAATTACGGAACTCCTCGTTCATTTCATTGATTTTGTTGAGGAGAGATTGAGTGAGGTCCTCGGCAGGTGGAGGTTGGGCCTGCCACTGAGGCTGAGAAGGCCTGCCAAGGGCCTGAGAAGGGAATGCTGAACCAGAAGGATATAGTGGCCCACTAGTGGACGGACCCGTTTGGGGTACCGTATGAAGGATGGCAGGGGCTTGAGATTGTGGAAGGGGAGATTGGTAAGAGGCAGGCTGTTGACTCGCCTGTCCTTGAAATGAGGAAGAAGGAATGTCATGTACATATGATGGAAAAGTGGTAGCCTGGAGCGGCTGTTGGTAGGATGTGGGAGCCGGAGTTGACTCCTGAGGAGGGGGAGCAACAGATTTCCCCTTTAAAATAGCCTGAAAGGCTAGAAGTTGCTCAGGGCTGAGCTGCGTACTGGCGAGGACACCTAACAGGGAAAAGATGTCCTTAGGTGGGGCTACTTCCCGTGAAACAGCGGGAACCTCTTGCGAGGTCTCACGAGAAGGGCCTGAGTCCATTGCGTGGACACGTGGGTCAATTGACTGACCACGTCCTGATTGGTTCTCTTCGAGAGAATCGTGGGCCATTGTTGTAATTTTTCCAGAACGTAAAAGCATACACCAACAGACAAATATCAAAGATTACCAAACAAGTGGATGATCTTACGCCACTTTTTTTGTTTTTGTTTTACCTCTTTTTTTGGCTTTTTAACAAATATAAATATTCACACAAAATTTGCAAAAATCCTAGTTACACCTTGGTTTTACCACCGTGTCAACTAGGGACACTCGTCGCATCACGGATAGGTAACTAACTTCGGGGTACTTCAGTGGTACAACCTGTCCAGTGAACGAAGAGGGAATCCTTTGATGTCGGGGATTTACGGAGGTCCCGATGGAGGAGATCCTAGTCCGTCGAGAGGAATTCCCGACGGAGAGTCCTTCCTTCACCGAGAAAGGTTAATCCTTAGAAAAGTAAAATAAAGGGGTAGATGCATGAAATGCAATACTGAATGAAAGATATATAAAACAGATATAACAAGAATAAACACACAAATATAACAGGGATAATAGTGATATAACAAGGATATAACAACAATGAACAGATAGAGTAAGATATGGCCGTTCTTCTTTTCGAAACACGTAGACCACTTGGAAAAACAGAAAAGACTATAAGAGTGCACGTGGTGCACGAGGGGGATGATGTGGCGCACGCGGGCGCAATAAGAAAGGGCACACGTGGGTGCCGAGTGGAGGGGAGCACACGTGGGTGCTAAATAGAGGGGCACACGTGGGTGCCAAACAGAGGAGAGCACACGTGGGTGCTAAATGGGGGGGGCACACGTGGGTGCCAAGTAGAGGGGAGCACACGTGGATGCTAAATGGAGAGCACACGTGGGTGCTAAATGGAGGGGCACACGTGGGTGCCGAATAATGGGGAGCACATGTGGGTGCTAAATGGAGGGGCACACGTGAGTGCCGAATAGTGGGGAGTGCACGTGGTGCACGAGACAACGTTAACCTCTCAAATAACCACAAAGGACCGGGGGAGTGCACGAGGTGCACGAGGGGAGTGAGCGCACGTGGGCGCAATAGGGAAAGGCACAAGTGGGTGACGAAAGGAGGGACACACGTGGGTGTCAAAAGGAGGGGCACACGTGGGTGCCGAAAGCTTGTGGGTAACCAAAAAAGCAAAAAGCAGGTCCCACCGTGATCGCCAGAGATGTGAACGCGTCACGTGGTGGACTGAGAGAGCGAGATGGGATTTCTCCCTCTCTGAGTGAAAGGGTAAAAATGATGAAAATGAAAACGCGTGCGTAAAAAGGATGATGTAGAAAAGACGACAGAGAGTATGACCTGAAAGGTCACTCTGTACGAGGACGTGGAGCCTAGACTTACCGGACCCTCGGTACAGGGCGGAGAACGGAATCCGAAGAGCCTCTCACGCAAACTGAACCCCTTCCCGGTAGGCGTGACCTACCATTCCGAGGACAGCTTTCTATATACCGAGTGTAAACCTGGGACTCTACGTAGTAGAAGTTGGCGGACACAAAGACACACGTAGACTCGGAATTTAGAACGGCATATCACTCCTCACACAATAACAATAACATGAATATAAACAGTAAACAGACCGCCGCAGGATATTGATCCATGCGGGATTTTAACAACAATATAATAAAGTGCAGAAAGAAAAATGCCGAAAGTAAATGACCACGGTGAAATGACTCACCGCAGCCGATTATAGTACAAACAGACCCGGGATTTAGCTATCCGCGGGTATTATAGACATAAAATAAAATTTACTACAAGCACGCATTTGGTGGTGTGATCGCCAGGAACCGTGGGCCCCGAACTGGTTAATTGATCGCTTGGCCTTTATCACGGGATTTGCGCGGGTTCCTTCTTCCTCTTACTTCGACAGGTCGAAGAAGAGGGCTTTTGAGTGGTTACCCTGTAAAATAAACAAACACAAAATAAAATTAAGTTAGACAAGTGATATAATATGATAACAATTCATAAGATAAAACAGTGGTAGCATGTATGACAAACTAAAAATACAACAAAATAATAAGAGCTGCTGATGGCGGCGCAAGCGCAGAACGTGCAAACGGTGAGACGAGACGACTTCCCCTGTGTTCAGAGACACGCGGGAGGGTTGATTGGGCCGAAGGCCACTTTTATTCCTGCACAAGATGACAAATTAACATAAGTAAAAAATGCACTTACCTACACATAAATACACGTAGATACATATGTTCAATTTATATAGATCTACATAAACATATATATAATAGATATATACACACACGTATATATATATATATATACGTATATCTAAAAGATAAACATATATATAAATATAAATATATAATATATAGATATATATTGTATATAATATATATATATAAATATATAATATAGATATGTATATGTTACATATATATACAAGCTCTTCTCACTCTTTACACATATATATTTATATATATGATACGTATATTATATACAAACTGTGGATGTATGAATGAAAGTGAAGTTAGGTACTGTTGGCATGCAGTGTGAACGTCTATTATTTTCCTAACTTTCATAATATACTTCACTTTCAAATACCTGACTTCACTGTAGGCATGATATACTATATGCACGAAAGAACAAAAGAGAAGTGTATATGCAGTGTGGGGGACAGTGAGAAAGGGAAAGAAATAGAGGAAGAGATCGGAGAGGAAGGGGAGGTGAAATACAAAGGAAAAGAGATTACGTGAAAGGGGGAAAGAAAGATAGGGGGAGGGAGAGAGAAGAGAGAGGGTGAGAGAGAGATTAAGAGAGAGAAAATATTAAAAATATAAAGGAAAAGAGAGAGAGATGGGGTGAGAGAGGGGGACGTGAGACAGAGAGGAAAGGCAAGAGGGGGAGAGATGAAACGGTGGGAAGGGGAGAAAAAGAAAAAGCAGGGGAAGAGAAAAAAATAAAAAGAAAGAAAAAGAAGAGTGAGAGGGATCGAGGGGGAGAAAGAGGGGGCGAGAGAGAGAGAGAGAAAGATGGAGAGAGAAGAGAAAGGGGGGAGAGATGAGAGAGGGATTAAAAAAAACAATAAAAAAGAGAGATGAGAGAGAGATAGAGAAAGAGAGATATCGGGAGGGAGAGAGAGAGAGAAGAAACGCGGCGGAAGCCGCGAGAGAGAGAGAGAGAGAGAGAGAGAGAGAGAGAGAGAGAGAGGAAACGCGGCAAGAGGGGGGGTCGCATGAAGTGAGAGAGAGAGAGAGAGAGAGAGACCGGCGGGGGGAAGGGAAGAGAGAGAGACCCGCGGCGAGAGTGGGGAGGAGAGAGAGAGACAGACGAGTGGGGAGGAGAGAGAGAGAAGAGACGAGAGGGAGAGAGGGAGACCGTGGGAGGTGGGGGTCGATGCCGTGGTGACCGGAGGAATAGAGAGAGACAGACGAGAGGGAGAGAGAGAGAGAGAGAGAGAGAGAGAGAGAGAGAGAGAGAGAGAGAGAGAGAGAGAGAGAGAGAGAGAGAGAGGGAGAGAAGCCGCCGCGGCGGTCACGGCGGGAGGTGGCTGTGGACGCGGCGATGGTGGAGGTGGCGGCGTGGGGATGGTCTCAGGGGCGACTGGTGGCTGGCGGGCTTCACGACAGACGGAAACAGTGGTCCGGGAGGTCGGTGTAGCGGCGGCGTGGAGGCTGCGAACGCGGCAGCATGCAGGGGGTGTCGGCGGTGAGGTGTAGGCGGGGCTGGAGCTCGCAGTGGTTGCGGTGCACCGGTGGCAGGGTCAACGGTGACGGCAGCAATGGTGGCTTGCGGTCAGACGTGAGGGAGGACGGCAGCGTCCCTGCGGCAGTCGGAGTCGTCTGCGGCGGACGGCGGTGATGACGAAGCAGACGACGGCTGAGTCGAGGTGGCTGGCAGTGGGGCTCGGTGGCGTTGACGACGGTGAACGTGGGTGGAAGTGGAGTTGGTCGGTGCTGCCGGGGAGCTCGCCGACGAGGTTGCAACGGCGATGTCGTGGAGGTGTGGATGTGCAGGGGTGGTCCGCGGCGGTTGGTCGACGATGGCGGACGACGGTGGGAGTATGTTGGCCGCGCAGGAGATGGAGTTTCTGTGGCTCTTATGATATGGTGGTTGCCAAGGAATGGAAGAAGAAGAACAAAGAGGAGGGAGGTTTTCTTGGCTGGAGAAAGTGTGGAGATGGGAGAGTTCGGCCAGATGGAGAGGGCGTCCGAAAGGAATGAGAGGAGGAATGGCTGCGGCTGGAAATTATTGGGGAGAGAGATGAGTGTATGATGAGATGAGGGAGAGGAAGAAAGAGATGTCAACGTGGTGCCAACATGAGAGGGACGTGAGAGAAGGGAGATTCCATGTGCCGGGCTGCTGGGTGGAGATATTAAGAGAGAGAGGGAGATAAGAAAGGGATGTAAGAGAGAGGTGGGTCAGGGTGGATAGGTGGATTGGAGAGTGAGATCGCTGGTGGCTAGTGGGAGAGAAGCGTGGAGATGAGACATACAACGGGAGAGTGATGGCTGCTCGTAAGTGGAGACCAGGAGTAAGAGGTTCACGTGGGTTAGAAGATGACATGAGATAAGAGAGGGGATTAGGTGGATGAGTTAGAAAATGAGGTGATTAGTGTGTAGGTTAATGGAAAGATAATAGGAGGCTTAGTGAGGGACTAATTACTTATTTATATAAAAAATTAATAGAATTAATATATGTATATAGATAAGGGGGATGCTTATTTATATAAAGTATATATATATTAATAGAATTACATATATTGTTTATATACAAAAAATATATATATTGATTAACACATATTACTTATATACACATCACTATATACATGTATATTAATTTATTTTTTTTGACATTTTACTATTTATTATTTTTTTTTACACAACTGGAATTGCAGAAATTATTCAAATAAGTGTAAGTGTAAGCCATTTTGGGGCATCACGGTGTAATATGAGATTTACCCAGGAAAAACGTGAAAACGGTGTGTCTACACGCGGAGGGTTTAAGCTCCGAAAGTTGCGATGCAAATCACCAACCCTTGCTCCTGCGCCAGCCTGCGCCATGGTTTGTAATATCTGTGTAAGGCCAGCAACAGTTTGTTGCAAACCATTCCAATCTACGCGATGAGCCATGGTAATAATAGGGTATTTGAGAGAAAAATAACAAATTGTTATTTCTCGTGAAACTGGAAGAAAAATCAATCTTAAAACTAATTAACTATCTTATCCCGAGATTTACCCAATTCTCACATGGGTGTGGAAATTTCTTTCTTAATTCATAGGTAGGGGTCCTTAAACCTTGGACTTATCCTATGACATGACTCTTCTTCCTAAGTCCTGAGACTTAGGCTCTGATACCAACTGAATTGTCATGCCCCGAGCCTTTATGACAGCGGAAGACTCACTCGAGAAACGTGAACAGTTGGCATGGTAAGCCTCTTGCAAGCAAGAATGATCAAAGCGCAAGATAATCACACATATAAATGTAATTGCACAATATTTTAACCAAAACTCCAACTTTATTTCATAATAATCAAATATTCAAATACAATAACTTTCAACTTTTTTCAATCTATCAGACTCAAGAAATAAGAAAATTACATAGACTCAATCTAAACAATATAGACTTTCCTAAGTCTTCACTCTCATCGTGACAACACTTTCATTCGCTCTCGGCCCCGCTACTTGTATAACCCGAATCTGAATTCTAATCACTTTCATTTCCCGAAAAGAATGGAAATAGGTAATGAGTACACTTGCCCAGTATGTATCTTTGCATCAACATGAAGGCATCATTAAAGTAATTAACATTTTAGCTCTTGAAGAAATAAGGTGAAATCATGCGAATACGATCAATCATGCGAATACCCAAAGTAACAAAGATGATCGTTAAGATAGAATGAGAGCAAGTATGAACTAGCAAGAGTGTAACAAGAACATGTTATGGCCTTTCAAGAACAAGAATGTAACGAGAATGTACTAGCAAGCCACGTAATCATCACTCCAGTATCTTTTGCTTATGAGCAAGTACTTCGTGAATTTCTGTGGAATATCAAGTCATGTACAAGAAAGTCATGTCGTGCCGTGGATCTTCACTTATTTATAGAGAAAGTACTCCCAGCGCAATGCGACGCTAGTAGCATCATACCCCATGGTTTATAATAGTATGTTTCCGACAATCAGCCGAGGGGACTAACATAGAGCCCTTGAACACAATCAGTGCTCGATCGTATCTTCAAGTATAAATCAAGCTACTTCCACGCATGTAATAATAAAGTATGGCCAAGAATGTACAATTCAATAAGTTCATGATAACACTATTCAATGAATGAACGCTTCAATTTAATAATGCGAGAGTCAAGAATGACTTAAACAAGGTTATGCTTATGGAAATAAATCGACAGCATAATGGTACATTTCCTTAAATTTTATTTCATTATATTAAGCCTCTTTGGATAATATGGCAAGTTCTAGATCATCAATAATCCATCTATAAACTTTGGAACATCAACCCTTGGGTCAAACCTCGGGTTAAGCACTCAAACAATGTGACGGTCAATGACTGGGCCGTTACATGATGTGATGCTCCAGTATTCAGTCGTTACATTAGTCTGAATCCAGAAATAGTAAAATAGACTTTGTGAAATGTGACGGTCGTATATTGGCCGTTAGATGCTCCTGACGGTCTAGTATAGATCCGTTACATTACTATAATGTGGCATCGATAGTGTAATATATACTAAATGGGCTTTAATAGTACAACCAACTCGGCGTCCTAGTGGGAATCCCAGGCTCGAGGAGAATTACGGAGGCCTTGAAACAAGATTTCTTAGTCCATTGGAAGGAATATCCAATAGAGAGGTCCTCAAGTCCAAGAATAATATTCCTATAGTGCTAAGTGTGAACTAATGGACAACATACCGGAATATGTGCCATGTAATTTAAAGAAATGACTCTATAGATAGAGAAATAATGTGTAACAATATGAAATCATGATAAAACTCCGTCAATACATCATTTAAAATCTCGGAGTTAATACAAACTATAGTGCTTTTGCATGAAATTAACATATCCTTAAAATAATTCAAGATGCTTTTAACATGCGATACTTATCATGAACCAATTAATAAATTTAAAGTCATATCAACAGGTCAAAACTTAGATAACTAGGCATATTTATAAGTTAATGTGACTGTTCTTCAATTCATTCTACAATTACTCTGACTGTCGAGAATGGGTGCGTCACAGTGATTGTGATAGTTTTTCGTGGGACCGTTACAGTGTTGTAACGCACCGAGTCTGGGCCGTCGGAGATAAAAGAGAAATTTAAAAACAACAGAAGGTTTGACGGCTTGTCGTAAGATCGTTAGATCATTGTGACGGTCTTACCTTGATGCGTCAGATCATCTGCTGGCAGAAAAAATATAAGAAAAATCTAAGGTTTCAACTTACATCATGTCTGGAAATCATATATAAACTTCCACATGATTGAATGAAGGCTAACCTACTAGGATGCATGGGTTTTCTGTGAATTTGACAAGAGAGTTCCTTTTTAACTTAGTTAGGGTTAAGAGTATACATGTATGCATGTCCTACTAAAACATGAAATTCATGATCTATGATGCATGAAATCAATCAAAACCAGAGGGCTTTTATCCCTAACAAGATATTTTTGCCAATCATGAGATGACCTACCTCTTAACTAGGCTTTATGCTTCTAATTTGAGTCTGAAAACCTTGCCCTAGTTCTCCTTTTCTAGTGATTTTCTAGCAATTTCTTGTTGCTCTAACTCCACGACCTCTTGACCTAAAGATGTAAAAATTTGAGGGTAAGAAGATGAAACTAAGGTGAACAAAAAGTTCTAAAGGATTTAGCTCTAATTACCTCGTTTAGGCATCCTAATCTCTTGATCTTCGGGGGCCTTGCGTTCAGTTTCCTGAGTTATTATGGTCGAACTAGCAACTTTGGAAGCTTCAATCTCCTTGGTTGCTTGATCTCCTAACATGAAATTTGGAGAACTCTTAGTCTAAAGTATACTAAACAAAATCTTCTAAAGAACTTATCAGAAATTATGACTCTTTTCCTTGATTCTTCACGAGCCAAAAGTAAGGGTCGCTTAGTTCAGAACTAGGTCCTATTTATAAGGTTTTGGGTAGGGTTTGAAGATTAGATCGATTCTAGAGTCCTTAATTTGCCAGAACCTAATCCTTAAGAGTCCTTAGTAATGTTATAAGCTCTCCCAAGTTGATCTCTTACAGATAGGGTCCCAAAGTTCCAATCTTTTTGCTCGTTCTTCCATTCACGGAATTGATAGGGTGTAACGCATCAAGACTGGTGTGTTACGTGGCTGTGGCGGTCACACGATAGACCGCTACATCCAACGTGCACAGAATTCAACATAAATCAATCTCTTTTGTTAATTATCCATATTATTATCTATAAAAATAGTATTTATCCTTAAAATACGTAAATAGGCTAAATAACCTTCTAGAATATCAGTCAAACTTAATGGGCTTGGTCCTTAAACCTTTTGGATTTTATTTAAATAGGCTAGGTTAATTATTTAACACAATTAAGCCTTATAATGACTTATTAATATTAATCTATTTAGCCTTTATAAATTCCTAATAAATTCCAAAAAAAATTATAAATAATCCAAAAATTATTATATAAATTCTTGGGCACTACATGAGATCACGTGCCAAAGATGGGCTCCAATTAGGGTTAACTAGACCCTCTTCCGGTTTAAGTCGAGTTGTGTTGGAGTGTAACTCGACTTAGCCTTGAATCTGAATGAGTAGAGCTTCTGGGAAATCCTCAAGTCGACTTAGATCTTCCTCAAGTCGACTTAGCGAAAGACTACTGAATAGACTGCTTGCTGGAAACTGCTTCAACTCGACTTGAACCCTGGCCAACTCGAGTTGATGAAAAACTGCATAACTGTCTGCTTGCTGGAAACCAATTTAAGTCGACTTAACACTAGTTTAAGTTGACATATGATCTGTTCTTGTGCATTTGGCCTATTTTCACTTGGGATTCATGTTAGCTTGCTTCTTAGCTTGAGTGCTTGAGTTGACTTGACTTCATTGACCTGTTCACTTGCATAATTAAGAACTTTTGCATCTTTTTGATGGAAATAACATATCACACAATGGATTATAAAAATAACATATCACACAATGGATTATAATTATACATCATCAAAATTAATGATGTACAACATTCTCCCCTTTTTTGATGATGACAACTATAAGTTATTGTGAATTAATAAATGCATATCAATAGCCATTCCGTACACAAGACAACCATGACTTCCTCTCCCCTTATACAAGGACTTCCTTTCCCCTTTATACATGGGTTTGACGAGTGATTGACTACAATGACTTCCTTGATTGACTACAATGACTTCCTCTCCCCCTTTGACATCAGCAAAAAGATAGAAGATTTGAGTAGAACTAGGAGGGAATCAATTCATGAGTTAAGTGAAAAGATGCTTCTGAAAAAGATATTTCACCCCTTAGACATCAGTAAGAACCAATGAGAGGTGGGAGTTAATAAAATCCAAAGGTGTCCAAAAATGAGACAGAGAGAACTCTCTCAATTTTTGAAAAAGTAGCATGGAATCAATCTGTGAATGGGTAGGGAGGTTTTAAACCAAAATATCTGCAGTTCAGATTTCAGGGATCTTTAAAATATTTATTCTCTTAATAGAGACAATTGAAAGATGACCCATATTAATTTTTTTTGGTTCGAAGTTTATAAGCCCAAATCTGAACATAAAAACTTTAAAGAAAATATCAAGCATGCACATTTAATAGAGTTTAAACAATTCTTAAAGCAATTGTCTGCCCCTTTCTTTCAATCTTACTAATCAATTTCATGAGGCACCTCTAGGAAAAACTTTATTAAACCATACAAACACATATACTAAATGACTGTCTAAGTGCGATCAAACATTCACAGACTATCCAAATGGAACAATTCAAGACTTTGAGGTAGATATATACATTCTCGTAAAAAAATGAGAACATACACATCAATCCCAAAGTCTTGGACGGGAATGTTAATTGACACGGGTTTAACACGCTCTCCTGAGGTGCGTGCAATGTTAGGTCACACCCACGCACCTCAGCTCATAGGGAATATCCCATGTAATTATATAACATAAAATTAAATAGCATCTCACTTATCATTATGCATACATCGAATTAAATAACATCTAATTTAAAAAACATTCAAATGAAGAACATCAAGCTAAACATTCGAATTAAACACCCACGCACCTCTCCCGAACCCGCCTTCCCTCCTCTCTCGTCCCCACCCGTCCCCAACCTACCCCCCACCCTCCCTTCCCTTCCCCTCCCCTCCCCTCCCCTCTGTGCCCCCGCCAACCCTACCCACCCTCCCGTCCCCTACCGACCGCCACCGTCCCCTCCCCAATGTGCCCCCTCTCTCTCCCGAAACCCCCCACCCTCTACACTGTACCCCCTCACCTCCCCACCAACTCGATCCCCCTCCCTTTTCCGAACACGCACATCTCCCAAACCCCCCCTCTCCTCCTCTCTCGTCTCCACCTATCCGCCACCTACTCCCCCACCCTCCCCTCCCCTCCCCTGCCCACCCTCCAGTCCCCTACCGACCGCCACCGTCCCCTCCCCAATGTGCCTCCCTCTCTCTCCCGAACCCCCCGCCCTCCACACTGTACTCCCCTCCCCTCACCACCGGCTCGATCCCCCTCCCTTTCCCGAACACACACCCACATTATAATAAACAGTAAATTCAAAGGATAAATTTAAACACACGCCCACATAATAATAATAATAAATAATAAGTTTAAATCATATGGAACAAATTAAAATTAAATAATATATTTTTAAAAATATATATTTTTAAAAAATATATTTTACTGACCGTTTATTGGCAGAAATTTCTCGAAAAAATA
Source organism: Amorphophallus konjac (assembly GCA_022559845.1). Taxonomy (NCBI): domain Eukaryota; kingdom Viridiplantae; phylum Streptophyta; class Magnoliopsida; order Alismatales; family Araceae; genus Amorphophallus; species Amorphophallus konjac. The sequence goes on along the minus strand of CM040119.1, from coordinate 307,742,526 downwards.
TAACAAAGTCTGTTGCTGTCCTCGATGCTAATAGGCCTGCCTGAAAATTTTGTTACTATTAGAGACAGAGAGATAGGGTGTGCATGTTTTAGAGAGAGAGACGGAGAGGGAGATGGAGACAGAGGGGCTCGACCCCTCCATCTCTGTGACTGTAGAGACAGGTAGAGACAGAGTGAGGGAGAGGGAGACGAGGGGATCATTCCTCCCCCTATGTGACTGCGACCATGTCTTAGAGAGAGAGGGAGAGGGAGAGGGAAAGGGAGGGAGGGAGACCGAGACATGGAGAGGGTGAGAGTGGAGGGAGACGGTGAGAGTGGGACATGGAGAGGGAGACAGTGGAGGGAGACGGTGAGAGTGGGACAAGGAGAGGGAGACAGTGAGAGTGGGAGAGGGAGACGATGAGAGGGGGAGAGTGGGAGAGGGAGACGGTGAGAGAGGGAGAGGGCCGGAGAGGGAGAAGATGGCCGGAGAGGGAGATGATGAGAGATGGAGAGTGAGAGAGGGACGGTGAGAGAGGGAGAGGGCCGGAGAGGGATCGATGATTAGAGGGGGAGAGTGGGAGAGGGATACGGGGAGAGAGGGAGAGGGCCGCTGGAGGGATACCTGCGCACAGAGGTCACTGCCGCCGTCACCGCTGCCGCCGTCGCTGCTCGCCAGAGGGATACCGACAGGGGAAACCACTAGAGAGAGAGACTACCAGAGAGAGGGAGAGCCAGAGAGAGTGAGACGGAGAGCACGGTGAGAGGCACGGTGAGAGGTGTAGGCACGCCAAAATCGATGCTATGTTAAGTAAATCTCATGTCACCATGCGACGCCCCAAAGTGGACTTCAATATTGTCTTAATACGAAGTTTTTCTAATTTCTCCATATTAATTGTAATTTCCTGGCTTTTTCCTTTAAAAAAATGAAATTAACGCTTGGATGGAGGGCGTCATTTAATTGACGACCTAATTAAGGGCATTTTTCTTAAATAGACGACTGTTCAAACGGTCGTTATTTCTTGGATTTAACAAATTCTAAAGAAAAAAAATGAGGTAATTGACGTCCTAATGAGGGACGTTTATTATTTAACGCCCGTTCACACAGGCGTCATTTAACGATTTTAAATAAGGAAAGTTCTGTATTTCTATAATTAAATTTAAGAATCGACGACTGTGTGAATGTCGTCATTTTAATTGACGCCCCTAGCTAGGTCGTCATTTTCACTTCCGTCTCCCTTTCGCCTGCTTCTTTACAGTAGTAATCCTTTCCCCATTTTGCACCTTGTGATCGATTGGGAAGAGGGTTCCTTATTGAAGATTCATTGCCTTGTTTTAATCCCATTAAGGCAAGGATTTTTGGCCCTATAAATACCCCCTTGAATCCCTCACGCGCGAGAGAGAACGCAGAAGAAAAAAAGAGAGGGAAAAAAAGAAAAAAAATAGAAAGAGAAGAGTTTTTTTTTACGGAGAGAAGAGTGTTTGTTCTTTTGCAGGTATTTCTTCCAAGCTCTTTCCTCCCGACGTTGACCTTCTTCCAAGACTCTTCCGCAGCAGCCTGTTCCTGTTATCACAAGCTCTCTGCTTGCTTCTCCCCCTTACTGCTGCACACACAGCAGAAGGCCTCCCTCTCCTTTTAGTCTTTCTTTTTTTAGTCATTAGCACACCATTTTATGCATCATTCGTCTAGCTTTTGGCTAGAGATATCATCTTATATCATTTGTATATTCATATTCATCCATTATCCCCAACCTTGTTACTCCTCTTAAGGGGTTTAAAACCAAAACACACAAGGTGTGTTCATGCTTAATTTGATTGATTTCTATACTTCTAGAGCATTGATGCTACACATCTTTGGCTAATCCATATCTTTATTTTGTGTGTTTATGCAAGGGTAATCAAGCTATAAACCCCCTTTGTCGGCCGGCCGATAGAAGGAGGAAGGAAGAATCACCTATCTCACCCGCTCAATACAAGGTCTGACGATCACCTTCCATAGAGCATCTCATGCTCATCCCCTTTTCCTTCCTGTCCGACTTATTTTAGCATAATCATCCATCCCTAATAATAATCATCATTATATTTCTCTCTTTAAAAATGTCTATGTGACACATTCACAAATTGACGATCACGGTGGGACACTTTTTGTTTTAGTTTGATTACCCCTCCCTTTGGCGCCCTCGCATGCCCCTCCCTTTGGCACCCTCGCGTGCCCCTCCTTCGGCGCCCTCGCGTACCTCTCCCTTTGGCGCCCTCGCGTGCCCCTCCTTCATGCTCCACGTAGCACACTCCCTTTGTGCACCACGTGCACACCTCCCACTGGATTAGCCAATTTGCATAGTATCCATATCATTTTTATTAGAAAAGAAATTGATTTCTGTCTGTCATCAGGGTTAACGGTTCTTTGGAACTGAATAACGCCCTTCATACCGCCGTCATTTTCACATACAACGACCGTTCAATCAGGCGCCATTTTCTTTTTTACGAGCATTTTCATCATTTTATATTTAACGCCCCTCACAGAGGCATCATTTCCTGATATAACGCCTCACACCAAGGCGTCATTTTCTGATCACTGCATTTAGACGCCCCTTTCAGAGGCATCTTTCACTGGTACAGCGCCTTTCTAAAAGGCGTTATTCGGATTATCATTGCTTTATTCATCATATTAATTTTGATTACTGCTATCTGACGCCCCTGTATACAGGCGTCATTTCTACAGACAGCGCCTCACTTTAAGGCGTTATTTTATTTTGGTTGCTATCTGTTCGCACTGTTCACAATGATTAGCGACTGACACTCAGTCGCTTCTCGTCGATATAGTGACCTTATCCAGGTCGTCTTTTTTTGTTCTGTGCCCACAGAATCCCCGTTTACTGCTGTTCATTCATTTGATTGAATTTGATATCATCTGCTTGATATTGCCTGCATTAGGCTGCATTTAGGGCATTCGGCTTGGGAGACCTCCTCTCCCCACACTTTTAGGAGTCACACCCTCTCTTGGTGAGGGAAGGACCCTCCTTTGAGCATTCCGTCTCATTGGACCGGAAATTCCTAAACCAAGCCTCCGTAAGTCCCCGCACCCATGGATTCCCTCACGGACGCTGGGCATATTGTACCATTAAAGCAACCGGAGTATAGTTGACCCATATGTTGGTGAGGAGAGAGAAAGAACCTAGATACCCGGAGATTATACCCAAATTTTCAACCAGGACCCACATTCAAAGGAGAGAGCTTATTATGAAATTCACCTTAATCTTTAAAGAAAACCTTAAAACTTTGGGCTCATTACAACTTGAGTGTTTATTTTGTTTGATAAGGTGATATCTCTTGGGTATACTTGTTTGTTGGAAACCTATTTCTTCTTCCTTAAGCATGAAACTCCGTTCAGGTAAAATCATCAAAATGGCCAACTACGGATATACTTATGATGGTTATGAGGAGGGTCACTCTGACTCGTTTTATGAGGTTCCCTCTCCGGATCCTGTCTACCACGAGGGAAACTATATTTTTTCTCCCACTCAAGTCCACATGGTGGACACCACTTCTTTGGAGGTTGAGCCTTCTTCCCAAGCTCAACCTACCACTCAAAATACTTCAGGGGACGTTTCCCCTTCTTTCAACTTCAACGAAGTCCTCAAAGTTCTTGCTCACCTGGATGACTCCCAGCGCCTGGCGGCCCAAGCCTCTTTAAAGGGAAAGTCTGTCTCGTCATCTTCTAACCCTCCCTAGGCCATGGGTGGCCACTCTTCTAGTTCTCCCAATGACCAGGTGGTCGCACCTAGGGTGCCCTCGCGCCCATCAACTCCTGTTATGACTACGTCGGCCCAACCGGCAAGTCACTCCATTGCTAGGCCTCAACAACCTCTTGTTCCTCAAATTTTGAGAAGGCCTATGACGAACCAATACTCTTTTCGTCCGGCCCCAGCCGAGTCCGATAACCACACTATACTCCTCCAAAGGATGGCTAGTATGGAGGAGCAGCTCAAGAAGGTCACTACATCCAAGGTCGCTCCCGAAATTATGCTTCCCACTCTGCCAATCTTTCACCTACCCCTGTCCGAAATGCCGAATTTCCGACGGTACAATGGAACGGGTAATCTGCACATCCACTTGAAAGATTTCTTATATGAGGCATCATTCTGGCAAGATAACAAGACTTCTTTGGCTTATCTCTTTAGGCGGTCTTTAGATGGCCCGGCATTAGAATGGTTTTACTCCTTAGAGCCGGCCGATGCTAGTGACTTTGATGTTGTTCAACGGAAGTTTCTGTAGAAGTAAAAGGACCGTGTGGGTCCCTCTTTGTCTGTTACTGATCTGGTTGCCGAAAAGATGAAGCCCGAGGAGGACTTCATTTCATTTGCTGATAGGTGGAGAGCTATGGCTGAAAAATTAAAGGATACATTGTCAGAAACGGAGCAAGTGAAGATGATTATATCAAACTCCACTCCGCTGTTCCGTCATATTTTAGCCATGAACAAGTTGAGCACTATGGAAGAGCTCTATGAAAGAGCTAGATACATACAAACACATATGAAAGATTCACCTATTATGGGCATCTTTGTGCCAAGACCAAAGGTAATAAAGAGGAACGTTAATGTCGGCAATACTGGTGCGACCACTGAAGGCACTGTTACTAATGAGCAGGTGAGCGCGTTCGGCAATTCCACACCCTTCCGCCACCCTCCAAACCAAGGGCTGCCACCACAGCAGCCCGCCTTCCAAAACTAGGTCCACCAGCCAAATAATAACCCTCCTCAGACCTTACGGCCTCTTCCACCTCCTCAACAACCCCACTTTGCTCCACCACAGAATCAACCTGTACAGTACCACCAAATGCCCCCGCCAGCCAATTATGCACCACAACTGCAACAACCAAGAAGACCATTGGGCCCCCGGAGAGCGCACTACCCTCCCTTGCCTGAAAGCCTATTAGATATTTTCAATACCCTCATGGCCGCCAACCTGCTCACCCTGCCTAAAGAAAGAATGATATGGCCATAACATGTAGACACCTCCTGGTATTGCGTCTTCCATCGGCAGCCAGGGCACGACATTGATCATTGTTTTCACTTCAAAGATTACATCCATGATATGAATGATCAAGGTGATATTGATTGGGATGAGATGAGGAGGGTTATTGCTACTCTAAAGGCTCGAAGGCCTCCTCGGTAACCATATGCTCAACAGCACCCGCAACAAGGTCAGCAGCGACAAGTTCCCCAGCAACAGCAGGCTCCTGCACCCCAGCCAAATATGGGGATTGTCAATAATCCACTACCGGAGCACCCGGTTCAAAATCAACAAGTAAACCTTGTCACCTCAATCCATGAAGTGGAGAGAGGGCAAGGCTGGCATAAGGAAAACGCCTCTGTCGGGGCCATTAATCAAAACTCCAGTCAACCACAACCACCACAATTGCTAAGAAGGCTTCAACCTGTCCCCCTTTCCCAACCACCACGTCCCCTCATACGTTCCAGCACTCGCGGGCCACTCAACCCTAACCCTATTCCTTCACGACCTCTTCTTTTACGCCAACCCACGAATTCTCCTTCACCCCAAAACTGGTGCGGACACCCGAGCAGTTGAGCGGCGCGACACGCCGACCCACCGGTACCGCACACGAGGCACGACTCGAGCCACCTCAGCGTCCATCTGGCTCAGAGACAGCCTGGAGACTCCGCCTTGAGCCTCCCCATTTATCATATTTAGTTAGACTTTATGTGTGTGTAATTTGTGTTTATTTCATTGTATTCGATATGTAATTATGAGTGTACGAGGGGCTTATTTGCAAAATGGGACCCCTGGGCCCCACGGGACCCCCAGGCCCCTCCCATTGATCCACCTCAGCCCATGGGCCCCATGTGGGGTCAGTCAACATGTCAAATGGAGGCATCTAGAAGTTTGAATGGTAAAAGGCATATGGGAGACAAGTGGACTTCAATGTCCAAGGTGGCTACCAACTTGTCCCCCCCTTGCCACCATAGTCAATAGGCCGCCCCCCCCCCTTTGTTTTTTTTATATAATTTTTGTGTGATGTTCACATCTCATCCCAGCCCTCTATCCCCTTCCCCTAGATCCAATGGTGGATAATAGATGTGAGTTGTAACACATAAATACTTGTATTTTCCCATTTTGATGAATTAATGCCATTTGAATCAAACTAATTCCAAGAGCAAGGGCTGGTGCGCCCCCCTCCTCTCTCCTCTCTCTCTCCCTTGGATGCTGTGAAGGCTTCCATTCTGAGGTGTGACTCCTCGTGTATCAGTTCCGACGATCGCCACCGCCGCCACGAGCCGCCACCGCACCGCCATCACCATCAACGGAGTTTTACCTGCGCAGTACCACAGCAGCTTGTTCAAAATTCACAGGTCTTCCCCGAGCTCATTTGGCTACCAAATTTGGAGGAGTTGTTCCTGGGATGTTCTTCTCCACCCACAAAAATCAGGCCAGCATTCAGATCACGTTTCCTATATTTTGATTTTCGTCCACTCTTCCATTTCGGTTCTGCCAGAGTTCTATCCAGGTTCACCTCCGTCCTGAGTTTCATGTCTTAGATCCACTTTTTTGATTTTTGTTAGTTCGTCGAATTTTACTGGGGGTTCCATTCATCCACCCCTTCATCCATAATTTTTCTCAATTTTTGATTCGCCCATCTCATATTTTCTAAAAATCGTTCTCAGACCCATCTACAGTTCTATCCACCTGTTCCCAGATCTGATCACCAGTCACCCCAAAAATCATAACAAATCGGAGCCACCTCCAAATCAAATTCTAAAAATAGTCCCAGTTCCGTGGTTTGATTACATACAACTTTTAAGATGAGCTCGAAGTTTGAATCCAAATGTACGTAGGCGGTCAACGGCCATTTACAGGAAATTGATATGCTGATCTGAGATTTCGGGAGCTATGGAGCAGAGAATTGAAAAAAAAATAAAGCCCAGGTCCGCGCAGGTTCAGAAGAGTCCACTGACCCTAGATTGAAGGCTTTCGAATCCTCTTTCCAACGGCGCTAGTTTCGTCACATTCCGGCGACGTGGGTGATCGCAGCGGCCGTTTTTGCCGGAGCGCGCGCTGCTGAAACAGCAACATCAGCTCGTGGACATCATCCTCTCCACTTGGGAACCGGGGCACCCGGCCTCCGGTGAGTGTCGCCGGCTGACCGCCGTCCAGGGAAGCATGCTGCCAGGGGTCCCCATTACAGTGGGATCCACCCCGCCAGACCCGGAGGACAGGACAGCGTGTGGGCCCCACTGCCCATTGATTTCACCGTCCGGAAAGCACGAGAACGCGGAGTTCGGCGCGTCGAGACAACATCAAGATGCTGCCCGTCAACCTGATTTGCGTGATCCCCGGGACCCACATGTGACCTTTTACCTCCCTGCGTGGAGTGGGTCGAATCTCTTTGTACCGCTGTGAATTATGTTAACCGGGGGCCCGTAAGTCAGCCGGGGTGTCTTCGCCACGCCGGGTGCGTGGAGGTAAAGGTCTTAACTCCTTGGCGTTACATTGCTTAACTAGTATACGGTCTTAGGCCGCTGCCGAGAGTGTAGGTACTAGCCCGTGTGTCCATGTCACCGCTGTGAGAGTGAGAGTGACCCGTCCCGCGACTCGATCTGAGTCCGGAAGTTGAGTCGGACTACCCTTGACCTCCGCCGGTTCCTTAACCGCGCACGGTCCGCGCTTTCCCTCGCTTGGGACGACGAGTGAGCTTCCACTTCTGTTAGTGACGTTTCGCCACTAGGAGCTCGTAGTGTCGGGCTTAGTGTCTCCCTGGTGTGTGTTGCTGGTCGCGTCCACATCTAGAGTCTGAGGTCCACCCCATGTAGAGTCGCCTCCCGTGTCCGTCCAGCATCAAAAACCCTCCACCAAATAGACCTCTCCTTATCCGCCCCTCGCCCGCGACCGTCACCCCTCCTGTTTCGCCATAATCTATACCATCCACCACCATCATGCTTCCAAGGCCCCTCCTTGTCACTCGGCACCCGTCGCTGTGTTTCGATAACCCCCAGCCGGTGAAGCCTCTTATGAAAACCCCTCCTCCTGCCAATCCTGCACCAGCACCCAACACGCCCTACACCATTTCCTCTACCTCCTCTACCCCTTCATCCACTCTAAGCCCGACAGAGGCTCCGAAAACAATGGTGCTCCGTAGTGGACAGATGTTTCATCGAGTGTTTCCCCAGCGAGAGCAGGAGCCGATACAAGAACAAGGAGAACAGGAACAAGAGTCTGCATCGGGCACGGAGTATGATTTACTAAAGCATTTGGACAGAACGTTGGCCCGAATTTCTATTTTGGAATTAATCAAAAGATCTACTACACACCAGCTGGCTTTGAGACAATATCTGCAGAAAGTAATGGTAAACGAAGATATCCTAGTTGAACAAGTCACTACAGTTTTAAGTCCAGCCAGCAATCAACCGACCATCACTTTCTATGAACATGAATTGGCTCCGCAGCCGGCCAGAAAATATGCACTGTGCATTACTATTGACATTAACAAGGTGGCAGTGAAACAATGTTTGGTGGATACTGGGGCATCCATTAATGTTTTGCCACCAAGTACCTTGAAAATGTGTGGCGTTCCGGAGAGTCAAATCCAGTCATCTACAATCACTGTCACAGCCTATGATAACACCAAGAAGCCGCCTTTAGGGATGATAACTTTAAAAGTTGGTTTGGGTCCAGTCTCAGTCACAGCAGATTTCCATATTCTAGACATGGACCTGACATTCAATGGCATTTTGGGTCGTCCTTACATTCAAGAGCTTGATGTTGTGCCTTCCACGAATCATCAATGCATAAAATTTCCGCACAAAGGGTGCATTATTAAAGTCACTAGTATGCCCATTTTACCGATAGAAGACATACATTCCGCAACACCAGTGCCTTCTATGTGGCCTTCCAATAGGCCCTTGCTCTCAGTTTTGGATATTGCCGATCTGCGGCAAGACTTGGTAAGGCCGTCTCCCTCAACCCCTCCTACCACCCAAATGTCACTACAACCATCCAAAGGTAAGAAGAAAAAGGGTTTGATGAACACACCAGGATGGAGCATTCTGATGAAAATGGGGTATAGAACTGGTAAAGGCCTGGGTGTTAATCTTCAGGGGCGAGTCAAGCCCGTCATGCATCAAAAGATGATTCCCCGAGGTGGCCTAGGGTACAAAGGGCCAAGCAAAGACAAAAATTAGCCATGGGCCGTCATGACTTCCACTCTCAAGACAGATCGGCAGCCCCTTACATGGACCCTACAAACACACTTCCTGAAAAGAGGCACTCATAATGATGATCAAACCACGCTAGTCACTTCCATGATGGATTGTCAAGATGTACATGCACGGCAGTTTGCTCGTCACATAGCCCCACTGGTTACATACAAAGCTCTAGAGTCTTTACGGTCAGATAAAAGGAGAAAGATGGATGACCCTGAATGTGACTGGTATAGATGGTTCGACATGAATGATATCACTATTGCTCTAAGCCGATTGTTTATGCCAACTGATCCGGAATGGCCGCCATTGATTCATGAATTAATTGAAAAGCCAGTAGTTATCACGGACAAGAGGCAGCTTCTAAGCAATTATACAGATACCGGGGAGCCTGATGTGCCGTTCAAGGAAGGCTATAATGTGGATAGGTTGTGGGCCGGCCTCTTCTCTATTAAATCCATTCATCCAACGATTGTTGTCCGTTTGTTTAATCAAATGTTTTGCTCAGATGTGCCTAGACCGCCTGCGGTCTTGGTAACCTTTTCTCCAAATTCACTTCAAGTTTCTCCTCCGATTCCTCCCTTGCTCCTCTAGCAATTATCTAAACTCTCCATCACACCCCCGCATGGGTCATCATTTACTCAATCTTTCATCAATCTGTCACTCTCAACACCACCCCCTATTCCTCCCTCGCATTGCCTTCTTCTTGAAAATAAAAACGAAAAAAAAATGCCAAAATTTAAACTTTCCAATCTTTCATCTCCATTGAGGAGACCTCCTATCTTCTTCCTGAGTGTGTCCCGACCCAGGGGCTGCTCTTCCAATATTCATTAGGGGACCTTCCCTACCCCTCCGGTGAGGGGTCTTCATCTGTATCTCCTTCTGTACCCATCTTTTCCTCACCTCCTTCATCTTTGTCGAATTCTAGTGATCAGGCTAGTTGCTCTTAATCTTCTAGTTTTAAAACTCATGGGGTAGCTTCACATAAGAGATCCAAGGGTAAGCAAATTCCCCGTAGATTCTTGTTGGAACTAGCTAGAAGGTGCCGGGCATGCTTAGCTCTTCCCGAATTTCTGGAGAATCCAATTATCCTGCCAGAAACTGAATATGAAGATACTTGTGTTTTTAATGAGGGTTTTGGTGTTTATGAGATCATGAATGATGAAGACCCTATTGAAGAGGGGGATGAAGGTTATGAAGAATATGAGGACGAGGCCGATGCTTTTGCCAATGGCATGAGAAGATTCGATGAGCCATCAGCCTCAGTAGAAGAACCTACCAAAGAAATAAATCTAGGTACTGAAAAAGACCCTAGGATTGTCCTCATTAGTAAGAACTTACCGCCGTCCGAAGAGGAGGCGCTCATTTTGGTTCTTTAAGAATACAAGGACACGTTCGTATGGAGTTATGAAGATATGCCGGGACTAGATCCTGCGCTTGTTGAACATCGACTTACGCTTAAGCCAGGGTCCATTCCGGTCAAACAGCGGTTGAGACGTTTCCACCCTAATATGGCATTAAAAATGAAAGAAGAGGTCGATAAGCTTCATAAGACTAGATTCGTTAGAGTTGTCCTCTATCCCAATTAGATGGCTAACATCGTCCCAGTCATGAATAAAGATGGAAAGGTGCGGATTTGTATAGACTTTCGGGACCTTAACCACGCGTGTCCTAAAGATGACTTTCCCCTCCCTCATATTGATGTTTTAATCGACAATACGGCAGGATATGAGACTCTCTCCTTTATGGATGGCTTTTCAGGTTACAATCAGTTTCGCCTGGCGAAAGAAGATCAAGAGAAAACATCGTTCACTACACCATGGGGAACTTATTGCTATGTGATCATGCTCTTTGGACTTAAGAATGCTGGAGCCACCTATCAAAGGGCTATGATGGTATTTTTTCATGATATGATCCACATTTATATAGAGGTGTACGTTGATGATCTGGTAGTAAAATCAAGAACAAGGATTGAGCATCCCAGGGTTCTAACTAAAGTCTTGCAAAGAGCACAGGAGTATCAGCTAAAAATGAATCCCAAGAAGTGCGTGTTTGGTGTTTCATCAGGAAAGTTGCTTGGGTTCATCGTAAGTAAGAGGGGTATCGAGATTGATCCCAACAAGGCGAAGGCCATAAGGGAAATGCCTCCTCCCAAGAATTTGAAAGGAGTTCGAGGATTGATCGGGAGGTTGCAATTTATTCGCCGATTTATTTCCCAGCATTCACAAAGATGTAGGCCGTTCTATGAGCTTACTAAGCTGGGAGTCAAGTTTAATTGGGATGACAAGTGTCAGACAACTTTTGACGGATTGAAGGATTATCTCTCAAATCCTCCTGTCCTGAGGCCACCAGTTCCATGCAAACCGCTTGTTCTTTACATTTCCGTCCTGGATGACTCTGTAGGAGCTGTCCTAGCCCAAGTTGACGAAGAAGGAAAAGAAAGGGCAGCCTACTACTTGTCAAAGCTTCTCAACCCCTGTGAGCAGAGGTACTCAGCCATAGAGAAGACTTGTGCTGCCTTAGTCTGGGTAGTTCAGAAACTCAAGCATTATTTCTTAGCTCACGAAATTCATCCCATTGCTCGTATGAATCCAATCAAGTTTCTTCTTGAAAAATCCATTCTCACCGACCGATTAGCACGATGGTAAAGCTTCCTTTCTCAATTCGATATTATCTACATTCAGCAAAAAGCGATTAAAGGCTATGCCATAGCAGAACATCTTGCTCATCACCCTCTCCCTAGATTTGACCCTGTTCGCTCAGAGTTTCCAGATGAGGAACTAATGTCCGTCAATCAAATCGATTCGATGTGGACGTTACATTTTGATGGAGCTTTGAATTCAAAAGGAAAAGGGATTGGCATTGTTCTTCTATCACCGGAGGGTATCACTATTCCGCTCGCCTCTCAGCTTGCATTTCCAGTTACAAATAATATAGATGAGTATGAGGCTCTTCTGGCCGGACTGGAGGCCGCTCATCAATTCGGTGTTACCCAATTGCGGATTGTAGGTGATAGTCAGCTTATTCTTCACCAAGTACTCACCAAGTGCCATACGCTCAATCCTAAACTCAAACCCTATCAGGAATTGACTTCTACTTATACCAATCTTTTCACCAAATTAATCTTCGTTCACGTTCCTCATGATCATAACATTTTAGCTGATGCTCTCGCTTCTCTTGCATCTTCTTTGGTTTTCCTTCCCGAAAAGGATTCCCATTCTATCATTGTTCACAAGCGGCTCACTCCAGCTATTAAGGATGTAACTTTCCTTAGTGTTAAGGAGGAGGTGCTTAGGAAGGTTAAGCAAGGTGGAATCATTGAGAATAAGGAGGTCATGCTGTTGGATTTAGAGGAAGAATTGAATGATGAAGAAAAGCCATGGTATTACGAGATTGCTAAGTATTGCCAGGATCAATCCTATCCTGAGGAGGCCACGGCTGAAGAAAAGAAAGCCATTCGAAGAGTTGCTCAGCGATACACCCTGATTGGCGGTGTGCTCTACAGAAGAGGTCTCACCGGAGTTTTATTAAGGTGCCTAGGTGATGATGAATCTTGGAAAGTCATGGAAGAAGCGCATTCAGGAGTGTGTGGTGGTCACGTCAATAGTCAGATGCTTGCTAAGAAGATTCTTAGGCTAGGCTTCTATTGGCCCACTCTAGAAGAGGATTGTTCCATCTATGTTCGAAGGTGTGTTAAGTGCAACTGCATGCCGATAAAATTCACTCTCCTGCTTCTTCACTCCATCCTATGTCCTCCCCATGGCCTTTCTCTATGTGGGCTTTCGATATCATTGGACCCCTTGGTGATCCGAACCTACTCACAAAACCAAAGTCATTTATACTCACGGCCACGGAGTACTTCACCAAGTGGGCGGAAGCATAAGCTTACGTGGAAATAAAAGCGTCAACCGTCTGCAAATTTATAATGAAGAACATCATCGCAAGGTTCGACATCCCAAGTACCATCGTCACCGACAATGGGCCACAATTCATCTCTCAGAAGCTTCAGGACCTCTGCAACAGGTATAACATTGCATTACATCATTCATCTCCTTATTATCCGCAGGACAATGGCCAGGTAGAGGCCACTAACAAAACTTTGACCAAGATTATTAAGAAAACATGTGAGGCTAATAAATTTGCAGACTGGCCAGAAAAGCTGGTTGAAGCTCTTTGGGCCTATCACACTTCTATTCATACCCCTACTGGGCAAATCCCTTTCGCCCTTACTTATGGAATGGAGGCGGTAGTCCCTTATGAGATTCTTATCCCTTCTCTACGAGTACAATTGGACAAGGAGCTCCCCATTGATGAGCGTCGCAAATCTCTCCTTGCTCAGTTGGAACTGCTAGACGAGAAGCGTTTGGCCACCGCCGAGCATGCGCATATTTATCAAAACAGGCTTCCACGATTTTATCAAAAGAAAGTAATTGAGAGAAAATTCAAAATCGGTGAAATGGTAATTAAAAGAATCTTCGTAAAACCCGGAGGGCCTCGTTCAAAACTTCAACCTAACTGGGAAGGGCCCTTATTTGTCATAAAAGATGTTTATCTTGACAACGCTTACAAGTTAATTAATGCTGAAGGTGAAGAGCTAGCTCACCCCTGGAATGGTCTTTACTTGAAGAACTATTATCCCTAAAAAAAGAAAAGAAAAAAGAAGAAAAAGAAAAGAAAAGAAAAAATAAAAGAAAAATCAAAATAAAAATAAAAAAATATTGCATGCTAGTACGGTACATAGGCCGCGAGCCCGAAAAATCAAAATCCTTAATTTATTCTTCAGTCTTGATGATTTAACTTTGAGGTCAACTCCTGCACACACTACACGCTTTACTTTTAAACTCGAGCGGCCTGGAATTCGAGGAAAGTTTGACCCAAACTAAGAGTATACAAACCTTACCTATTCTCTCCTCTTCGGCTCACGAGAGGGAGTAGGAGTCAGGGAGTACTAACCAAACCTGTCCGCCGCCCTAGTAGGTGGAAGTCAGGGCCCAAAAGGGGACAAAATGCTTAAGCCCAAGTACAATTAGGTCTCTATCTGTTTGAAGAAAAGAAAAAAGAAAAAAGAAAGTCGAAACAAATGAAAAGCATGTCAAGAGGGCAAAGTCCCGGCAGGGAAAACCCTGATCGTAAGCATGTATGAATAAGTGCAAAAAGAGCAACAAAATTTCCCTAAGCCGAAGACCGAATCCCAACGGGCATTAGGACAGGGGAGGAAAGTTTCCCCATTCTCAGAAACCTCCCGTGAGCTTCCTTAACTTATTCTTCCCTTCTTCCTCCTTGGTAGGTTACAAGCTCAAAGCATGGCGAAGACCGACTAAGAAGGATGGGCCACGAGAGAACATAAGTAAAAGTACAAGTATTCAAGCACGTTCACCCTTTGTTAAACCTTTAAAGAAAGATGAATTCAAGATGGTGATTATGTAAGGTTTAAGGCCATGCTGTGCCCAGTCCCATTAAAAGGAAAAAATTATTTTTCTTAAAAATAACGCCCTCTTAGTAGGCGTCTTTTTCATAATCCCCGACTCCTTTAAGGTCGTCATTTCAAAAAAAAAATAAAGAAAAAATTAAAATGATCTTTTAATTCACGCCCTTTCAAGGGGCGTCATTTAATAAATTCACGGCTTTGTCGATGTCGTCATTTTTGATGATAAAGATAAAAAAATGATTTTCTAAATAAACGCCTTTCACTTCGGCGTCAATTTTACAATCAGCGCCCGTTTGCGAGGGCCTCATTTTTAAAATATAATAAAAAAATAAAAAAAGAAGAATAACAAAAAAAGTCAAGCCTGCTGCTGCTCATTATCTCATATGCTTGATTGCATCTTTGTGTGGACATCTTTTTATTTTCAAGTTGACATCTGCTTGCTTGCATGCTGCATTTTCTTATATATTTTTTTATTATTCACTTTTATTAATTAGATGCTTGGCCCCTTGACCCATCAACAAGGTCAAAGAAGAGGCAACCCCTTGCTTATTGAGCAAGGGGCCAAGCCGGACATATGGATTAATCTGTTTGTTTAAGTATGAACTACAGGGGCAGGGCAAGAACGGGCGAGGATGAACGAAAATGAAAAAGAAAGTGATAGCAAAGGCAAGTACACAAGTCCACAAGTGCTCAAAGTAACTCAGGTAACAAAAATTTTAATTTCATATATATATCAATGTATATCTGAGTACAGGTGTGAGGGTGGAGGGGTACAAGTAAGTCTCTCTCAACTATCGTCTCCACCCTCCTCTCTCCTACTCTCTACCTCACCATCGTCGTCCCGACGAGGCACTCGTGGAGGGGGCATAGACCCCCGGGAAGTAGCTGGAGCTCGAGCCTGCTCCTCTGCCTCGCTCCTCTACCGAAGAGAGGAACCAGCTACAAAGGTAGAGCTGGTGAACACGTACCCCGTAGCTCTCGCTCGGTCCCGGCCCCGCTGTAACTGCTCCTCGGTCGACCGTAGCCGCTTCTGAGTGACGACTAGTTGGATCCTCAAGTCCGCAAGCTCCCGCTCGCGTGCTGCCTTCTGCTCACGGCCCTCCTCTCGCTCCCGGGCACGCTCCCTGCGCTCCATCTCCAGGGTGACTCTCAGCTCTGCCACATCCTGAGGTAGCTCCTCTCACCGCCTCAAGGCTCGCTCAAGCTCCGTGACTCGCTACTCACGGATGGTCAGCTCCGTCCCAGCTAGTGCAGCCTGGGTAAGTGCCGCCTGTAACTCAGAAGTCTGCAACCAATTAAACAAATCATCAGTTACACATTTAATTCAATAATTCATGAAATAAGCGACTGAAATAAAATCTTTATTAACTCACCCGGGTAGCCATCGTGCGCTATCGTGCCTCGATGCAGGTAAGCGAGGCTCGGAGCTCCTCAGTCTGTAAAACACAATTTTTTATCAACACATAATAACATATAATTAAATGTGAAGCTAAGTTTGAGTTTGAGTTTACCCGTGTTGCGAGGTCGCGCTCTGCTGCCTCGGCCCGTGCCACCGCTCCAGCTAGCTGCTCTGCTAGTGCAGTTGTCTCTGCACTAGGCCCCCTCGAGATGGAAGCTCCTCCCGTCTCTCTCATCGCCGCTCCCTGCTGGGCACGCTGCATTCATTGAGATTGTCAGTGGCTAATCATCAATAATTCAGGAATTCATTTGCATATAGATAATTTAAACACTCACCAGAGTCTGTAGGTCTGTCCGCGTAGTAGCCTGCTGGGCCTCCAAGCTGTGGAGGTAGGCCTGCATGTCCATCGCCGCTATGTCTTGTGCATCCTGCATTCATCCCACATATCAGTCGCATAATAGACATATAATTTGCAAAAAATAAATTAAAAATAAGTGCATGCATACATACCCCTAAGACCCTCATCTGGGGTCGGCCGGCGTAAACCTCCCAGTAGAGTCAGAGGTACTCAGAGCTATCTGCCGCCTGTGAGGTGACTCGTGTCCCACCACGCTGCCAGTCAGTGTACTGGTCAGGGAACCAGACTCTCCAGTCGATCGCCTTCGTGCGACCGCATGTCTTCTTGCCTATCCCCCAGGGCTCTCCTACCTCGACCCACTCCTGGTGTAGGCCGAGGGTCCTCATCACCAGCCTAAGCCATAACGGCTCAATCTCGCTCAGGCAATGAACCCAAAGCTTGTGCCCAAAGCTCGGTCGGCCCACTACGACCCAGGGCTGGCCCTCGTCAGTCATCCCCTTATAAGGTCTCCACACCACCTGCATTCACAAACATGCATCATCATATCCCATCATCATCATTTCATAAAACAAAAAAAAAATTGCATCATATTTAGCATGCATACCAGTGAGGTAGGGTAGTCACGAAACTCCCTCCGTAGAACTCGCAACTCGTAGGCGAGTGGCGCTCCGGTCACGACCGGTAGCCAACACCGTGCTAGAGGGAAGGATCCCTCATCTCCGGGTCGAGGGTCGACACGCCCCATCGGCATATATAGGTGGCTCCATATCTGCATCCATGCATTGCATTAGTAAATCATTCACATACATTAAAAAAGAAAGAAAAAAAAGAAAGAAAAGAAAGAAAAAATGCATACCTGAAGAAAAGGTGAGAAGTCGCTGACAGTCGTCTCTCGACCTGTCCCTATGGATAAGTCGGCCATCAGGTGCGCCAGCAACGCTACTCCCCAGGCGTATCTGCCGACGCCCTCTAAGTCCTCAATAATACCTAGGAATCAGCAGTTGATGATGTCGCCCTTCGTGTCGAGTAATAACCTCCCGAGCATCAGGAATAGAAACCTCCTCAAATCTCGATCTGCTCTCTCTCTCTCTCTCTACTGGGTCCTGGCAATAGGCAGCACTAGCCCCATCAATCAACCTCTGTGAGAACTGCTCTAGAGACTCCCTCGACCTCTGCCTAGAATCACCCAACCCCATAGCAATGGTAAGATCGGTGCGGTAGATGGTCCTACACTCACTCGGCGTCTCGTAGACTGTCTCTAACCCTAGCAGCCTCTGTGTCAACTCGCTATAATCAGGTAGGGTGATCCCGCTCACAGCCTCGCCGTCCACCCTCAGCCCGGTGATCCTAGCAACATCCTCTAGGCTAGGAACCATGTGACCCCATGGCATCAGGAATGCCCAGCTAGTCCTATCCCATCTCTCCCTAAGCACCTGGATCAGGGGTAGGTCAGGTCTCACGGGCTCTATGCGAAGAAAGGGTCCGAACCCCATGGCATCTACCCTGTCCCTCTGAAAGTCTGGAAGCCCGTAGTAAGCTGCTCGAACTTGGACCCGGGATATCCGAGTCCTCATCAACCCCTGCAAACAACAAAAGAACATTTTCACTTAATTTTTATATAAGTTTATCATGTGGATATTCATCGGCTGTTTCAATTTATCTTCTGTTGGAATTGACGACCTATCCTAGGCCGTGACTTATTCAATTGACGCCCCTGAGGGGAGCGTTGTTTTAAAATGGGTTTTTGGTGATTTCATGCGTAATTTGAATTGACGACCACCCCTGGGTCATTGTTTGTTTGAGTAACACCCCTATGGGGGGCACTGTTTTGAAGTTCATTTTCAATTTTGAAATGATAATTGTGATAATTTTAAATTGACGACCAACCATGGGTCATTATTTGTTTAAGTGACATCCTTGTGGGGGGCGTTGCTTTGAAAGTAAGTTTCTGTCTTGCACCATGATCGTGAAAGTGTTTTTAATTGACGACCACCTCTTGGTCGTCGTTTAATGAATTAACGTCTCGGTGGGGGGGCGTTATATTTCTGAGGTGTTAAAAAAATATAACAGTGCACATAATAAAAATAAAACAGAGATATATATCAAAAATAAAAGAAATGGCATGGAAATTAACAGCAAATGATGAATAAAACATGATATTTCTAATTGACGACATGCTGTAGGGCGCGGATTCATAAATTATCATTTTTTAGAAAATAAAAATAATTTTAATTGACGACCTAGGGAGGGTCGTTGTTTTAATTGACGGCACCCACTGGGGCGTCATTTGACTGTGTCACTGGTCTTCCCTTCACCGAGGGCTATGGAAATTGATGAAAAATTAAAATAAAATTAAAATTTAATTGAAATGAGGGCTTTGGGTGCGGTACCTACCTTGCTTCGTTCGGGCGTTAGAAGCCCTCCGCGGAGTGGTTGTCGGGGCTGCCGTGGCCGCCGTGGTTGGCCGGGCCGAGGGGGCGCTACCGCCGCCAGTGGTTCTTCTTCATCGTCGTCGTCTTCTTCGTCCTCTTCTTCATCCTCGCCATTGTTTTCTTCTTCTTCTTCTTCGCTCCCATCGTCGTCTTCCCCTTCGTTGGCGGTTTCTTCTCCTCCGGCATGCTCCACCATCAGAGCGTCTTCGGCCGCCGCGGGAGCCTCCTCACCTGCGTGTTCGTCGTCGCCGAGGTCCACGACGTCAAGGGTGGTGACCCTCTGCCGCTTGTGAGTGCCTCCAGCCATGGGTTAGAGGGTAGAGAGAGTAGAGATGGAGGGAGAGGGGGAATAGAGAGAGAGATGGGTAGAAATAGGGGCTCGGTTAGGGTTTGTGAGGGAAAGGAGACGAAGGAAGGAGAAGAAGGAGGGAAATAGGGTTTAACGGTCGAAAAGATTTGACGCCCTGAGGGCTATCGTCTCTATATTAATTGACGGCCTATGCTGAGGCGTGGTTTCAGTATTTGACGACCCGAGACTAGGCATCATTTATATTTGCATGGGAACTCATAACCGTCGTCAGGCGCATTAATGAGAAGGTGATTGATGTGATCGATCCTCATGATTACTATTTAGAATTGACAACATTGTAAGCAGGCGTCAGTTTTTTAAGGCACGACATAAATGAGGGCGTCATTTTTATGAAATTGCGGAGTTATTTTGAAAATATTTTAAGGAAATTAAAGCGATTAACGTCTTTCCTTGAGGCGCGAATTAATAGACGCCTGTTTGGATAAGCGTCAATTATGATTTTATCTATTTTTAGATAATTGATTAAAGGAAATGGGCGACATGCGGTAAGGCGCGGGTTGAGGAATTGACACCATTAGTGGAGGCGCGTCTCAGAACAGAGAGCCCGAGGCTTCGTTTTATCAGACAGAATCACTGAATTAGAAGATAGAATCATATATGACATGTTATTTTGGCTCAATTAAAGGAAAAATCCTTTTATTTCATTTGATAAAGAATCATTATTACATTCACTGAGCCACCGTGGGCCTTATTTTCTTAAGTGCTATTACATAAGATTTGCATTGGTTCTCTTCTTCTTCAACATATGTCTTGGACCTATGGAGAAGTCCAACCTTCCATTGAGCCATGATTGTTTTGACTTCTTCTTGATCTCCACTTGAGCCTAGTTCCCTCCTCTTAAGTGGTGGAAGATGAGAAGGTTCTTCAAAAGTGTGTCGAGGTAATCCAAGCTGTGGGAGGCACCGATGAGCATTGTAGAGGACGAAGTCGTTCCCGCCGATCAATCGAAGCTCTATGCCGGAGGAGAGTCTTGAGCGAAGTTCTTGGGTCTTTAGAAACCCCGGTGTGCAAGTAAAGACACTCTTGGGCATGGTTTTGAAGTAGTTCCTCCATTCAGTCCTTTTCTTGAGCTTTGGCACCCGATTAGTCACTCTGTCACATAGGCCTAGAGAATCCGTCATATACCGAAGAGGCCTTTTAGAGAAGATTTTTGAGGCCGGTTGAGTTTCTTGGCGTGGGTCAAACTTTAGGTGGAGGTCCACCCAACAAGAAAGGAGTAGCATTGACCCATAGAGAGGCCGCCCCAAGGAAGTCGATGTGAGGCCATTATATAGGTTGGCTAGTACCGCCGGTCCTATTCTTTTGCCTTCCCATATGCTAGCTATGGTCCTTAAGTGGCATTCTTCTAGGTGGTCTTCTATTGAAGGGAAGAGGAGAGCTCCTACCATGCATACAACAAAGCCTTTCACCACTCTCTCCAACAAGTGTTCTTCCTCTTGGGCTTTGTCCATATTTTTGTATACCCATGAGGCTAATTTCAAATGATTGATTCCTTTGTAGGCTTTGATTTGGTTCACTAGATTTGGGTTTGGTATGAGGCTAGTGAGCATGTCATGTGCATTTATTGGTTTGATCATGCTAGCCATCTTTGACTCTTCTCCTTGCTTCATCTTTCTTAATCCAAGGAGCATCTCTACTTCCTCTAAGAGAATGGTGGCTTCAAAGGTAGGAAAGAGGAAAGTATGTGTGTTTGGATGCCATAATTCTATAAGTGCTCCTATAGAGGCCCAATCTAGGTAGATATCATCATAATGGGTAGCATGCGTTACAAGGCCAAGAAGGTTCCATCTACTAAGGAAAGACCTCATATCTAAAGAAAGTTTAGAAAGGAGTAAGGGGAGCCACTTGATTCTTAAGAACCTCCTTGGTCCTGGTACATTTGGGTAATCCTGAAAGCATAAAAGGAAAAAGAGAAGAAGAGAAGAGAATGCAATTAGAATTTTTGAGAGGAAGAATGAAATAAAAGCTTTAAAATAAAACAAACTCACCTGGCCTTTAACTATCCTCCCGCTAATGTGATTTGCAACTTCAGAGATCCTAGGAAATCCCATCCTAGGTTTCTTATAAGGCCTATGTATCATCATCATCTTGTCCATCCCTTCTTTCGGTTTGAGGGAATTCCTGCGGTTCCCCTGTCTACTGCTTCCAGTTCTATTGATTTTGAGTGTTTTGCTGTTCAGTCAGTCGATGAGTATGGTAGAGGATGCATCACCTTTTATAGTGATTCGGAGCTTTTGGCTAGCCATTTAGAACATTAGTTTGTGTTCGAGTGAGAATTAAGTCACTCGAGGTTTGATTCTGAACAGGGAACGGAGCATCGTTGCTTATGGTTAATTGACGACGTATACCTTGGCGTCATTTCTTTGAGTAGCGACATTATCAATGTCGTCATTTATTTAACGCCTCTATGCCAGGCGTCATTTTCGGTCCGATACCAAGTCTAATGGCGATTTTAATTAACGCCTCAATGACCGTCGTCATTTATGATTTTGACGCCATTGCATAGGGTCATCTTTTCCTGGGTTTACGTCTTTTGAATTGCTTTACAGCATGATGATTATTCATGAACTTAAGTGCTTTATTTCTTGATTAATCATTTATGACACGCACTTATGATCATAGTTTGAGCTTTATTGAGCTGAGCTAATAATTTTTGAGCATAGAAAAGTGCATGTTATGCAAGTCTTGAGACAATTGGATTTTCTTCCGCTGGTAACTGTGGACGCGGATTTTTTTTTGTTTGTTTTGTTTATTCTTTTGTTTCTATGGTTTATTTATTGGCGTGCCAGTCACATATGTGACGATTTCATTGTGCGCTCGATCTGACTTGGTCAGTCGATTGTGAGTGATCGTGTCTGGACCAAAAGTCCGTCATACCATAAAGGTTATGCCGTTAATTACGTCCTCCCTAAGAAGGACAACCCTTGATTAAACGCCAAAGACAGGAGGAAAGTAGCGGCAAGATGAGATTCGAATGAGTGTGCTAGTTTACTTGCAGAACGTTAAACGGACTGAAGAATACATCGAGTACGGAGCAAATCCGACGGCATATCCCTATTATCTTGGACCATGCCAAGTGGGAATAGGAAGCCATCCATGCAGCAGCAGGATGGGATCCATCAAAGATCGGGCATATTTGACCCGGAATTCAAAGGGGGACCGATGTACCAAGGTACACCACACTCTGATGCGGTATTTTATTAATATCCCCCTTTGCAAGGGACCACCGGGGGACATGCAGAGGCAGGACTCCGTGGGCCAGCGAGGTTCAGAGAGAATACCATAGTTACCTGATGTGGTATGTATGAATTTCAACAGCATGTCCCCTTAGCTTGGATTATGCCAAGAAAAGATAGGCCACCATCCACGGGGTGCCGGGATGACGACCAAAGGAGAAAGGCACCAGGCCCGGGGGCACTGCTTGCATTCATAGCATCGATTGATGTTCCCTTGGAACCCATCAGAGCACATGTAGTGACATAGCTCTTTGGGTCCATAAGGCTTACAGAGAAATCTGGATCGGAACTGAACAATGTAGGGGAGGTCCTCCCCATTACTATATCTCCTCAGGGAGTATGCAATGATCTCTAAACGTCCCCCAGACAGATGTATGGAGAGATCAAAGGGTTAGAAGATGATGGTACAGAGGTGGATCTCGGTCTGGGTTTGTTGGCCAAAGACAGAGGGTTTCGGTATAGGAGACAAAGTGGCCCAAAGGGGGTTCTCGACATAGAGACAGAGTGGCCAAAGGGGGTTCTCGGCATGGGCTTTATTGGCCAATAGAGGGTTCTCGGCGCAGGAGACAAAATGGCCTAAAGGGGGTTCTCGGCATGGGTTTTATTGGCCAATAGAAGGGTCTCGGCGCGAGAGACAAAATGGCCTAAAGGGGGGGGGGGGTTCTCTGCGTGGCTAAAAAAAGGGAAAGGGGAGCACTCGGCCGTGAGGTTCCCAGCACGCTGGAGGCCGCGCCGAGAACTATTCACCGCGCAGAGGGATGTTGGCGCCGGGAAGGCGATGGGTTTAGGTGTCGAGAGGATTTGTAGGGTTACGATGCTCTGTTCTGGGGATTTTTCTTGGGATTCAGGCAGAAGGCTGGGGGATTTTAGGATGTAAATAAGGAAGGGATTAAGGGTTCTGCCAGGCTAATATCAAGGAATCACAAGGACAAAAGGGATTCGAGGGATCAGAGTCATCAGGCGTTCAAAACCCTCTGGAATTGACTTTATGCCATTCATGTAGCCGACCGTCCAAGGGAGTCGAATTCACCCAGAGACATTCGTCAGGGCAAAGCAGCGATCAACGTAGCCTGAGCTTTATTCCTTGCTTATGTACGAGCGAAAGACCATGAGATAGGCTGTCTCAGGTCCCGCTCATAATCAAGGAATCTACAGTCAGATATAGCTGTCCAATCGGAAGGAGCAGGCAGTGAGGAGAGGAACATCGGAGGTTGAATCTGGAACTCGACAACCCATGGGATTGAGTGAGGAGCTCCGTAGTCTCTCTAAACGATCGAGGGAATCAGACTAACCTGAGAAAACCCGTGCGCGGATGCATAATCCAATAGAAGATCACTCATTCATCTCCGACAGATATAAAAGAGGAAGGAACAGCAACACGATCATTCAGAGAATGGACTGCTCACACTCCAAACCAGAGCGGGGAGCGGAGGTCTTATTCATTCATCTAAGGTATTTAATACACATAGCCCGGTATGACCAGATCAGGAAAATTGGGGGGTAGCATGCCCAAAGAGAACACGGATGAACACAATATGCATCGGAGAAAGGAAGACAAAGAAAGATGGGGGAGGGCGGAGCATTGACTCCTCTCCCTCCCCTTACAGCAGACCTTCTCCTCCTTCTCTCGATCTCCTAGCAGCCGCCGGTTTCCTGGAGCTGGGTGTGGGCTTCTCTCTTCCTTTCTTTGGGTTTCTGGCTATCTTCTCTTCTGTTCCCCTTTCTCTCTCTTTTCTCTTCCCCCTCTCGTTTCCTCGAGAGAAAAGGGGTCTTTATAGCACAGCCCCTCTTCCCCTCTCGGCATGATCACCTCGGCACGCAAACGACGAGCTCCCGGCGCGCCTTAGTCGAAGGCAAGAGGCTTCCCGGCGCCAGATGATACAGCTTCCCGGCGCCCCTCCCCCACATGGGCTTTGGGCTCCCGGCGCCATAGACTGGCGAGCCTGTTTAGAGCTTTTAATACTTTTCACTTCCTCATCAGTAGGCTTGAGCTGTTGAAGCTGCCTAACCTGCCTTTTCATTTATCAGTTCTTCGAATCTGTCAGAACAGGTGAAGGCCCCTTATTTAGTGAGTTGACATAATCTTATCAGAATATTTCTGGAGATTTTCATCAGTCAGTAGACCGCAGTTCTTCATCAGTACTGCCATCTGAGCGACGACAATACCGGACATCAGCTTGACCGGGAAAGGCCTCAGCTGGGTGATAACTTTAGTGACGACTCTTCTGTAATTCTGGCTTTGCAGGAATTCCTGAGAGCTTCATGTCTGGTTCAATCTTATCTTCGGTCTCATCTTTGTTCTCAGTTATATTTCAGGTGTCAACAAATGCCCCCCACTTGCAGGTAGCGGGAGTGCAAAATAAATGACACGGTACTTGCAGGTGTACATATCCTTCAGCATCTGAACCCCTTTCTCGGGTTGACATTATTAGTCACCTTTCATCTTCAATTTGAAAGCTTCTTCGCATTGACATTTCTTGTATTTCCTTTCAATTTCTTTGAATTTCTTCCCGTTTCTTTGGCTTGGATGATCCCGGCGCGAGGACAACCGGTTCCCGGCGCAGGGGCTTCTCGGCGCCTGACTTCTCGGCGTGCCCGGTCACGGGGGTTCTCGGCGCGCCTTTTGGCCTAACGGGGCTCTCGGCCTGCCCATTTTCGGAGGGCTTTTTGAATTAGGGGGGGGGGGTTCTCGGCGCGCGTTTCATCGAGCCGAGAACCTGTTCGCTCGGGCTCCTATTTAGGGCGCCGAGTCCCTCTTCTCTTCTCATTCTTCACCATCTCTTCTCTCTCTTCAATTTCTTCTCATCGGTGCGAGCCTCTCCCCCTCTCGGCCGTTCCGTTTTCCTTCCCGGCGTATACTTCGCTCTGTAGGGCATTGTTTTGGGATTAAATCCCTTTTGTTCCCGGGATCACTCCCTCTTGGTGGGTGACTCCCTATCTTCTTTGGGCAGACCCTGAATAAGGGGAGGTGCTGCCAAAATTTTCATAGGGTTTCATATTACAATCTTTACAAGACTGCCTCTTGTTTTGGGATTTTCATTCACATCTCTTCTTTGACTGCAGTCACTGCAATGGCTTCCGGTTCCGCTGCTGCATCTTCTGGAGCCGTCGGAACAAGCTCGTCAGCCCAGCCAGACATATCGCGGGCTGTAGTAAACTGGCTGAATGTGCACAGTTTAGACTTCGGATATGACAAAATTGCCGCCGTTGACGAATCTCTGATTCTGAGACGGATACAGTATCAACGTCCAGGGTATATTCCACTGCAACTGAGACATGCTTCAGACGGGGTGACAACTACCGGCCGGATTTCCCGAAAGACCGCCACTTGATGCCGTTCATCCGAACCTTTACAGTGGGTGGCATGCGAGACTATCGGATAGCTCGTGCAGTTGAAGCTGCTATACTAGCTGAGAGGGACAGTCTGAAGGAATCAGTGTATCGTGGCAAAGCTATCTATCTTCCCGGGGAGAAGCGTGACTGGGATGCAGTCCTCGGCATATCGGAGCTGGAGCCGGAGAAGAAAATGTTGACCCGGGCCCCGGAATTCACACCTGCCCGGTGGGATAATGCTAGTGGCCGAGTTCATAGGGAAAAGCCTGGCTATGGTTTATTCCTGGCACCGATAAAGTGGGGATACCGTGAAGAACCTTTTGTGCTGAATTGTTCGGCCGTCCAGTTCAAGTATCATCTAGCTGCTGGTTGGTTTGGAGATACCAAGATCACTGACGCCCACCTATTCCGGGTGGGAGCGGTGGAGTTCACCGAGTTTGTTTTAAAGGAATACGCCCCTCTACTGATCAGAGCCGGGGTATATCACAGTGTCTTTGCTTCTAGATTCCGCTATCCCATATCCCGAGGGTTATGCTGTGGAATGTTCGAAGTATTCTGCCCTTTGTTCAACATATTTTATACAGCAGAGGGTGAAACATCTCTCGACCTCTGGAGTTTGTCACAGCTTTCTGGTCTGCCTATTGACGGCGAGCCGTATGAAGAGGTCTGCTTGGCAGATTCTGAGAAGGATAGCTCCGATGGCGAAGGCAAGTATTCACTTGGCTATTCCTACCGGTATTTAATGAAGGCCTATCGCTCCATCTGTCTGGCGTATAGTAGAGGATCCTCCAAGGGTTACCATCCTCGAGAGAAAGGCAGCAAGCTGAGGGTCCGGATAGGGCAGTGGATTCAGTATTTCTTCGACGGTCCCCTAAAATATGCAGACTTCCCTTCCATGGGTCCGACTGCCAGCAAGCAGATAAGGGCTTCTCGCTATAAGTCAGCGTTACCGTCTTCATTGCGCCGTGTAGGCAAAGGTGGTCCAAATCCAGCAGGGGTGGACCTGATCACACATTGTGCGGCTTACTTCACATTCTGGTTGTGCACTTTTGCTCTCCCTCAAGGGGACGAGATAATCATTCGGCCCGAAGCCATATACCCGGCATGCCAGATGGCCTGGGGAATGAGGCTGTCACTTTGCCCAGTGGCCTTGTGTTTAATCTACAAATCTTTGGGGGATCTGTACAAGCATCGGACTCCCCGCTCTTTGAGGACCGTGGGCCCTTTTCATTTCTTCAATGCCTGGGTCTGCAGTCTGTTTCCTGAATTGGCTCCTAGAACTCTGCAGGCAGATACAGTATTACCCAGAATGATTGAATTTGCCAGTGCTGAACCTGGCTCTTTCTCTGATCAGTTGTTCAAAATAAGGGGCCGACTGATAAGGGTACCAGTGGATGCCCCTGGCAGCATTCATTTCTGGAGCTTGGCAGCAGGTTCAGCTCCTTTGGTTCACTCTCAAAGAGAATGCAAGATGGAAGAGGTAGAGACCTATGTTCACCCCGTTTCAGGGGCTAATGCTGTTCGGTCTATTCTGGAGCCGAGCTGGTCAGATGGGCCATGGCCATTCGGCCCAGCATTTTAGTTTTCAGAAAGGGTGGTCTACTTCTTCTGGAACCATATTACCCATTCCGCTTCGGGCGGAACTTTGGCTATGACCAGCATATCCCTACATCAGTTGCTCAGTTTCCCCTGGATAGCCGGGCCAAGCACGGGTCCACCATTGTCGGTGATGGCCGGTTGTGGTGGGATTTCTATCATCGCCAGGATGGCGCAGTTTTCAGAGTTCCCACTGTTTCCAACCGTGTCCCCCGTGTCACATCAGAGTATATCAAATGGTGGAACATTCGGACCAGCTTTTACAGGGATGGTAGGGGTGCATTCTGGGATGTGGCCGAGCGTTCTTTTTTGAAACAACAGCCCGGCCCAGTGTTTGATATCCCTGAGGCCCACCTGAAAAGGATTTATTCACAGCACCTGAGGGAGGCAGAGAACTATCTGGCCGAGCGTCGAGCTTTGAAGGAAAAAAGCTCCGAGCCGCCCGCTCCTGTCTTTGCTGCCATCAACGAAGACACTTTTATGAAGAACTTGAAACATCTGTGCCATGTAGGAGGCGCTCGTCTGGAGGCGCAACAGTACCCCTTCCCTGTTGAAGAGCCGCTCCTGACAGTAGTCCCTGGAAGGGTCCGACAGATAGATTTCATCCCTATAGGACGTTTGTGCGCAGGGAAGATAGGACTCAGACGTACTACAAGCACACGTCTTGGCTATTTGTTCTGCTGAATGTACATGGGTTATCTGCAGAGAGTCCGATAGCTAGCATATTGAATAAGCCATTGTTTATTTCTTTTCATTATGTCGACGGCTGGGGCATGGACCACCTCGACTTGTTTCGATGTCTTGATTTTCATGGTCATAGTGATCTGGCATCTTTAGTGGAGAAGTGCCAGACATTTGGTGATGTCTGTTGGCTTGTCAAGGAGGCTGCTTTCCGCTCCAAGGAGGTAGCTTATCTGTACTGGCCGCTTTCTGTCTTTTATGATGGCCCAGCAGGTATGATCTTTCCTTTCTGACTGTAGTGCTTTCTGTTAGTATTTAAACTCTGCATCTACTGATCTCATTGCTTCTTTGATGTCTTCAACAGATAGGCCAGATATAAAGCGACAGGGGCTTTACAGAAAAATCATTGCGCAAGCTGAGAAGCTTGCTTATTTCGAAGTCCCTGCAACAGCACCGACGACCACTCCCCTGCCTCCGGGCAAGAAGAGAAAGATTTCTGCAGTGAAGACTGCAGTTGGGAAGGCCAGGAAGGCTAAGAAGGCCCATGCTCGGTAGTCGGCTTCAGCAGTGACGGCCCCTGGGACTCCTCTTCTTGATATCCCCTCATTTGATGAGTTTGAATCTCAAAGGGAGGGCGCCCATACGTCAGTCAAGGGTAACATCAACAGCCTGCAGTTGTATCTTTCATCGTCTTTTGCTGAATTTTACAGAAATCTTCGAATCTGACCCCCCCTTTTTGCACAGCCCAAGAGCCAGTTGTGACACCTTCTGTGGTGGAGACCAGATTGCCCTCTCCCACGCCGGCTAGTGAGGCGGAGGGTAAGTGTGCTTTTTCATCTTCTCTTGCACATTTCGATTATTTGTTTATTGTCTCTCTCACGAACCTTTCCCTGCAGTGACGGCCGGTGAGGGGGCTGCAGTTATGGGAGCAGCTGGCGATATAACTCAGCCACAGGAGGGCCATAAGACCCAGATGAAACGGG
Source organism: Amorphophallus konjac (assembly GCA_022559845.1). Lineage (NCBI taxonomy): Eukaryota > Viridiplantae > Streptophyta > Magnoliopsida > Alismatales > Araceae > Amorphophallus > Amorphophallus konjac. The sequence goes on along the minus strand of CM040119.1, from coordinate 307,713,517 downwards.
GCCTTGTCCCTGTGAGGCGCATAGTTACCCGGTCCTCCTCCAGGCAGCCGTTAGGGACGCAAGTCCCGCCCGTGGATAGTGTGGAAATCTCTTCTAGCAGCTCCGCGACCGCTTCCGAGGCAGAGGGAGAAGGAGCAGGTTTCAGCGAGAGCGAGACGGAGGGTATCTCCAAATCAGAGGCCCCACTCGTATGTACTGCCATTGTTCCACTGTTCACCCCCTCCAAACTGCTGGTGCTGTCTTCTGAGGAGGAACTACAGGAAGAATTTGCTGGCTTGGACACCGAGGCAGATATAACTCCTCCCTTTGCTGCTTCAGCAGCGGAGCTTTCCTCTCCCCTGCACTCCTTTGAGGATATCGACATCACATTAGAAGTGGGTCTCTCTCCCTCTCCTCATTATTATTATATTTTTTATCTGCTGCTTGATGTTGCATTGATCTGTTCACAGGAATCCCCTGTTGCTAGCCCGGTAGCGACTGCAGCCTTTGAAGCCACTCTATCTGACACCTTGGCTATTGTTCCTGCTTCGTCAGCCGCCTGTGCAGGCGTTTCTGAGATAATTCGCCCTGTGCCGGTGAGGGTACAGTCTTCTACGGACTTAGCATTGCTGGACTTGAGGACCTCGGGGGAGAGTTCGGCCCTCATCCGGGTCTTGGATTTCAGAGCTGAGACGGACCCAGCTAGGGGTTCTGCCTTTATACCGGCCGCAGTGATGACCATTGCGCCCGAGTCAGAAATTACCATAACAATAATTATGGAAACTGAACTTTTACCTCTTCAGTCCGTGGCCCCTGCCGCCTTGACATTGAAGGAACTGGCCGTTGAAGCGGGGATGGAAGAAGGGGAGGCAGCTGCTACAGAGATCGGAGTATTGTCGATAACTGACCCAGAATCGATCTCAGTGCTCTCGGAATCTGAGGAGGAGGTGCCCCGAGAAGAGGATGCTGAAGGTGCAGATATTACATCAGGGACCCAGGAAACAACCACTCCGGTACTTGTTAAACTTGCCCCTGCGAGCATTCAAACAGCGGCCCTCGAGGAGATAGAGGTGGAAGGCCTCTCGGCCCCGTCAGAGGTCGCAAAGAGAGCCCAGTTTGCGCCTCCAGCAGACCTCCCGTCTTCTTCTTCCCAGCCAGATGTACACTATGGGCAGACATCGACAGTGAGGTGACCTTTGAAGTAACTCCATTTCCCCTTCCTGGCTTCGCTTCATCGAGAGTTTTGTCTGGCAAAATCTGGACATGCTGCGCCAGCTAGTGGAGTCCCAGCCCGGGCTGACTTATTTGCAGCTGAAGGAGATAGCCGAGCGCTTCACCGCCGGTTTACAGGCGATGGGCTGTCCCATGGAAATATGGGCCCAGCGGGTTCTGTTGTTGTTAAAATTTATACATCGCCGGGACTTCTTGGCACACATTATGTCTGACAGACTGGCAGCTTTGAAGCTGCAAAGGGTAGAGTGCAAATCTGAGCTGGAGAAAATGGACTCTGTTCTTCAGGAGCGCCAATGCCAACTGCAGTCTCTGGCGCAGCGGGAGCAGTTCGTGCGCAGCCGGATAACCATCCTGGAGGCTGAACTGTTTGATCTCCGAGCTGAACTGCCGCAGATAACAACTTCTCGGCCGCAGCTTGCGGAGGAAGTAGCTCTGTTGGAGGGGCAGGTGGCATCCTTTCAGGACGAGTCTGCTCGGCTACAGGAGGAGGAGGCTCGACTTCATGAGCTGGGGGCTGCCCCGCATTTAGGGCTTCTGGCCCTCGAAGACATATTCCGGTGCCCGTGAATATCTGTTTCCCTCTTTTTGTAATACAATTCCCCCTTAGGGGCCCTTCTTGTATTCCCTTTTTTGTTCAATGGAAAGGAATCTTTACACCAGTCTCATATGTGGTTTGTTCTTTACTTATCGCACCATCAATATTTCACGGCGATTTGGCAACGGTTTTAGCGGTCCCTATGCGAATAGCCCGTACCTAGCAGGAGAGCGTCCACCCTTGCAGAGAAAGGATGGGGGATTCGCTCCACCGCGCGACGGTATCCGGAGGGTGCTTAAACCCAATCCTGGGGGTAGCTGAATAAAAAAAGGTTTAGAACATCGTCTGGAACAAACGGATGGTTCATCTCGGACAGGTTTCAAAGCTGGTCGGGGCAATGTGCCAACCGACCAGTGACGGATTTTATCATCGATATTGGGTTTATATCGACGCAAAGAAGTTTTATAGGTTTCATCAGAATAGACATAAGGTCTAGACTGGGTAGACTTGATCATAGGTGGGACGTGAAAAGGGTATGTGGTTCCCATCAGAACGGACGTAAAGTCTGAACTGAACATGTTTCATCATTGGCCGGGCAATGTACCGATCGACCAATGGTTGGCTTCATCATCGATATGGGGTTTATATCGATGCAAAGGAATTTCATAGGGTTCATCAGGATAGACGTAAGGTCTAAACCGGATAGGGTTTCATCATTGATCGGGCAAGGTGCCGGTCGATCAATAGCTGGTTTCATCATCGATATTGGGTTTATATCGATGCAAAGGAATTTCATAAGTTTCATCAGGATAGACGTAAGGTCTAAACTGGATAGGGTTTCATCATTGATCGGGCAAGGTGCCGGTCGATCAATAGCTGGTTTCATCATCGATATTGGGTTTATATCGATGCAAAGGAATTTCATAAGTTTCATCAGATAGACGTAAGGTCTAAACTGGATAGGGTTTCATCATTGATCGGGCAAGGTGCGGTCGATCAATAGCTGGTTTCATCATCGATATTGGGTTTATATCGATGCAAAGGAATTTCATAAGTTTCATCAGATAGACGTAAGGTCTAAACTGGATAGGGTTTCATCATTGATCGGGCAAGGTGCCGGTCGATCAATAGCTGGTTTCATCATCGATATTGGGTTTATATCGATGCAAAGGAATTTCATAAGTTTCATCAGGATAGACGTAAGGTCTAAACTGGATAGGGTTTCATCATTGATCGGGCAAGGTGCCGGTCGATCAATAGCTGGTTTCATCATCGATATTGGGTTTATATCGATGCAAAGGAATTTCATAAGTTTCATCAGGATAGACGTAAGGTCTAAACTGGATAGGGTTTCATCATTGATCGGGCAAGGTGTCGGTCGATCAATAGCTGATTTCATCATCGATATTGGGTTTATATCGATGCAAAGGAATTTCATAAGTTTCATCAGATAGACGTAAGGTCTAAACTGGATAGGGTTTCATCATTGATCGGGCAAGGTGCTGGTCGATCAATAGCTGGTTTCATCATCGATATTGGGTTTATATCGATGCAAAGGAATTTCATAAGTTTCATCAGGATAGACGTAAGGTCTAAACTGGATAGGGTTTCATCATTGATCGAGCAAGGTGCCGGTCGATCAATAGCTGGTTTCATCATCGATATTGGGTTTATATCGATGCAAAGGAATTTCATAAGTTTCACCAGATAGACGTAAGGTCTAAACTGGATAGGGTTTCATCATTGATCGGGCAAGGTGTCGGTCGATCAATAGCTGGTTTCATCATCGATATTGGGTTTATATCGATGCAAAGGAATTTCATAAGTTTCATCAGGATAGACGTAAGGTCTAAACTGGATAGGGTTTCATCATTGATCGGGCAAGGTGCCGGTCGATCAATGGCTGGGACGTAGGTAGAGGTGTAGGTCTCATTAGGATAGATGTGAGGTCTATTCCAGCAGGTTTTATCGCGGGTGGGATATGGAGGATATGTAGATTTTCATCAGGATAGGCATAGGGTCTATCCAGATAGGTTTTTTTTGTGTTGACCGGGCGAGGAGCCGATCGATCAAGGGAAGGTTTAAGAGTTTCATCAGGACAGACGTAAGGTCTGAGCTGGCCAGGTTTTACCAGAATGGTGATGGGTTTCATTGTCGGTGGGGCATTTGAAAGAGGCTATGTAGATTCCATCAGGACAGACGTAGGGTTTGTCCTGTCAAGGTTTTATCGTTGACCGGGCAAGGAGCCAAACGGTTAACGGAAGGCCTTATCAAGGAAGGAAGTATGGAATTTCTCATAATTACCACATTACTGACCCAGGCGCCCTTTCGGGTTTTCACCGGAGCCAGCCCCCTCTTGCTCGTGACGGGGTACCCGATTTTGCATGCAGTGCCCTTTTGGGTTTTCACCACAGCTGGGTTTTAGTCATTTTTACCTTTGTCCAGAATGCCTGAACAAGTCTGGCGGGGTATCTCTATTTTTAACCCCATTCTTCATATATTTTTTTTTGTCGTTTTCTTTCTCTTTTTCTTTGTCATCGTCTTTTCTGGAACTAGAACTTTCATTCTATGGACCATGGCGCCATATGTTTATTGTGGATACATGATCATTGATGTGGGTGTCAACATCAATGCAAAGGGGAATAGGGTTTCATGATCTATCCAGACGAAAGGTCCGAATTGATTTAGAGGATATAGATAGCAGCTTGGGCACAAAGCCATTTGCTGGAAATGTGAGTTTCATCGTTAATATAAGGCTTGATACTAACGCAAAGGAATAGAGTTTCATGATCTATCCAGACGAAGGGTCTGAATCGATCCAAACAGCTGTGTCGTGTTTGTCAGAGTAGACAGAAGGTCTACCCTGGATGGGTTTTAGCATCGATCAGGCAGTCTGCCAACCGATCAATAGCAGATTTCATCATTGGTATTGGGCTCATATCAATGCAAAGGTTTCATATGTTTCATCGGGATAGACGTAAGGTCTAAACCGGGCAGGTTTCATCGTTGATCGGGCAGTGTGCCAATCGACCAGCAGCAGGTTTCATCGTCGGTGGACGTATGGTAGGTTTCATCAGAATAGATGTAAGATCTAGACTGGATGGGATTCATCGTGGTGGATCTTAGACAAAAACAAGTGGAAGTGTTTTATCAGAACAGACGGAAGGTCTATCCCGAGGTGGGCCCCTTTTTTTTTTTTCAGCATTGATCAAGGCAATATGCCTTGTGATCAACGGGGTTTCATCATCAGGTGGGACTTTATGATGATCGTCCTTCTCGGAGTTTTATCAGGCAGGGTGAAAAAGGGAATTTTAAATTACCATATTACTGACCCAAACGCCCTTTCGGGTTTTCGCCGGAGCCAGCCCCCTCTTGCTTTTGCCCACGCGCCCTTTCGGGTTTTCACGTGGCGGGGTACCCGATTTTGCCTGCAGTGCCCTTTCGGGTTTTCACCACAACTGGGTTTTGGGCCATTTTTGCACTTCTCCCTAATATAGGAGTAAGTCTGGCGGGGTATCTCTATTTTTAACCCCATTTTTTACTTTCTTTTCATTCTTTCTCTTTTTTTTAGAGGGTGACAGGTCGGAATGCCACTAGATCAAGATAAGGGTAGCTTGGCTAGGATGGAGTGCCCCTAGACCAAGAAAGGGGTAGCTCGGTTAGGGCGGAGTGCCACTAGACCAAGAAAGGGGTAGCTCGGTTAGGGCGGAGTGCCACTGGACCAAGGAAGGGGTAGCTCGGTTAGGGCGGAGTGCCACTAGACCAAGAAAGGGGTAGCTCGGTTAGGGCGGAGTGCCACTAGACCAAGGAAGGGGTAGCTCGGTTAGGGCGGAGTGCTACTAGACCAAGGAAGGGGTAGCTCGGTTAGGGCGGAGTGTCACTAGACCAAGAAAGCGGTAGCTCGGTTAGGGTGGAGTGCCACTAGACCAAGAAAGGGGTAGCTCGGTTAGGGCGGAGTGCCACTGGACCAAGGAAGGGGTAGCTCGGTTAGGGCGAAGTGCCACTAGACCAAGAAAGGGGTAGCTCGGTTAGGGCGGAGTGCCACTAGACCAAGAAAGGGGTAGCTCGGTTAGGGCGGAGTGCCACTAGACCAAGGAAGGGGTAGCTCGGTTAGGGCGGAGTGCCATTAGACCAAGGAAGGGGTATTTTGTCTGATTACTCGGGGAATGGTTGTGCTGCATGATACAGCTTTAGATGCCTTCCGTTGAGTGGCGAGAATTGAATTTCCCCTCGATGGTTGACAACCACGTAGGCTCCTCCCTCGTAGACCCTCTGGACTACGTACGGGCCTAGCCAGTTAGCAACAAGCTTGCCTTTTGGATTGGAAGCCATGACTTCCCTTTTCTTGACCATGACCAGGTCTCCCTTCTTGAATTCTCGCCCTTTGACGAGCTTATTGAAGGCATTTGCCATGCGGGCTTGGTACATCTGGATATTTTTCTGGGCTTGCAGACGCTTACCCTCCAATTCAGCCAGTTCTTCAAGTCATCTTTCAGCATTGGTTTGTTCGTCGTGAACTAGGCCATGCTGGACTGCAATCCTGAGTGATGGCACCTCCAGCTCTACAGGGACTACTACCTCGGAGCCGTACACCAGTGAATAGGGCGAGCAACCCGTGGGGGTTTTATAGATAGTGCGATATGCCCATAGTGCTTCATACATCCTTTCACCCTAGTCTTTTTTATTAGAACTGACGACCTTGGCCAGCAGGGTGCACAGTGTCTTGTTGAAGGCTTCAGCCAGCCCATTTGCTTGTGGATTGTAAGGGGTGGAAGTCCTCCATTCTATTTTATACTTCTCGGCAAGCCGATATACCTTCTGGTTCTTGAAGTGACTTCCATTATCAGATATTATTCGACTGGGGACCCCGAATCGGAAGATGATATTATGCTTGATGAATCTGGCAACCAACTCACCAGTCACTTCTCTGAGTGCTACTGCCTCCGCCCACCTGGAGAAGTAGTCTGTTATAGCCAAGATGTACTTGTGTCCAGCTGAAGAAGTAGGTAGTGGCCCGACTACATCAGTTCCCCACTGAGCAAAAGGCCAGCTGGGAATCGTAGGGTGTAGAGCTACAGGAGGCCTCCTGGGTACAGTGGCGTGCTCCTGGCATTTCTGGCATGACTTTGCAAACTGGCAACAGTCTTCAAACATAGCGGGCCAATAATAACCCAGCTTCTTGATTTCAATTTTCATCTTAGGCCCAGCCTGGTGTGCCCCTGCTGTCCCAGCATGTATTTCTTTCATTGCTTGCCAGGCTTCTTCAGTAGATAGGCAGCGGAGCAAAATCTTCTTGCGGGCGTCCGCCATGATTCGAAACAGAGTCCCATTTCTGCACTCGTAGGAATCTTTAACCCTTAGGAGTTTCATTCTCTCTTCTCTATTCTTGGGCAGCTGTTGGTGCAAGAACCATTGCAGCAGGTGCTGTCTCCAATCAGATGTCTGGGCCTTGTCAACGGTATCAATTTCATATTCTTCAGGACACGCTTCCAGCATGCTGGGGACCTGTCGCCTGTTTATGACAATAATGTTTAGCGTTTCGTCCGGCGGGACTGATAGTGAGCTGGCCAGCTTCGCGAGTGCATCAGCTTGAGCATTATGTCCCCGACCCACATGATTGAGCTCAATGTGGTAGAAATTCTCCATGAGGCGTATAGCCTTTTGATAATAGGGGTTCAATTATGGCTTTCGCACTTCGAATTCTCCCTGTATTTGTTTTATCACTAACATTGAGTCACCGAAGATCTGAAGCATTCGGATACCCATGCTGAGGGTGACCTGGAGCCCAATTATCAGGGCTTCATATTCAGCTTCATTGTTGGTGCAGGGCTTATTTATAGAACAGGAGGTGTGCAACACTTCTCCCTCAGGCGATTTCAGCACAATGCCGGCCCCTGCACGTATCCTGGTTTTCCCATTGGAGTCAGTTTCTGTTCTTGATGCCCCATCAAAATATAATTGCCACATGATTGGCTGGGTTTGACAGGCTTCAAGCACTTCATCATCAGGTAGCTCGGTCTCAAGCATAGCATTTTCTGGTACAGGGTGTTCTGCAAAGAAGTCAGCCACAGCCTGGCCCTTTATAGCCCTCTGAGGTATATAAGTGATGTCAAACTCCATCAGAATCACAGCCCACTTGCCTAGTCGACCTTTGAGTGCCGGCTGAGTCAATATATATTTGAGCGATCTGCTATAGATATCAATCTGATCTCATGTGACAGCATGTAGTGTCGGAGCTTCTTGACAGCGAAGACCAGCGCCAGACAGGTCTTCTCTATGTAAGTATAGCTTTCTTCAGTTCTGATCAACCTTCTACTAAGGTAGTATAAGGCTTGCTCCTTTCCATCTTTATTTATTTGAGCTAACATTGCCCCCAGCGAGCAATGTGTGGCTGCTATATAGAGGATCAAAGGGCTGCCCTTCACTGGTGCCCCCAATACTGGAGGGGTTCTGAGATATTCTTTCAGCTTTTCGAAAGCCTCTTGGCATCCGTCGTCCCATAGGAACGGTACATCTTTCATCATGAGCCTATGAAAGGGGTGACATCGACCCGACAAATTTGATATAAACCGTCGGATGTAGGCCAGACGCCCTTGTAGAGATCTTAACTCAGACAGATTCTTCGGTGGAGGGAGCTCTTGAATAGCCTTGATCTTGGACGGATCAATCTCAATGCCTCTGTGCCGGACAATAAATCCAAGAAATTTTCCACTGGTCACGCCGAAGGCGCATTTCATAGGGTTCATTTTCAGCTCGTATTTCCGCAGCCTTTGAAACACTATCCGCAAGTCTTGCAGATGATCTTCCTTCTTTCTGGTCTTCACCACCAGGTCATCAACATAGCACTCCACTTTCTTGAAGAGCAAATCATCAAAAATCTTGGTCATAGCTCTTTGGTAAGTGGCGCCGGCGTTCTTAAGGCCGAACGACATTCTTTTGTAGTGGAATATTCCCTTTCGGAGTGCAGAATGCAGTGTGTACTCTATCCTTTTCAGCAATCCAAATTTGGTTGTATCCGGATGAGCCGTCCATAAATGACAGGGCTTCATGACCAGTGGTTGCATCAATCATTACTTCAGTAATTGGCACTGGGAAATCATCCTTTGGACAAGCCTTATTAAGGTCTCGGAAGTCAACACATATTCAGATCTGCCCATTTTTCTTCTTTACGGGCACTATGTTTGCTAGCCATGTGGTGTACTGATTTTCTTCGACAAAGCCAACATCAATAAGCTTGTCGACTTCTTTATTGATTTGGTTGATCAGCTCAGGTCGCATCTGCCTGGGTGGCTGTTTTATGGGATTGGCTTCTGGGTCAATTGCCAAAAGGTGTTGTGCTACATTGGGACTCAACCCTGGCATTTCATCATACGTCCAAGCGAAGCAGTCCTTAAACTCCCTCAGAAATTGTATGTACTGTTCTCGGATCTCTGGTTCCAGCAGAACACTGAGAAAGGTTGGCCTTGGTTCCTCTTCTGTCCCCAAGTTTACTTCTACGAGCTCATCAACGGTGGCCTGGCCACCATCTTCGACTTCGGGCGGAGCCTCCTGTAAATCAACAAAGCCCCCTGGGATATAGTTTTCTTCAGTTTCAGAGTTCCCTGACTCTTCCTGTCGGACCTCGACCGATGACGATTCATCGTACAGGGCAGAGGCTACGGGACTTTGTTCCGTCTGCCCACGGGCTATGACCGGCTCCGTGTATTGCTTAAAGATTAGGTCTTCCACTTCTGGAGGTTTTGCTGGCGTATCTTCCTCTGGGGAATCTAGATCTTGTAGAGCTCGAACTTCCTCCAGAATACGTTCAAACTCCAAGTATTCTCTTGTATCATCAGAAATCCGGTCTTCATCCGGGGTTCCCGTGTCAAACTTTGCTTCGGCTTGGAACAGATCTTCCTTGCAAGACAGCTCTTCCCAACACCGGCATACATTTGCTTCATCAGACTTTTCTGCCTCGGGCTGGTTATTGGAAGGCCCATTATCCGGTATGGACTGATATATAATCTCTTCATCTTCTGAGGGGTAATCATCATAGCCCACCCCAGGAGGATCTTCATGTGAGAAGAAAGCGGAGATGACATCTACCTCGGCTTCATAGTATTCTTGTAGAGTGTAGCCCAATCCTGGGTGCTGGGTGATCTTTGTCAATTCCCTGCTGTTCTGGGGTGGATCCCAAAGTTCTTGGAATGCTTTCTTCTGGGCAACGGGCTGCAGTAAAGGTATCTGCAGTTTGGAGAACATCTGCGAGACCCATTGTGTAGTATAGTCCAAGCCTGTGATTGGCACCATTCGGCTTGTGGATTCTTCCGGGATCGTGCAGCCCTGATCATCCTCTTCAACAGGTTCCCCGGTATAGAATATGATGGGAGGCTCGCTGAAGCGAGGGACCTCCATAATCTTGAGTGGCAGCACTGTCTGGCATTCCAAACTGGTGACGGGTTTGACCAGTCCTTCCGGTACTGGGACTTGTGTATATTTTTCTTTCATCTTTTCATCAGTATCATCGGGATGAATGCTTGGGGGTGTAATCCGTGCGAAATCCCCAACATGAGAGACATGGGATACTTCATGTTTCGTGACATAGCCCCGTGGTGGTGGTGGAGACCAATCTTTTGTCTTTGCCGCCGACTTCTCCAGACCAGTCAGAACTTCTTTCTTTTTATCTTTCTGCGGAAGGTTCGCATAATAGGATGCATCGAGCATATGACACTCGAAGACTTCAAAGGGGTGCAGATCTGCGAACACCCTTTCCTCTTTGCCATCATGACAGTACTTAATGCACTGATGCAGCGTGGAAGGCACTATCTGGTACTCATGCAACCACGGGCGCCCTAACAAGGCCTTGTACGTGGTGTTAGAATCAATCACATAGAATCGCACCACAGTGGTGAGGTCCCCCAGTGTGAGGTTAAAATCTGCTACCCCCAAAGGTGTCTCACATTTCTGGTTAAAGCCAGCAATCTTCATATCTCTGACCTTAGTGAGGTGCATATCGAAGTAATACTTCTGATAGATGCGATATGGCAGAATGTTTACAGCAGCCCCGGGATCTACTAGTATCAAGCTTAATGGCTGGCAGTTGAGATGTCCTCTCATGTATAGTGGCCTGTTGTGGCTGGGATTTGGAATCAACATGTCATCTTCAGTGAAAGTGACTGTCGGCCAAGAATTAACTTCTGTCAGTAATGCTTCATACTGTGCTGGTGACTGTAGAGCATCAATAATTGCTTGGCGGGCGTCTTCACTTAAGGAAAGAATTTCCCATATAGAGAATCTGGTAGGGAGCTTCTTCAGCATTTTCATAATCCGACTGCCTACCCGGACATTGGAGAGTCGCATTTCTTCTGCCCAGCGGGGCTTTGGAGGCTCCTGAGGGGCTTGCGGCATTGCCTGCCTACTTCTTGTCTCAGCTCCCTGGTTAGTTTCTTGAGGGACTTCTTCTGGAGAGACGGCCCTGGGTGTTGTCGGGGAATCTTTTTCTTCTTCTTTGCCTTGCCTAGGCTTCAGGGCCGTTGATTGCTGATGCTTGTTACTTCTGGCTGGTGCAGTTTGCACTGGCTCTTCACCCTCTAAGCTGGATAAAAATTCAAGGAATGACGGAGCTCCATCCCCTTTCTTTTCCACTTGGTATAAATTAGCAGGAGGAGGTATCTGGACACCTCGTACTTCACGCTCTGGTATCTGATAAGGTTGTTCTCCCCTAAAGATGATATTGTGGTTGGCTGGCGGAAGGCACCCCATCTTCTCCCAGAGAGGGTAGCATGTGCCAAGGTGGAAGCTTCAGCATGATTGGCTTCCAACGGCGTGGCTGACGCCTCTGTGTCATCATCCTCCCCAGGTAAGGTGAATAACACGGAGAGAGTATTGCAGTGCACTGTCATGGTTTTCTTTTTTCTTCTGTTCTTGGGCTGCCTTTTCATATTCTGTTGCTCTGACTTTGCTGGCTCCTACCCCCAGAAAGGTTCAGTCTCATCCTTTTCCTGCTTTTCCTCTGTTTTTTCTTCAATGGTCAACTCTTCTAGCTGCCCCCAGAGTATGCAATCTTTCACCAGTAGGGGCTTTGGCTTATTCTGTTCATATTCGTCGAGCCCGTTGATATACTGTTGGAGATGTTTTGCCTCAGGACTTATTTCTTTTTGTGTGGGAAGCGGAGTCTGTCTCCTCCGATTATAGGTGGGGATTCAGATGACTGGCTGTGTCTCAGCTACATGCCGAATCGGCTTTACCGGGGGTGGCCCCGACTTCGGAGTGGCATTCCGAGTGGATGGTCTAGTCGTTCCTACAACAGGTGCCCTCTTTCTGGTCTTCACCGGCTTTGTCTGCCATCCCTCCTGATCCCTTAACGGGGTAATGAAGCATGCTTCATAAGTGTGCCTGGTGCATTCTTCAACAGCCTCTTTGGGCAACTGCTGATATATAGAAATCATATTTGCAGCCATCCTCATTGCTGGAGGTCATGGGGACGTGGAGGGTTCACCTGATAGTCTCCCAACTGTAGCTCTCCATTTTTGAACATACTTTCCATGACATCTTTGAAGACGTAGCAGTATTCTATAGCATGACCCAATGCCCGGTGATATGGACAGAATAGTGGGTCATCTTTCTTTGTTGCATTTGTAGGTCTTTTTGGTTCGGGCAGCGTTACTTTGTTGAACTTGTAGGCCCAACTGAACAGTGCACCCGTCTTCTCTTTGGGGAATGAATATGCCTTCCTCATTTTATTTCTCAGGGAGATCTTTTCTTTCATTTCTACAGGGCCTGCCGGAGGAGCATCAGTTTTCTTCCCTTTTTCTTTCTGCTGTTCAAAGGTACCGAAGTCAACAGTGTTGGCCTCTGAATGTGATGGCCGTCGGTCAACAGCCTTCCCCTTTTGCATAGCAGGGACATTGGCGGTCGGACGCTTGGACAAGAACGTCTCGACCTCCGCTACTATATTATTCAACCGGTCAAATGTTCTGACATTTGCCCCGATCATCTTTTCCAGCACCTGCCTTCTGAGGTTCTGTTTGCATATCTGCACTGCATCTTCTTGATGGGGAGGTCGCCTGCACCTCATGGCCAAATTCCTCCATCTTTTTATATAATCCAGGGCGGTCTCATCTTGCTTCTGCCTGGATGCATACAGCTCAGCTATTGTGATTTCCCTTTCTGTGACATGAAATCTGTCTCGGAACTTCCGCTGCATATCGGGCCAGTTAGCTACTGACCCGGCGGGCAAGCTGGAGTACCATTCGAAGGCCAACCCTGTAAGGGACGAGCCAAAGAATTTCAATAGATATGCTTCATCAGCCGCCAGGTCGCCCATAACTATGGTGTAATAGGCTATATGTTCCCTGGGGGAGCCTTGGCCGTTGAACTTTTCAAACTTCGGCGGCTTGCTGACGCCTGGTGGTAATCTCTTAGCAGCATAATGTGCAGGGTATGGTACTTTGTAGATGTCATAAGTACCGGAATCGTCCCTGACTTTCTCAGACAGCTTCATCTCAATGATCTTTTCTATCATCAGTTTATTTGCCATAGCCGGATCCACTGGTTCTGGAAAGAAATATGCCTGCTGATGACTGAAGGGGGTCGTCATGGCCGTTGTGTGCAGCGTCGACTGGGATGTTTGCACAGCAGGATGGGTTTGGGATGTAGAGGGCTGTGCTGCCACCTGTGGTGGAAGAGGCTGATTCTGTGCCCTGCCTTCGCTATTCAGCTGAGGGACGGCTGGGACGGCCACTTCGGTTGAGCTGGAAGTCTGTCCTACCGGCTCGGCCTGCTTAGAAACAGGCGTCTGCTCATTTCTCTCATTCAACTGTCTTCTGAGGGAATCAATCTCCCATTGATACCTCATGAACATTATCCGGATCATGGGATCTATAGTTGTGGGAATTTGCATTTCCCCTGAAGTCCCTTCAGTGGGATCCAAGAGAGGATTGTCTTCTTCTTCAGTAGTCACCACATTTACTGTCATCGTGGTGACTCTTCGGGCCTCATTGACGGCCGAGAGGTCATTTTGACTGGCAACTGTTAGCTTATCTTTTGCTGCCTTGCTTCTTCTTGTGATGGCACCCGGTCTGGATGCCATGTTAATCAACTCTTCTGGCTGTTCTGGTAACATACCATATCTTCCGGCGACGCTGGCCATGTTGCACGCGAGGATCTGCATTCTTCCTCTCTGCCTGCGAACTCTTCTCTTGACCTGTCCGGGATATGTCAAACGGTCAAATACAGACATTCTCTTTTCTTCCCTTTCTTTCTGGTAGATGTCTTCTTCATATCTGGCCCTACGGCCATCTTCATAGTCATTGGAGTTAGAGGACGACGCCTCTAGCATCACTTCTTCTCTTTCTTCTTCTTCCTCAGTGCCCAAGGCACGAGATAGTCTTTGTTGCCCCAGGGAGGAATTCCCAAGGCAATGAAAGTAGTCTTGAACCACCCGGTTCATCTCTTCCTGGCTCTGCCCTTGTAGCTTCGAACGGGGCAGCAGCCTCTCCTGGGTCTTCGGCTGATAGGCCAGCCTTGAGACTTGAACAGCCAGGTACTCTGACCTGGGATATCTGAACACATCAGCCTGTCTGGCGCAGGCCTGGGATCTCTGCGGAGCAGCAACAACAGTAGCTTCCTCCATCATGCTTTCATCCTTCTTTCGAAGATCTCTGCCCCCACTCCGGGGGTGAAGTACAGCAACATCTTTCTCTTTCTTTTCCCATCTTCTGTCTCCAGCCCTGGGGCGGATGGCATCAACATATTTCTCCCGAGCTGGTGCCCAGCCCTGGATCTTCTTTGGCAGCCAAACTTGTTTGAACTTGGTCGGCCTGGGCGCCAATGGTTGCTTTCCCTTGTTCTCCCAATCGGCCCTCCTGATGGCCAGTGGCTGGAATCTGTTGTTGGTATGAACTGATGGAATGACCCTATCGGGTCGTGCATCTCTGGGGCGGCCATTGAGGTTCACCCTCATGCTTCCCACCATCATTGTCTTTCCCGAGGCCGAAGTGCGACCTCCAGTTGCAGCGGACCGGCTCTTCCGGTCGTTTCTTCTTCTCCTACCAGCAGTGGCGGAGACATCAGTCTTCTTCTCCAGGTGATGGACCAGGCAAAAAACAGCAGCGAGAGCAGCTATCACCTCTTCTTTCTTAGCTTTTGGTGCCGCCACGGCCTCTATTGTGGCGACGCTTTCAGCTTCATTGTTGACTTGTAGCAAGTCGACAAATACGAGGCCCAGGCAGTTGGGTAGACCCATCGCCGGGGGCATGGATCCGAATCCCATTGGCACCACCAGGTACCCTCCGCGGACGTGGCCGTTGACCACCTGCTCGTCGAAGAAAACACCAGCTAGTCCAGTCTCCATCTGTAGTTTCTGCGAGTAAGATTAACACACAGTTAGAACTTTGAGAGAGGCCGCCGGGCCTCCCGCTTTGGCATAGAGATGAAGGGAGACTCGGTCCCACCGGGCGTGCCAGACTTGTGGACGGGGATTTTTTTGTTTGTTTTGTTTATTCTTTTGTTTCTATGGTTTATTTATTGGCGTGCCAGTCACATATGTGACAATTTCATTGTGCGCTCGATCTGACTTGGTCAGTCGATTGTGAGTGATCGTGTCTGGACCAAAAGTCCGTCATACCATAAAGGTTATGACGTTAATTACGTCCTCCCTAAGAAGGACAACCCTTGATTAAACGCCAAAGACAGGAGGAAAGTAGCGGCAAGATGAGACTCGAATGAGTGTGCTAGTTTACTTGCAGAACGTTAAACGGACTGAAGAATACATCGAGTACGGAGCAAATCCGGCGGCATATCCCTATTATCTTGGACCATGCCAAGTGGGAATAGGAAGCCATCCATGCAGCGGCAGGATGGGATCCATCAAAGATCGGGCATATTTGACCTGGAATTCAAAGGGGGACCGGTGTACCGAGGTACACCACACTCTGATGCGGTATTTTATTAATATCCCCCTTTGCAAGGGACCACCAGAGGACATGCAGAGGCAGGACTCTGTGGGCCAGCGGGGTTTGGAGAGAATACCATAGTTACCTGATGTGGTATGTATGAATTTCAACAGCATGTCCCCTTAGCTTGGATTATGCCAAGAAAAGATAGGCCATCATCCACGGGGTGCCGGGATGACGACCAAAGAAGAAAGGCACCAGGCCCGGGGGCACTGCTTGCATTCATAGCATCGATTGATGTTCCCTTGGAACCCATCAGAGCACATGTAGTGACATAGCTCTTTGGGTCCATAAGGCTTACAGGGAAATCCAGATCGGAACTGAACAATGTAGGGGAGGTCCTCCCCATTACTATATCTCCTCAGGGTGTATGCAATGATCTCTAAACGTCCCCCAGACAGATGTATGGAGAGATCAAAGGGTTAGAGGATGATGGTATAGAGGTGGATCTCGATCTGGGTTTGTTGGCCAAAGACAGAGGGTTTCGGCATAGGAGACAAAGTGGCCCAAAGGGGGTTCTCGGCGTAGAGACAGAGTGGCCAAAGGGGGTTCTCGGCATGGGCTTTATTGGCCAATAGAGGGGTCTCGGCGCAGGAGACAAAATGGCCTAAAGGGGGTTCTCGGCATGGGTTTTATTGGCCAATAGAGGGGGCTCGGCGCAGGAGACAAAATGGCCTAAAGGGGGTTCTCGGCATGGGTTTTATTGGCCAATAGAAGGGTCTCGGCGCGGGAGACAAAATGGCCTAAAGGGGGGTTCTCGGCGTGGCTAAAAAAGGGAAAGGGGAGCTCTCGGCCGTGAGGTTCCCGGCGCACTGGAGGCCGCACCGAGAACTATTCACCGCGCCGAGGGATGTTGGCGCCGGGAAGGCGATGGGTTTAGGTGTCGAGAGGATTTGTAGGGTTACGATGCTCTGTTCTGGGGATTTTTCCTGGGATTCAGGCAGAAGGCTAGGGGATTTTAGGATGTAAATGAGGAAGGGATTAAGGGTTCTGCCAGGCTAATATCAAGGAATCATAAGGACAAAAGGGATTCGAGGGATCAGAGTCATCAGGCGTTCAAAACCCTCTGGAACTGACTTTATGCCATTCATGTAGCCGGCCATCCAAGGGATTCGAATTCACCCAGAGACATTCGTCAGGGCAAAGCAGCGATCAACGTAGCCTAAGCTTTATTCCTTGCTTATGTACGAGTGGAGACCATGAGATAGGCTGTCTCAGGTCCCGCTCATAATCAAGGAATCTACAGTCAGATATAGCTGTCCAATCGGAAGGAGCAGGCAGTGAGGAGAGGAACATCGGAGGTTGAATCTGGAACTCGACAACCCATCGGATTGAGTGAGGAGCTCCGTAGTCTCTCTAAACGATAGAGGGAATCGGCCTAACCTGAGAAAACCCGTGCGCGGATGCATAATCAAATAGAAGATCACTCATTCATCTCCGACAGATATAAAAGAGGAAGGAACAGCAACACGATCATTCAGAGAATGGACTGCTCACACTCCAAACCGGAGCGGGGAGCGGAGGTCTTATTCATTCATCTAAGGTATTTAATACACATAGCCTGGTATGTCCAGATCAGGAAAATTGGGGGATAGCATGCCCAAAAAGAACACGGATGAACACAATATGCATCGGAGAAAGGAAGACAAAGAAAGATGGGGGAGGGCGGAGCATTGACTCCTCTCCCTCCCCTTACAGCAGACCTTCTCCTCCTTCTCTCGATCTCCTAGCAGCCGCCAGTTTCCTGGAGCTAGGTGTGGGCTTCTCTCTTCCTTTCTTTGGGTTTCTGGCTATCTTCTCTTCTGTTCCCCTTTCTCCTCTCTTTTTTTCTCTCTCCCTCCTGTTTCCTCGAGAGAAAAGGGGTCTTTATAGCACAGCCCCTCTTCCCCTCTCGGCATGATCACCTCGGCGCGCAAACGACGAGCTCCCGGCGCGCCTTAGTCGAAGGCAAGAGGCTTCCCGGCGCCACATGATACAGCTTCCCGGCGCCCCTCCCCCACATGGGCTTTGGGCTCCCGGCGCCATAGACTGGCGAGCCCGTTTAGAGCTTTTAATACTTTTCACTTCCTCATCAGTAGGCTTGAGCTGTTGAAGCTGCCTAATCTGCCTTTTCATTTATCAGTTCTTCGAATATATCAGAACAGGTGAAGGCCCCTTAATTAGTGAGTTGACATAGTCTTATCAGAATATTTCTGGAGATTTTCATCAGTCAGTAGACCGCAGTTCTTCATCAGTACTGCCATCTGAGCGATGACAATACCAGACATCAGCTTGGCCGGGGAGGGCTTCAGCCGGGTGGCAACTTTAGTGACGACTATTCTGTAATTCTGGCTTTGCAGGAATCTCTGAGAGCTTCATGTATGGTTCAATCTTCTCTTTGGTCTCATCTTTATTCTCAGTTATATTTCAGGTGTCAACAAGGATATAAAAGGCGGTAGGTCGAAGTGTGATGTCCGACCCTTGGTTGATAGTAGACGGCTGTTGGCCGGAGCATCGGGCCTTGTGCCGAGCAGAGCAGTTCATTCGTTAGCGAGGGCTGAATGCTAACGTAAGGGAATGATCTTTCGCCGATTCGGGCGTAGGACCCGTAATGGCAATATGGTGTATTCTTTTGAGAGCTCGGCTAGGGCGGAATGCCACTAGACCAAGGAAAGGTAGCTCGGCTAGGGCGGAGTGCCACTGGACCAAGGAAAGGTAGCTCGATCAGGGCGGAGCGCCACTGGACCAAGGTGAGGGTAGCTAGGCTAGGGCGGAGTGCCACTAGACCAAGATAAGGGTAGCTCGATTAGGGCGGAATGCCACTAGACCGGGGAAAGGTAGCTCGATCAGGGCGGGGTGCCACTGGACCAAGATAAGGGTAGCTCGATCAGGGCGGAATGCCACTAGACCGAGGAAAGGTAGCAAGATCAGGGCGGAGTGCCACTAGACCAAGATAAGGGTAGCTTGGCTAGGGCAGGGTGCCACCAAACCAAGGAAAGGTAGCTCGGGCAGGGCGGAGTGCCACTGGACCAAGGAAAGGTAGCTCGATCAGGGCGGAGCGCCACTGGACCAAGGTGAGGGTAGCTCGGCTAGGGCGGAGTGCCACTAGACTAAGATAAGGGTAGCTCGATCAGGGCGGAATGCCACTAGACCGAGGAACGGTAGCTCGATCAGGGCGGTGTGCTACTGGACCAAGATAAGGGTAGCTCGATTAGGGCGGAATGCCACTAGACCGAGGAAATGTAGCTCGATCAGGGCGGAGTGCCACTAGACCAAGATAAGGGTAGCTCGGCTAGGGCGGGGTGCCACCAAACCAAGGAAAGGTAGCTCGATCAGGGCGGAGTGCCACTAGACCAAGGCGAGGTAGCTCGATCAGGGCGGAGTGCCACTAGACCAAGATAAGGGTAACTCGGCTAGGGCGGAGTGCCACTAAACCAAGGAAAGGTAGTTCGGCTAGGGCGGAGTGCCACTAGACCAAGATAAGGGTAGCTCGGCTAGGGCGGAGTGCCACTAGACCAAGATAAGGTAGCTCAATCAGGGTGGAGTGCCACTAGACCAAGATAAGGGTAGCTCGGCTAGGGCGGAGTGCCACTAGACCGAGATAAGGGTAGTTCGGCTAGGGTGGAGTGCCACTAGTCCAAGATAAGGGTAGCTCGGCTAGGGTGGAGTGCCACTAAACCAAGGAAAGGTAGCTTGATCCGGGAGGAATGCCACTAGACCAAGATAAGGGTAGCTCGGCTAGGGCGGAGTGCCACTAGACCGAGATAAGGGTAGTTCGGCTAGGGTGGAGTGCCACTAGTCCAAGATAAGGGTAGCTCGGCTAGGGTGGAGTGCCACTAAACCAAGGAAAGGTAGCTTGATCCGGGCGGAATGCCACTAGACCAAGATAAGGGTAGCTCGGCTAGGGCGGAGTGCCACTAGACCGAGATAAGGGTAGCTCGATCAGGGCGGAGTGCCACTAGACCAAGATAAGGGTATTCCGACCGATCACTTGGGGAATGTTGGTTGTGCTGCATGATACAGCTTTATATGCATTCCGTTGAGGGGAGAGAACTGGATGACTCCTTTGTGGTCCACCAGGACGTAGGCACCCCCTTCATATACTCGGCGGATGATATGTGGTCTGATCCAATTTTTGACCAACTTCCCTTTGGGGTTGGAGGCTATCACTTCTCTTCTTTTGACCATCACCAGGTCTCCTTTCTTGAATTCTCGACCTTTGACCAGCTTGTTAAAAGCACGGGCCATGCGAGCTTGGTAGAGCTGGATGTTTTGTTGCGCCCGGAGGCGTTTTCCTTCGAGCTCAGCGAGCTCTTCCAATCTTCTTTCTGTATTGGTTTGTTCACCACTGGCTAGTCCATGCTGGATGGCAACTCGCAGCGAAGGAACTTCCAATTCAATCGGCACCACAACCTCTGACCCATAGACGAGGGAGAAAGGTGAACAGTCGGTTGGGGTTTTGTAGATAGTACGATAGGCCCAGAGTGCTTCGTACATCCTTTCTTCCCAATCTTTTTTATTAGACTTGACAGTCTTTGCCAGCAACGTGCATAGTGTCTTGTTGAAGGCTTCTGCGAGTCCATTGGCTTGAGGGTTGTAGGGGGATGATGTCCTCCAGTCAATCTTGTACTTGTCGGCTAGCCAATAAACCTTCTGGTTTCTGAAATGGCTGCCATTATCAGAGATGATTCGGCTGGGGATCCTGAACTGGAATATTATATTCTGCCGAAAGAATCTTGGAACTAGTTCCCCCGTTACATCTCTTAGTGCTACCGTCTCCGCCCATCTGGAGAAGTAGTCTGTAGCTGCTAAGATATATCTGCACCCTGATGAAGATGCTGGTAGCGGCCCTACACATCCGTGCCCCACTGAGCAAACGGCCAGCTTGGCAAGGTGGGATGCAGCGGCACTGGAGGTCTCCTTGCCACGTTAGCGTGTTCTTGACACTTCTGACAAGCTTTGGCGAACTTGCAGCAATCATCAAATATAGTGGGCCAATAGTAACCCAATTTCTTTATCTCAATTTTCATCTTTGGGCTAGCCTGGTGTGCTCCAGCTGATCCCGCATGGACTTCTTGCATCACATGTCCCGCCTCTGTTGAAGACAAGCAATGAAGTAGGACTTTCCTTCGGGCATCGGCCATTATTCGGAACAGGGTTCCGCTTCTCATCTCATAAGAGTCCTTGACCCTTAGGAGCTCCATTCTCTGTTCTTTTTCTTTTGGTAGTTGCTGGTGTTGAAACCACCGTAGGAGATGTTCTCGCCAGTCGGGCTACTGAATCTCCTCGACGACTGCCACCTTAATCTCTTGTTCATCGGCTAAGACTTCTGTTACACTGGGGACTTGCCGACGGTTGATCACTATTATGTTCAGGCTTGTGTCTGGCGGGACTGCCAGGGAACTGGCCAACTTAGCGAGGACGTCTGCCTGAGCATTCTGGCCTCGGTTGATATGCTTGATGCTGATGAAGTAGAATCTTGACATCAGGTGGGTTGCCAGCTGGTGATAGGGGAGAAGCTCTTGCTTTCGCACATCGAACTCTCCTTCCAGTTATTTTATAACTAGCATGGAATCTCCGAATGCTTCTAGCATCTAAATTCCCATGGATAGAGCAATTTGCAACCCGATTATCAGGGCTTCATATTCTACTTCGTTATTTGTGCAGTGTTTGTTTATTGAGCAGGATGTGTGCACCACTTCTCCTTCTGGGGATTTGAGGACTATGCCTGCCCCTGCCCTGACTCTGGCCGATCCAGTGGCAGAGGTGTCAATTCTGGACGCGCCATCGAAATATAGCTACCATAAGGAGGGCTGCACCTGAACAGCCTCCAGGGTTTCATCTTCAAGAAGCTCCGGTTCTAACGGGCAGTCCCCTGGTACTGGGTGCTCAGCGAAGAAGTCTGCAATAGCTTGGCCCTTGACGGCCTTGCGCGGCACATAGGAGATGTCAAACTCCATAAAGATTACCGCCCATTTGCCCAGGCGACCTTTGAGTGCCGGCTGGGACATAATATATTTTAGGGGATCCTGATTGGATACCAAGCTGATTTCATGCGACAACATGTAGTGTCGAAGCTTCTTAACTGCGAAGACCGGTGCCAGACAGACCTTCTCAATATAAGTATATTTCTCCTCAGTTCTGACCAACCTCTGACTGAGGTAATAGAGGGCTTGCTCTTTCCCTTCTTCATTATTCTGGGCCAGCATTGCCCCTAGGGAGTTATGTGTAGCTACTATATATAGTATCAATGGCCGTCCTTTCACCGGTGTGCCCAGCACTGGAGGAGTCTTCAGATAGTCTTTCAGCTTATCGAAGGCTGTCTGGCAGTCTTCATCCCAATAGAATGGGATATCTTTCATCATCAGCTTGTGGAAAGGCTGACATCGCCCTGACAAGTTGGAAATGAACCGCCGGATATAAGCCAAGCGGCCCTGTAGTGATCTCAACTCGGAGAGGTTCCTTGGCGGAGGTAGCTCCTGAATTGCTCTGATTTTTGCGGGGTCTATCTCTATCCCCCGATATCGGACAATGAAGCCCAAGAATTTTCCGCTCAATACTCCGAACGCACATTTCATGGGGTTCATCTTCAGCTCATGCTGCCTCAGCCTCTGAAAAATAATCCGGAGGTCTTGCAGATGGTCTTCTTTTCTTCTGGTTTTGACCACCAGATCATCTATGTAGCACTCGACTTTATGGTAGAGCAATTCGTCAAAGATTTTGGTCATTGCGCGCTGATAAGTTGCGCCGGTATTCTTTAGTACGAACGGCATCCTCTTATAATGATAAATGCCTTTAGAGGTTCGAAAAGTAGTATGGACCCGATCATGCTCTGCGATCCAGATCTGGTTATAACCGGATGACCCGTCCATGAACGACAGGGCCTCGTGACCGGTTGTGGCATCGATCATGACTTCCGTTATTGGCACCGAAAAGTCATCTTTGGGGCAGGCTTTATTTAGATCTCGGAAGTCGACACATATCCGGATCTATCCATTCTTCTTTTTCACGGGGACGATGTTCGCCAGCCATGTGGTGTACCGGTTTTCCTCAACAAATCCCACATCAATGAGCTTGTCAACTTCAGCACAAATTTGGGTAATGAGTTCTGGCCTCATGCGCCGTGGTGGTTACTTCACCGGCTCGGCCTCAGGGCTGATTGCCAGCTCATGTTGCGAGATAGCGGGGCTTAGACCCGGTATTTCTTTGTAAGTCCAGGCGAAGCAATCCCGGTACTCTAGTGTGGACGCGGGGATTCTTATTTTTATTTAATAGATTTAATGGATTTGGATATTTATTGACCCATTGATTTATTGGTTTGGTTAATTGGCGTGCCAGTCACATGTGTGACGATTTTATTGTGCGCTCATCTTGACTTGGTCAGTCGATTGTGAAGTCCGAGTCGGGACCAAAAATCCGCCATACCATAAAGGCTATGACGTTAATTACGTCCTTCCTAAGAAGGACAACCCTTGATTAAACGCCGAAATAGGAGGCCGCTCGGGGCGGTTAAAAATGAAGTGCATGATATTAAAGCTATTATTATTCTAAGGAGGTGACTGGGTAAACGATAGGTTATTAAATAAGCATGACCCCTCTGTGTAGGTCGTGCCGGGTAGAGATAGGACACCGTCCGTGCAGCGACGAGGCAGGGTCCGGACAGTCATCGAGGACATGTCCCCCTTCACGTTTCTCATCCGGCCAAAGGCCTCGCAGTGTTCATATTCCCCGAAGGATTGGGCCGGACGGGAGGTGCATGACGTGTACTTCCCGGGGCTTATCGGGGTTAAACATCAGTCGACATTTCGGCAGCATCTCCCCATAATCTGGATTATGCCCAAAGGAGAATAGGCTATCACCAACGGAGTGCCGGGATGAAAGCCGAGAAAAAGAGGGAGCGAACCTCCCACACTGCATATGTATGCCCTGGGGCAATGTTTGACTCTTCCCTTATAGAAGCCGATGACACTCATGCATTGGCAGAGCTCACTTTAGCTAAAAGGGGGGTGCTCGGGAATCCAGTGCGGATCAATGGAACATGAGGGAGTCTTGCTCCCTTCGATTTATCCCCAGGACAGGTCTGGTGACTCATGGGCATCCCTGGGTGGGTTTGATCCAGGCGCCGGGGGTTCAATTGAGTGGCAAAGCAGGCTCTCGGGGCAGCTTGGATATGCATATAGGTTCCCGGAGCGAAACAGCGT